>OZ007591.1:96402624-97627312 GCA_963931845.1 Maratus michaelseni
TCAAAATCTACGATTTTCTGAAATTACAAATCTTGGAACTGACCAAGTGCGAAAATACGAATACAAACGAGCATTTTCCCCCTCCTCTAAATTCGTATTTTTAAATCAAAACTTCAACACTTGTCTAAACTCCATTACTTCCGCTAATGTATTTCCATAGTGTGATTCTGATATCGCGTGCATTTTCCTGATGGACTGACCACAATATATTTACAGCGATGTATCTCACGAAACAATTCCATAACATACTTGAAATTTGAAAAAAAAAATCTTGTATTCTTTGTGATATAGATTTATATTCAATAGAAATGCGGATGTCTCTCGGCAAAAGAGGAAAAGATATGATATTTCTTCGGCTGGAAGCTTTTCATCAAAATGATAAGATGGTTTGCTGGTGAGATTTGATTTCTTAGATTTATTTTTGTTGGTTTGATTAAACATTTGTTGAAGTTTTGGACATGTTTGTTGGGTCATCGTTTCGATATCTTTTTTCAAAATCATTCGTTGTTAAAAAATGATTGTCTTCTGCTGGGAAGTTTGATATTATATCAGGAATGATTCATTGCAAATGTCATCTAAGATGCGAGAAAACGAATTTTATGTGAAGGTAGCCTCATTTATTTTCTGAACGTTTTTCAGAAAACTTTAGTCAAAGTTATTTGAAGTAAAAGGATTTACTGATAAAAATTAGACATAGAAAATGAAGTATAAATGAAGGTTGTAGAAATATTACCAATTTTTATTTTCTGTGTAATTAAATGTCTGATTTTATGTCTTGGAAAAAGTAACCAAAAGAACGGCAACAATGGGCTATATAGTCAAAAAAGTAAGTAAAAATACTAATCAGATGAATCTTCGGAAGGTTATTTAAACATATGTACTACAATATTTCTTCAGCTAGAGTGTTTAAATAAACATAATTTGAACCAGAAAAGTTCTTTGACAAAATATATTTTGAAATTATGGTTTCATTTATTTAGTTTATGTAATAAAATGTCTAATTTTATGAGACAAAACCGGAAGATTGAAGGTTATTTGAACACATGAATTACGATACTTTTTCAAGTGGAGGTTTTTCATGAAAATGATAAGATGGTTTCCTGATGAAATTTGATATCTTAGATTTATTTTTGTTGGTTTGATTAAAATTTTATAAGAAAAACCGGAAGGTTGTCACCTATGGACTGCCAAAAGACTCAGATGCCCAAGTAAAAGTGATAATCAGATAACACTTGGAAAGGTTACTTAATGAATTATGATACTTTTTCAGGTGGAAGTTTTCATCAAAATGATAAGATGGTTTGCTGGTGAGATTTGATTTCTTAGATTTATTTTTATTGGTTTGCTTAAACATTTGTTGAAGTTTTTGACATGTTTGTTCGGTCATCGTTTCGATACATTTTTTCAAAATCATTAATTGTAAAAAAAATTATTGTCTTCTGGTGGGAAGTTTGATATTATATAAAGAATGATTCATTGAAAATGTCATTAAAGATGCGAAAAAATGAATTTTATGTGAAGTTAGCTCATTTATTTTCGTGAGCGTTTTTCAGAAAACTTTAGTCAAAATTATTCAAAGTAAAAGGATTTACTAATAAAAATTACATAAAGATTGAAAATGAATTATAATTGAAGGTGCTAAGAAAATTTTGTCTATCTAGCTAAATGCATTTTGAAAAGCTTAGATTGAAGTGGAAGTTCATTGCTTCGATACCAAAAACCTCCGAGCCTATTTTTGCTCTGTAAGGGGTTCTTGATATTTTACTTGCAAAAGAACAAAAACTCAAGTCATTTTCCCATCAAAAACCCTTTATAGCGCCTTTCTATATGCTTCATACCTGCGAACCTTCCGAGTTTTTCCTCTCTCTTTCCCTCTCTCTCTCTCTTTTTTTTTTTTTTTTTTTAATAAACAAAATTCAAACCAGAAAAATTATTTGACAACAAAGTGGTTTTTTTTTTTTTCATGTAATAAAATGTCTAATTTTATAACTTCGAAAAAGAAAACGGAAGCTTGGCAACTATGATATGATATATAGCCAAAAGAATATGTAAAGTTTCTAATTAGATGAATCTAGGGAAGGAAAACACATATACTATAATATTTCTTCAGCTGTAAGTTTTATAATAAACATAATTTGAACCAAAAAAGTATTTGACGAAACTTTTTTTGTAATTACCTCATAATTAATTTCTCGTCAGAAATAAAAAATATTTAATTTTAAAGCTTCGAAAAAAAGAAAAAAAAAACCCGGAAGGTTGGCAACTATGGGTAATATAGCCAAAAGACTGAGTAAAAGTGCTCATGAGATGAATCTCCGGAAAGTTATTTAAACACATGAATTATTATACTTTTTCAGTTGGAAGTTTTTCATCAAACTGATAAGATGGTTTGTTGTTGGGATTTGAATTTTCAGATCCGCTTTTGTTGGTTTGGTTAAACATTTGTTGATGTTTTGGACATGCTTGTTAAGTTATCGTTTTGGTATATTTTTTCAAAATTATTCGTTATGAAAAATTATTGTCTCATGCCGGGGAGTTTACTATTATATCAGGAATGATTCTTTGGATATATCGTCGAAGATGCGAGATAAATTATTTTTCTTGAATGTAGCTTATTTCTTTTTCTAAACGTGTCTCGGAAAAGTTTGGTGATAACAATTTGTTTTGGAGCTAGAAGAAATTATTGACGAAAATTAAATAAATTTTAACAAGAAAGAAAATTCATGCATCAAGCATAGATTATAAAATACTATTCAATACATTCAGAAGACCGTAACCAAAATTCGCCGTTTAAAGTGCTGAAAGACGATGTCTAAGTAAACCATTTGGAAAACGCATAACACATTGGAAAATTCAATTTCAGCAATTGTCATCTATGGTCGGAAAATTATCCGAATTCTTTAGTCCATCCCTGATCTATATATTTGTATATATACTACCCCAGTTAGAGCACGGCCAGACAAACCGAATTCATAAACGCTCTTCAAGTACGTTGAAAAGTGTTAAAAATGAAGTATAAATTAAAGGTGGATAAGAACTCCCAAGTTTTGTATTTAGAGTGCTAACCTCACAATGAAAAGTTTAACTTAAAATCAATGTTCTCGGGTTCAATTCGGGTAAAATTTGAGCGTAATGGGGTCTGTTTAGCCCCGTGTGCAAAAAATGACCGTTCACAACAAGCCAAGCCAACCCGAGCATGATGGTTATGCAAAGGTTTCTAGAGTTTACTTGTAAAATAACGAACATTTGAGTAATTTCTCTTTCAAAATTACCCCATGGAACTTTTTAAATGGCTATATATCCAAAAGACTAAACGAGAATTCTATTCAGATAAAACTTCGAACGGTTGTTTAAATACATATTCTATGATATTTCTTCAAATCGGGGATTTTCATAAAAATTACAAGATGGTTTTCCGGTGATATTTGATTTCTTAGATTTATTTTTTTTTAATTGGATTAAACATTTGTTGAAGTTTTAGACATATTTGTTGGTTCATCGTTTCGACATTTTCTTTCAAACACAATCTTTGTAGGAAAAAAAAAAAAAAGAATGCCTTTTGCTGATAAGTTTGATATTATATGAAGAATGACTCATCGAGGACGTCATTGAAAATGCAGGAAAAATAATTTTACGTAAAGGCGGCTCATTTGTTTCTTTGTTTATTTATTTATTTATTTTTGGAATTTCTCAAACAATTTTAGTCAAGATGATTTGACTTAAGTTAGGCCGATTCACTGACAAAAATTAGATAAATGCTCGAAAATAAAGTATAATTGAAGGGTGGAGGAGAACTACTAAGTTTTGATTTTAACGTGTTAATCTCTTAATGCCTGAAGTCAAAGCTTGGGAGTTCAATGCAAGAAAAATCCGAGCATGTTGACAATGCAAAGGTAGATTCTAGGTATATTTCTAGATTTTACTTGTAACAGAACAATTTTCAATTCGCGTAATTTCCATCTCAAAAACTTTAAATGCCGCTTTTCTTATGGCTATATAATCAAAATACTTATAAGAATCCTATTCGAATGAAACTTAGAAAAGTTATTTAAACACATATACTATAATATTGCTACAGATCGAATCTTTTCATAAACGTTATAAGATGGTTTTGGGGTTGAAATTTGATTTCTTAGATTTATTCTTCTTGGTTTCATTAAACATTTGTTGAAATTTTTAACATGTTTGTATGGATATGGTTGTATGGACATGTTTGAACATGGTTTCGATATATTTTCTTCCAAAACCTTCGTAGTAAAAAATAAGTATATTCTGCCAGGAAGTTTGATATTGTATCAAGAATAATTCCTTCTGAACGTCGCGTCGTTGAAGATGCGAGAAAATCGATTTCACTTGCTTATTTACTTTTCTGAAAATTTCCTATTAAAATTTAGTCGAAGTGATTTCTTTTGAAGTTAGAAAGATTCCATTAGAAAAATTAGATAAAGATTAAATAGAATGAAAAATCATATATCACGCATAGATTATGAAACACATTCCAACACTAACAGAATATTATTAAGAAATTTCATTTTTTCATACAGTGAAATCATACGCCGTCCTGTTTCTGAATACTTTTGTGCGTCTCTGTAAACGAAAATAAATGCTACACATTCCTTAATCTATAGAAAACATTTTGTAGTTCACCTCAGTGATTCTTTTAAATTTCACAATGCTTGATGTATCATAACATCAATTAAAAACATAGCAAACATTTTTCCTCCATAAATTATAATGTAAAGGAAATCTTTTTTATGTCCTAGTAAACAAACTATAAGTGCTAATTATTCTTTAACATCAATAAAATGCAAAGAAAATGATTTTTCCCCATATAGACCACAATGTATCAGAATTCCTTTGTGTTTCCCTGTAAACGTACTGTAAATGCTAGATACTTCATTTTCAATACCGAACATTCAATTCTAAACATCAATAACATAAAATTTCCATGGCAATCCGAGTATATTTACGAGAGCTATGGGGCACGGACAGACAGACAGACAAACAAATTAATAAGCACTTTTCAACTATGTTGGAATGTGTTAAAATAAAGTATAAATGTAAGGCGGTAGAGAACAACGAAGTTTTATGTTTGTAATGCTAATCCCACAATGAAACACTTGGCTTCAAGTCGAAGTTTGCTGATTTAATTCAAGCAAAATATGAACATTCTGAATAAGGAAGGTTTTCTAGATTTTAGTTCTAATAGAAAGAAAATTCAAGTCATTTTTCTTTCAAAATTCCTCCATGGTGCTTCTTTTAGGGCTATCAAAAGACTATAAGTACAGTGCTATTCAGGTGAAATTTTGTAAGGTTATTTAAACACATATATGAGGATTTTCCTTCCACTAGAAACTTTTCATCAAAATGATAATGTATTTATTTCTGACATTTACTCTCAGATTTTTATTTGTTTGTTTGATTAAACATTTGTTGAAGTTTTGAGCATGTTTGTGGGATCGTTGTTTTGATATTTTTTTTCAAAATCATTCGTCGAAAAAATGACTGTCTTTAGCAGTTTGGTGGGAAGCAGTTTGGTGATTCATTTGAAACGTCGCTGAAGATCTAAGAAAAATAATCTTTTCGGAAAGCAATTCATTTATTTTTCTGTTAAGAAATGTTTAGTCAAAATGATTTGTACTGAAGTTCGAAAGATTACTGGCGAAAATTCGATATGGTTGAAGAGGAAGTAATAAAATGTAAAGAAAATAAACCTTAGAGAAAAATCCCTCTGCTTGATATTACAAAATTAGTCATCTTTATAAAATTAATCATCTGAGTCCGCATGCTAACTAGAAAAAGGAGAACTTTAAGTTCAAGTTCAAGGTTTCAATAGCAGTGAGGTATGAGAGAGATGGTTAATCAAGAATTTTTTAAGTTTACTTATACAAACATGGAAATTCGGGAAATTTTCGTTTCATAATCCTCTGGGGAGCTTCTTTCATGGTCAGATCTCTCAGCGGCTAAATAAAAATTCATTTTTGTGTGAAGTTCACCTCAATTCATTCCAGAAGGGGAATTTGAAACTTTGCTACGCGTTTCCTAACTGAACTAAAATTTAGCATTCTATGTAGTATATATACAAATCAGTAGATCCTATACAGGGCTGCACAAAAGAGTTCGGGTATTTTTCCGAATATTGTTGAAAATTCCTAAAATTGGGTTTTTAAATATGTTTTGCGTTTTCCAAATTTCGCCTTATTAAACGCTAAAGATTTTTTAAATTATTTTGGAAGTGTTGGAAAGTGTTACATATCTATGCTTGACGCATGATTTTTCGTTCTTGTTTACTTTTTGATTTTGTTTGCAGGTTTTTTTTTTTTTTCATGAGGATACTTTCACTTTCAAAACCGGTTCCTAAAGTATCTTAATAAATATATATATATATATATATATATATATATATATATATATATATATCTGCAATATATCAATTACGCAAAGCGCTTTTCAAACAATCAATGCATACCGGGAATAAAGCAATCAAAGAAATATTTTACAATTTCTCGTTTGTATTTCAATATTTTTAAATGACTTTTTTCGAGATCGATCTCTATGCAGGCTCTTTTTAACTTTTTCGATTTTGTTAACAAGTTTTTTTATTATTATTATTTATTTATTTATTTATTTATTTATTTTTCATGAGGATACTTTCACTTTCAAAACCGGTTCCTAAAGTATCTTAATAAAAAAAAATTTTTTTTTAAGTAAAAACTTGTTAACAAAATCGAAAAAGTTAAAAAGAGCCTGCATAGAGATCGATCTCGAAAAAAGTCATTTAAAAATATTGAAATACAAACGAGAAATTGTTAAGAGAAAAAAAAATTACGAGAAAAAAAATAAATGGTTTTGTTGTATATTCTCTATCCCGGGAAGCCCGAGTTGGATGCCCTAGTTTATTTAATTGGGATAAAATGCTTACGCTGGAAATGTAACTACAATGAACTCTCTTTTTTTTATACACTCTTTTATTTAAATTGATTTTTGTAAGTAAAGATGGAATTTTATCGATTTTTCACGAATTTAATGATATACGAGAGTTATAGAAAATATGTACACAGGTGTGTTTCCGATGACAGTAACACATTTTACACTTTTCGATTTTAATTATAAATAAATAAATAAATAAATGTTAAGGCATTTTCTGGTAGCCGGTCGCAAGTGATAAATTGCCAAATATTCTTTATAGTTACAACTGTATACGAGTTTACAAAATCAATAGATTTAATAATGCTCCAAACTATGCTCGTCAAAATATGCCCACTGGCTGCGAAACTACAACAACGCAATATTTTAAATACTAAAAAGTATAAAATATAAATAAAAAATAAAGAGTGTAATAATTAAAAAAAATATGCTTTAATCAATTAACAGTTTAATGTTAATTAACTTATGATTATAAATTGAGAAATCAATTTAGAAATCCTGAATAGGTAGTTTAAATAGGGATTCTTTTTTTCCATTCCTGTTGCCACATCATAAAAAATAAACAGAGCAAAAATTATAATTTTTATTAAAAAAAAAAAAAAAAAAAAAAAAAAAAAAAAACACTAGTTCGCCTTTTTTTACCTGTGTAATATAATATCTCCAATATTTTGATAATTGGAGCTCCCACTAACTTAATGTATTGTAATGGAATTTTTTGGATAAAACGTGAATTGTAGTCATGAAATCAGGCATGATTTTTTAAGATTTTTATGTTGTTTATAAAAGAGTTTTTACTTTTATATTTATTTTCTTTTGCTTTCTTCCGTATTCATTAGGGCCCCACCAGTGGCTGAGAGGTTGTGCTCTCGAAACTGGTAGACGGGAGGTGCTGGGTTCGATCCCAATCGCGCCCGTCGGCCTAATCGCTCGGAGTTTTCGTGGTTTTCTTTCGAGCCGTGGATTTTCTCCATGCGTAAATACGGATTAGGTTCCCTTAGAAAGACCCCCACGAAGGGCACTCCCCCCGGGCCTATATCCCTAGTGTCGATAATTGGCCGTCAATAATCAACCCAACCCAACCCGTATTCATTAGAAGGAAATAGCAGTTTCGCTAAAATTTCGACTCCTGGTTTTAGGCGGATTTACATGTTTTAGGATTTCCTGAATACGATGTGACTATTTTTGGACTCATGTCTGTCTAGCGGCTATCTATGTATAACACAACTTTTGTGGGCACTGCAATAAAAGAACTATGCACGGAATTCTACAAAAAATCTTATTTATTTAGATCTTGATATAAATTGGTGTTGCTTAGAATGTGACGCTTCTATGCTGTGTTTTTCGGGAATTGCTTGATAGCTTATATCACGGCACCTGTGAGACGGAATTGCATGAAACTTAATATTATGAGATGACTATTATGAAAAAACGATACTGATTTCCTTTTGGTTTTGATTAATCAACAGGGGACGCTGCTACGCTACATTATTTTATGATTATTGTAGCTGTATTTCAGTTTCTATCGGGTAGATATGCACCAAATTTTATATTTGAGGATAACCCGGCAATAACTATATATGTAACTGTATTGGTCTTTTCGCCGCCCATATCGGTTATCTTCACCTAACTCCTCTCCCCTTGCAAAATATCATGTAGCTGATCTTAACAATATCACCACCATCATAGTCATGTAACAAGACGCCCCGCCAGTGGCTGAGAGGCTCTGCTCTCGAAGCTGGTAGACGGGAGGTGCTGGGTTCGATCCCAATCGCGCCCGTCGGCCTAATCGTTCGGAGTTTTCGTGGTTTTCTCCGAGCCGTGGATTTATCCATGCGTAAATACGGGTTAGGTTCCCTTAGAAAGACCCCCAGGAAGGGCACTCCTCCCGGGCCTATATCCCAAGCGTAGATAATTGGCCGTCAATAAACAACCCAACCCAACCCATGTAACAAGACGTTTCTGCTTTTTGTTTAAGTGCATTTTTACAAGCAAAATTGAAATTCGTGGACAATTCTGCGAAAAGATCACTAGTTTCAGTTCATTTTAACCTTTTACCAATACTCCATAGCTCGTGAAAAAAATATATAATTTAAGATAGTTCTCAAATGATCTATCTGCTCAACAACGCGAAATTTTCTGACACAATTTCTGACTCATTTTTAAACGCAAAAGGGATAAAAATGGCCGGCCTTATTAAAACAATTTGGGAATCAAAATGAGTTTTCCATTTTTTGATAAGTAAATTACTTATCGATTTATAAGCGATTCGTGTCACGTGATAGGTTTTTCCCGCTAGTGCTGCTGGGACGGGAATTCGGTTCAAAACGCTGACTTTGACAGTAATTTTCTTAAAGATCTTCTGCCTTTATAAAAAAAAAAAAAAAAAAATGGGAAAAGTATTTCGATTACAAAGTTTCTGAATAAGAACACCTTTCAATTTCATGTGTTTCCGAAGAAAAATGGATTAAAAAATATGTCTTAAAGTAACCAATTTGGATTTGAGAACAGCCGTAAATAAACTGGAAATTTATAACTACATTCAACTGTATAATTAAAACATTAAATGAAAATAGTTTCTTGTTTTGTGCAAGCGGAAAAAAGGCGGAAAAAAAAAAACTGAAACGCGACCAATAGTGTTCTAAAAAAAGACGCGACTACTCTCGGGTTAACTTCAATTTTAGCGTTGACTATCCAATAAAGGGGCAATGTTAGGCTATGCATTTTTTTATTCACTGATCACTCCATACTTCATAATTGTCGGTGTGTAATTTTGTTGTTTAAATGCATATATTAGGGTAAAATGTAGAAGAAAGTTTTGTTATGGCCACAACATGCTAGTTTTATAAGGAATTCAATCTGTGAGGTTAAAAAACATTAAATCTAAATCTATCCCTGTTTAATATCTTACAATTATTTTAAACATGTAATTAAATTAATGTAATTTAATGAAATCACTCTAAAGCAGTATTTATGAACTCGTTTTGGTCACCACAATTTTTTAACTTGATATTGACTATAAAGTCTATCTATAAAGTGTGTGGCGTGTATATTACAGAAAAAATATAATAAAATTAGGTAAATTACATAATCATTGATATTTGGAATTGTTGGTGTCATACTTAATCAAATAAGTGATTTATGTATGACATAGTTTAAATTTATAAAATAATAAACTTACATTTTTCAAAGAACAGATACTAAAAATTAAAAAAATATATGGAAGCCAATGTGTGAATTATTAATCTTTGACCTGATCAATCATAGAGAGTTTAAAGATGGTTTAAAAGTGTTGATAATCAGTAAATATTAAAATCACAAAATAATAAATATGCATTCAAATGTGCCGTAAGATGAAAAAGATTCTGGACTACATGATATAATAAATAAGAGCAATTTTACTTTTCATACTGGCTCCATCTATTTGTGTAATTCATAAGTAATTGTGGGGACGATTGGAAGTTAATACTGACATGAAAAATAACAAAATTGAATATCATCTTCTTTTTGGTTAGACTATCTTCTAATACAACAATTATTTTGGGAAAGGAAAAAGGTAAATCATACGGAAATAAGAGATAAATTTTTATTTAAAATAATAATAATAATAATAAAAGAAGCTTATAAGAGATATCCTTTAGATGAAAGTATGTTATCAAAATTAAGTTGACCTTCAGTACATTTATTGTATAAATTCTATTTTACCTTTTGCATCGTATGGTATTACATAAGATCTTGATCAGGATGTAAATAAATATGTCTATGCAATACTAATTTACAGCCGTATGCTTTTTCTTTATTTCAAAATCACACTCAAATTAAGACTTTTATTTTTCACATTAGAGGGCAGCACCAAATAAAGAGTTGAAATAATCATTCATCTTAACGGTTAGAAACAAATATATTTTCGTACAACTTAACATTATAAATATTCATCTATATTTATTTTAAAATATTTAGCTAGATGTTTAATTCCTTTTCAATTAAATTTATATTTTTGTGCTCTTACTTCACCAATTTTAGAATAACAAATTTGATTAGATATAACTAAGTTATATCCAGATTGAATACATTTTCAATCAGTTCTCTAAAAATAGAGGGCAGCACCAAATAATATAAACAAAATAATTTATTTTTAAAAGATGTTAAAATTATTTAAAAGAGATATATGCATATGATTTATCATTTTACGTTTAATATAATTTTTATTTCTATATACACCTGTGGCTGAAACTTTTGCGTGGCAGTGTTTGAGATTATTTGCCGATACATTTTTTGATTTATTTTCAATTAACTTAACTTCGATTGTTAATCAAACAACGTGTTTTGTTTATGCATAGAGAAAGGGATGTTGACTTCAGAAATAACACATATGATAATCAGATTCTATTAACCAGAACGATTTGAAATTCAAAATCATTAATAGTCATTTGGAATGAGAAACGTAAACGAAATATGTAATTATTAATTTAATCAGTTTACTTTCATATTATTTTTTCTCTTTATCTCATTTGTTCAATGGCCAAATACTCTGAAATTGCCTAAATGAAGAATTTTATTTTGCTGAATTTTAAGCGCAAATCCTAATTGGCTACTTTCTGACACATTTTTTCATTTATTTTTTTTCGCAAACGCATGAAATTGGCACGTGCTCTTATTTAGAAACTGCGTAATCGACGAGTTTTCGATTTTCGAATTTACGAGTTTTCGAATTTTTTTTCAAAAAATACTGTCAAAGTTGTCGTTTTGAACCAAATTTCCGGACGTGACCCAATCGGAAACAAAAAAAAAAACTACCATGTGGTAACAATTGTTTATAACTCAGCAAGTAATTCATTTATCAAAAAAAAAATAAAATAAATAAATAAATAAATAAAAATAAAAATAACAGTTCGATTACAAATTACTTTAATAATCATGCCTGCAAGTGTCAAGCTTTTATTTAAATAAGTTGGAAATTGTACGTCAAACGTGACAAACGAGGTGCGTTTGTACTATAGCTAGTGATATAAATATTCAGATCTTGATGATTTTTAATTCTGTGAAATGAATTATATCGTCTGCAGATTCATTTCTGTCATAAAATAAGTATCTCGGTCGCTTGACGATTCAACATCCATCGGAAGCTCCTATAACAAAAAAGCACCGATTTTTTTTTTTTTTTTTTTTAAATAAATTCAAATTTCTTAATAAATATTTTTATTAATATCTTCGAAAATTTTGATTAGATTTTCATAAAATTTGAAATGTCTCGACAAAGTGCTGCAAGGATAATATATCTTAAATTTCAAACCATTTGGTTGGGTAGTTTTTGCGCTATTATATGCGGACAGACGAACGGATCAGACGACGACGTCTATAGGTGCTACGTATCTATATTATAAAGGACAAACGTGTTCGTGCGTAACGCTGACATCAATTTAAGACTGGCTAAACCTTACGATTAAACTTTGGGTTTGCAATTTTCGCTACTGCATGCAATTGTATAAACTTCTAAACATTGCATATTTTCAATTTTTACATCGTCATATGGGGGGAAATGTACTTTCAAATGTAATTTGTTTGACAACTGCAATTTACTCATTGATAGTGGTTTGAAAAATAATTTTCAATCATGGTTTTTAAAAATCTACCTCCATTGCATGACGGAATAATAATAAACCATTTGCCCTTAAAACAATATAAATAGTTCAGCATCGGCTCTGGCTAATTTTTCAGAACAAAATTAAAATTTCATCAATAATAATTTTAAAAAAAAAAAGCATAAAATAAAATAAAACACAAATTTAACATAGATGTAATCGAACAAATTCAATTTTTACATAAGACGACTACTATAAAAAATATACTTTATATAAAATATAATATAATATTAAAATATAATATATAAAAAATATACTTTAAAATATAATTTATTTGAAAACGGGTTGGGTTGGGTTGATTGTTGACGGCCAATTATCTACGCTAGGGATATAGGCCCGGGGGGAGCGCCCTTCGTGGGGGTCTTTCTAAGGGAACCTAACCCGTATTTACGCATGGATAAATCCACGGTTCGAAGAAAACCACGAAAACTCCGAACGATTAGGCCGACGGGCGCGATTGGGATCGAACCCAGCACCTCCCGTCTACCAGCTTCGAGAGCGCAACCTCTCAGCCACTGGTGGGGCTCTATTTGAAAACGGTATCTCACTTTACTGATTGTTTATGGATTTTAAAATAATTTACATGCATGAATTATTTTTAAATCGATCTCTATCGGCTGCAGTCCGATTACGAAAGATTAATCTGTTTGCACTTAAATCAATAATAGTTCATAGAAAGTTCAAAATTGTTTCCGGCTAATATTTCCAGAACAAAAATTTAAAACTTCATCAATAAAAAAATAAAAATATAATATAATATAAATAAAAAACACAAATTTAACAGGCATGTAATCGAACTACGTGCATATGGTTAAACCACTGAAATTTATCAGAATACAAAATTCAGTAGTAAGTAGCGAAATCTTTGGCGATTTCTTCGGCTATTAACTCCTGACATATTGCTAATATGGAAGTATCGCTTTTAATAAATCCAAAACTTTATTTGAATACATTATTGATATTTTTAATATAAAAATGCTTTTTGGTGTCGTTAATGGACAATCCTAAAAATATGTATAAAATGTAAAAAATGTATTAGAGTTAGAAAAATTTTTTTTATCTATGTTCTGTTACCCGTGAAGCCCGGGTTGGATTCCTTAGTTTATATAATTACGAACGCACCTAAAAATGAGTCAGAAAATGTGTCCGAAAGTTTTGCGTTGCTGAGCGGAGGAAAATATTTTTTCGAGAATTGCCTTAACACTGTACTAAAATTCCAACCGTCTACATTCTGGCACATTTAAATTAGCTGCTTTCTAGTACTTTATTGAAATTCGTTTTCATTCCCGAACTCATAAAATTGGCCGGTATTCTTATTCAGAAAGTATAAAAAAGAAAGAGTTTCCCATTTTTCAATAAAGGCAAAGGATCTTTCAGATAATGTTGCCTAAGCGGACGTCTCGAGCCAAATTTTTGGACGCGACAGTTCAGTAAAGATCACCATGAGACAGCAGTCACTTATAACAAACTCAATATGTAGTACATGTATCGAAATATCCTGTTCAATTCCAAACCAATTCGACAGTTATGCTTTCCAATTTCATCTTCCTGCGTTTAAAAAAGAGTCTGTGAAAATTTCGAGTTGCTGAACGGAAGAAATTAAAAAATTACACGCGAAAACACCAGCTCGATATTGTTAATACTATGGGAGAAAGTTTTTACAATATCTCGTTTGCATTTCGATAAAGATTTTTTTTTTTTTTTCTGCATTGGATAGCTGAGGTTGATCTCTATGCAGACCCTTTTTTACTTTTTGACTTTTTGACTTTTTTTTTTTTTCTTGTTTGCAGGTTTTTTTATTTTTATTTATTTATTTATTTTTTAATGAGGATAATTTCACTTTCGAAACTGGCTCCGAAAGTATAAGTATCGTAATTAAAAAAAAAACACTTTTTTAACAAAATCGAAAAAATAAAAAAAAGTCCTTCATAGAGATCGTTCTCAGCTATCCAATGCCAAAAAAGAAAAAAAAAAAAAAAAAAAAAAAAAAAAAAAAATTAAAAATATTGAAATGCAAACGAGATATTGTAAAAACATTCTCCCATAGGATTAACATTAGCAACCGGGTGTTTTCGCGTGAATGAAGTAGTCAAGGAAATGTACCATCTCAAATACTTCGAACCCAGTACCTGAGTTAAGTACTCCTTATTTGTTTATCTGGGCAAACAACTAGAGAATTTTTACAGATCTATAAATGTTTCAATTGGTCGAGAAACCGTGATTCTGGAGATTCTCCCCAGAAGTTACTATATTATTCTACATGAAACGGATCTGAAAATGCGACCAACTGATAATCATCACAAATAGATCATATTTAGTAAATGAAGACTTTGTAAATTATAAAGATTTGGTTGTCTGTTTGTGACTTCATTAAATTTACTTTTGAAGTCACTAGTCCCTTTCTAGGAATATAATATTCAATGGAGCTGCAATGGTGTGTTAAATAGAATAATAATAATACTTTAATTTTTTTTTTTGTACATAAATATGATACATTTTTAATTGTAGTTGTTTGCTTCCGGATGATGATCTCGTTATTCCTTCCTGAAAATCTATTCAAAACACCAATTTCTACAACATTATACGAAATATTTTGTATAAAACTGGAAATTTAAACAGGAATATACGCCTGTCTATATCTGCTTATTGTCTGTTTATGACTTCATTGAATTTACTTTTGAAGTTACTTTTTCGTGAAGGATAATCTTTAATTGTAGTTGTTTGCTTCCAGATGATCATCTCGTTATTCCTTTCCGAAAATCTATTCAAAGCACCATTTTCCACAGCATGATATGGACGATTTTGCATAAAATTAACAATTTAAATAGGAATATATGCCTGTTTATGTCTTTTTATATTGTCTGTTTATGACTTCATTAAATTTACTTTTGAAGTCACTTAAAACTGATCACTAGTCCCTTTCTAGGAATATATTATTCAATGAAGCTGCAATGGTGTGTTAAATAGAATAACAATAATACTTTGAGATTTCTTTTTTTTCCATAAAGGTGATACATCTTTAATTGTAATTGTTTGCTTCCGGATGATGATCTCGCTATTCCTTCCCTAAAATCTATTTAAAGCACCATTTTCCACAGCATGATATGAAAGATTTTGCATAAAACTAACAATTTAAATAGGAATATATACAGGGTGTCACGTATAACCTGACCGACCTTTATTTTCGCAACCGTTGGTCCTAGATGCATACTTCCAGTTAAAAAAATGGTTTAAAAAAGGTAAAGAATTATTTTTTAAGCGATTTGGGCCAAGAAAAACATTTATTTAAAAAATACGAAATTTAAATTTTTATACGGCCCCCCGGTCCTATAAGTGATATTTAGTAA
The DNA here is from genome assembly GCA_963931845.1 of Maratus michaelseni. Lineage (NCBI taxonomy): Eukaryota > Metazoa > Arthropoda > Arachnida > Araneae > Salticidae > Maratus > Maratus michaelseni. Next base: position 96,418,538 of record OZ007591.1, read on the forward strand.
ACATTTACTGTGACACTAACAAGTAAGATAAAAGAAGTCCCACTCATCTAACATTAAAATTGACCGAATTATGAAATTTTGAAATGCATGACTTATACCACTTTTTTGCATATCAAAACAGATGATTTCGGCTGTGCTTTCAGGGGTCGTATATAAAGTACTTAAACTTATTTCAAGGTATCTGCGATTTGAAAAAAAATCGTACAACTATTACGATTGACTTAAATTTTATTAGTTAAGTTTCAGATTAGTTAAAATAATTGTATTTTATCATATGTTTTATTTTGTAAGGATTTGAGGCTATGATTTATTTTAACAAAAGTTATATAATTTTCATAAGGTTTTATTTAACTTGCAACGATCGTCTTTCAAGTTTAAAATTTGTACTCGAACTTTAACTCACTTTCAAATGTCCGATCGAAGTTAAATTTTACATACTGATTTAAATCCGATGACAATGTAATATTATTATGATTTTCTACGCTTACCATCTTAATAATACTCATATTAGAGGATAACACAAAAAAATTCGGATAGATTACCGTCAACAAATTTAAGAAAAAGTTTTAGATTAGATAACATAAACCTGCGATGGTTGTGTTTTTTAACTTTTATAATTACGTTTTATGTATTTTTTAACGCTGAATAAAAAAATTACCTTCACTTTTAACCATCATGTCAAGATTTTTTGCAAATCGTAAATTTCAAGGTTAAAAAATAGCGAAAAATCTGATACTATAAAATAGATGTAAGACATTTTTATTCAGTTTAATTTTATTTAATTCAATAATTTATTCAATTTTTTGGATTATACTGGGTTTTTACAACTAAATAACTCAGGAGTCCGATGAGCTTGGGAGGGGAAGGGGGGATCAATTTTAACTTTGAAATTTTCGATTTGAGAAAAATCCTGACGCTATGGTTTAAAATGAAGGTCATTTTCAGATTCAGCGCTAAAAAATACATTAGAATCAATTTTCAAAAGCTAAAAAACATGGCACAACCCAAAATTTGAAAGACAGTGTAATCTAACAGCATTTTAAAATCGTAATTGAGGCTGTTGTTTTTCATCCTTTTATTTAACAAAAAATCTTATTTTTATCCTCTTATATGTTCAGTACAAATTGTATATTTTGCATTAATATGTCAGAATGATTATAGATTTCACATTTATATTAGATTGCAATGTTAATTTTGCTCTCAACTAATTTTTTGATATATCTGACGATTATTTATACAGGGTCATTCATAATTCTCTCCGGGGTTTCGAAACGTTATAGTAAAAAAACGAAGACGAATATGAAAAAAAGAAACATATGAAATTATTCCGAAACTATTCAAATTTTACTTACATACATTATAGGTGTTCTATGTGTGAACCCTTGGTCACACGGCATACATCCATGCGATAGTCCAGTTCCTGCCATACTCCGTTTCTTTAAATTTCCGGTACCCCACATGAATTGTTTTGTCAGTTGGTCCCTGTTTTCGATATTTATTACGAAAGGCCCGTTGAACTGACACCACTGATTCAGATTTAAAGAAACGGAGTATGGCAGGAACTGGACTATCGCATGGATGTATGCCGTGTGACCAAGGGTTCACACATAGAACACCTGTAATGTATGTAAGTAAAACTTGAATAGTTTCGGAATAATTTCATATGTTTCTTTTTTTCATATTCGTCTTCGTTTTTTTACTATAACGTTTCGAAACCCCGGAGGGAATTATGAATGACCCTGTATTTTTACTACATTTGTGAATGACCCCTGTTTCGCAACAAAAAATATACTCCAACTTTAAACAGCTATTACTCGGTTAGTTTTAATCGTAGATGAATGGGACTTTTTTTTATCTTACTTGTTAGTGTCACAGTAAATTTTTACTAAATGTCACTTACAGGACCGGGGGACCGTATAAAAATTTAAATTTCGTAATTTTTTAATAAATGTTTTTCTTGACCCAAATTGCTTTAAAAATAATTCTTTACCTTATTTAAACCATTTTTGTAATTGGAAGTATGCATCTAGGATCAACGATTGCGAAAATAAAGGTCGGTCAGGTTATACGTGGACACCCTGTATATGCCTATTTATGTCTGTTTATATTGTCTGCTTATGACTTCATTAAATTTACTTTTGAAGTCCCTTTCTAGGAATATATTATTCAATGGAGCTGCAATGGTGTGTTAAATAGAATAATAATAATACTTTGAGATTTTTTTTTTTTTTTGTAGATAAATATGATACATTTTTAATTGTAGTTCTTTGCTTCCGGATGATGATCTCATTATTTCTTCCCTAAAATCTATTCAAAGCACCATTTTCCACAGCATGATATGAAAGATTTTGCATAAAACTAACAATTTAAATAGGAATATATGCCTGTTTATGTCTGTTTATGACTTCATTAAATTTAATTTTGAAGTCGCTTAAAACTGACCACTAGTCCCTTTCTAGGAATATATTATTCAATGGAGCTGCAATGGTGTGTTAAATAGAATAGTAAAAATACTTTGAGATTTCTTTCTTTCTTTTTCTTTCTTTTTTTTTTTTTTTTTTTTTTTTTTTTGTACATAAATATGATACATTTTTAATTGTAGTTGTTTGCTTCCGGATGACGATCTCATTATTCCTTCCCGAAAATCTATTCAAAGCACCAATTTCAACAACATTATATGAGAGATTTTGTATGAAACTAAAATTTTAAATAGGAATATTGGCAAGATTTGTGCATTTAAAAAGAGAAAAATCATTTCGTGAATATATAAAAAAATAACCAGTTTGGATTTGATTGTGTATTTACAGTACATAGAAAAAAATGTCAAAAATTCTTTATATTGTAAAATAATTTATTTATTTATTTATTTATTTATTTATTTATTTATTTATTTATTTATTTTGATAAATATTGAACTTACCACTATCTTTTTAAAATTTAAACTACATAAGCAAAGTTAATGACTGCGTATATATATCCTATTTTCGTAAAGATAGGTTTCTTCTTATAAAGATATCATTAAGCTGAAACCATTATGGAAATAGAAAACTGAAAGATACTCCAAGTTCTTTGCGAATATCGTGTTACACTTTAACTACGGCCACGCATTAAAACTTTTTGAGTATTTTTTTACTATATTTTTATTTGAACACCACTATTTTTGTAAAATTTTTTGACATAATTAATAACAGAAATTCTTCAAATAAATAACATAAAGATTACTACACAGAAATACCTGTATTAAAACGTATAAACAGAATGAACCCCACTAGATGTTTTTCGTCTTCGGTGTTGTCCTTCGATTAAGGACAAAAATGAAGAAAATTTGAAAATGGCCTTTAATCACATTATCAAGCATAATTTATTTACATGGAAATGTTGGCAAAAAAATGGATATTGAATTATATTGGAAAAAACAAATGGAAAAGTGCAACTAATATTAAGAAAATAAAGAATCAAATAATAGTTTAAAATGTTTAAAACTCAGAAGGAGTGAGGGCAATTGCACTACCATGCCCTTCCTACACGACGTTTTTGCAATATATGTTTTCCTAACCGAGTGGCTTTTATTTATATATTTGCCAATATTTTTGTTCCGTATTATAATTTTACGTATATATACCCTAGATGGCAGCACCAAAATATTAGGATTTGGTCTCTAGAGTCTATCAAAGATCAGTTTAGCTCTATTATCAGCTGTCAGTTTATTCAATTTAAATTATCAGTAAAAAGTTAAAATTTCCGTGCAAATTCACCTTGTTAAATAATTAAAATTCATAAAGATACAACTAAATGTAAATATATTGCTTGAAGGTGCGTAAAAACATACCTAAAACATTTAAAAGCACATTAAAGTCCTTTTAAAAATTCAAAACGTTTTCAACAAAGGAAAACGTTTTGAATTTTTAAAAGAACTTTAATGGACTTTTAAATGTTTTATGTATGTTTTTACGCATCTTCAAGCAATATATTTACATTTAGTTGTATCTTTATGAATTTTAATTAAATTATCAGATAAACAATATAAAATTCTCTATCATTTTTACAAAAAAAAAATTGGTACTTTTCGGTTAGCTGGGCGCCAGTGACGTATGTACAAGTACATATATGTATATACATACATATATATATGTATACATATACATATATGTGTACATATATGTATGTATATATATGTGCATGTATATATATACATATATGTGTATATATACATGTATATATATATCACTGGCACCCAGCTAACCAAAGAGTACCAAAATATTATACACATGCATCAAAAACTGCTATTCAATTCCAAATCACTTCTATAGTCAAGCCTTCCAATTTCATGTTCTTCAAACATGAATATGTCAGAAAGTTCCGAAGTACTGAATGGAGATAAATATTTTTTTTCGAAATCGCCCCAATTCACCAAAGAAAAGCAACATCTGAAATACTTCAAACACAGTACCTGAGTTATCGTTTATCTGTACAAACAATCAGAATATTGATTGCTAATTATATTACGTAATGAGCAGGGCCGGCAAACCTGCCCAGGGCCCTGCGCCAGCTATGGTCTTGTTCGAGGCCCCGGTCTCTATATAATTTGAAATAATGTTGTCTCTGTGTAAAATAATGGTATTTTTGCTCTAGATTTGTTTTAAATGTTTGTTTCTTTTCTCTTTTTTTCTTTTCTTTCTTTTTTCTTTTTTTTTTTTCGTGAAAAAAAACGAGTATTAACTTCATGTCATGTAATCAAAGCTGATATATTTGCGGTGAATGTATAGATTTGAGAATCTTGAAAGTAACTGTGAACGCAAAAATAAAAATATATTTATGCAAATTACATGTGGAAGAAGTTGCCTGATATTTTCCATACATTTTATATTCTAAATTCTAAATTATTCTATAATATATACAATTTAAAAATATTTTTTATTAGTCCAGTATTGCAGTCAGAGGCCTTGGGTCACGCTAGGTGATTTGCCAATGCTCCGCGCGACATTGCGCCGGCCCTGGTAATGAGTAACAAAGTTTGACAAAGGTAAAGCGGGGCTCAGTTCCATGGGGTTCAACGCTAACCGTTCAATAGTGTTAGCATTTCTGTATTGTTGCAAGAAATGAAACATTCTGTATATCTTAGAAAGAATACGTAATAGACACAGAAATAATATTTATATAAACAAATCTTTTAGCTTCATTTTTCTTTAAATGTACAAAATATTCGTTATTATTAATACTATGGAATCGAACCCGGCTTCCCGGGTTACAGAACATAGATAAAAACCTTTTTTTCCAATTATAATAGATTTTCATATTGTTACGGCTTTCCTTGGTCTTGCAGACGACTTTTGCGCATTCTATTGTAATTTTGTTTTTGCCGCATGGCATCAGTTAGTTTCTCCCGCATTTGTTGTTGTGTTCGTATGGTAAATTTTCCATGGAATAAATCGCATAATGGAGCTATTTTATTAGCTAAAATGACTATGGAGTCTTTAAATATAGTGATAAGAAGTCATTTCTTCATCATAGTAAGAATAATATAGTTATTTTGTTCTTCAAGTGGTATTGTCCGCTCATTCATTATGATAGTATTCGAAACTGACTATGGTGTCAGCATTTTGGATTTAAACCTAATGTAATGTAAATATGTATATAAACATTTTAGTAATTTAGGAACAATTTTCATTATTTGCATCAATTCATTACATATTTCCGTAATACAGTCCACTCCATCAATAACTTTAGCGCAGCGTAAACACATATTTAATATATATTTTTTAATCTGATTCATTAACGACGCCAAAAAGGATTTTTATAAGAAAAATATCAATAATATAAACAAATAAAATTTTGAACTTTAATAAAGTGATACTTCTGTATTAGCCGCATGCCAGCAGTTAATGTTCAAAGAAATCGTCCAAGATTTCGCTGCTTACTGTGCAGGTTTTTTTTATTCTGAAAATTTCAACTGTTTGAGCGCGTAGTTCGAGAACATGTCTGTTAAATTTGCATTTTATTTATATTATATTACTTTTTATACTTATATTTTGATGAAGTTTTAATTTATTTCTGTAATATTAGCAGGAAATAAGTGCAGAACTATTTATATTGTTTTAAATGCAAACGGTTTAGTCTTTCGCAATCGGGCTGCACGTGATAGAGATAGATTTAAAAATTGTGAATTATTTTAAAAACCATAAAATATCAGTAAATTCAAATACAGTTTTCAAAGAAATTGCATTTTTTTCCTTATTCGACTGTGTAAAAATTGAAATTGTGCGATGTTCAAAAGTTTAAAAAGATGCAGCAAAAAAGAAATTTATTAGTAAATTCGTTGCTATCATCAAAATGACTTCAGCAATAATCAGACATGTGTTAGGCTTATACTATAGATTATTGTTAACATTAAACCATATTCTTGACAACATTATTTATGTGTGACGTCATCCCGTGATATGGACCCGATTACATAAGATTAGCATCAAAATTTAATAAAAGAATTTTATTCTTTAAGTTTGAAGCAAATATATGAAATAAAAATAAGTTTGGTTTTCACCAATTCTATCGTATGCATATTTAAGACTTTGTGAATATAATGAAATTTTCTTTTTAGCCTACATTTTTTTGTCGTATAACTTAAAATAATTTTACCTAAACTAATGTGCATATTTTTAGATTCCCCTTTAACTACATCAAGCTCCAAATCACATTTTAATGCTTTATTTATTTATGCATTTATTTCAACACTTCACTGTACGCAACATTATTTTGATTCACATTATTTGTTATACAACAAATTTTAACGTTTTCTGTTTTCTTGAAATGTTACTCTGGATAATGCGTAATGCAGAGTATAATTGTCCATGTATAAACACTGGTTTGGACAAATAGATGCCAACATGTTCAAGTGTTTGCCCTTGAGCTTTATTTATTGTCATCGCAAAAGATAGCTGGATGAAGAATTGTCTTCTGTTAAGATTAAAAGGGTATTCAGAATATGGAGGCATCAAAAATATTCTTGGAATGTAAACGCGATTGCCTATATGAGTTCCTGTTACAATTTCAGCTTCGATTGAGCGATTGTTTAGAGCCTTTACAACCAATCTCATTCCATTGCAAAGACCCAAAGAGGGATTGAGGTTAAATTATTCGGCCACATAGTTTTAAATTGTTCAAATATTCAATTGGATATAGACCGGGAGGCGGCAGCACAGACAATCACCTCATCGAGTTCACGGCTGAAATTCCAGAATTAGTTAAAATTTGATTCGCATATTAAAACGCAATCGGTTTGCCAAGTCATATCTTGGTGAAAAACACCCGAAAATCCGATTTTAGCGGTTAGCTCGTAGGTTTACCATTGTGTGTTCCTGCTTCCAGTCCTCCATGTTTTCATACCTTTGGGTGCAGGAAAACACAATGGTAAACCTACGAGTCATCCGCTAAAATCGGGTTTTAAGGTGTTTTCCACCAAGATATGACTTGGCAGACCGATTGCGTTTTAATATGCGAATCGAGTTTTAACTAATTCTGGAATTTCAACCTTGAACTCGATGAGGTGATTGCCTGTGCTGCCGCCTCCCAGTCTAATATGATACTGCTTGATTTTCATTTACAACTGAATGAGCGGTATAATAAATTCGCGGTTGTCCATAAAATTGTTCAGTTATCAAGTTGTTAATTATTTCAACTTGTTCAGTTATCAAGTTGTTAATTATTTCAACTTGTTCAGTTATCAAGTTGTTAATTATTTAAACTTTTTCGTTCAAAGGGGTTTAAAAGCATTTTTTGTCAAATTAATACTCTGTATTTCCATCATTGGATATTATACAAATTCAAAGAAGCATTTTTAGCTTTCTGGTTGAATGATGAATCCAGTAAAGTCGACATTTTGACCTTCTACAACGTGAATTAAATATAATAAGAAAAATTCATATTTTGAATTTGATTCACTCGCATGTTAATTATGAGATTAATAACATTTATTCAAATATTAGAAAATTTTAAAATGGCCAAAAACAATATCCGTTCTATTGCCAATGCTTCACTACAGGCAAAATTTGTCTAAAGTCGCCAGCAAATACAACTACTATTCCACCAAATGGCGAATCATTGTTTTTTTTTTGTTCTTAAGCGTACGGTCTACACATTCAAATACTAATTTACTCATTATGGGTGCTTCATCCCACACAATTAACTTCGTTTCTCTTATTAATTCAGCAAGGTCAGATTGCTTACTAATGGCACACGTAGATGTTTCGTTCAAATTCAGCAGTATTTTTTAATCTTGGATGTGCTGTTCTATCTTTATCTAATTGCAACAGCTAAGCAACCATGTTATATGATTTCATCCTTTTCAAAACTGTATTAAGTAAAAACGTTTTGCCAGTCCCTCCTGGCGCGTCAATAAACTAAACCATAGAATTTTCTTTAAAACAGCAAGCGAAACTTCATCATAAATTCACTTTTGATCGTAATTATCCTGGCGCAGACGATAAATAGCCAAATATTCTTTGAGTCACAATTTTTACATTGAAAATTTTTTTTACGTATCGCAAACATTCCATTCGTGTTTAAATTAAATAATTTCGATTTATAAAATTAACGCTCATAAAAAAACGCTTATTATTATTATTATTATTATTATTATTATTATTATTATTTTGTATTTTATAAAAAATCAGTAACAGTTTTTTTTTCTTTTACTTTTTGATGTGTCTGTATTATTTTCTGACTAAGAATAGCCATTTCAATTCTTTAACCATCGATAATATGCGGTCACCAAGAGGGGAGAAAAAATTACCAATGACAACCATTAATCCCGAAAAAAGTGAAAAATACCTATTTTTTTATTTTAAAAAAGCCATAATAAATCAGTCAATTAAGATACAGTTTTCAAACAAATTGCATTTGAAAATAAAATTTTCCCCTATATAACGGTGTAAAAATTGATATTGTGCGATGATTAAAAAAAAAAAAATCGCAGTAGCAAAAATCGCAAAACCGAAGTTTCATCATTGAGTGTTGTCATTCGCAAAATGACGTCAGCGTTACGCACGGACACGTTTGTCCTTTATAATATATATAGATAGAATCAAAAAACATTTAAAATACTGATCATAAATTTCATAATGGAAGACGAAGTAAAATGTTGATATTTGGAAAGTAAACATGAATCATAATTACTCAACAAAGATTATAATAGATCAGGAAAGGCGAACCTATGGCACGGGGAAGATTATTTTCGGCACGTCTTAGATTCATGTACTAAATCAAAATATGGTGAAAATTCACAAAATGCATGAATTTAGACTAAACAAAATTGATTGGTTATTTCATAAGGGAATACAAAGAAAAATGTTGATACTTGGAAAGAAAACATGAATCAAACAAAGATATAATAGATCAGTGACGGCGAACCTATGGCACGCGGCAGATTATTTTTGGCACGTCTTAGTTTCATGTTCTAAATCAAAGTATGGTGAAAATGCACAGAATGCATGAATTTAGACTAGACAAAATTGGTCGGTTATTTCATAATGGAAGACAAAGTAAAATGTTGATATTTGGAAAAAAAAACATGAATCACAATTACCCAACAAAGATATAACAGATAACTGCGAACCTATGGCAAAATGCGTGGATTTAGACTGGACAAAATTGATTGGTACGATTAGTGGTTGACGTTGTGATACAGATTGAAGATACAAAAATACAACTTAAAGAAACCAAATCTAGCTCAATATTGGCTGATAAAATCTTTCAGATTAAGATAAGGATTATGAAATTATCTAAAAAGAAATATTGTAAAGCAGTATAAGCAAAAATATCGATGATAAAATTATGACTACCTTGAATTCCATTCTAGTCGTGGAGAATCGCTAAAAAAATATGGCGGTTGCCATGCTGACAATTTTTTTTTTCCTTCGAGAAGTTATTTTGGGAGATGAATAATATTGAAACATTCAAGTAGAAATATCTTGTTCAGCTTACATTCTATTAAAAATAACTAAGTACGAAACTGATATGAATAATTTGGCATCTAAGATGCAACAACAGAAATAACAATTTAAAAAATTACTTTCTATTCAAATATTATTTATTTTGTTTTCCTAAAAACAAAATGTAATTTTGATTCATTAGGATTTGATCACTAGATTTCTTGGCTATTGGCACGTCATGATCGTGTAAAATATTCTTTCGGAGAAATGTGGCACACAGGTGTGAAATGGTTCACCATCTCTGAGATATGTTAATATAGTGGACCAAAAATAACAAGAATGATAAATCATTTTTGAAGCATAGATTATAAAAAAACTTTCCAACACCAGGGACGGCGAATGCTGCGCAGCCCTTGGCAAATCACTTAGCGGGGCCAATAACATCTCTGACTGCAATATTCAACTAATAGAAACCATTTTTTAAAATTGTATACTTCATAGAATAATATATTAAATAGAATATAAAATGTATAAATAACATGCAAATTTTTTCACATGTAATGTGTATAAATATTTTTTTATTTCAAAATATCGTCTATCCTTTAGAATATTTTAAATATTTATTTTTTGAGTTTACGATTACTTTCAGGATCCTTACATCTAATACATTCATCTACAATTATACCAACTTTAGCTGCAAGAAATAAAGTTAATATGTACTCGCTATTTTTTTTTCGCGAAAGACATTTAAAGACAAATTTAGAGTAATAATATCATTAATTCACACAGGATAGCATTATTTAGAATTGTATAGAAAGGCTTGGGGGTCCCTAATAAGACTCTAATTGACGCGGGGACATGGGCAGCCGATGGCTGCGCCGGCCCTGTCAAACATATTCAGAATACTGTAAAAAAAACTTCGCAGATTAATAAGGTTAAAAATGATCGGGAAACGCATAACACAATTGAAAACCCAATTTCAGCAATTACCATCAATAGTCAGTAAAAATATCCGAATTCTTTTCTGTAGCCCTGTATATGATCTATAGATTTTTACAGATACAACATAGTATGCTAAAATTTACTTCAGTTAGGAAATGCATAGCACGGTGGTAAAGTCCAAGAACTGAGAGCAGCTATTATTAGTGCGTTCTGATTGGTCGAAATTTAGCTGATATCTATTGTAGGAGGTGCAAGTAGCGATAAATTGGTCAATGGCGAATTTACGAGAAGTAAACTATCAAAGGGTACGTTTTCGACCGCTTTTCTCATGAAAAGCCAGTTTATAAGGAAATATCTGATATTGTTTATGATAGGATAGTATGTCTGATCGCAGCTTAGAAGCTTACTCACCAAATATTCCGCATGTTTTTTCCTTTGTATATTCCGTTCACTCTTGAAAATAACCCTACTTTCAGCATGAATGTTTCGCTCGAAGAAAGCCAGAATATATTAGCATATATTTCAACTCGAATGATAGTGCGTGTGATTGAAACTTTACAGACCGCATTTATTTATAGATCCAATGAAGACTATTTATTTAAATGTTAGTGTGAAATTGTACAGCTGTATGCTTTGAACATTTAACTTACGATAGACAACAACAACAACAAAAAATCAGTTTTTAAATAATTTATCGGACAGAAGCCATTTCTAAAACATGGTGGTTTTTTCATAAATAAAATCTCAGTAAGCTTAGTCGACACAGAGAACGCACATTTTCAGTTACGTGTTAATGAACATGTTTCAATAACTCAAATTTTAAGACCTGAACTCCACACTAGTGCAAATTCAAACCGACCAAAATTTCAAATCTTGACGGTTTTTGAAAACATGCTTGCATTAGTTTGCATTTTTCATTAACAAAATAAAATTTATGATAAAAATAAATATCACAGTTCGACTCCTCATTAAATTTCGTGTAAGTACCGTGCGATATTTCATTATCACTATGTTACCAATAGAATGATACGCAGCTAAAGTTACGGAGTGGAGTGCGCGAGAGCTGAGGTATGGAGTTGTGGTTGCCAGTTTATCTCTTAAAACTAGTCGTACGTGCCAATCCCAAAATTTCATGCATGTTGATATTTCAAAAAGCTTAGTTTTTTTAATTATGTATTTTAGAATTAAAAAAAGCAGCACAGCAGCGCCACTTGCTATATGATTGGCACAAAAACCTAATCAGCACCAAATTATGTTAAGTTCTAACACAATATGAAGTTTGATGAAATTCCGTGCATTAGTTTTATGAGCTAGAGCTATTGTGGAAGTAAAAAAAAAATGCAGCATAACAGTGCCACCTGTTGAGTGATTTACACCAAAAACGAATCAGCTCAAATTTATATCAAGGTTTAACTGAATCTAAAGTTTTATTAAATTCCGTGCATTAGTTCTTGAGATATGACTATCGCTAAAATCGTGTAAATCCTGAAAAATGCAGCATAGCAGCACCACCTGTTGCGAGATTTACACCAAAAACTAACAAGCAACAACATATGTCAACGTCTAACTGAATCTGAAGTTTCGTGAAAAACCGTGCATTAGTTCTTCAGATATAGGTATATTGGAAATCGTGAATAATGTAGCGTAGCAGCGCCATCTGTTGGGTGGTATACACCAAAATCTAATCAGCAACAATTTATGTCAACGTCTAACTGAAACAGAAGTTTGATGAAAATCAGTGCATTAGTACTTGAGATAGAGCTATTGCGGGAATCGTGAAAGATGCAGCATAGCAGCGCCACATGTCGGACTATTTACACCCAAAACTAATTATCAGAAATTTATATCAAGGTCTAACTGAATCTAAAGTTTTATTAAATTCCGTGCATTAGTTCTTCTTAATATACGGCGCCTACAAAATTTTTGTCACATTACATACACACACACACACACACAGACAGACAGACAGACAAAAACAGCCAAATCGTGTTCAGAATCTTCTAAAACGTATAAATGTGTCAAAAACTGGAAGTCGGAAATTTTCATGAATTACAAACTTTCTTCTTGTAAAGATAGAAGAATGTAAAAAACGGAAGATTTTTGTTGACACTAGTTTGTTTTTGTTTTATCAATTTTTCGTCATTTTTCACATCATACTATAGTATGTTGAATGTGCAAATAATGTCTTCTTTAAAAAAATTTCCTTAAAAAAATATCATTAAATAATTGTTATACTTGTTATTTTCCAACTGTATTTGGAAACATGATTCTAGTAACACTGTTTATTTAATTTTGTAGTCACATTTGTTGTGATCAAAAGTGAAATTTTTGAAGGATATTAAAAAGGCAAATTAATAAAAAAATTTAAAATTATAAAAGTCATATATTTTTTAAAAAACGAAAGAAATCATCGTATAAGGGAATGGTTTAAGCGTACAACGTTCACTAAGCCTGAAAAACGTACACATTACGAAGAAAACGTGCAATTTGGTAACTCTATGTGGATTGCATGGATTAATATAATTACGAGGGAAAGTCATTAAGTAAGTCACAAAAGATAATTAAATAATAACTTACGATGATGTTCACTTCAAAACTATATCTATTTCTCAACATATTCTCCACCAACATTTATGCACTTATATCACTGTTTTATCAGTGCCCCAACACCAGCTGCATAACATTCTTTGGGTTGCTGTCTCAGCCGCATTAGGACTTCAAGTTGAACGTTTTCATTATCTGTGAACACGATCTTGCAACTTCTTCAACATCCACCATACAGCTTCGACTTAGCCCTAAGCGATTTTCATCTGTTTAGTCCACTAAAAAACCATCTTGGAAGCAAGATGATGTTCACAGATGATGAAAAGGTTCAACTTAATGTCCTAATACGGCTGAGACAGCAACCCAAATAATGTTATGCAGCTGGTTTTGGGGCACTGATTAAACGGTGATATACGTGCATAAATATTCGTGGAGAATATGTTGAGAAATAAAAATAATTTTGCAGTGAATATCATTGTAAGTTATTATTTAATTATCTTTTGTGATTTACTTAATGACTTTCCCTCGTAATTTCACAAACACATAGTATAATTAACAAATATTCAAAAAAGATTATTCAAAATCAAGCACAAAACATTTTAATTAAAACTAATAATCTTCCAAAACAAAAGTAAACTCCGATCTCACTTAACAAATACGTTTCGGTAACTCAAGATTTAGTAATCAATTACACAGGCACCTAGCATAATTAACAAAAATTCAACTGAAAAGATCCAAAATCCTGCAGAACACTTTAACTAAATTTGTTAAATCTTTCATAACAAATCTAAGCTTACATTTCACTTAATAAATCTGTTTCGGTAACTCAAGATTTGGGAAACAATTTCACAGATCATGTTATGTGTTGTAAACACTTCGAGTAATTTCAAACACGCGAAATATTTCAACCACCCTTTCGAGTTTAGAGCCGACATAACCGACGAGCCTTTAGCATTTCTGATACTGCAACCATCCCAAGAATGTTTCTATTCTGACAGGCGTTACTAAGTTATTTAGAAAGCGACAGCGGACCTTGTTTTTTCAAATATTAGGTAACATAATGTATGGTAAATACCTTTAAACCTGTTACATACATTCTTAATCTGTTAGATAATAGAGGAAGCAACTGTTGTTAACGAAGTACAGTAGAGCAGCTGTTTATGCTGTACTTTTAAAATTACGGCATCATTACATTGGTATCCTGTTTCACTCATACATTGTAATTGAAAAGTATTTCTTTTATACGACGCAGAATCTCGCGTATGCATAATTTTTATATAGACTTAGGAATGAAAACTTAGTTGGCTGATTTCTTTACTTCCATTCTCATGATGTCATATGATGTGTTTAACGTCATGGCAGTGTAAGTTACATTTTCTTAACTGTTCAAAAATGGAGGATTTGTTTAAAATATTGTAATGTATTCCAGTGCGGTAGAATCATTCTGATGTTCTCTACAGGGTATCCTAAAAAAGTTGAAACCCGCTTTAATTTTTTATTGGTTAGAATTAAACGAACAATGTATATTTTAAAAATGTTCCAAATAACGTATGAAATAATAATAATAGAATATTAACCCTTAACTCTTTGGGCTCTGGTGGGATAATTTCTTTCCATATGAATAAAGAAACATTTACAATCAAATCTCTTTGATATTAAAATGAATAACACGATTTAGAGGTTTTTATTCTCTTTTCTACACACCTACATGCAAGTAACACTCTTTGCCAATATCTAGTTGCTTTTCCGAGAATTGAATAAAACTTTAAAATTTTCATGAGTTAGAAATTTTGTGTTTTTCGAGAAAGGATTTTTATAAAAGATAACTTATTTTTTCTCTTGGACACTTCTATAGTAATTAATAACAATTTGAAATGTGTACAATTATAGTACTAATTTTAAATTTACAATGTCATTTCTTGTGTTTCCATGCTGAAATGATGCTCTAGAGCTCTGATGGGAAAAAATCTCTCCACCACTCCCTCCTAAAGAAGGGAAGGGAGATTTTAAATGTTCTTTTAAATTATATAGTCCAATTTCAAACTGCCTCCAAATCACATTTATAGGGGTTTTTTTTAGCATATATTCAAATTTTTAATAACCCAGAACTCAAAAGGATAACTAATGTTAGAGGTCTGCCTGGGTCGCTGCTTTAGGTGCGTTCGTAATTATATAAATATGTAGCATCTATAGGGTTCTGCGTCAATTCGTCGCGCACAATTCATCGCGGAACAATTCATCGCGCAATTCGTCGCAGCGTCAATTCGTCGCGTCGACAACTCATCGCAGCGTAAATTCGTCGCGACGTCAATTCGTCGCAACGAAAATATTTTGAAGGCTATGATGATAAAATAAAGACAATTTAGTAAAAATGTTTAATTATAATTAATTTTTTAGATATAGAGATTTATAACTAACAATTTACATGCGATTAAATCTAAAAAACAAATTATCTTTATTTTATCATCATAGCCTTCAAAAAAATTTTTGGTGCGACAAATCGACACCACGACGAATTGACGCTGGGATGAGCTGTCGCTACGGCGAATTGACGCTGCGATGAATTGTTCCAGGATGAATTGTGCGCGACGAATTGACGCGACACCCATCTATAGTCGTCGTCTGATCCATTCGTCCGTCCGTCCGTCCGTATATAACAGCGCAAAAACTACCAAACCGAATGGTTTGAAATTTAATATATATAATCGTTGCAGAATTTTATCGAGTCATTTTAAATTTTATGAAAATCGAATCAAAACTTAAAAAGATATTAATAAAAGTTTTCTTCATTGTATTAAATCCTATCATACGCAATTAATTCAATAAAAACACAAGTCATGTGACTAAGGAAAAAACGAGCTGACAGGTTCTGTTCATATTGGCAGGCAGCCATTTTTATTCAAAATTATTTTTTTAAATAAAATTGCATAAAAGTTTTTAGAAAAATAGTTCAAAAAAATTGTTTGTTTGAGAGATTTGTTTAATACAAATATGTATAGATTCTGAGATAACTTCAGTTAAAATTAGGTTGACTGCCCAATATCTCAATCCATTAAAGTAAACAAACAAGAGATTCGTTCACCGTATGTCATAAAAATATTAAACCATGGAGGTAATCATTTGCAAATCAAGATCTCCATGATGAATTTTGCAGCGTTATCTAGTGTCGAAAAAAATCGTTCCTGTAAGCGTGGCATGCGTAATAAGAGAAGAGGCATGTTCATTTCGTCAAACACGGGGGAAAAGACGTAGCCGGGTTCAGTACAAACCCTGGACCAAAATCTTCATTGTATCAGCGGGATCTATGTAATAATAGGATTAAACATATCGGCGTTGGCGAAGGTTTTGCAACTGATTAGCAAATGAACATAAGCATAAACGCCTAAGTTAGTTAATCTGTTTTTGTCAAGAAAGATGAAATGCATAACAACAAAAAAATATGCGAAATGCTGCCATGATCGCAAAAAGTTCTTGATTTGTCTATTAGAATCTTCCGATTTGGCGAAGGATTAAGCAAGTAAATTAAATTATGAATAAGAGCAGCATGTTGCAATGCTTAGAAAACATTTAAGGGAGAGCAAATTGGCCGCCAGCGACGGCTAGTTTATTCAATGATTTCCCATGATAGGTAATGATTCTAGGTTGCCATGGTGATTACGTCATATTTAAGATTTGGTCATATTATTTCCGTCCGTCTGTCTGTCTGTCCGTCTGTCCGCATATAACAGCGCAAAAACTACCTATGAAATTTAATATATATAATCTTTGCAGAATTTTGTCATTTCAAATTTTATGAAAATCGGATCAAAACTTAAAAGATGTTAATAAAAATATTTATTAATTTGAAATTTTTAAAAATTAGTACTTCTTTGTTTATAGCAGCTTCCGAGGATTAATCGTAAAGCGACCGAGATGTATCATTCTATTAAATCCTATTATACGTAATTAATTCAATGATATCACACGATAAGTAATGATACTAGGTTGCCATGGTGATTACGTCCTATTTAAAATGGAGTCATATTATTTCCGTATTACTGAATTAAAAAAACCGAATTTGTGTACTAAAATTGTTTAATTATAGCAATCATATAATCTACCGACAGTTTTTAGGATTAGATGTTTCCGGGGAAATAGATATTAGATGGATAAAGAGTCTAAATATGGATTTCAAGTTCTGAAATTTTCAAAGCTAGGCTTAAGTTTCCCATTGGAATTTTCAGTAAATGTCAATAAAAGATAAAATGTTGCCAATTTAAAATGTACTTATTCTAATACGGAAATTAATCATATCATAATAACAGACGATATAAATTCATTTCACTGAAACTTAGTTGTAGTACGCACGCACTTCATTTGTGACGTTTGACGTAAAATCTCCAACTTGTTTTTTTCAATTTTCGCAGTTTAACTTGTAACTTTCAGTTTATAACTGCTAGATACTACTGAAATTTCGTTTCGCTTGGAGCCCTAGTACTATCGCTAGAGAATTCTGAACAGTTGAATTTTAAAAATCTTGTACACAAAATTTAATACATAAACAAAATCCTATGATTTAAACGAGCATTTTATTCGTATTTCGATCCAGCGGTCTTAAAGCCCGCTCACTGTGTCTATATTCAACATTTTTTATCAGGGCAGTTAAGGGTTAATTAAATGTTCCTGCCTTTAATCTTCAAAGAGTTACACGTTTAAAATCTTTATATGACTCACAAGACAAATGAAATTAAAATTTTTAGCATAGTGCTAGAAAAACATGAATACAAAAACTACATACCTATCTTCAACCCCTTTCTATAATTTCTTTCATTTGATTCGAGCTAGAATTTTTTTTCAGAAAGTAAATTAAATTAAAACCATAGAAAATTGGGTTAAATAAATATGTTGAATAGTTTTAAATGAAAATTCTGGTGCGGAAGGTTTTTATCTAGGCTGGATAAAATTTCAACATCATGGTAGGAATGTTAAAAGAAAATTCTCTATGCTTAATTGAAAATCGGGCATTGTGAATGAGCATCATATATCAAAACAGAATTGTGAATCCGTGAGATATATTGTAAGAATGAAGAGACACGGACTGTAATACACATGTAATTTACCTTAAACAAAAGATAATCGATGTTTAAAACAAAATTAGACAAAAAACGCGGAAATATTTTCGGAAGCATTATTAGAAGAACTCACTTATTTATTGAGAATGAGAGAAAACACTTTGAGAATGCTTTGCGAATTGCTGCTTTTTAGTTATGTTTCGGGGATTTAAAACTACATTTGTCTCTTTAAATGAATTTGTGTTGCTATTTTTTAAACATTTATATCAACGTATTTTTTATCTAAACAAAGCCATCATTAATTCTTGAATGATCTCTGTTTTCATTGATGAAACATCATTTTAAATGACATAAAAAAAGGTATATGTCAGATTTCTCCTTCATTATAATCCCGTTAAAATTAAATATAAATGTATGCAGTTTTTGTAATAATCCTGTTGCAGCAAATTGAAAAAAAAAAAAAGTAAAAAAGAAAGAAAGAAAGAAAGAAAGAAAATAAAGAAAAAACTTTTCTCATTGACCAATTTTACCTTGGAGAAGGGGGGAGAGGATCGTATAAAAATTTAAAATGTGTAATTTTTTGAAAATTAATGATTGGAGGACTATTAACGTGTAATCTTATTTCTTACGTTAGTTTGAACACTTGTGCAATTTACATTGCTTACTTATCTCCAACAGGTAAAAATTTAAAGCGCACTTCAACCTTTTTTGGGACACCCTGTATAGGCAGTTTTCTAAAATTAGGACTTATATTGTTCTTACCATTAATAAAGTAAAACCTACGAAAACGCAACATGTTTATAAAGGAATCAATCCTACCTTAAAAGGGAAAAAACTGATTTCGGTGAAAGAAATTATAGAAGCCTGGTAGCTTAGTGGTCAACGCGTCGCGCTACCACGCTACCCCTCCAGAGTTCGACTCTGGACTTAGACAAGGTTAGCTCAGCCTATCATCCCGCCATGGTCGATAAAATAGGTACCAATCTTGTTTGAGCCTGAGGGTTCCTGGTAGGGCTGACCACCTGACCGAGACAAATCATGTGTAGTACATCAGGGCACCGTGGTCTAGTAAACAGGGTTGGGCACCGTAGACCAAGATCTTTAATGGATTGTAGCGCCATGGAGTTTAGTTTTAAAGAAAAATTATAATTAAACCTGCTAAGGTAGAAAATTGCTTAAAACAAAGTTTTTTTCTGTTCCCTAGCAATTCCGTTTTAGCGGGATTTACTGTAGCTTGGCCTTTCTAGATAACCTTTACACTATCACAGCTAATTTCCAAAATTAGTGAATTACATAACTATAAATTTAACAAGTTAAAATAGCGCGTAAACAGTTTATTGGTACTAAATTAATTATTCAGTGCCCAGATTTGTAAAAGCTTTAGAATAGAAGATGAATAGTAAATGGAAAGCAGTCTTCACCCCGGAAAAACACTTTTTCTTTGTTCAGTTTAGCAACTATGTTTACTGTGACAATGCTTTTATCATCCATTCTCCGAAAACTAATGCAAGTTAGAGCTTCGGTCAGGTCAGGTTTTACCTGACCCAAACCAAAACTTCTGCTTTTAGTCGAATAGAAACCCTCCCAATAATTATAATAAAATCTTAATTACCTAAAATTTTGCAGGCGATGCTTACAGATTGAAAAGACAATAAAAATAAATAATAATTTCCGCGTTTTCCAGTTTGACCAATTTAAGTACCTGCTTGCATTGGACATGTGATCTCGTGGTTTATGTTTACCATTTTCAAAAACTGTGTGAGAACATTTTATTTATCATTTTTGATCTGAAGATGTCGCCGTTAGAGCGAAGGAAACATATGTAATCTATATTAAAAGGTATTTTTAAACATTTCGTGTTATGTTTTTATCACTTTAAGCTATAATAATTAGACTTTAATTTAAAGAAACGCTACCGTTAAAAAAAAATTCGTTAACCCGAACACCGACAAACTTTAACCCGAACACCGACAAACTTTAACCCAAAACTGACCTGAACACAAAATATTCAAACCAAACCCGACCCAAAAGAAAATTAATCCCTATTTAAATGAAATTGTGGAAAAAGCAGTCTACAATTATATCTCTAATAATATTTTTTTTTTCTTTTGTATATAAATGAAGCATGTGTACTCATTAATATTCAAATACATAGTTTTTTCAATTAAAAAATATTCAGAACTTCCTTTGAAAAAATCGGGTCAACCCGACGCTGACCCGAAAGAACCTAAATTCAACCGCAAACTGACCCGAACCCGACCCGCAACGAAACAAATTAGCGTCATACCGACCCAATCCGAACAGCGGATTGGGTTGGGTTGGGTCGGGTTCCCGACTTGTTGGTTATCTGACCCGATGCAAGACTCTAACGCTCGTATTCACGAATAACTTCGACCGAGAGTTGAACCGAGGGTCCAGTAACTACAAGTTGAAGTTTTCAACCGAGAGTTGAAAACGCGTATTGACCGTCTACTTCGGACGAAAAGTTACCCAACTCAGAGTTACTCGACCCTGGTTGAATACAGCGTGCTAATTGGTTAAAAAAATCAGATGACGTTTTCGGTTTCGCGTTGAAGCTTTGTTTGTTTATATTATGGAAGAAAAGTGCCGCAAAAAAAAAAGGAAATTAAATGTAGTACTTATTTTATTTTTTACAAAATATATGCACAAAATAAAAACTTGTAATTGCTAAATATGGAGATTAACTTATTTTAATTTCTTACAAAGTTTAATATTTTTTTTAACAATTTATTCAAATTTTATGTATTATTATTATTACTTTTAAACATATATGTGAGTTAAGAAAGGGATATGAAATGTGTTAATTGCTAAAGTAAATTTTATAAGTTTATTTTTCAAATAAAAATTGTCTTAGCATCTAAGCAAAAACTTGATTTGATCAAAACGAAAATTTTATTTCAACAGCAATTATGTTGATTTATATTATTAATAGCTATAATTAGTAATTAATTAAATAATTTATAATTAAGAAAATATTAAAATGGAGAAAAAGGAAAAAATTCCAGAAAGTAGCCTCTAGTACTATTTTTATTTTGTCGAATCAATTTATATATTAAATGATATCCAGATGTATTGATTTGATTTTTTTTATTTTCAGCAATCTAATTAAAATGATTAATTCTAATACAATTAGATAGTAATTAATATGCACATTGACAAAAACAACAAAAGATTGGAAATAATATCAACAGAGCTTCAAAGGAACAGAGCTTCAAAGAGTGCTTAAAAGGTGGTGTTTGTGGTTCTAACAGTGCCCTGGCACCAGGCATCCAAGTTTTTCAGGAGCTCGAACAGCGAAATTGTGCTCAATTTCTTCTCTTTCGGCTTTTTTTTTTCAAAATCAATCCTGTTCTTGCTCTCTTCTATTAGAGCTTGGGCAGCTTTTACACTAGCGCTCACTGGTGGAGCCTTTGCTTTGACTTTTTTTCTAAATAACTCCAGTGCTCGTGGGCGGGTTCTGCCAGAAACTCTATTTGTTGGAGTTGGCTCTGTAACTGGCTGAGAATGTTGCGACTCCTCTGGCACAACTTGTATTTCTGATGAATCTTCTATGTCCTAAAAATTATACAAAAGGAAAAAAAATTACATTCTATAAGCAAAACTATACCTATTTAGCATTAATGTCTGAGGGTTTTCCTACATTTTCATAAGAATGATAAAAAAAAAAAAACGTATGAAGTCCTCTTTTCCGGTTTGTTTTAAAGTACTTTTCCTTAAAGTAATTCATTGAAAAATATATTTTTATCTGCATTCAGTTTAAGATGCTTTCGGGAAACACAAAAATGTAGAAGTTTTTGAATTCTGAGCTCAGAAATACAGTCTAGCTCTTCAATTTAAAATTGTAAAGAATACCTTTAAAATTATTGTTAAATCGAAATTGGTCTGGGAAGGGGGGGTCAAGAAATTGGTCGATAATCCGCAAGAAAAATGATGCAAAATTCATTGACTGATTGGCAGAAAAATCTCAAAATTAATCTATCCATTGCAGAAAAAAAAAAAAAAAAAAAAAAAAAAAAAAAAAAAAGAAGAAATGGACCTGGGGGGGGGGGGGGGGGAACATGAATTGCCCATATTAAATTTCGATTACAAATAATATTGTATCACTTTTATAAATTATCCCTTATAACTGAAGCATATTAAAATAACATTAAATGAGCATTGGTCATCATGTATCTTTACAACTAGTAATACTTTACTTATTATTTTTCATAAATTATTTGAAAAATTCGGCTGAATGCATTTTAGTATTCGGCCGAAACCGAATACTTGGTTTACGTGCTAAATACTGAATCGACTATTCAGTATATCCCTACTTTTAGCACAATGAAAACGAAGTATCCAAACATTTTTTTTTTTTTTTTTTTTAATATATTAAAAAAAAAAAAAAAAATGCCATATGACATAACTGTCATTGTTTTTTTTAAATGCAAGTCAAATAAAAGTACTCTTCACCCACTGCTTTAAATGCATTGCTGCACAAAGAAAAGGCAATTCAAGCAATAAAATACAAAACATTCCTATTTTGCAACTATAAACACTTAAAATTAGCAATTTAAAAAAAAAAAAAAACAGCAATTGAATTTTCAAACTAGATTCACAAGTTCTTACCATGAACTTGAGCAAAAATAATTGTGATTGTGCATATAGAAAACTACAGATAACAAAATGAATAATGAATAAAAAGAAGATGAAGCATCAAAATTAAACGGAAAAGTATTTAGTGATAGTAAAAAAAAAAAAAAAATAAATAAATAAAAATTGCAATAAAACTGTACTAATACCCAAACCAAAAAAAAAAAAATTAAAATAAATATTAACAATAACCAAATTATAATAAACAATCCATCGTCTAAATAATAGGTTTATATAAAATCAAGTCTCTTTTATATATATCTATACTAATAAAAGAAAGTTTCGCTCTGTGTGTGTGTCTGTTGGCGATAGCTAGCAAAATCTAGCCCACCTAGAAGTCTGGAAATTTAGGTGCGGATAGTCCAAGGTCTGGGCATGTGCACCTGAGCCTCAGAATTTTATTATTTTGATAATTAGCCTAGATATTAATTAGATTCTCATTAACCATCGCTTCTAAAATGTCATCTTTTAAAACAGGAGGGGGTAAACGCCTTTCTCTGAGATTGTAATTATCTCGGGCCCGGGCAACGCCTGGCGGGTTAGCTAGTATATATATAAATATGACATACCTACAATATAAAAATCAGGGCTTCAAATTCAATTTTTCCTAGGAGGGGAGTCTCCCTCCCAACATTTATAAATGGAGGGGAATTTAACTGTTTGGGAGGGAGGAAAAAATATCCTTAAACCATACTATTATTTTACATGGTATATAAAGAATTATATTAATATAGACATGACAAAATACCATTGAAAATATTAAAATTGGCAACTTAGAATAATTATGCTAAATGTTTATTTATTTATTAAATTTTTTAAAAGGTAGAAAGTACCATATATATATATATATATATATATATATATATATATATATATATATATATATAAAACTTTAAGTAAAAAAAAAAAAAATATATATATATATATATATATACACAACTTCTGTTTTTCAATTTTCGACAAAATGTTATGGACCCATAAGAAATTAGGCTGTTAAATAAATTTCTGAATTTATAGTTTATTCAATTTTGTATATTGAAGCTTCTTGCACGAGGTAAGCTTGTGACAGGCACAGAGGTGCAACTTTTATAACTCTGGAAAATATTGGAATCATATGGTTATGCTCGCTTAAAAAATTTTAAGAAAACTTTTCAAAATCTGATGGATCTCCATTTTTAACTACTTGAATGAACAATGTATATTTAAGATGGTGGCAGAAATTATTATCAAGATACTTTTCTGAATGAAATTGTTTTAGCAAATATATGAACAAAAAAAAAAAAAAAAGCCGTAACTGGAATCCATGGTATTTTCTTTGATTGAATTAGGTTCTATGCATTGAAATTTGGAAAAAAAAAAAACTATTTAAAAAGTTTTCCAACTAAACGTGTCATTACTAAGTTTTAAGTAATTTATCAATACTTGTACTTTTAGCGAGTGCCAAGGTTATGAATTATACACTGCTAATATTGGATAGGAAATAAATTTAAAAATAAATCTGGGAAACAAAAAGCAGTAATAACATTAAACAGTAAAATTATCAGACCTGAAGACAAATTCATTGTATTTTAAATTCAGTTAATGTGCTATGAAATTTGATAAATTAAGTAGAGCGTACCGAGTGCTCGGTACATACTATGTACTCGGCCAATACCGAGTAGTTGCAAGAATTTAATTTTTTAAGCATATTTAAAGAAATTAATTTACAAGTGATCTATAAAAAGTTATTTGAATATAAATGTATAATATATGCCATAATTTTCATAAAAACTACTCGGTACATAAAAATTTATCTATAAAACATAGAATAATGTAAGAAAAAACCCCATGTCAAATTAATGTAAATTAAAGTTTAGTTTTATATTTATATATTTTTTTAAAAAGTCCTTTTTTTTAAACTGTAGGAAAAGACTGATTTTGGATAAAGAAGCAGTGTGTAGAAACAGAAAATACAATAAATGCAATTAAAAAAATAATTAAATTTGCTGTATGGCAAATTATGGTACAAGAACTCTATAATCATTCTACATTTTCAGGAGATAGGACATTTCTTTTATTGTTGTAAATTTGGCCTGCTTCAGAAAAAATGTGTTCACTGCGAGCACTGATAAAATAGCATTTTAGCTGGACATTACTTACACACACACAAAAAGTAAAGCCCCCCTTTTTGGTGCTTACATGTTATAGCGGCTTCCACTATTACAATTATGGGTAGGTTTCAACTCTGATTTCGCAAAGATCATCGAAAAGCTTATATATTCATTATATATACACATATTATTCCAAACACCCATATACGCCATTACATACATATTATTTTTCGTCTTATATGTCATATATATGCATCCTATATGACTTATGCACGTGTTATATGTATACATCATATATGTGTTATATATGACTAATAATTCGGCCATATACATCACACAAAAGTAATGATTTAATGTAATAATATATCATATTATGTCATATATGCTTTATATTTTGACGATAAATCTTGGTCGGTTGGCGATTCATCCTCAGGGGCCATTATTACACGAAAGTACCCAATTTTTTTAATCAAAAGAAAATAAGGTACTTTTAAAAAATATGAAACATTTTGCATTATTCAAGGAATTGTTACAGCAAGCAATAACCATTTTTGATAGACATATTTTAGGTATCAAAATGACAAATGGGTAAAGATATGTTAAATAATCAGTTTTAATTTCATATTGGTTAATTGAACTTTTTATCAAATTTTAAAAATTGAAGCTAATTAAAAAAAATATGATTAGATTATATACTCAAGATGCAAATTTATAAATAGGTATATATATATATATATATAAACACACACACACACATAGAAGTGTTATCACTAAACTTCATGTTCGCATCAGTGATTCTTTCTTAAACACAATTACTCGGTAATCGGTATTTACTCGGTACTCTGTACACCACTAAAATTAAGCAGCAAATAAAATCATACATACCAGCGATCACCGCCATAGATCATACATACAAATATAAAAAATTTAATGAGAAATACAGACGGAATAAATTATAAAAAAATAAAATCTGTTTGGTCTATAATATAACAATCATGACCTCTTTAATGCACATAATAGACATTAATTTTTTGTTTTTGCTTTAGAAATTCATGTAATCTGTTTAAAAAAAAAATTATGTTTATAATTCAAATTTAATGGAAGTAGATACAAACATAAAGCAACCTGTTCATATAGTGAAGTAGACAACTGAGTAAAATCATTGTATTTACTCGATTTAAGATTCACCAAATATAAATTTTAAAAATGACCCAGTCCCCCTCTTTTACAATATAAATCTATTTTTCCTTAATCTAATTCTTTTTTGTTGCCCCTTCACCCGCAAAATAACATAGTATTATAAATGTTGAAACAAAAACAAAAAATTAATTATATTTTGAAAATAATAACAGATTAATACAGAAACAATTGCAATTTAGTTGAAGTTATTACTTAAGTAAAAAAAAATCAGCGCACATTAAAATTTGCAAATGAAATTCCAAAGTACTTATGAGTAAGATTGAGCCTGGAATTTTCAAGAAATAATTTTGGTTCTGAGAGCAACATTATGAAATCATTGACATCAACAGCAGATTCATCTACAGTTTCGGGAGAAATAAACTGATTTCCATTCAATTTGCATCTCATTAATCTTATTTGAATAGAATCATCAACAATTAGACTACAGTTATATTTATCAAAGGCAGTAAATACAAAACAAAATATTTCTTACTATGTTAAATAAATTGTTATTTTTATTTGTTTACTTTAGTTTACAGTTAAATCTACTTTAAAACAATCTTTCTTTATGGAAAATAAGCAATTATTAAATATTTTGAACATTCTGCATTACAAGAGCAGAGTGGATTGTGGACCACTGTGCCCCAGGAGTGGGTGGTCCACTGTACCCCATGTTGAAGTTCAATAAATAATCATATTAATATTGTTTTATAGCTTTCTTTTAAACATATTAACTTTAAAGTAAAATAAAAACAAGTATCTTAGCTTTGCAAAAAAGCTGTTTTATCTTATTTATCTACAACCTTTAATCACTAAAAAATTAAAAATATGATGTTGAAAAATTTTACTTTTAGAAGCTCAAAACAACAAAGCAGGATAAAATAGTTAATCTGAGCTAAACATATTTTCTGAAGGCTATAAATAATCATTAGCATAGAAGAGAAGCTTAAAAAAAATTTAAATAAATAAAATATTAGGGGGTGGTCCACTGTGTCCATAGGTCCAGTGTGTACCGGTCTCCCCTACTCGATTTAAGATGCCCCAAGTATAAATTTTAAAAATGACCCCCTATTCTCCAATTAAAATCAATACATGAAAAATTTACCCACAATGAAGAAATTATATATGAGCATACACAACTGTTTTAATAAAAGTACCGTCATGAAAAAGGTATAATATGGGTACTTGGTTTGACACTACACAATAAAAAACGTTTATATGAGAATTTATAGAAAATATTACAAAAAAAGAATTATTTGCAACATAACTTACTTCAATTGGGTGACTCTCTCTATGAATTTCTTCTGGAGTAGGAAGAATTTCTGAAATGAAATATAAAAATTTATGTAGCTTAATTATACAATGTTAATAATTCGCTAAAGCGTTGAATGGCAAGAATGGAAAGTAACACGTGCACTTACCTTGAGAAGTAACAAAATCCAAATCGGATACATCACTATCATATTGCGTCCGAAGAGGTGTAGTTAGAATTCCCATCTCTATTACTCTTTCTTCCATTTCGGTAACATTTTTGCACGAAATGCCACCACCACCAGTCTTCCTAACCTCTCGCCTTAATTCGGCGCACGATTTTGAAGCATTTTTTTTAAATTGTTATATCTTTGGCGCAACTGTTTCGCCGTACGCTGAACCACGAGGCTAGAACTATTAAATTCTTTCTCGATATCCTCAAAAGCTTCTGCCTTTTTAACTAGAGATACTTTGTTTGTCTCTTTACATTCGATGATGTGTAATTTTTTATTTACTAATTCCAACAACAATTTGTTTTCATATACTGAAAAAATCCTACGATCCATTAAAAAAAATATGTATAATCACGTTGTTGTTGTTGTTGTTGTTGTGGGGTCTGAACGCCCCGATCATGGGATATAAGTCTACAGACTCTTTATCCCTAAAAATCCTACCTCAAGGAGGCAATTTATAAACTAGCTGCAGAAACAACTTGTACAAGAGGAGACAGTGACAGTGACTTCCGGTTTAAAAACGGTTGGTACTCAGAAGGAAAGACACTAAAGATCGAGCTTGCGAGACTCCAGTTACCGCCAAATCACATAGTTGACTAAAGGATATGGTGGGAGATCCAGAGATACCAAGCCTCTGGTACAAAATAGTACGCTCAGTAGCGTAACGTCTGCATGTCATAAGGTAGTGTTCACAGGTTTCTGGAAGAGAGCAGACTGAGCATAAAGGAGAGTGGCAAAGGTTGAAACGGTAAAGTAATGCTCGGGTGGGGAGAGATTTTGTGCGAAGGCGAGAAAGAAGAACCTCCCCTCTCCTGGGAAGGCGCAGCTTCCTGTTATCCCAACTCCTTTTGGTAAGGTGAGGAAAATCGGTGCTGTAGTTTCCGAGAAGCCAATTATTAATATCCTCCTCATAGAAGAGGCGCCGAAACTGGACGCAGATGTCCTCTGGGGAGATCCACCTTACTGGGTCCGTAGGCAGAAGGTAAGAGCGGGCCAGTTTGTCCGCAAGCTCATTGGCATAGATGCCAACATGACTGGGAACCCAGACTAGTTCAATCGACGAGAGTTGATGTAATGCATTAGTAAGTTTCTGGTACACCTGAGTCACCACTCGAGGAGATTTGTAGTTTGGTGATTGAAGGCTCGTCAGGACGGATCTGCTGTCGGATAGAAGGAGCAGCTTGCCAGACTGAGGAATAAAATCTAGTGCCAGTCCAATCGCTAGAGCCTCTGCCGTGTAAATAGAATTAATGTCATGAACTCTGCTGGAGTGCCCATAGTTCTGGCTTACATCCCAAAAGGCGATGCAGGTCTGTGAAAGAGTCTTTGAGGCGTCAGTAGCCATTATGTGGCAGTCACCGCGAGTAGACAAAAATGCAGAAAAGAGCTGACAGAATAGATCAGGGTGGAGCTGCCTGTTCTGAAACTCAAAAGAATCGATATGGCACTGGAAGATATCTGTAAGAGGAGGACGGGGAAGCACCCACGACACGATATCGGTCGCGGAGATATGAAGCCTAGAGAGGGTATCGCTCAGGTGAGCAGCCAGAACAGAATTTTCCGTAATTCCGGGCAGCACCAGAGAATAGATTGGCGACTGGGGGCCGAGTGACAGGTGCCGAAGAAGGTAGCAGCACCTATGGAGATCTTGAGTGCAAGCTACTAATAAGGAGTTGGCTTCCCGACGCAGAATTGGAATGGGTGTCCAACGCGGGAGGCCCGTCGCTATTCTAAGGGCTGCGTTAAGGATGGGTTCTAATTTCTGTCTGGTTGATGGGCACGCTAGCGAATAAATTGGACTACCATGGTGTAGCATACTCGTGACTGTAGCCTTGCTAATTCTGATGAGATCTTTGGTTGTTATGCCCCGAGAGACATGCGCCACACTTTTCAAGACGCTCAACTTCCTTAAAGCTTTCTGTTTGACTTGAGCAATATGATCATTCCAGTTAAGGTTGTAAGTGAAGTTCAGGCCTAGAATCCGAATGTTGTCCACCCAGGGGATGTCTTCTGAATTTATGTGAAGATTACTGTCAGGGATCTTTTTCCTAGCTGAGAAAACAATAGCTGCACTTTTACCCGGATTTAAACGTAGTTTCCAGTAGGCGCACCAACGAGCAACATTGAGAATGGCCTTCTGGACTTTCGGCAACACCACCTCCAGAGACGGGCCGGAGCAGTAAACGTACGTATCGTCAGCGTAAACTAAACCATCCACATCGGGGCCAAATGCGTCAAAGATGTCGCTCATGTAGACAGAGAAGAGAAAAGGGGACAAGACTGCCCCTTGCGGCACCCCGACGTCCACCTCGAAAGGGTCCGACAACGCACCTCTCCACCGGACTTGAATAATTCTTTGCATTGAGGAGTGAGACCATTTTGTGAAATGGCCATCGATGCCGGCTGATAACATTTTCAAAGCTAGGCCGTCCGGCCAAACAGAGTCGTAAGCAGAGGCAATGTCAAACGACACTAGGACACAAACCTGCTTATGGAGGCGAGCGGAATGAAGATCGGAATAGAGCTTTGTGAGAGCAGGAGTGCAGTCCCGGAATGAAATAAAGCCGTAGTGGTTTGGGTGGAAGAAGTTTGTGTGAAGGATCCAAGAAGTCAGCCGCCTCAGAAGAATTCTTTCAAAAACCTTCGAGGCGACTGAAGTAAGAGAAATTGGTCTGTATGATGCCAGCAAAGTACTATCTTTTCCGGGCTTCGAGATAGGGACGACAATGACTTCCCTCCAAGAGCGGGGAATAACACCCGACAACCAAATGTCATTGAACACCCCAAGCAGTTTATGCAGCCCTATATCATCAAGACACCGAAGAGTCCGTAACGAGACCCCATCTTTTCCTGGGGTACGGAGGGTTGAATGGTTGAGGGCATATCTGAGCTCTGAGATCTGGAATGGGCGTTGGAGGTTCAGATCAATATGCGCACTAAAGTCCATGGGGAGGTAGCCGTTGTTATAGGTTCTGCTATAGAACCTAGTGAACTTATTTGACTCTTCGATAGCGCTTGTCGATAGCGAACCAGGAGTTACAATGAAGTTATGAGACAATGGAGAATCTACCTGTCGATTGCGAATCGCACGAATGATCCTATAGATGGCACCCGACGCGGCTGCCCCTTTGCAAGTTGCAGTCCAATACGTGCGCTTTGCGTCATTTATTTCTCTCTTCAGGGTCGCTGCGATTTTCTTATAACGAGACCAGAGAATCGGACAAATAAATTTTCTTGCAAGACGGAAAAGCTTCCTCTTTTGGCCCAGTAAATAACTGCACCGGCTGTCCCACCACTGGGCCCCAGCACGGTCAACAATCTTCACCCTACGGCTGCTTGCTTTTAGAGAGTCACAACATATGCCAAGGAAATCCTCATAAGAATTGTTGTGAAGATTAAGGATTGCATTATTCAGATTCTTTGTAACAGCTCCCCAGTCGTACCGATATCGAATGGAGTGGCAGGTGGAACTTCTAATCCGAAAGTCGAAATGAAGATTAACAGGGCAGTGGTCGCTGTCGAATGTGTCTGGGTGAACGTTGTAGCTGGTGTCGACAAAAATATCTGGCGAAGTGATGGAGAGGTCCAGGAGAGAAGCTCCACCAGCGTAGACATGTGTGGGCGTATGTGAGTTGACGAGACAAATTTTATTTTGAATTATCCAGTCGATAACCAAACTGCCTTGGGGGTATTGTGGCTACCGCCCAAGCTGGAGTGAGGACAGTTAAAGTCCCCAATGATAACAAACGGGCAGCGACAAAACCCCAAAATGTTATCCAGCCAATGTGAATCTAACTTGCCCGGAGGGGAGTAAATGTTAATGATCTGGAGCTTAAAGTTGTTGGGGAAGATAATTTCCACACCTAACACCTCGTTAAAGAATGACTGAACTGGTAGAGCGAGATTACGGGATGAAAGAGTATTCCTTACCGCTGTAATCAGCCCGCCGCCGCTCCTAGAACCGCGGTCGAGCCTATAAACTGTTTTTCCTGGAATTTGAAACCCGATGGTGGGCTTAAGAAAAGTTTCTTGAAGTGCAATGATGTCGGCAGAGTAAAAAAGAGAATGACGGAGCCAGGCTGAATTAACCCGAGCTCCCCGGATATTCCAATGAACTAATGAAACGCCCATGAAAATGAGAAAAATTAGTCATGAACAGGCTGGGACTCGCTGTGGTCCATCAGACTGACATCATTGGCTAGTGATTCGGATTGGAGATTAATATCGGTTCTTTTGATTGTGTCGTGTTCGGTGGGGGAGGTCATACGAAATTTCTTGAGGTTTGGTTCGAGAGAGAAGGGAAGGGTGTCATTTTTTGCGAGGTCTTGTTTCTGTTTTTCTTTCGTTGGTAGGGTTGCTTTGAGACTCGTAGGTATTGTGGGTGGAGGGAGTTGCGTCTTTTGGACGGCCTGGATGATGGTAGCATTCAGATAGTGAACTGCGCTATGGATCGCTTGAACTTTTTCGTCGAAAGCAGCTGAAGCTTGTTCTATAAATGTTCTGCATTGAGTAGCTTGTTCCACCAATAATGATTGAAATAGCTGGAACATGTTGTTGGTAAATTGGTCCAAAGTTGCTTGGAGTCCCGTTTGTGTTACGATATCGGAAGGTTTGGAATTAATTAGCTTTTGAAGCATACGAGTTCGTCTCGCGCCGTTCAGCCATTCGGAACTGACGGCGGGCCTCGGCGATGGAGAGGTGGTGTTCGCATTTGAATTTTTGGATTCGGATCTCTTTTTCATAAGCAGGGCAGTTTTTGTCATCAGCGATATGTTCACCTTGGCAATTAGGACAAATTGGGGTTGGGGTTTGACAGTGACACTCGTGTGATGTACTACAGTTACGGCAAATTTTCTGTTTATGGCACGATTTTGTACTATGGTTAAATTCCCAGCAGTTGAGACAGGGCCGGGGCCGGTCAATAAACAGAGTAATCTTCTGAATTTGGTAGTAAATTTT
Source organism: Maratus michaelseni (assembly GCA_963931845.1). Taxonomy (NCBI): domain Eukaryota; kingdom Metazoa; phylum Arthropoda; class Arachnida; order Araneae; family Salticidae; genus Maratus; species Maratus michaelseni. Next base: position 96,451,363 of record OZ007591.1, read on the forward strand.
TACCTCCCACGGGAGTGTGGTTCCCAGCATAGTAACCAGGACTGTAGTTGTTGGGACGGTGTTGCCTTCATTTTTCCGTAGAAAACGTCTGATTTCGAGTACGTGGATACCGTTATAAATCAGTTCATCGGCGATTTCTTCGCAAGAAACGTCGGTAGGAATTCCGTACAGAAGAAATCGAGTTGCTATACTGTCGAATTGCACTCGAGGGTTCACGGGGATTTCGGCTATCGAAGTGAGTTGTAAAGCTTGAGTCGCCGTTTTGACAGAGTGCGTGAGAAGAATTATTTTACCCTGTTTGGTCAATTTTATGCAGTCAATAGCCGCATGGTTTTTTATTTGTTTCTCCAAATCCCCTTTTAACTTCTTAGGATGGATAGTAGGAAAAGCACCGGATTTAGCTTCTATGAAAATTGTTATGACGTCACTACTATTAAGTTCTGCAAAACTAACTAAGTCCGCCGGAGGATACACACTCTTATAAAAATTGAAGTCAGTCGGTGGTACAACATTTGAGTTTAACGAGGACAGGGTAGCCATGACAGATGAATTTAGTAAACTAGAAGTTGTTGCATTATCTGACACTTGCGACATAAAGTCCGTCAGCAAAACACCCGACAACACTACAACAGTCAACTACAACTACAAAATTAAACAGTAGAGGTCCACTAAAATAATGTTTAGGCAAATTAAACAACCACGAGTTCAGAAGTCCTAAACACTCGGAACGGGAACCGCCCCCAAAATGCAGCTGAGCATCTATCAAAGCATACATCCTGACTGCGGCAGCGGAAAAACTTCACAAAACTAAACACGAAGTAACACTATACTTTAAAATGAAAAAATCTCACCAAATTCCAAGAGCAGCAGCTATCACCAAACTATCTCCACACCCATACGATGACTTACCCGTAGACGTAGAAAATGTTGTTTCATAATCACGTTAAACCAAACAAACAAATCTGACCAAAACAAACAGATAGATGAAAACAGATAGACACAAAATGAGCAAAGGAAAGGAAATCGCAGTTTGTCACATGACTTCTGTTGTCCAATGAGCGTTTTACTTTGAACCGGGGTTGAGTTACGCTGGGTTCAATAACTTTTCTCTCGAAGTAATTGGTGAATACGAGTTATCAACTCAGGGTTGAAAAGCTCAACTTGGGGTTACTGGACCCGCGGTTTAAACGTGGGTCGAAGTTATTCGGGAATACGAGCGTAACGCTCGTATTCACGAATAACTTCGACCGAGAGTTGAACCGAGGGTCCAGTAACCACAGGTTGAGGTTTTCAACCGAGAGTTGAAAACTCGTATTCACCGTCTACTTCGGACGAAAAGTTACCCAACTCAGAGTTACTCGACCCTGGTTGAATACAGCGTGCTAATTGATTAAAAAAATCAGATGACGTTTTCGGTTTCGCGTTGAAGCTTTGTTTATTTATATTATGGAAGAAAAGTGCCGCAAAAAAAAGGAAATTAAATGTAGTACTTATTTTATTTTTTACAAAATATATGCACAAAATAAAAACTTGTAATTGCTAAATATGGAGATTAACTTATTTTAATTTCTTACAAAGTTTAATATTTTTTTTAACAATTTATTCAAATTTTATGTATTATTATTATTACTTTTAAACATATATGTGAGTTAAGAAAGGGATATGAAATGTGTTAATTGCTAAAGTAAATTTTATAAGTTTATTTTTCAAATAAAAATTGTCTTAGCATCTAAGCAAAAACTTGATTTGATCAAAACGAAAATTTTATTTCAACAGCAATTATGTTGATTTATATTATTAATAGCTATAATTAGTAATTAATTAAATTGTTACGGTTGGTTTCAACCAAATTTTTTTTTTTAATCTACATTAATTACCTTAAATCACTCTCTCAACATTTATTTAGAAGTTTTCTTTTTGTTTCTGTTTTAAATAAATATATAAATAAATGTAATTGTAATATTAATAATAAAAGCAGTTTTTTTTTTTTTTTTTTCCTCTTCTTTCCATTTCTTTTAAGCAAAGCAATTTCAACTTTCATAGTCTAACGTAGCTTCCTGTTTTTCAAATACGAAAAGCAGACAGCAAGGGAGGGATGTTTTGTCAGTAGACTGCACAGGTGGAAAATTTGGAGTCATCTAGTCTGACTTTGATATAAGAATGACCGACCGCCCAGTATAAGAATTACGTTATCTTATGAGTGTACTATACACGCAATTAGGCTTTGTAAGTTTACGTCAGGTTTCAATTGGCTCTGCTATCAGGCGGATAGCTGGCGCCCATGTAAACAGAGGCTAACAGGACCCCCTTCAGCACACGCCATGGGGGTGATGCATGGTTTCCTTCCCCCATGAAGCGGCCGGCAGAGTGGAGCGGCAAGCTGTAATCTTCACGATGAGTCCATTTTTCCTTTTGTTTCCATTCCCGTACCCCTGGCAGAGTGGATCGGTCCCGTTTTTCAAGCAGCGCGGGAGAATGAATGTTTACGACACTTGTTGCTTGGCCTAGAGACCTGTCGTTTGACTCGTAAAAAAAAATTCGACTTATTACGGGGCTCGAAGATTGGCCTGTGGGCTGGATCGCGAAGTTGTTGAAGGCGGACAGGTTTCTGGAAGATTTTTTTTTTTTTTGAGAGTGGGACATTGATGGCCCTACATTAACCATCCTAAACCATGATGTTATGATGAAAAGAGGCTATAAGGGCATTTTCGAATTGCGGATCTATAACTGTTAACGAGAAATTAAGAAGAAGATATGTGTAGCCTATTTTTTTTTGGCGTAGTGGCGCTCCAAGATTATGACTTCTTAACCATCAGAAGTGATCATAGATATTGAACTAAACCGGTCGTTAGAAGTCGTAGTGTTCTGAGTTACGGTGATGGCTATCTTCGAATAAAACACATGCTTCAGGAAGGTGAAATTACTGACTCCGACGGTGAAGTTCTGGACCGTAGAACGATTTTCCCCTCCGGACTAGATGATGGACCTAGTAGTTGATGGCAAGTGATGCAGTGAGATGAGAGGATTGATGAATGTTAGCTTGAAACCACGTCTGAATTTTTCCCCAGCCTGAATACTCCAGCTTAAGTGCTTCATCAGATTTTGAAAAAGGAGGAAATGCTCCTAAGTGCCCATTGACTAAAATTGTAGAACTCTCTACCTGTTGTAAGTACTATTTGCATAGTTTTTCTTTTTATTTATTTGTACCTCTTTTTTAAAAAAAAAAAAAAATATGTTTGCTATACCAGAGTTTAAAAGTGAAATGAATATCTTTGGATAATTTCAATAAGAATAAACATTATGAACAGAAATAGTCTGTAGGTTAATATATAATGTTTGTATGTTTGAACGACCATTAAATGGTAATATGATGGTAATTTTAAAAATATGATGTGTAATTTAAAAGTAACCAGTGAGTGGTTTCAACTTAAAAGATCAGCTGTTATATTGTTTTATTAAGATTATTTTTGATAACTTAGTTGCTTCATTATTTTAAATGTTCAAATAAATTGTGTTTTTTTTTTTGTTTATTATCAAAATTGGTATGTTTTTCTTTGTATAAATCTCTAAATAATTAATTTTTTATATTCACAGTAGACCTATAAGAATGGCCTAACCTTTCTGTGATTAATTAAAAAAAAAAAAAAAGGGAGAGAAAATTCAACTTTATTAAATTAGGACTTTAAAATTTCTTAAGTTTAAATTCATAACTGACTGTTTTAATGAACATAAATTGAAGTTCACTCAATGTTATACAATCGTATTTTTGATCTTGATTTAAGGATGGATAGATTAATAAGTGAAACAGTAATATTAAATTTAATTTCATAAAATGTTAAATTAAGCTATAACTCTCCTCTTTCAGAAACATTGTTTTTCTAAAATATACACCAAAATTGTTTTATTTTAAAAAGTAAAAAAAAAAAAAAAAAAAAAAAAAAAAAAAAAAAAAAAAATATCCAGTCATTATACACCACTATAAGATTCTTGGTTAACCGATCGGATCTTGTTCAGAATCTCTATGGTTGTTCTAAAATTTTAGTACATCATCATATCCCTATTCTATTAACGGATTTAACTCTTTCCCCTTTTGGTCCTCATATTGGAGGAATTTCAGGTTGTCTGCATTTTTCCAAATTATATGATGATTACACTTTTGTTAATTTAATGTGTATGGAGATTTGAGCTTGATCGGGTTGGAGTGGAGTTGGGTGTTCTTTATGCAATCCAGTATGCTACTTGATTTAGAAATCTGTTGCCCCTTACTACATTTAATATTGTCTTAAAATGATGAGTTCAAAATTATCATTGTTGTATTAACCTATTCGGATTCTTAAGTTTTGATATTTTGATTAGTTTAATATAATTTGCTACCTTTTCCATGGCAACAGATTTCAGTGGAGCTAATCAGGGTATACTTATTTTTTTCTAAATATTTAATTGTCAAGTGAAGATTGAGTAATAAATGAGCTTTTTAAGTTTAAGTAAGTTGTGTTTTAGAAAGAACCCCAAAACACCACAACAAAATAATTTATAATTAAGAAAATATTAAAATGGAGAAAAAGGAAAAAATTCCAGAAAGTAGCCTCTAGTACTATTTTTATTTTGTCGAATCAATTTATATATTAAATGATATCCAGATGTATTGATTTGATTTTTTTTTATTTTCAGCAATCTAATTAAAATGATTAATTCTAATACAATTAGATAGTAATTAATATGCACATTGACAAAAACAACAAAAGAGTGGAAATAATATCAACAGAGCTTCAAAGGAACAGAGCTTCAAAGAGTGCTTAAAAGGTGGTGTTTGTGGTTCTAACAGTGCCCTGGCACCAGGCACCCAAGTTTTTCAGGAGCTCGAACGGCGCATTCAATTATCGCTTCCGATCGGTTAACAAACATTTTCTTTAACTAGTCTCTAAATAATAAACTCCAAACTTGTTTTTAGTTTAAACTGTCTACCATGGATATATTGCTATTTTATTAGATGTTATTTTAATGAACACTAATATTTTAAACCTTTTAAGTCTACTATATAAATTTTCATTCAACACAGAATCGAGTAAAGTCTTTTCTAAATAATGATAAATGAATTCTGTATACTATCTGGACATAAAATTGTGAAATATTACAAAAAGTTGATTTTTGTAGCTTTTAGAAGCCCCCTTACCCCTTTTGTATAAGAATTTTTCCATTATCAGATTTTCAAGTTCAAAGGTATTCACTTGACTGCCTTTGAATATTTTTTAATAAATTAGCCTAAGTAATTACAAAATATTTTTACATGCATAGACATTTATTTTTAGATCCAGTACATCATTGAAAAAGATGTATTTATATAGAAAATTATACTTCATTTTCTATATTCTTTCTAGTTTTTAAATTTGATTTTTTCACTCATTTAGATGTCACTTCATAGATTCAATTACAATTTTATTTATAAGAGAGAGAGAGAGAAAAAAAAAAGATTTTTAAATATTTTTTTTATGAATGAATGGCGATAGATTTCTAGACTAGATAGGGAAAATAATGATAGTTGGTAATCTGATAAAACAATCTGAATTTATTAACGATAATTTCAGATAATTTTATAGTACTGAATTTTAAGGAACATAATTTTTTTTAATGTGATTTAGTGGAGAAGAATAAGTGCCCCATTTGCCCCACCTTACCCATGCATCACTCTGTCTATCGTTCTTTCTTTTTTTGTCAGTGTTATAAGTTAATTAAAGTAAATTAAAACATGACTCAAGATTCTGTGTAAGATATAGAAATAAAAAGAAAGTTTAAAGTATTAAAAATAGAATGTATGTAATCTCATATATATATGTATATTATCTGCAAACTTTTTAGCTGGTTTGTTTATATTTATACATACAAATTATTAATTATTTAATTATTAATTAATTAATTAATTATTAATATGTTTAATTATTTGCTTACATAAATATTCAAGATCATGAAGAGTAGAGTTTATTTGCCTTAAAAAATTGTCAACATTACCTAAAGGGCTAATAAAACATTACTAAAATAACATATTTTGCATTTAAGGTTATTTACTTTTTTCAAATTTTCATTTAAAAAAAAATAGGAATAACGAATGTATGTTAACAGTAGCGAAATGACTCCTGTTTACATAAATGAAATTTCAGATATCAAACTAATTAGTATTTTTGATTTACCAGCTAAAGTAAAAAAATTCAAGTTTTTTTTTTCTTTCTTTTTTTGGTGGGGGGGGGGGGGCATTTTTGTGAAAAGTAAAAGAAGTTATTTTTGTGAAATGTATTATATTTTTGCAAAAAAAAACATTTTGTAACAAAAGAGGAAATTCAGTTATTCACATTCAACCAAGCATTTATTAAAAATAACTTCTTTAAGTCCTTCTGCTAAAGTTTTACTTTTTGGTGAATTTGTTTTGTTAGTAGATTACACATTTTAAAAGCTAACACAATAAAAATAATTAATGAAGAGTATGTTTTTGTGGAATTGAATTTTGTGAAGGGTCCTGTTTTATTAAAAAAGGAGTTTTGTGAAGGACATGTTTTATTAAAAGCAATTTTATGAAGGGCCCTGTTTTATGACATGGATTTTTGTGAAGGGGCCCTAAATAGGCCCCAAATTTTGTCTGGATTGATCCTTAGTATGTGAAAACATGATGGCAAAAGGGAAAGGGGATAAGTTTGGTTCTGTAAGTTTATTATGTACAGCTGTTATAACTTTTTATATACCGTACAATCAATGGTTTAGGTCATATCAATTCTGTCCTGATAGACAAAATTGGAAGTGACAAAACGTTTATTTGAAGAGAAGCATTATTTTAAAACAAAGGTGTTTCTGGATTTTTTGCCTGATGTTATTTTAAAAATGAACAATTTTTTATCAATGTATTTCAGCCCTTTACTTCTATTGTAATATTTTAAATTATATATAATTTTGAAATTAAAACACAGTTGAAACTTAAATGTAATTAAATAAATATTTCAAATTTCTCAAAAATTGGGAAATATAACGTAAAGCTCAAAAACAGAAATAACAATAGTATAGTGTTAATCAATGATTGAGTTGTTTAATTAATATAAACATATTCGTGATTTAAACAAAGAATAAACCTACTAAAAATCTTCAATAGATAAATACAACTCAGATGATATATATTGTTTAGTTTAAAACCACAATATCTAATTTATAGAGCTAATCTTATATTTATATAACAGATCGTACATAAATAATAATAGTGTATCTTTCACACAAGACACAAAATTTTACTTTTACCTATATTCTACGAGTACCAAAATCGAAAACCTACATTGAGTCGATGGATACTTGAACCTAATCTAAGTATTTTTTACTTAGAGAAAAATTCAAATTAGTCTGATGTCTCAAATTTTAATTAGAACTTACATACGACATTTATTTCGCTACTATTAAAATACATTCATAAATTCTTTTTAAGATCAAAATTGCAAAAACAAATAACCTTAAATGCAACAATTTTTATTTTAATAGCAATTTATCTACCATTAATGTAATGTTGACTATTTTTTATGGCAAATAAAATTCTTCGCGACCATGCTTATTTATATAAACAAACAATTGAACATAAAATATACAGGATTTATATATAAATATAAACAAACCAGATAAAAAAAAAATTGAAGCTAATACATATATATGAGATCACATACCTTTGCATATCGTTCTTTTGTTTTATAATAGTATTAAACTTCTATTATATCTTATACACAGACACTTGATTCAGTACGTAAGCTCGTAAGCCGCCATTATTGTAAAATGTGACCAGACTTGCTCTCTCGTCTTGTTTTTTGTTAACTACGCATGCTCGGTTGAAAAACTTGAACTTCAACCCTCTGTAAAGCCAGGTCCAGTAACAGACAGTAACTGAACCCAGCATTAGATTTCGCCTTCAAACCGGTCCAGTCAGGTAGACGATGAATACCATTTTAGCTTTCGACCCGGGTTTTCGGCTTAACTCGGGGTCGAAGTTATTCGTGAATACGAGCGTAAGCAATTTCTGAAATATCACAACATCCTAAAATGGAAAGTTCTATTATTAAAATACATGTAGAAATAGAAATATTAAAAATCGATAAAAACAAATGATTAATGAAAGTTGAAAAAGTCCTTCCGGCCTGTACCGGGAGGAAAAGGTAGCTTTCCTATATCTTCCTTTTAAAATTTTAGCTAATGTTACTCGTAACAGCAAGCTAAAATGCAAAGAAACGTTTACAAAAGATTCGTTAATACGGAATTTGAATAAGAAATTCGAAAAATTATTGAGCAATAGCCAAATTGGCTTAATTTATGAAGACTTATTTTGGTCGCCAAATTTGGAGATATTTCGCCAAGTGTCGCCAATTTTGTCGCCAATGTCGTCAATTTTGGCGCTAACGTATATGAATATATAGTTTTATGCATATGATTGGGAAGATTATTACAACAATGAAAGAAAATAATTTGCGAGTAATCGCGTTAATGTGCTGTTTTGTTTCAAAATGTCAGCCATCCTAGAATTTCAAACTGCTCTATCTCAGCCATTTTTTAAGATAGAGGTAAACCAAAAAATGCTCTTGAATCCTTGTATCAAGGCCTAATACGTAATTAAAAAATAAATTTGAATTTTTAACTTTTTTGTATATTTATTTTAGTTTTAAATTTTTAAATGGCCGCCATCTTGAAACAAAATGGCGGACCAAGCTGGCCAACGAACTCGGTCGAGACATTGGTGAGCTTAATACACACAATTAGTTTAATCAAAATCGATTTATAAATACGAACGTTATCGTATGACATAGCTCAGATATATATATATATGGATATATATATATATATATATATATATATATATATATATATATATATATATAAATCAACATTTGAACGGAGGGTGGTTTTGGGGTCTGGGGGTCATGATCGGTGAAAATATATGGAAATTTTCCGGAACTGCTTTCCTCCGAACGGCTGCAATAGGTAGCTTTATACTTTTTTGTATTGAAAGCTACCTAAAAGTAAATAAAAGTGTAAGTGAAAAGACACATAATATTTCGACAATTTTTCCCATTTATGATAGATTAAGGAATATTTTAAACTTTAAAAAAATGTAATAATCAATGGAATATTTTTATACAATGTCTTAAAAATCCCCCAAAATATGTTAATATAGTTAAAATTATAGCCATGGTGTCCGTTTTTTTTAATTAACCGAATTTATTATTATAAAATTGATATTTTAAATTTATTTTTTCAACATCTTTTTCGACCTTAATTGCTGTCACAAAATTTGTCCCATAACTACTGTGGGAGGTCTCTGAATCTCGCTTGATCGAAAAGTGAATAAAAGGCTCGATTAACTCATAGAATTATGTTTCTGTACTAATATTTCTATTCAGGATTATTAAAATTAATATTCACCTATTGAGAATCCTTAAGCGATAGTATTAGGACTCCTAACAAAACAAAATTCCACTAGTATTCCTAGTTAAACTGAAAATTGAAAGAAGCAGTGGTTTGGGAGACAACTACTAAAACAGTTAAAGCTTAAATGATGTTCCTTTGCTACATTATTCATAAAATAATTTAAAAGTGTACACTTAATTTTACAAGCGGCAAAGTCTTATTTATATCTCTAAGATCTTTTCATAAGGAATATGTTACCCACTTAATATTAGAAATGCATCCTAAATACTCTATAATGGACAAACGTTATTGAAAACTTTCGATTTTTGACGCCTAGTCGAATATCTAGAGAAACACTTAACGAATTCTAAAGAACATGTTTGACCTCATATTTTTCAGTGAAGATTTGATTAACAAGGGCAGTTAAGGGACCAACAATAAACTGAATTAAAAATAAATATTTGCGATCACCATGTAAAATAAAATGCTCGATATGATCTGTATCTGTAACATAGGACTATGTGGATCTTGTAGGACAATTATATTGATTTGTGTAAAAATAAGCATCTTATATATGCATGGATTCAACCAAATTTAACGTCACTTCCAGGAAACTTGACAAAGTGAAATCGAAACAATATACAAGAAATAGAATATAAATATAATTAATATTTACTGATTTATGAGTATTTGTATGAAATAATTTTTAACAGCGGATAACTGAAAGGTAATATATATATGTTGCATAAATTAGTAATCCCGAGTATAGTGCAAACTCATATAAAAAGGCTAGTATAATAACTAAAATTCATTAAGATACAACTAAATGTAAATATATTGCTTGAAGGTGCGTAAAAACATACATAAAAACATTTAAAAGCACATTAAAGTCCTTTTAAAAATTCCAAAACGTTTTCAACCGAAACCCGGTCATCATCAGTGGAAAAACTAAATTGTTGAGTTGAGTTGTTATCTCTTTGCGTTTTCTTGCTTGCCCGGAATAAACTATTTCACTTCAAGGGTTTGGAAATAAGGTGGGATGGGAAAGGTAAACAATGATGCATTAATTCATTCCAGACTGCGTGGATATCATATGATAATACATCGTTACAAACTATTTCTTTTTTAGATATTATTTCTAGAGACTCTCTTATCATTGCTTCCAAGTGATTATTTGTGCGGACTATAATTTTGGATCTATTGAAATCAACTTTTATAGGTTCAGTTTGCGCTAATCTTGCTAACGCAGTGTGGGGTCTATTTAATCTCAGATCTGCTTCATGTTCTTTTATTCCGTCCCGAAACAGAAAAATTGACCCAATTTGGGCTATCAATAGATCAGGGGTATATATTATACCATTCAAGAAAGATAACAAAGTTTTTATGTACATAGGTATGCGAATGAGGAAATTTTGGGACAGAATAAAAGAACATGAAGCAGATCTGAGATTAAATAGACCCCACACTGCGTTAGCAAGATTAGCGCAAACTGAACCTATAAAAGTTGATTTCAATAGATCCAAAATTATATTCCGCACAAATAATCACCTGGAAGCAATCATAAGAGAGTCTCTAGAAATAATATCTAAAAAAGAAATAGTTTGTAACGATGTATTATCATATGATATCCACGCAGTCTGGAATGAATTAATGCATCATTGTTTACCTTTCCCATCCCACCTTATTTCCAAACCCTTGAAGTAAAATAGTTTATTCCGGGCAAGCAAGAAAACGCAAAGAGATAACAACTCAACTCAACAATTTAGTTTTTCCACTGATGATGACCGGGTTTCGGTTGAAAACGTTTTGGAATTTTTAAAAGGACTTTAATGTGCTTTTAAATGTTTTTATTATGTTTTTACGCACCTTCAAGCAATATATTTACATTTAGTTGTATCTTAATGAATTTTAGTTATTAAACAAGGTGAATTTGCACTGAAATTTTAACTTTTATTGGGCTAGTCTAATATCGAGAAAATTCAGAAAGCAACAGTATAAGTGAGCTGAATTTTGATTACTTTTCAAAAGTAGCTGGATCATAAAGGAATTTTCATAAATTGTCGATATTTACTAACTGACAAAGGAGTTAATATATCTAATATAATTACGTACCATGCGTAGAGTTGGAACGGGTGCTCAATTTTAATTATTTTTTGTTTGTTTGTTTTTTTGAAGAGGCTTGTTCAGATTACTTTTCCAATGAGAACTAAAACATCAATAAAAAATAAATAAAAAAAAATAAAAAAACAAAAAAAAAATGACAATTTGTGTGAAATCCCTTATCGTGCAGCTACTTTTAGAAAGCAACTTAAATTCAGATCCATATATCATCTATTCTGAATTTTCAGGATGTTCGACTGGCCTTTTTATATCAGTTGCTCTATATAGTTGACTACTAAGTTATGGAAGAAAAATATTATCTTTCGCGCATATAGTTAAAATTTGTTTCATACAAATTCGTATATTTCATCAGATATTTAAGATATTTATATTCTAATTGTAGTATATTGTTTCTACTACAAGGAAAAAGTGGCAAAGTTATACCAGAATCGACCATAAGAAACATTTTCTATATGTTTTCTTTTTTATAAATTCGATTAGTTTTCCGCGATTGGATTCACTTTTAAGTGTTGCCATTAAGGCGACAATGCCCTTTAAAAGATTTTGTGGATATACCCTAAAAGCTTTTTAAAACATTCTTGTGCTACATCACATTTGCTCAAATTCGCCAATCGACCTGGTAATATTATAATCTGGTATCAGATTAACCACAAGATACCACACTTTTTACGCTAAACTTAAAAGACAGAATTTTATGTTGAACGTAAAATTAGTATTAAGTTGAATTATTAGTAAGTTGAAATAGTTAAAATATATATTGCAATAGCACTAATATGTAATTTATTTGGAAAATATAATTATACATGTTTTAAAAATAATTTATTGGTGTGAATTATCAAATAAAAAGTTTTATTGAATACATATTTCATTAAACACCTTAAATATATATGTAATATATTGACTTTTAAAAGAATACTCTGGTATTATTACTGAATAAAAATGCTTTCACTATCATTTACAATACTTTCAAAATGAATCCATTTCATTATCCGTTTGTTGTTTCTTTAAATTATCTGCATTGTTCCTTCATGCATGCAAATTAATATCGCACTTTTATATGATACTAAAATAAATTAGAATTTTATTTTTAAATATAATTTTTATCATTAATTAGATTTTTTTTTAAATATAAAAATATATAATGTTGGCTAAAGTATCTACTTAATATCTTGTCATTCGGCCAAACTTCTTTAATCTTCTTCCGTGTTCAATCCTCAATTAATCTAAAGCAATAAAGGTCATGTCTTAGGAAGATTTTTATTCCTTCTTTAACGGATTATTATTTTTTTATTTCATTTCTTACAATCAATTTCAGATTTTTTTAAGTGTTAAAATCTTATTAACAGACTGTCAGCTTCACTAACGTTTTTGCTCTTAATTGCATAATTAAGTATATATATCCAAATAAGACAACACCAGAAATATCATACATAAACGTGGAAATAAAAATAAAAAATTTAAATATGAACACATACCTGCTTGAATAATATGCAGAAAAAGAAGAAGAAAAAATATAATATATGACCAAGAAAATATATCAAATTGGAAAAAGTGAATTAACAAAATATTTGTGGAACTGTAGTAGAATCGTCAATCACAAAGTACTTCAGATTCTACAAAAAATGTGTACGATTGCATCCTTGTACAAGCTATAATAAGTTAAAGTAATACAAGATTTGGGCAATATATATATATATATATATTAGAAACATTTTGTTAATTAGAAAGCAAAAATACATCCTTAGAAGAGTATGAAAAAAAAGAATTAAAGTTTCTAATTTTGTTGTGAGCAAATTGAAGATTTCTGATATCTTGATGTTTTAATAAAAATGAGAAAAAAATGAATCTTGTATTGACGAACGTACCATAGAAATGATATATATATATATATATATATATATATATATATATATATATATATATATATATATATATATTTCCGTTTACTTAAATATGCCAAAGCACCTTGATCGAAAGTTCTTTTAAAAACCTTGCTAAAAATATGAATACTTTTGTCGTATAGATTTTATGTTTAAAATTGTATTTTTGTATAGACAAAAATATGCAAATAAAGAACAATTAGCGTTACCCCCTGCAAATAGGCTCCATGATAAACTTTTGCATTGGGTCCCATGGTTGCTTTAGTCCCTGGGAATGGTACAGGCGGAAAACAGACACACTATAAAACCTTTTTTAGTTAATATTACACATTTATAAATTATCTCTTATAAAGATTGAAAAAATAAATAAAGTCTAAAATATCTAAATAGAAAGGCCGCTTAATTATTTGAAGGTTTGAATTATGTGTTATCCAAATATTTCTCATATCTTGACGCTTTCATAAAAAGAAGAAAAAAAATCGTAATCTTGTCTTGACAAACGTAATACCACAAAAATGGTTTTAAAAAAAAAACTTGCTAAAAATATGAATATTTTTATTCATATAGATTTCACATTTAAAATTGTATTCTTGTATAGACAGAAATATGCAAATAAATAATGATTGTCTTTATCTCCTTCAAATAGGCAAGGTAATAAACTTTTGCAATAGATTTTACATTTGAAAGTGTATTATTGTATAGGCAGAAATATGCATATAAAAAATGATTGGCTTTATTCCCGGCAAATAGGTTCTGTGATAAAATTTTGCATTGGTCCCCGCGGTGGCTAGAGTCGGCCCTGGGAATGGTACAGGCGGAAAATAGACACACTGTAAAAACCTTCTTCAGTTATTCGTATACATTTATAAATTACATCTTATGAAAATTGCAAAAAAGCCCCAAAATATCAAATAAAAAGTTTGAATTATGAGCTATCCAAATATTTCTGATATCTTAACACTTTCATTAAATGCGGGAAAATATTTTGTAATCTCGTCTTGACAGACGTACGTGTCACACCATAGAAATGATAAAAGAATCTTTCCGTTTACTTGTCTGTCTGGCGCCAATGTACCTTGATCAAAACTTTGTAGCCACACTGGATTACGACAAACCTCTAAGCATCTACTGAGGCACGTAATCGAGCACATCTCCAACCTCCTTTTGTCACGGCCACAAGTAGATTGGTTCGATATTTATAGCGTGGAGCAAGAGCTAAAACTACAGCTTGTTGAAAATGTTCTTTAAAAATTTGTATTTACAACACGACTCCTTATGTGCCAGAAAAACTGTATTTACTCGCGTATTTTAATGAATATTTGTCGATTTTCAATCTTCTTGATCGGAAAATTGGAATAACGAAGTAGTTAAGAGGTAGTTAAAAAATAGTTAAGAAATAGTTAAGAGGAATATAATATTTTCACAAATCAGTTATTAAGTCGCAGCTAAAATGAATTTTTAAGTGACCTGTTTATGTATGTTATGTAAAATTATCTTTATACTGATTCAGGAGAAATTTTAACTCGTAACTGCTGTGACAAAAATTGTCGCAGAGCTTACAATAAGCGATCTCTGAGACCGTTTGATCGAATGATGAATAAAATGCTAGATTATCTCATAGGATACTCTTTCTGATGATCAAAACTTTTTGTACATGACTGTTATAATTAAAATTCGCTTACTCAGAATTCGCTAGCGATAATAGATAGGGTTTAAAAAAAAACATAATTTCACCAGTATCCAAAGTTAAACTGAAAGTTACTAAAAGCTAAACTATGAAAATTGAATAAAAGCAGCGGTCTGTGAGGCCGCTAACAGCAGTTAAAGATTAAATGGAGAAGAGAATATTCAAATTAATAGGAAAATAGCAGTATATTTTCAAAAGTCTCACTCAGAATACAGCAATTTGTTTCATCTCATGTAGTAATATTAGTGCAAATGAAGCTGCTAGTTTTTACTGAGCTTCAAAAGATTTAATCGACATACTTTTGCTGTCTATTTGCGATCTGTTATTTTTTTTCTCCGTAATTCTAGTTACTGTAAATTTAAAATCTTGCATGAAGCTTATTTTTCTGAGGCTTTTTAAACAATTAGATGTTTAGAACATATTTATATTTGCTCAACTTTGTTCGTGTCGAACATGATTAATTTTCCACAGAAATCCAGTACGCGATCGGTAATACAAAAATATATACACACTTTTTAATACGCATTAAAAAGAAGAAACATGGTTGTGTAATTTATGGGTATTAAAATTGTATTAAATTGTGGTTATTGGTATTAAACTTCAGAAAACTTTTTCTACATCGGTTGACACACATGTGTACCGTCGGTAGTCTAAGGGTTAAATTAATATAAAATTCCACTTCACCAATTTTTTCTGATTTTCTTGATGCGAAAAGTACGCAAAAATTCTTTCAAAAGTAAGTGGTGCGGTAAATTGTACGAGTAAATGTAGTAAAACTGATACCGATATAAAATTTAAATTATTAGGTGCATGTGTAATATGAAAATATAGAAAAAAAAAGTAAGATCGAGATATCATTTTGTTGTTTTTATTTAACGAAAAGAGACACACACGATAATCAAGATTTAATTAAATTTAAGTGCAATTAGCTAAATCGTACATATTTCTTCTCTATTAAAGCTTACTTATTTACTAATGAGTTGGGACAACTTTTAAATCTGTAACAAAGATTGTACTCAAGCACATCTCCAAGCTCTTTTGTCATTGCCATATATATATATATATATATATATATATATATATATATATATATATATATATATACCGTATATACTCGTGTATAAGTCGACTCGTGTATAGGTCGACCCCCCCCCCCCCTCAATTCTTACGTAAAATTTTGAAAAAAAAATGAATTTTCGTATATAAGTCGAACCACATTTCTGGTAGTATGTTGAAAAATGATTTGTAATCGAGGATAAAAAAAAAATAATACATTTTCATTAAATTAGAAAACATTTTATTTTTAACGTTTCTAATCAGGCTTTTTTTTTAAATTCAACGTTTTAAAACTGTATAATTATGTAAAACTGAAGAAGCTTAAACTATTGTGAAGCCTATTCACATCAATTTATTGATATTTAAAACGAGAAAAAATGTTTGAAAAATCTATTCGAGCCTTATTTACAAGGGTAAAAAACTTCTTAGACTGCTAAAATATAGTACTTCTTTGTGTGGTAGGATTTTTAGGAGAGAAATCTAGAAACATTCTCAAGTTGAACTCTTTTAGAAAATGGCGATTAAAATATTGAAAGGATACAGTGTATTGAAGGGAATTCTATCACAAGAGAAAATGGGTGCAAAACATTTACACGGACATTATTGTTTAGTTTTTTTTTGGCCAATCACAAGGAAATGACCATTGTCTGCTTTTATCTATCTTTCCAACCTAGACCAGGTGACTCCGGTATTTCATTCCGCTCTTTCACACTTCTTTCGGAGTGTGAAATAATATTTATTTATTTTTGTTTTTACTAACTCGTGTATAAGTCGACCCCCCACTTTCAACTTCAAAATTTTGTCAAAAAGTCTTCAACTTATACACGAGTATATACGGTATATACTTTTGAAATCATAAAATAACTTACAATTCCTAAAACAAAAATGACCGAATCACATATTAAAGATGGCCATGTATTAATATTTTACCATATATATATATATATATGTGTGATATATATATACACAGAGAGAGAGAGAAATCATCTTAATAAATAAAGCCTACTAAAAAATCTCACTATATTAAAAATCATAAACATATTTTAAAGGCAGATGATACCAGACAATAAAATGAAATAAAAAGGATATATTCATAGACTGAAACAAAAATGTAACGTAGATATTATATGATGGAAAAGGAAAAACAAAGCAGCACGTGATTGTTTAATCGTCAGTCGGCAAGAACATCCACGTGTCACAAAAATGCATTATTTCATATAATAGACAGGCATACAGGAATACTTAATTCTTAAGATTATTAACCTATTAGGAAAATATTTCATTTTAAAGCTTCAAGACTGTTGAACAGTTGCAGAAATATATATTGTAAAAAATATTATGTTAAAAAATTTAGTGCTGCCATCTATTATCAAATTCATATATTTAACTTAAAATTTAGGAGTTACTTAAATTATAATTTCAAACATTAATAATAAATTTTAATTCTAATATTTAAAGCATATATAAGGACGTGATTCAAAACTCGCCTTATCCAAAAAATCAAATTCGAGGAAATCGCGAAAAACTTCTGGCTGCTTCCAATGGGTTTTCATTGTAAACAAGATTTTAGAACGCCAGAAATGTATGCTAAAACGAGTTTTTTTGCGAATTGTATTGTTTTTTCAGTGAAGTTTTACCAATAGAATATATTGATAGAGAAAACACGATTTTTTAAATTTTGGATAAGGGAGTTTTGAAACTCACCTGCTCATATATGCGCGTACATACTGCACATACACACACATACATATTATCGCGTGGAGTTATAGCCAAAGTTATAGTTTGTATGAGAAGTTCTCTGAAAACTTATTTACAATACGAATTTCTTCTTCGTTACAATTAAAATCAACTCAGATATAAAATTAGAAGAATTTTGAATCATATTATTGCTCATTAAACACAACAAATTTTATAACTCAAAAGGTTTGTTTTCCCTTTTTAAAAAGTGAAATTTATTAATTTGGTTTAATTTAGTTTAATTTATCTTTGTACGGAAATGAAATATCTGAAACCAAGTCTGTTGTCATGAACCCTTTGCCAAATATTAATAAATTAATAGTTCAGTGAAGCTCTAAACATCCAATCTAATGTGTTCTGAATATAATCCAGATTATTGGAGGAAATCATCAAAAACAAGTGATGGTGGGGGTCAAAATTTTCCCTAAAACAGCTTCTTTTAATAAAAAGATGGCCTGATGTATTCAAATTACATTAGGTCTACCAGTTAATAAGACTTCTTTGGTACAAACAATTTTTAAAAGATAAGTTATCCTAATGTACAGGTTGAACTTGATTAGTACATTTAATTAATCCCGCGATATTACAGTACATCCATTAAATAGAAAAAATTGTAAAAGATT
Source organism: Maratus michaelseni (assembly GCA_963931845.1). Taxonomy (NCBI): domain Eukaryota; kingdom Metazoa; phylum Arthropoda; class Arachnida; order Araneae; family Salticidae; genus Maratus; species Maratus michaelseni. The sequence continues at coordinate 96,469,884 of OZ007591.1, forward strand.
CACAACCAACTTTGTCAAAAGCTCAATATACATAAATAAAGAATGTAATAATATACTACAATAATGTTTTTGATTATTATTTTTAGAAAGTACATATTACAGTTTGAGTTAAAACTTTAAGAAAAGTTTATATAATTTTCATGACCTTCCACTAACATAAACATGTGAGCTATTTTAATAAGTATCAATCGAGAAACATTGAAAAGTCGATTTTAATTTTAATTATGCATTACTACAATTCTTTAGGTTCTTTATGTTAGCTTACATAATGTTATATTAGCATCAGGTTAATTAAAAAAAAAAAATACATAATTTGATCTAAAACTTATTGTAATACAATTTGACTGCTTCAAACTTACATACATTTTAATTCCAAAACTCATTAATTGCCAATTGCACGTTTTTTCCCTTCTTTTAGGAATACTCTTGCAGTAGAACAAAATTTGATTTTCTAATCTTCAGTACAATTTCATACTTCTACTAATGTCTGGATCAATATCTATCAAATGCTGTCCGAGAAATTCTAATTTTTTAAAAGCTTCTTAGAATTCTTTTAATGTTATTTCTTTTGTAAATTTCATTTTTAAAAATTCGACGCCATCTTGTTGGGAAAAAATGGATCACCCATTTCATGCGCTTTACACCAAATTGAAAATTTTCCTTCACTAATAGATGGAACATCTAAAAACAGTTTACCGCACTAACTGAAAATCGCACTAATTGAAACTGCACTAAGCGAGGGATACCTGTATTTTCAACTTACATTAGGCCTATCCGGTAATACGATCATTTTATTTTAAAACTATAAAGATATATGAGGATGGCTAATGTATTCAACTTGCATTACACCAACCTACTAAACTGTCAAACTAGTAATTTTATCTCAGTTCTACATAAAAATCAAACATTACATAGTAAAGCAACCCTTCGATATATCGCATCTCATTACACCACTTATTCGAATTTATATATATATATATATATATTTCCCCCCCCCACCTTGTGTCTGCCCTCAAAAATGAAGATTAAGCTAAACTGAACATTTAAGTAATTTTATGTAACGTCAGTTAAAATAAATATAATTCTGCATCGCTAATTACATTAAGTTGTAATATGCGTATAAATCAACGTTTTGGAGAAAAATATGAAACATTTACTTTTAGATTTGTTAATTTTTTATACTCTTGGTTTATCGCACATTCGGATATATCGCACTTTTTTCTTTCTTCCTATAGGCACGATATAACGAAGGGCCACTGCAACATGTTAATGTGAGAGGAGGTTCTCAAAAGCAAACTGTTTTGCGGAAGTTTGTGTTGAAATTTGTAACTCCATCTTTAGGCATATGGCAAGCTACAACGGAGACTCTCACAGTAAAAACCTGAAAAGTATTTGGCCAATGATCTAATCAGCTTTTATACAAAATGTGTACAAAGTCTTTCGACGGTATCCCAAAACGAAAATCCAAACAACATCACTTAATTGCTGTAATCTCGAAATCTCCCATCACAGATGGAACGGAATGCCATGCAACTCGCATCCCAGAGAAACTTTCTCCCACAAGCAAAAACTCTACACCTGACTGTCAGGTGTGGAACGCAAAATATTCCATAGTCAAACAAGAAAGTCTTTGTTCTTGGATGAAAGAAGGCGTTCCAAACTTATTTAAAGGAAGTCTCGGGGAGTTTAGAGTTTTCATTTGTGGATGTAGCTCTCGAAGTTTCTTAGTAAAACGTATGGTTAGGAACAGATACTGGTATGGGAGTTGAGAAATGTATGTTGATGAATTCCAGATGGTAATTTGGGCGATGGAATTTTACAGTTTTAGTGCTACGGAGAATACAGGCGTACTTATGTTTAAAAATTTCACTTTATGTAAAAACGCTATTCTCTTTCATTCGAAATTCTTTCACCTAAGTGCCTTTTATATTTCGTTTTAAAATCTGAAATTATCTTAAAATCGTTGTGACAACATGAATGGTGTGCCAGCATTAATTGTCTTGCCACAGTAAGCCTTAGATAACTAAAAATTTATCTAAGAAGTAAATATATCTTAACAAATTACCGTATATTCTGGCGTATAACAAGCACTTTTGAATAAAGAAAATTGATCAAAATTTACGTTTGCGCGTTATACGCTGGCTTTAAAAATGAAAGATTTATTATTAAAAAAAGATAAGGATAAGAATATAGATTTCTGTATTAATGAAAAATAAAAGACGACATGATTAATTGAAAGAATCAGAGAACGATTCCAAATGCTTTGTGAAGATTCAGGTATGCAATAAACTCTGGTGTCTAGGTAATACAGATAGACTTCACAGTAACGTCATCACTTCGCCCATTTGCTCATATTTATTTTTTCGTCATGCCCGTTCTAGTTATTATACTTGTTGATGTACTTTAATTGTGTTTTCATGCTACGTATCTTATAAAGGTTTCTTTGCAAAGAAGGGGGGGGGGGTGTAATACGGCGAATATACATAAAAGTAGAAAAATATAATGTCAAGATGTATGTGTGGGTTATGGGCCAGAGTGCTTTATATGCAAGAATAAATGCTACTGAAAATATACTGTTTCATATGTTTTCTGCATTAGCACTTGTTTGTTTCTTTTTGTCTGTGTTTGAAGAAAATAGATTGCTTCATAGAGATTTCCCGGTAATTTGCATGATGGAGTCTTAAAATGTTAAATACAGACAACAGACATATTTTATGATTTCACTTGATGTAAAATCGCTTTTCTATTTCAGAAGTCTTTCAGATGAAAATATTCTAGTATTTTTTGAAAATTCCATACTAGTACACAAAACTCTGGATTTGAGATCAAAGCAGAAAGCATTCGTCAGATGAATTTATTAGAAAAGCACTTTATTTACATTAAAATGCAAATTATTTATTTTTGCTTTTTTGATGAGGGCTTTAACACAGATCTTGAGATAATTACGACTTAGACTTTGTCTTATAATGAAGAAAATATTCGTGAGTTTCCACATCAAAGCAGTATTTTTTACGTAACAATCAGATAAAATAGATAATTCATTAAAAGTAGAACAAGCATTGACTGAGATCAACTAGAATATAGCATGTGCAAATGTATATCGAATATGCAAACTAAAATATTTCTTAGTTTGGATTTTAACAATTAATCCTGAAAATATTAATACATTTATTGCTTGGCCTAATCTGGTATTTATGGACCTATATAAGAATTTAATTCGTAAGTTCAGTCTTTCTCTTAGCATCTGCAGGGCCTGATTTTCTCACAGGCCAACTAAGCCACATAGGATAGGGCTCCCAAAATGCACAAAATGATTTCGAAAACTTTCTTAATAGATTTGACGAAAAATGAAAAAGATTTTGGTTAACTGGCAATCGTATCTTAATGTCTAATGATAAAAATCATAGAAAATATGCACAATTGTAAAGAGTCTCACTTTCTACCTATTGCATATTCTTCGTGCAGTAAATGCGCTCTCCTATTTTGGTTTGAGGAGGGCCTCAAAAGGTACTGGACCTTGGGCCCCAGACAACCTTAATCGGGATCTGAGCATCTGAAAATGTCAAATGTCTCGTCTTGTCAGTAAAGCAACTTTTAAATCATTCAGATATTTATCAAAATACGTTTCTAGCAATGCAAAGATGTAAAAGCTCTACGATTTAGATTATATTAACGATTTACATTTTCTGTTTTGATCGAGAAGATATTATTTTATTTCGTTTATAAGATCAATATATTTTTGTATAATGATAAAAGTGTGTTATGGATGAAAGTAGGCTTTCAACAATGATGGTAAGTTGCAAGTGGCTATTTTTGTTTAATGTATTCTATAACAAAAAGTACTTTATTCACATTAAAATCCAAATTAAAAAGTTTTTACCTCTTTTGATGAGGCATTTGACTCAGATTTTGAGCGGAGGTTGACAATTACGGCTTGTACTTTCTCTTGTAACGAAGAAAATATTCGTGAGTTTCAACATGAAAGGATTATTTTTTACGTAAGATTAAGATAAAATATAGATATATTCGCTAATAGTAAAACAAACACCGACTGAGATTAACTATCAGAACCTAGATATCTAAATACATCGAATATGCAAACTACAACATTTCTTATTTGAGATTTTAAGAATTAATATTGAAAATATTAAGAGGTAATGCAGGTAATGCATTTATTGGTTTTTTTTTTTTTTTTTTTTTTTTTTTTTTTTTTTTGTCTGCTGTTTAAAGAAGTGTTATATGGGAGTTTCATTCGCATGTTTGAGTTTTTCTCTAAATATCTAAGAATGTCAGTTTTGTCAGTCTAGTGGCTTTTAGACCATTCATTAATTTATCAAAATATGTTTCTTAGCAATATAAAGATGCACTTAATTTACTGGTGAAAATTTTTACAAGAGCCTTAAAAATAAGGCTATAATAGATTTAGATTTTTTGTTTTGATGAAGAAGATATTGTGTTTCGTTTTCAAGGTTGACGTATGTTTGTATAATGACAAAAGTCTGTTTTGGATGAAAGTAGGCTAATGTCTTGACTATTTAAATGTGCTGAAATTTAGCTCAAACAATGAGAAAATCCAGTTTTTTCCTAAGCCTTAATTTAACTTCAAAAGAATCCGATATATACATATATGTATTGAAATATTTTAATTATATTTATTTCCTCGAATGTTTCTTTATAAAAATATTATTTAAAGTAAGGAAGGATTTTCTAAGGTTATAAACTATATCTTTTACGCTAACATTTTATAGTTTTAAACTTATTTCATTTTTTATGTAACTTAAGCGACAGTTGCTCAATTTGCAAGTTTTTTCTCATTTATGCATATAAATGGTTTCTTAAAGAATTGTCTTACTGAAAAAAAAAACTTCTGTTAACTATAGCAAATGCATATTATACCAAATGCAAGAGAAATTAATTTTTCAAAAGCTATTTTCTTAGAAAAGTGAATATTAAAAAAATTCAGTTAAATTGAAAAAAAAACTATATTACATAATTTCCCCGAATTTCAAGTCGAAATACGATTTACGTTTTAAGTATCAATTTATGCAATTAGTAAAATACCACTACGCTTCTCTGTATTCTTCTGTTCTTCAATATTGCATATAACAATCTGTCAAAAAAATGACAGTATTATATAATGAATAAGTCTTCATCTAGACAAAGACACAGTGCTTTCATTGAACTTTAAATTTATGTATATATATTTACTTATATATTTTTTTCTATTTAGTGTTTTATTTTTCCTTTGTGAACGATTTTTAAATTATTTTCGGCATTTATTCAAATATTTTGTCTATTCGCTCAACTAACTAACATTAAATGTTTTTCGTATGAATACCAAACATATTAGATAATTTTAAAACAGAAAATTGATATTTTTAATTATTGCTTCATTGTAAAAAAAAAAAAAAAAAAAAAAAAAAACTCTCAAATTGACAGGGAAAAAATGTCAATTTTGGCGCTAGTCGAAAACCATTTAATTTACAGAAAACATCTGTATATTTTCATTAAAATATTTTTTTTTTCTGTAAAAAATATAGATTTTTTCTTTAAAATTTACAAAATCCACATTTTTTTACAGGAAAAAGTTGTTTTTCTTTAAAACAGTTTTTTCTGTAAAGAGTACAACATTTTTCTGTCAAAATTACAGATTTTTTACAGTGTTTTAAAAGACAAAAATCTTCCAGGGTTTCTCTTTCTTTTAATAGGAGTTATCGAATTTCTTGTTCTCGAATACTAGAATCAAATTCTGTGTCTGTTGCTAATCGTTAAGGTAATGATGCCAATTTATATGTTAATAATAACACTATGTTTTTCTAAAGTGAACGTATATTATTGTACTATTTTTGAATGACATTTTCCTTTTCCTATTTCTACATTTTTTTTATTTTTTTTTCCTTTTATGAATTATGACAACTTGATATCCCTGAATTTTATTCTAATCATTTGTAAACCGTTTTAATTGCGCTTCAGAACTACAACTGACTGCATAAACACTGGTTAAATTTAGGTATCAAATATATATATTAAGGTAAAATAGAAAAATTAATAAAAAATAAAAGTAGGAACAGCAAATGTGAAAATTTTCCAACTTCGAATCCCGGCATAGACACTTTTTCACTTAGTTCAAAAAATTACAACTCGTATGATTTCCGCAAAAGGCCTTAATTTATTTACCAATCAGTATGATTGTGTTAAAAGGATTAAATGTAACCTTTATTGGGAAATTACTTTCCGTGATTTTTGCTGAAAATGACAATTTTAACTTTTAAACGGTCTATAACTAGTAAATCTGCAGATCAGGAGCCTCAACGTCAGCACTATAAAAGTCATTGCTTTTTAATCTCACTTTTCATATTATTTAGCATCTTACAATCCGCAATTTAATTTTTTTTTATATTACATACATATTTATAAGCATATGAAATACTTCGGGGGTTTCAGAAATTAGAAGGGTTAAATTAAACACGGTTTATGCAATGATATTTTTAAATTCTTATGAACTTCCTATTCATGTAACTTTTTAGATAAAAAAATAAACTTGTATTAAAATAAATTCTTCATTTATGTCGATAGAACACAAAAATAATTTATTTTAATAATAAAATATTGCAGCAAAATAGTGCGAGTTATTTGAATTTTATTATTTTGATATTCTTTGAAATAGGGTTGCTAAGCAACTAATAAATTAAAGAGCATAGTAAAAAGAAATGCATTTGAAAATTTGTAAAAAATATGACAATAAAATGTTTTATATTTCCCGAACAGATGCAAAAAAAATTCCAATATTTTAAACAATTAATTTCTAAATTCTAATGAATGTATCGGCAAATTTTCAAAGCTATTGTATATATTTAAAACCTCCATATCGAAGATTTAGCATTAATAATTTTACGTTTAAATCAATTATTCAAATGTGCGATTTTCATTTCAGTTAAAAATGAAATTTGAAAATCGTCTGCATTCCCATAGCAAAAACATTATGACCTAAAAAGAAATGTTCTATATTTTTCGAACGAATGAACCAAATGTAATTAAAAACTATACAGCTAATTCCGGGTACCTCACCAACATACCCACCAAAAATCAACCTAATAGGACAATTTTTACGGCAGTTATCGCGGAACAGACAGACAGAAACCAAAAAATTTTCGCGTCTCCTCAACTAACGTTTTGGCAATTAAATCAATACCGTGATCTGTTGCTAAAAGTATGAGGCTCCAAAGAAAAGAACATGATAGGGCCAATAATATATTTTTGATATTTCTAATAATTTTATGCTGCTGAATTCTTTAAGAATATGGTCTTACTGCCGGTCAGCACGTGTCATGTATTCTAAAAGAGGGGTATTAAAACTCTTTTATGCTAGCTTAACAACTAAATTACTCTTCACAGAATAAATACAGCGATTTTTGAAGCAGGGGTTTATTTTGAAATAATTAAGAAATTATATCTTTATTTGGAAATTATTTTGTCATTCTGTCTGAAAATAACTACTTTTAATTCAAAAACTGTCTCAGTTAATCAGTTGCAAAAATAATCCATCCGCAAAGAAAGCAAAATCAGATGATCGATAAATTTCTGATATTCCTAATCATTTTATGCTGCTAAATTAAACTTCATTTGAAAATTTATTATTATAGATTACTTTGTGATTTTGGCTGAAAATGACAAATTTTGACTTTTAAACTCTATAATAAATGAATATCGTGATCTGTTGCCAAAATTATGGAACCCCAAAGAAAGAAAAAATCATGGGACCGATAATACATTTCTAATATTTCTAATAATTTCATGCTGCTGAATTCTTGAAGAATATGGTCTTACCACTGGCAGCACGTGTCATATATTCTAAAATAGGGGGATTAAAACGTTTTGCTACTGGCTTAACATCATAAATTACACCTCGCAGAGTAGTTGCAGCGACAGGGGAAGCAGGCCTTTATTTGCACTTATTCCCCGGGTATGAAATATGGTTTTGGAGCTTAGTAATAAGCAGTGTTGTTGGACGTCGAACTGATCTCTCTTAATGGAAATATTTTTCAAGTAATGGTTTGGGAATGGTAAATATTTTCCATGAGTATAATTGAGTTTTGCATTTTTCTCAAGGTATATTCGAGTGGGTGTGCGGATAATCTATTTATAGACTGACCAATAAGTTTGTAAACGGAAAGTGGAGTGTGGATTGAGCTTTAATTCCTATTTATGATCTGTGAAATTCGCTATATTTTATTTTATGAGCTTACGGTTCCGCTTAGCGTATTTTTATATTTTCAGCTTCTATCCATAAATTGAAAGTAACTATTTAATATTTATTGAATTAAATGGAAATGAATAGTTATATTGTATTTTTAAATTTTAAGATAATAACATTCATAAGAATCATAGGATTGTGAATTATTTTGAAATGTTATTAGTTATAAAATTAAGGCTGTTCTTTAAGGGTGTATTCAAATCCAAACTGCTTATTTTGAGACACATTTGTAAATTCCTTTTTGCTCTAAAATGCATCCAATTGGCAGGTTCTCTTATTCAGAAACTTTATAATGTCCGTATTGCCTCGATTTTTTGATAAAGGCAGAATATATTTCAAAAAATGCTGTCAAAGTGGACATTTTGAACCGAATTTTCCCGAAGCGATAGCGCTGGAAACAATAAAAAAATGATCGTACTGTGAAAATAATTGTCTGTAAATCAATTTCTAATTAATTGAACGAAAAATAAAAACATGGGGCCCTTATAAATGTCTTTATAAATTACGCCGCCAAGTTTCCTGTTGCTACTTTTAAAAATGAGTCTGAAAATGTGTCTCAAACTTTTGAGTTGTTGAGCGTGGAAAAATATATTTTTTTTAATACCGCCTTAAAAAGTATTTTTTTCCGCTCAACAACGTGAAACTTTCTGACACATTTTTTTACAACTTTTTACACGTAAAAGCATAAAACTTGCAGGCATGGTTATCGAATTGATTTGTAATCAAAGATTTTTTTTTCCTTTTTCGATAAATGAATTACAATTTGAGAAAAAAGCGATTCGCGTCTCAGGACAGCCTTTTTTCCCTTTTTTCCAGAGCTGTCACATCCGCAAATTCGGTTCAGAATACAAACTTTGACAGCATTTTCTGCCTTTACCAAAACAAACGAAAAACTGTTCGATTAATTAATTTATGCATACGAGAATCTGCCAATTTCACGAGTTTGAGAATAAAATTTGTTAAAATATGCGTCATAAAGTAGACAATTTGGATTTGAGAACCGACTTAAACATTATAGTATTAAAAAAAAAAATAACTACCATAGAAATGTATTTTTAAAGCATATTATTTCTAATAATCTGGCAATATAAACATATTTTATGTAAATAATGTTTTAAAAGTAACTTATTTCTGATTCTGTAGTAAGGTTTTGGAGCCTAGTAATACGTAATATGCATGGGTATCTAACTGATCCTCATGTTCCCTAATGAAAATAAATTCAGTTAGTTATTTTTTTAGGGTTTCGTTCATCTCACGAAACCCTATTACTCCCGCTTCGTTCTCTGCCCGTCACAGAGTCGATTCTCAGAAACTATACAACTTACAAGTATGAAACTTTGTGTACTTATAGCTGAATATCTACTATGAAGCTCAAAATCATAAAATTTGAAAAAATCGTATTATTTTAATATATAGAGATAAAAAACCAAAAATCTAACAGTCTTTTCCTATTGAATTTAAACATTTTTCGTTATAAAAGTTGCCAACAATTAAAAATCCACAACAAAATTCTTTATACAGTAATTAATTTTCTATTGAAAGATTTCCACGTGAAAAATGAAAATGAAATAAAAAGTTTCACCAATTAAAAAAAAGATTAATATGACGTCATATTGGTAATAAAACGGAAATTTTCAAACATTTCTCAATAATACAAGGAGTATGAGTATGTGTAAATACAGAAAGTAGCTTAATATGACGTCATTAGAGAATTAAAAAGAAAATTAATCTGACGTCATAACGGATTTTTCAAATGTGTGAGAATAATACAAAAATGTATCAATATGAGTAATAGAGAATAGTAAATATATAAGTTTGAGGAACGTATTGAATCATGATAAAAACTCGATTATGTTAAAATATTGGCATATTTTAACATTTTGAAGGTTATACAACATGTTTAATTTGAAATTGATTTTTATTTTAATATCGCATTTAGTCCACATGACAGATATTATTATGAGAGAGTATAATAGCGGGCTTCGCCTACTATCGGGTCGGTTCAGATATTCGAAAAAGCGAGAAAAATAGACCGGTAAATTTTAACTTTATAAAAAACATGACTTTTTTTTTTCTTTTTGGAAAATGAAATTTATTTGGATTTATTAAAGAAAGTATAAAGTGTTTTGAAAGGAATATTAAACGAAACCCTTTGTGCGATCTTCGAGCACACTTACCTACTTGTTGGACGTGACAACTGTTTTTCAATTGAGCTAGGAATTTTTCTGAAGGTATTTATGTAGGTGTGTGGATATACATAGTCTGACAAATAAAGGATAAGTGGAAATTGCAGCGGAAATTGATCGATAATTTATATTTTTGTTCTGTGAAATTTGCTGTGTTTTATTTTATGAACTTTTTGACTTCAACGATTAATATAAGTATTTATTTTACAACTCCTTAATATTTCTCAGTTTCAATAAAAACACACATTATTAATTAATAACTGAAATACATCGTGTTTCAAAAAGAATCATCCTAATTTTATTTATTTTTTAATCATAACTATTCAGCTTTTAATTTTACGGGACACCAACCAGCACCACACTTTGACGTTCAAGAATTTTTGAACAATCGCATTCCTCAACAGTGGATCGGCCGTACGCTCTAAGATCGCCTTAGTGTGCGATTTCTTTTTGTCTTCACAGAAAAAAATAAATCCCAATTTGGGTCGAAAGATTCTTAGGTATGTGCCCACATTGGGCCATGCCTGTTTTGGTTACCATTGTGTATCCACTTTGGGTACTGTTAAATACCCGTTTTCAAAGAAAAAAAAATTAAAATTTGTAGAACAATATGTTTAGGGAAAAAAAAGGCGTAATAAAACAACAATCGCTTATTATAGGTATCCACTCAAGATGTAATTCATTTACAGAAAAATGAAAAATAAACTGTTCGATTACAAATCCCTTCAACAGTCATGCCTGAAAATTGCATGTTTCTACGTTTAAAATTGAGCCAGAAAGTTTTGCGTTGTTGAGCGGGGAAAAGTTTTTTTTTTCTTTTGAGAACCGCTTTAAACTAAGTAAAACAGTTTTTGAGAGGAAATCTAAAGTTTTTATTTAAGATCAGTTATGCGCTTACAGACACAAAATATCACATTTTCTAATCCTAATCCTAACTATTTAGTGCTGTTTCCTGTATTTCATTTGCCTTATTATTGATTGTAGCATGCTGCAAAATTTAGGCGCACTATTCAGATTACAGATCAATCTAATATTTTTTTATGAATAGACAAACAGAAGAAAATAATAAAAATTATTTGATGGTTCTAAGTTACACTAGAAAATTGAAGAAGCTACGAGAAAGTTTAAGAGAAAAGCATTTTCTAAATTTGATGCTAAAGTAAATTCAGGAGAAAAACCCAATCATAAACATCAAACATATTAGTATCGCAACTTACCAATAACTATGGTTGAAATGAAACATTACCGATACACCAACAAGAACTTTGAAATTATGAATTCAGATATAAGATTAATTGACAACAAAAGTGTTCCCCCCAACACACTAAATATAGATTCCATATACAAAGTAAAAAAATAGAGGAAGAAATTGAATTACAAAAATTGAAAAATTGAAATTTCTGGAATTTAAACAGAATCTTCAGGTCCCAAATGCCTAAATTGCCACAAATAAAATGTGTGGTTTCATCATCATATTAGGCATAACATTGCTAAAGAATATGATTTTGGGACAACCACACCCATAAAATAGAGAAATAAACCGTGAAAAAATCATTTAGTTCAAAATAAAACAAGATTAAAAAGAATAGAGGGATAAGAAAACGTCAAATTACTAGATAGAATCCATGATCCAAACATGAGTCAACACAAAACTCAATCAGTGCATTGGAGAAAATCAGTACATATTGCCAAAATAAGTTTTAAAAGATGATTGACCAAGGATCATCATTGTACTGTAAAGCCAAGCACAAACCCCAATACATAGAACCAATGACCTCTATAGAAAATTTTAAATAGAACTCCAAACATGTATTCAAATGAATCAATGAGGTGCTGTCATCTATTGAAGAATTAGTGAATATACTATTATAATAAAAACAATTTATTACTATTATTAGATAAAGTTTAAAAGAAATACTTTCTAAAGACAGATAACTGATAATTAAACAATAAATAATAAATAAAATTATGTTGATAAATATTCAATTACATTTTAAAAAAATGAGTTATTGATGTATTAATGAAAAATTATAGGTAAAAAATTATATGTAAAATGGTGAAGTTAAAAATTATTGATTAATGTTTCACATAAATATTTGTACGTAGCAATGACATATCAGCTTTTAAATTCCTGTGACAGCAATGCATCATCACTTAAATTAATTTATAATCAAAGATAAATTAATAAATGATTAGAATTAAGATGCTGAGGATTTCATATTAATAGTAATTAAATATTGAAATTAATTAGTTACATTTAATGTTTCTACAAACTTTCTTAAAAATTAAATACACTTGATTTAAGGGAGAGGGTAGAACAATTAATAAAAAATAAAAATTAATACATGCATTATATTCACATTTAAGAAAGTATACATTGTATTAGAAGTTAATATGATATTGTCCCCAGTGGACTATAATTTAAATACAAATTAATCGTTAACATTATTAAATATGAGTGAATATGAATTCATTTAAAATGAATTAATAAATATGTAAATATAACTACATTAATTTGCATATAAAAGTATCATATCTTAGCCCATTATAAAATGTGTATTAGCAACGTAGTTCTAAATCAAATGCCCCATTCCAATTTTTATTTATTTATTTATTTATTTTTAATATACATAAATTAACCATGCGTATTTTCCAGGCAACTCTACCACACCTCCGTAATATCTCTCTCTATATATAAACTCAATTTATAGGTTTCCATGTGCCGTCATCCGAAAAATCTACAAGAAACTATTCCATTTCTTCAGGTCAAGTGTCCATTCCTCCTCCAGACCTCTATCCCTCATCGCTTTTTTTATATCATCCATCCAGACCTTTCGTTGTTTTCCTTGCTTCCTTTTTTGATTTGTTCTATAATTAAATGCGATTTGGGGTAGTCTTTCATTACTCATTCTTTTAACATGACCATACCAGACTTCTTTTGAAGATCGTCTAATATGGTTCTCTTTATTTTCATCATTTCTTAGATTCTTTCATTTTTTATTCTTTCTATTCTTGATATCCTGCGTGATCTTCTTAAGGACATCCCTTTCTACTGCTGCTAATTTCTTTCTTTCTGTCTGTGAATAGTTCCTTAAATTTATTTTCTCTGGTACTAAGGATACTTGATTTTTAATCTTCTGAAATTACATCATTTTGAGCAAATTGTTGTATTTCCAGTTTTTGTACTGTCTCAGGTAATCATGAAAAATTACTTACGATCACTTGTAACATTTTGTAGCTCGGTTGTTGGATAAGATGCACTTAGAAATTAAATTTGAGGAAACATCTGAAATATTAAATGTGCTAATTACATTCCTTACTGTATCCCAGTGTTTTCCGTACAATAATCCTGCATATATTCTAGCATTTCATCTAATTAATATTGGTCTCAGTGGTAGGGAAATATCGGAATGTGATACATTTCCTTGCATTGCATTGGACCAAACAGAAAAAAATATTTTCGCAAGAAATAATTTTATTTACTGGTGTTCAAGTTGCTGAAATTTGTTTGAATATGTATGTCAAAAATATGAATCAAACATATTCGGGAAATAGATCGGGATATAATTATTTTAAAGACATTGAAGTTTAAAACATTTATGAAACAGCATGGTTAACAAATATTAATATATTTTCTGAAAATGTATCATTGTTAAGTTTCACTCAAAGAATCATCAATGAATGTTGCAACAATTGAAACATCTAATTTTTTCTAATGCCTGAAAAGCTGTGTGATGTGGATGGAAAGATTTGATTGCTATTTTATCATATACAAGATGCGATATTAAGCACAAATGCATTTCGACATTATTTCACCTATGCATATCCAAGCAACACTCTTTCTATTGCTACTTCAGATCTGATCAATAAATTCCTTATTCAATATTAAAGTTATGTCTTAGGATAAGTAATTCCGTTGGGTAATATCTATTTGGCACAGTTATAAAGTTTAACAAATTGAGGTTATTCAGCTTGTTAAAATAGGGTATTCCTACACATTACTTTTATTGACATAAATTCAATAGAAAGTACAGTAACTGTCCGAGGTCTCACTGATCCCCGTACGAACCATCTCTATAATTTCAAAGCATACGATAAATTTAGGCTCCGACCTTAATTAAATTCTGGATGTAGCGTAATGCCATACAAAACATATTCAGTTCTTATATCAGTGTTGCTAGATCGTCGAAAGTCAATTTCTCCAAAAGTTCTGAAATTATCCCCAAATCAGTGGGTTTTTTTCCTTCAAAAAGTGCCCAACTTAGTTTCTACTCAAAAAAGTAAATTTAAAATTTACTATTATAAAAAATATTAAACTAATTTAAGCTAAAAAATTTTCCCGAAATAAAGCTTTTTATTAAAAAAAAAAAAAAAAAAAAAATCTCCATTTATAAAAAAGAAATGAAAATTACGATGTTGCATTTTTATTGTGGTCCATTACTTTCTTGAAAGAAATAACACGAATTACGAAAAGATAAAAATGGTATTAGAATTTGATAAGTAATAAATTAGAAATTAAAATACGTGCAAACTGTAAACAACGAGCCAAATTGAGATCCAGTGTTGCCAGATGAATAAAAGTGAACATTAACCTAAAAACGTGAAACAATAAAAATAATTCCCAAGTTTTTCTCCAAAAATGTTGATATTCCCCAAAACTTTCCTCACTAACACATTGTCCCACAAAAATACCCCAAAATAGGGACAAAATCCACAATCTGGCAACACCGTCTCATATGTTGTCCTCTCTAACTGGCTCAAAGATAGAGTTAGACAGCTTGGTTGAAAGCATTTCACCAATTCATTTTTTAAAATGTAATTTAGTATTTGTTGCTAAATTTTTCCGGTATGTGTTTTCAATATAATTTTCAATATAAAAAATAATAAAATATAAGCATTTGATTTATTGTCGTACATTTTTTAGTTTTCATTTAAGAAATGTATTTATTCAGTTTCTGGTGTAAGTGCCGACTCAGTATTTCCTATAAAACGCTCCAGCCTTCTGGCCTGAGCGGCAGAATATTTTCCACACACTTTGTACCAGGCGGGTTAAAGCAAAGTTGTTGCTCCCTTACAGAACAGTTTATTTATTTAACTGCCAGTGCTTGGGTACTTGAACCGATGAAAGTCACTTTTACCTTTTTGTAATATGTCTACCCATATTCGGCAAAAAATAGATTAAAAAAACCCTATTTCTTTTCACAATGACTTAATTACATGATGTATGTTTTGCCATTAGTGACACAGTCTTAGTCGTGTTTCTAAATTCACATTTGAATTAAAAAATCGTAATTGGGTTTTATCTAAAACTTTATAAAAATAATACAGAAAGTTATAGGGGAAAAAATTAGCTTTTCTCCTTCTTTTTTAGGTACGTTCGTAATTATATAAATACGTAGCACCTATTGTCGTCGTCTGGTCCGTCCGTCTGTCCGTCCGTCCGCATATAACAACGCAAAAACTACCCAACCGAATAGTTTGAAATTTAAGATATATTATCTTTGCAGAATTTTGTCGAGACATTTCAAATTTTATAAAAATCGAATCAAAACTTTAGAAAATATTAATAAAAACATTTATTAAGAAATTTGATTTTTTTTTTAAATCGGTGCTTTCTTGTTATAGGAGCTTTGGAAGTTTAATCGTCAAGCGACCGATATACTTATTTTATGACAGAAATGAATCCGCAGACGATATAATTCATTTAGCAGAATTAAAAATCATCAAGATCTGAATATTTATAGAACTAGCTATAGTACGAACGCACCTCGTTTGTCACGTTTGACGTACAATTTGCAACTTGTTTTTTTACCTCTAGATATTTTATATCAGTACTAAAACGTAAGTTTCTATATGTATTTTGTAAACTCACTTTTAATTAATTTTTGAAATCTTTATGTATTTATTTGCATTATTTATTAGACTATTTCGAAGAGTAGAAAAGCTTCGTATTACGAAGATCCAAAAGCATACAAAGCAATGGGGTAAAAAGTAATTTGAAATAATGTGTAAACGTAAGTTCTTTCCCAAAATATAATAAAGATCTTGTGATTAATATAATTTCAAAATAAAACATAATTATTCTTATTCATTTAATTCATTAATTGCTAAGTATTTCGTTTCGATTCACAGATAAGAAAGTTAAAAAAAATAATAAGAGATGTGAATTTTAAAATCAGATGACATCATAGGCGACAACTTAACAGGGGCAAATCAAGCAAAACTTCCACCACTAATTTTAAAATGTTATTTCGTTTTAATTAATTACAGTTATGAAAACAAAACAACAAGTTGCTAACCAACGTACATTTTATTATACGAGATTTTAAATAAAGATGTAAAAATTAAAATCACAAAAATAAAAATTATTCTCGACGTTTCGGTTTATCTTTAAAACCATGATCAGGAGTTAACTTTTTTAACTCCAGAACGGCGAAAAATTATTTACATGTTACATTAAGGGGACACAGTACCTTGAAAGTAGTCAAAATATCGATTTTTTTGTTATTATTGGCTTAAATTATAACTACACCTTTTAAAAATATACTGGTGGAATTTCAAAGCTGTATCTTTAAAAATAAAGAAGTTATTTTATGCGCAGTGACAGAAATTAAAATGTTCACATTTTCATAACTTGCGTGTTTCGATAAATACTAAGGCTTTTTTGCTAATTCAGCTAGAGGTTTGAAATTGTTTTTACTAGTTTTCCATAGTGTATTTAATATTTTTGTCCATAGATTTAACTTTCACGTTTATGTTTTTCGAAAATATGTTTGTCTATGATTTTCAAAATGGTAACTTTGACCGCATTTTCTGAAAAAATATCTGCCTTTACCAAAAAATGGAAAAATAGTTCGATTAGATATAGTTTCTAAGAGCACCTGCTAGTAGTTCGATTAGATATAGTTTCTAAGAGCACCTACTAATTTCATGCGTTTGAGAGCAAAAATTAATTTTAAAATGGTATCAGAAAGTATAGGCAGTTTGGATTTGAGAACATACTTAAACGGCTAATTTTTAGTCGCCATTTTCCAGTTGTTATCATGTACTTTTATTAACTTTTTGATTATGGGCCAGGACGAGCGACTATTACTTACCCATCATACTTAGTATAGGGCAAGTTTTGTAATCGTTTTGAAAAATCGAAAAAAAAAATTGACGGATTTACACGTTTCAGACACTGGAGATTCCGAAAAACATATGCCCCACCAGTGGCTGAGAGGTTGCGCTCTCGAAGCTGGTAGACGGGAGGTGCTGGGTTCGATCCCAATCGCGCCCGTCGGCCTAATCGTTCGGAGTTTTCGTGGTTTTCTTCGAGCCGTGGATTTATCCATGCGTAAATACGGGTTAGGTTCCCTTAGAAAGACCCCCACGAAGGGCACTCCCCCCGGGCCTATATCCCATGTGTAGATAATTGGCCGTCAATAATCAACCCAACTCAACCCAACCCGAAAAACATATTTTTAGAAAAAATGAATTGCCGTCTGTGTGTGTCTGTAAACGCTCTATCTCCGAACAAATTGAGATAGAGACTTGAAATTTGGTATGTACTTAGTATGTAATAATGGGAAGAAGCTTTTTGAATTTCAGTAACCTTGATTATCCGGAACTATTTTTTGCGGACTCTCGAATTATTCGTTTTGATAAAAAAAACATAAAATTTTTCTAAATTGTTTATTTTAATGAGTGAATATAAAAGACAATAAAAAAAAAACATAAATTTTGCATAAAGAATGAAATCGATCGGATAATGAGTTGCCGAGATATTGATAGTCATATTTTCCACACTCTTCAATTTTTCATGACCCTGTATTTCATTCAAATTTGAATTCAAAGATATATTTTAATTGAAAATGAGACGCGTTAGTTAATATGATTATCAATTTTGGAGCTATAAGAATGTTTCTTTTACGCAATTCAGTAATAGAGCGTTTAAAGTTTATGACGTCATCAAGCCACGATTTTATATGAATTGCAATGCATTTTATAAATTGTTTACACATATTTTATTTTCATATTTTATATTATGCATATCCATGATGGGTAAGTATTACGGTGGCCCCCAAAGACTAGTTTTTATACTAAATCGTACCACAATTTACAACAAAAAAAAAAAAAAAAAAAAAAAAAAATCCGTTGTTGGTAGATATCTCTTGAAAATACCCTAGTGTAAGTGTATTGCAGAGATTATTTTTCATAAAATG
Organism: Maratus michaelseni; assembly: GCA_963931845.1. Taxonomy (NCBI): domain Eukaryota; kingdom Metazoa; phylum Arthropoda; class Arachnida; order Araneae; family Salticidae; genus Maratus; species Maratus michaelseni. The sequence continues at coordinate 96,488,528 of OZ007591.1, forward strand.
ATACGAATAGAATAAAAAATAATTGCTAGGATGTACGGCACCGCAGCCCCGTAAACAAAAGGTTAGCTATAATTTTTCTTTATAAAAATTCACAGTTTCTCATGTCCGACACAAACTGGATTGTATAAATGGTGATCTTAAGTTATTATGCTTCATATCGTTCAATAAAAACATAAAAAATATCACACCAGTTTTTCAGTACTTTAATGATCATATTGTTCTCCTGTTCTTTTTTTAAGTATATTTTCTTTAAATAAAAAAAGATATCCCTGTTTCCAATGTCGGAAACAAGTAGGACATTAGCATCAAACCATAATATTATCAACATATATATCAATACAGCCATGAAACAGATAAAGTAATAGCAAGTTACGATAGCAACGGAATGCATGTAAAATATTTCTTCTTCTACCTAATAACTTGTATGAATTACGACTCTCTTCTCAGATTACTTGCTATATGAGATTGAAATCACTCCAAATATTTCATTAGATAAAATGACCTGATTAAGAAAGTTCTTCTTCCTTCAAAAATAGCTGACTGTAATGAAGCTGTCTTTATAATCAGTATGTGCCATATAAAAAGAAGATCAAATTCTTCAAAAGTGTTTTGAAACTGGTGAGAAATGAAGATTCGTACAGATTTATGACATATTTTCATCAGATATATGCTTCGCCTACCTTTCGTCATTTGTTTAGATTTTTTTCTGTTTTAAATAAGTTAATAAATTTTAGAAGTTTTAAAGAATAATTTTAACGAATAAATTGTAATTTTAAGATAAATAAGAATGGTGAGAAAAGAAGATTCGTACAGATTTATGACATATTTTCATCATATATATGCTTCGCCTACCTTTCGTCTTTTGTTTAGAATTGTTCTGTTTTAAATAAGTTAATAAATTTGAGAAGTTTAAAAAAAATAATTTTAACGAATAAATTGTAATTTTAAGATAAATAAGAACTTTAAAAAGCGGCGGATAAGCATTGATTTTAGCTCCTAACAGGATAAAAAAAAAAAAAAAAAATTCATATTTAATATATTTCTTAATTTTTCTTATTTAATTATTTACATGTATTGTACGGTAATACCACACACCACATATCTATTTTAACATATTTTTAATTGCAATTATCTATTATATATTTAAAAGCAAAGGCTTTTCTTTGTCAAATCCACATAAAATCGTGCCCAATACGCATGCGTAAACTTAAATCTAGAACCTAACCAGTTTTAGAGCACACTCAAATTCCAAAACGATGGCCGAGTGGTATAAGGCGCGTTTCTTCTCTGTTCAGATTATCGTGCGGGTTCGATCCCTGCTGTGGACTGAATGATTTTTCTTATTTTATTCGAATTATTCCTCAAACTTTTTAAAACAGCTATGAATTTTATTTTTATGGTACTATCAAGTTGTTTGCCGTCAAGTTTTGACGGGTTCCATCTAGTTATTTTTAAATAAAATACGGGGTTCTGTCTCCTACGAGCTACACTCGTCAACCTCCGTTCAAACACAAAAAGCTCTAAAAACACGCTTTGCGGATTGCGGAAGAAAAGATTACGGAACATTGAAATATAATTAAACGACTAATGGCGACCTTCTGTAATCGGGTTGGAATTTATTTCCCTTTGACTGATGGATTTTTCTGTTTTTAAGGCCAAATCAATTGCTGTCATGATAGCTAAAGGCTGTTTTCGTTATTCATTAAATAAGATGAATAAAAGAATATAAAACCAGATTATATAAAATGCCTAAGTAAACAATGTCGCTACCTCCCGATATTTTATAACAACGCTATAAGAAAATTATTTTAAATAAGACGTTTTAAATGTATCATTTTAAATATGAGGTAAGTTTCACCAGACTTTTCCTTCTCTTTTTAATATCCAAGTATAAATATATTTTTTTTTAAGGGAAACGAAATATTATTATTTACGCTGTTTTAAAATTTCGAAACAATAGATTAAAAAATGACTTTTTTGAATTATGAAACAAAACTCTATTGAAATAATGAAATTTTAAATAAAAAATGGAAAAAAGAAAAAACTCGAAAGCTTATACAGTATGCACTTGCGAAAGATAATTAAATTAAAAATAATTAATTAAAAACTTGAGTTATGATAAAACATACTCTTTGAATCTATATTCACCTTGTACTATAACTACAAATTAAAAACAGCATAAATGTCCAAAAAACATATACGTACCATTTCATAAAATATTTTACTGAAGGTGTTTGACTTCATATACAAAACTGTATTTTACATAGACAACCGAGCGGTTTTGAGCAAACGTTTGCTCATCTTCAGGGTTACAAAACAAAACAAAACGTGTCATTTGTGTACTTTCGTTTTGTTTTGTTTTGTAATCCTGAAGATGAGCAAACGTTTGCTCAAAACCCCTCGGTTGTCTATGTAAAATATAGTTTTGTATATGAAGTCAAACACCTTCAGTAAAATATTTTATGAAATGGTACGTATATGTTTTTTGGACATTTATGCTGTTTTTAATTTGTGCTATGCCTAGTTTTGATCCTATAAAAATATTTTAATGGGGCTATTTTGATCGACTTCAACAGTAATTCTCCGATTTAAAAACTGTTTGTGTCAGCGTGTTTACCGAATATTTCCTATAAAAATACCAATTTTCATATTTTTATATGCAATAGTTTTCTAAATATAAGCCGAGAACGACCTCCGGTCACAAAAAATTCACTTACGGCAGCGACAGAGTTAAGTACTTTTTTAAAAAAAGAGAGATATTCTGTGACATCGTTTTGTATGTTTCATGAAGATTGATCCATAACAATCAAGCAATGTTTCTTTTCATAATATTTATTTTACTTTTTGTTTAGAAATATTGAGTTTTAACTAGATGTTTACCAATTAAAAATGACGACTGGGTGTAGAATATTCCCACTCTTTGATAGAAAGAGAGAGTGGCTGTTTTTATAATCAGCATGTGTCACAAAAAAACTAAGAATTTGTTTAAAGTATTTTTAAATATGAGGTGTAATCTTCCCAACTGTGCGAAAAAGTCCGGGCCAGGATTCGAACCCGGAATCCCTTGTCTGAAGCTACCAATAGCAATCCCGGACGAATACGTTTGAACTAATTCACCCAGTTAATCTTAATGATCATAGCATCTGGTCTGATATCTGAATCGGCACAATAGAATAAATCACAGGTAATGGGACCTCCAGTCAATATATCAGATATGATATCAGACCAGATGCTATGATCATTAAGGTTAACTGGGTGAATTAGTTCAGCTATATTCGTTCGGGATTGCTCAGCTGGTAGAGCATTGGCTGCTTCAGCCAAGTGATACCGGGTTCGAATCTTGCCCCGGACTTTTTGGCACAGTTGGGACTATTACATCTCATATGATTTCTTTACCAATTTGAATAATTGTGTCAAAAATTAATCTAGTGTATTTTTAAATAGCCTAAAAATAAGATGATTTGAAGAAACTGCAACGTTTAAAGTAAGTTTTTAGGGGCAAACTTTTCACATTCATGCTAGATACTCTAAGAATACGAACCTTCATCTTCAGAACTTGTTCTTCGATTTTTAACATTTTTCAACAAAGTTGAAAAGTGTTTATGATATGGGTTCGTCTGTCTGTCCGCACTATAACTTCCATAAATATGCTTGGATTAGCAGTATTCGATGTGTGTGTTTGGGGTTAATTATAGAATGTTTCCTATTAAAAATGCTTGTATAGCATTTACAGTTCGCTTAGAGGAACAATAAAAAGATTTCGTGTACATTTTGATCATGGGCGAAGTATATCTTAATAATGTTACACTACTTCAAACATTAAGAAATTGACATATGTTATTGATATGCACTACAACATGTGTTCTATGAAAATGCAGTGTGTATCATATATAGTTTTTCTACATGGACCGTCAAAAGAAGTGGGATACATTATGATCATGAACGCGAATTGCTTGAAGTACATTTTAATGTTGTTACAATACTTCAAACATTATGAAGTTACACGCATTATTGATGTGCGCTATACCATATTTCCTATTAAAACAGGGAGCATTGCATTTATTGTTCATTTACAGGGACAAACGAAGTACTCGATAACATTCCTATTAATAAGTAGGGATGGTTTGAAGTACGTTTTAACAATGCTATACTACTATTTCTAAATTTATATCATTTTGAATTGCACAAAAAAATTGTCGGTCTAAGAAATCATGCATGTAACCCTTTACAGGCGCGATCAAAATAATTCAAATACATTATCATCTATCATCTATTACAGATAGACTGGAAGCATGTTACCAATTATTTTATACGAGCAGGGAAGACCGAGCTATGTTCGGTCAAAATTAACTTTGAGTTCAAATATCATGACCCATGACCAAAATGACCCACTAATGAAAGTTTCTCGAACATGTGATCTAGCCCAATGATTTTCTCGTGCCCAAAAACCATAGGATACAAAATTTAGTTCAAATCGTTTGAGCCGTTTTTAAGATAAAAATAGCTTGACCCATAATGACCCATGACCAAAATAACCCACTAATAAAATTTTCTCGAACATGTGACCTAGCCCAACAGTCTTCTCGTGCCCGAAAACCATAGGATGCAAAATTTAGTCTAAATAGTCTGAGCCGTTTTTTAGATAAAATTCGCTTGACACTCAGTTACCCAAAAATGACCCACTAATCGAATTTTCTCGGACATGTGACCCAGCCCAATGATTTGTTTATGACATGTGACCCAGCCGAAACTCGTAGGATATAATAATTAAATAAAAATTGTTAGAGCCGTTTTTTAGATTAAATTACTGAAAATGGGTTTTTAGGTATGTCCTGCATTTCCTAAATCGTTTATTTAGATATCTCCTTTCAATCGATGAAAATATTAAATTTCTCTACAACATTCTGACATTGTACTAAAGTTTTTCATAATCTATCCGTGGCGCAAGATTTTTCTTTCTTGTTAAAATTAAAATGGATGCCATTCAACATATACATGGCTAATTATTTGTTGTGTAAAATAACTTTTAACAACTGCAGTCATTAAAAATTTCTATAAATTAATCGTACATAATTCTCTCTTTTCCATGTGTTATTAATTAACCGTATATATTATTTATTGTTATTGTGAGCTTCTTCCCAGTTGTCATTCATCATTCTAACTTTATTATTTTATGTTCATTAAATAGGATTGCAAAGGTTATATGTGTCGTTTTTAGCGTATTTTTACGCACTTTCCTTTTAGGTTCGAAACCAAAGTTTCTAAATAGAAACACTTTACTCTATTCTATTCATTTTCATTGCACCATAAATCTCATTAGCTTCCACACATTTCAGAATAGCGGTGAACATCAAACGGGAAAGCTCCTCATTCTGCAGCGACAAATTGCGAAAACAACACCCAACATAAACAATCCCTTAATTACACATCCACCATTAAACGTCTCTTACTTCTGTACGGAAAAATTGCTGACACTCATCAGCTGAATGGAAAAAAATTAAGCAGACGGGAAAAAAATCGTTAAACATCAACTGTACTACACAACAAATAACGTTGTGTCTGTTCTTTTTTCCCTTCTGTTTTCCATTAAATTATAATTTATATATATTTTGTAAATTTTTGAAGATAAAAAATATTAATATATATGTTAATAAGTAGAACCCGGATAAAACATTCCCGGTAAAATCAAAGTATCACATATATCGAAGATTTTTAATTCCCTCCAAATCGTAGCATATTGTAAGGAAGCCGGTTATAAGAAAACAATGCCACCAACATTGTTAAAGTACTTAACATTTTCTTCAATATATTAATTTTAACGTGTGACTTAGAAGAAATGTTAAACTATTCTAACTATTCTATTGTAACTATTTCTCAATATAAAATTTACAATAGTCAAATATGATTACTATTAACTGATTATGATTAGTATTGCTATATTTTGAATATGTTACACCGTTACATTAGCGTTAAATACCAATTTTTTCCCAACTGAAGTAAGTATCTTTAGAACTAGAAAAAATACTTTATAAAATGTATGCTGCTTCTATCTAGTAATATTTTAATTTTTCATTTTATTAAAACATTTCATCTTCAAAATATTGTTTATTTGATTCGGAAAAAAATCAAAAGTTAGCAGCTAATGCGTTTATTCTAATAACATTGGCGCAATTTTACACAATCTTCGAAATGCATTTCTCAAGATTGACACAATTCCTGAAAACATATTTAGCATATTTTTGAAGATACAGCAATGAAATTTTATGCTTAAAGTAAATGCGGAATGGCAAATCGGACGAAAGAAAAATATTATAGTGTTCGTGTTGAAATTTTTAAAATTCGAGCAAAAATAAATGTGTAAACAATTCTTTCAAGGCAACAAAAAATTGTTAAAAATATAGAGAAAATCATAAACAAATAACTTTGGTGTAACAGTTTTTATTCTGCGATTTTTAAAATTAGAACACATACTTGATCCGCAGTTCTCGAAAGCCTGATTTTCGAACAATTCGGTTCTCGTATATCCCGGTTCTCGAATATCCCCGTTCTCGAACAAGAAATTAGAATAAAATTTGAATCGGTTCTTGAACAAAAATTTTATTCTGGACAGATTGGCCGAGTGAAAAAATAACGTGGCAATAGCGACGAAACTGATTTTTTTGTTCGACGCAAAGCGTAGATGCCTGAGGTACGGTGATCGCAGTGTTAAAAAAATCGAGCCGTTTGAGATTTCTGTACAGAAATGTTGCTAAATCAAATAGTTTTAGTTTCTTGTATTTTATTTCTTTTTCTCTTTTTCTTTTTTATTATAATTTTGTTTTTATGAGCGAGAAGTACATATACGTGCGTTATAGTGATTCGGATACAAATGAATTTCTTATTTCATGCATTTTGATAATTAAAAAAAAGTTCATTTAGTAACCCTAATGATTTAAAAATATAAGATTGGGGACCCCCCCCCCCCCACACACACACACACTCTTCTCCTCAATCTCAACCCATCCAAAGTTTCATCACTAAAAGTATGGGCACAGTTATTGTTAAGCTTTTATTAAAATGTTATAAAAATTGTCACTGTCTCCTGTGATGTGCAGTACTATAAATATGTCTTTATATTTCATTGTATTGTACTATCCGGTTCATTGTTTGAATCAGGTGAATACAGGAAGTAATTTGGAAAATGGGAACCCCAATTAATCGTATTTTCATCATATCTTACACTGTTAAAAATTTGCAGCAAACTGTCCAGTTATTTGAATGTTTTTGTAGAAAACGTTCACATAATTGTAATTTAACTATATTCTGACCATAAAATGAGCAATAATACGGTCAGAATACAGTTAAATTACGATTATGTAACCGTTTTCTACAAAAACGGTCAAATGACTGGACAGTTTGCTGCAAATTTTTTCTCAGTGTATATAGTAAAATTTGGTTCGATTCTCGTACAATTCATTGGAACAAATTTTATTCGAGAATGTAATGATTTGCAATAGATTTTTTTCGTGTTCTGTACATTATAATTAAATACCATTACACATTTTTACGCCTTCATCTCGATAAATTTCCTATATTTTATTTAATATATAAGATTAGCAAGAAATGAATTTATCGTCTCAGTCAGCTCTGGAGTTCTCTAAATTTTACGACATAATACAAATGATGCGCTAGTCATATGTTAAATAAAAATTTGTAGGACGGAGTCCATTCTGATCAACGCGATCTAAGATTAAATCAGATGAAAGTCAGTTTAATAAATTAAGATAAGAAGTTTATCTTACCTCTTCTGTTGTCGCATATGCTCCATCTCGTTTTTTTGTAATCCACAGTTATCGTGTATCCGGAATTTCGGCACGTTTATTATTTTTCTGCAACAGACTAAATTTGTTGGATAGAAGAGTTCTTTTCTAACGTTATATTGTTACATTTACATTTACACAGACACATTTATGCTATCTAGATTATTAAATACATTATTACAATTATTATGGAGCGTTATTCTTCACCTGTGACGCGCGCTACATCATTTACAGAGTGAAGAGAAATTTAGAGTTCAAAATTTGAGAAAGTTTTCCAGTTCTTTTATCTCGTGACAGCATTACTGGGAAATAACATGTTTCAAATGTTTTTTCTGAAGTTTGGTGCAATTAGTTTATTATACACAGATTAAAAGTTTATTGGTCATTAAAAAGTTTTGATAAATGTTTTTAATTGCACAATTGTCTTTGAAAACGTTTATTAGTTCTTTTGATTATAGATTGATGAGAAACTGTCAATTAAGTCATCTTGTCAATTAGTCAATTAAGTCAATCTCGCTTTTAATCTCGAGTTTCTAAGCTTTTGGTTTTCCTGATGCAATGAAAGTGTATCCCTGATAAGTGTTTTCACATCTGTTGATATTTATCTCGTTGAGCGAAAAGTCTGGTAATTCCGATGAAAAAAGATTATTATTTCTAATAAAATTTTGGTAGCAAAAAAATTCACTAAGTATCTGTGTTGTTATTTAATAAAGCATTCGCCACCATGTTTCTTTAATATTTGGCCAGACTCACTGCAGTTTGGTATAGGAAATGTGGTTTTGAGAGTATAGCACGTTGTCGACAATGAAAGTAGACATGCAAAGCATCATTTATTGCATGCATATTAAACATTCATTTAAAGTCATATCAGGTATTAAATGTATAAGCTTCCTAATCACTTCTTGCAGTGTTACCGCCACCTTTCGACGAATTTTCGTATTGGAAATTTTTTTAATTCTCAAATGACAAACGCATCATTTGAGTTATCTGTAGCTTAATCTATTTACATTGTTAGCGCATAAATACGTCATTTCAGTAATTTCTTTTTTATTTAGAAATTTCGAATCCATACCCAAAATTCGTAAAGAAGAATTTTTACTTTATGTAATTACATAATGTAAGTCATTACATAAAGAAAGAATTGCTATTCAAAATTTTTGGAATGAATTCAAAATCTATGAATAAAAAATAAATTTCTTAAATGTCCGCTAATGAAGCAAATGGTTAAATGATGTGAGTTTCATAGCAATAAAATTCCCCCCGAGATCTCTGAAGTGGTAGTTTATTTTTTGTTAACCTTGAAAACAGTCATAGTTAAATATTTACTCTCATCTTTTGAAGTAAAATTGATTAATAATGTTTGCTGGTCTGCATGAAAAATATCGGTATATAATTTTTAATGATTGAAATCCCATTTGGTGAAGTCATATCAGAGTCAAAGATGAATAGATACCTACTATTAATCTCCTCAGAGAAGACACCCTAATTGGCATCGCTACATCGATTCCATGTGTCACATAAACACCCTCTATCTCCCCATCGCTCGGGAATCCGGACCCAGTCACTGCATGTCACAAGGTAGACAAGTAGCGCTGACAGTTCACCATTGTTTTGTCAGTGAGCAGTAGCTACACCAGTTTAAAATGTAGTGACTGCTATTCTCTCGTTTTGTTATACCAACATTTGACATTTCATTAAGAGATCTGTGGGTTAATGCGTGGATTGATTTTTCTCTTTTTACCATCTTTGTCAGTGTTTCAGAGAACACTGTCAACCATTTATGACATCTGAAGACAATTTGTGGTCTGATGTACAAGAATGTTTAGTTAAAGCATGTTCCCGACCCTTCAAGAATTTCTTGAATTACAGGTTAGATCAATTAAATTAGTATCATATTTCGCTTTGCCTTTTTTTAGATTTTGTAACGGCTACCCTCATAACACTTGTCAATTTGTTTGTCGATCTTAATCTAGTTGATTGAATGATATAATTTTATATTTCTGCAAACATAAAGATGGATGAGGGGAAAGGGGATTATGTGAAGTTAAACGTGGAGCTTTTAAAGAAACACACTGATTACTGTGAATCTCAAATTAACCGGACTTCTCGAATTATCCAGACTACTGTGAAACTCGAATTATCTGGGAGGTGAATTATGTAAAGAAACATACTGGACTGATTACTGTGAAAATGGAATAATTCGGACTGCTGAATTATCTGGACTACTCGAACTATCCGGACTACTCGAATTATCCGGACTACTGTAAAACTCGAAATATCTGGAAAGCGGATTATATGAAGTCAGCACGAGGCTCTCAAAGAAATATACCCATTACTGTGAAACTCGAAATATCCCGGCTACTCTGTCCGATGCACGAATTCAGGTAATTGGAGCAATCATCTTAAAATATTATGTTGAGAAATAAAAAATTCTCTATAAATTAGCTTTTGTTTAAAAAATGTTAAGCCTAACATATTCAATTCGGCTTGTTTTTTAATAAGATCACTTTATTACAAAAGTGATGAAAAAAAACTATGCTTACATATGTTTAGATTTGACAATTATGTACAATAAAGTAAATTGTTTTGCCTTAGATCCTAAATGTTGACTTACAATTATCCCAATCCAAACTTTTTACGCCCGAAAATGTGAATGAAATAAATATAACGCATTAAATGCTCATTGTCATTCCTATTCAAGAAACTTTCAAGTATTCTCATTTAGGTGCTAAACAAAAAAAAATTCTCTATAAATGCGATATATATTACCTCATGCCCAATCGTCCTCTAAATCCTTCAATTCTCTAAACAAACACTCAAACCATTCATACAAAAATAGTCAGTTATATTATTCTTTAAATTGCAATACATTATTCTTTAAAAACTATCCCTACGTTAAAATAACTTGCTGATAATTATTTTTGTGATGATATTAATTTATTACAGAGCGCGATTTTAAAATTTTAGTGCAAATAGTAAGGTCTACAATTTTATACTGAATCGTATTGATCTATTGAAACGTATGGTAAATTCCGCTGTATTCGAGTAAATTAACTTATTCTTTGGACCAAAGACGAGCCAAATATTTTTTTAAATATATAAATAATTAATTAAAATTTTTATTTGGCATGTTTACTATGAAGTTTAAAATAGTCTAACACAGCTGGTGCATTTAATTTTTTTTTCTAAGATCATTTTTCACTTTATTTAATTACATTAAGGTCTATATTTGTCTTCTTATATTACTGAGCTCAGAAATATTTCTCAGACTACAACAACAAAGAAATATCCGGAGATTGAATCATCATCAATATTGGAACTTACTATTGTGATTGTTTATTATGAGAGACAGTATTTCAAATTTCTTCGTAGGGTAAAATTATTATGCTACATTGTGTCTCTCTCAAGAATTTTCTACCGAAAACTTCATTCAAAGCTGTTTTCAAGATCAAATCTATCTTAAAACATGCGTATTTGCAATCTGTTTTAACAGACATAAAATGAATGATTAATTTGAAATAGTAAACTTGAAAATAAACCTCAGTACTTGATTTTACACATGTTTATGCTAGTTTTTTGTTCTTGGAACCCATTTTGTGAAAATAAAAGATAGTTTTGTGCAATTCAAATATATTTTTGTGAAAAATAAAACTTGTGTAACAGAAGATTAAATCCAGTTATTTGAAACCAAACGAAAAATGTATTACTAACTTTTTAAAGTCCTCCTGTTAAAGTTTTCTTAACTAGTAAGCTTGTTTTGTGTGCCAATTATACAAATTGAACAAACTAAAAAAATTAAGAAGAGTTCGATTTTATGGAATAAAATTTTTCGAAGGGTCACCTTTTATTAAGACAATTTCGTGAAGGAGCCCTAAAGATGTCCCAATTTTATCTGGATCCCCTATTTTACTATACTATTATGTTTAGGGCGGTATTTTGTAACGTAAAAGGCATTCTTATAGGGCTAGGAATTGGCGTAAAGAATAGTTGAAAGCGTTTAAAGCGGTTCTCAAAAAAATTATTTTCCTGCTCAACGACGCGAAACTTTCTGACTTATTTTTAAACGTAAAAGCATGAAACTTGCAGTAATAATTATTGAAGTTATTTCTAATTGCGCAGTTTTTTTCCTTTTTAGATAAGTGAATTACAACTTAAACTAGGAGCGATTATTGTCTCAGGACGGCAGTTTTTTTTATTCAACGCTGTCAAGTTCGGAAATTTTCAAAACGTCTACTTTGACAGAATTTTCGAAAATATCTTCTACCTTTATCAAAAAAAAGTAGGAAAACTGTTCGATTACATATTTTCTGAATAAGAAAATCTGCCAGTTTCATGAGTTTCAGAACAAAGATGATTTTTTAAAATGAATCAGAAAGTAGGCAGTTTGGATTTCAGAACAACCTTAAAAGCCCTGCATGTGTATTTTCATTATAATTCAGTAGCAGCAGTGACTTATTTTTCAGTTTTGTTTTAGAAACTCGATTTAAATATTTTACAATTTTTTATGTCTTCTGAATGAATGTTTAACATTTTTAAGTTATCTAAACAGGAGCACTTTCAGGATAATATTCTTCGAGTATTTGGAATCTCTTAAATACCATTCTCATTCTTCATTCAAATCCTGTCTCCATTTCTACAAGTAGTTTTTATTTCAGTCATGTTATGACCATTCAAACATCGGTCGTCAGTCTTCGGTCGGTAATGCCGTAAAGAAACAAGAAAAAGCACTGGAATGCTGCAACGCGATAGGATAGATAACATCACGGCCCAAGAGTTGTTCCTACTACTGATTTATTACGTAAGGTGTATTCGCAAATCAACGGTATCTCCCAAAAAGAAGTGGGGATGGAGTGAGATGAAATAAATTCATTGTGAGAAGTTAGATAGATTTGAAAACCGTTGGTTTTTTTGGTTAGTCGACAAAGGCTGATACTGAGGTTTCTTTCGCTTTTTTCTTTCTATTTTTCTTTATTTTTTAATATCGGTTATCATATTCTTTTCTCTGTGTTAGGTGTGTAATATCAGTAATACATGCGATATATGCAAGTAATTTACAATCTAAATCTAAAGGATTCTTCTTTGCGTTTTTTTTTTTTTTTTTTTTCATTTTATATTACTATTTTTTTTTTTTTCAATAGAAAATCCTCGTACCACTGTAACATTATACGTTGTACAAAATAGGCTTTAGGAATTTGGAAAAACGTATTAAAAATAATATATATTTTTTTAAATACTTTTAAGGCGACAGTGGATTTTTAAATTTTAATGTATTCACTTAAAATTTGGCAGAGTTGTTAAGATTAGGCTAAAATACGTATGCACAAAATTTGAAATTAAAACATTAAAAATATGTTTAGTTATTGCATTTTAAAAATTTTAATACGACGAATTTTTTTTTTTTTTTTGCATAAATTGTGACATTTATTTATGAGATATTTTTCATATATTACAATGGCATGCATTACGCACATTACAATGATATGAATTGTTAAACTGTAGAGAATGTATAAGAGAAAAGTATTTTCTTTTATAATTGTCCTTTGTTTTTCTAAAAAACAAGCTATTTTATTTCCAAATGCGCATAAAATTCAAAACTAAAATGCAACTTTTTTATGCTAGCATTTATTGATTATTGTATAGAAAAGGATATACAGTATAAATTTCAAAAGAATCTGATCATTAGGAATGCGTATGGAATGTTTCAAAATTTTGAAATGGGCGCAATTTTCGATTTTGAGAAAACAGCATTTTAAGTAAAAACAACTGTTTAAATATACTAGGGGATCCGACCTGTGCTTCCCGGGTTACAAAATACGGATGAAAACCATTCTTTTATTTGAAAACTAACAGATTTTTTACCTTTAATGTATTTTTTTAGATTGCCCACTAACAATATCTAAAATCATTTTTATATGAAATCATGTATTCAAATAAAGTTTTGAAATGTATTAAAAGCGATACAGGCTTCGTGTCAGGAGTTAATAATTCATGCTTGGAAATGATTTTAAAAATCCATAATATATCAGTCCATTAAGATATAGTTTTCAAATAAATTGCATTCGAAAATAGATTTTTTCCCCTGTATAACGGTGTAAAAATTGAAAATGTGCGATGTTTAGAAATTAAAAAAATTGCAGTTGCAAAAGTCGCAAAACCGAAATTTCATCATGAGGTCTTGCCATTCGCAAAATGACGTCAGCGTTACGCACGGACACGTTTTTCCTTTATAATATAGATAGTTTGTTTACAAATATAAAATCTTATATCTTTGCGAAGAAGCGTCAAAAAGGGAAAAAATTCTTCTTGCATCAGATGAACCTAAGCATTTAATTTCATAATACACCATTTTTTTTAATAGATTTTTTTAGTCGAATTTTATGATTTTGAAAGTTTATTGTCCCCAATATTATTTTTTTAAATAATGTCATTCCTTTAGTCGTTGTTTATTCGACACCTTCCTATACTTTTTGTTTCGTTGCTGATTCTGTTGAAACTGTTAAATGTGCATAAACTTACTTTTATTGTTTCCAGGTTACTTTTATATACGATTGTAATATCTTATTAAAGATATAAAAATTTTATTTTGTATCCATAGCATGTGTTGGAATTTGGTATGCATTAGTGTAGAAATAAAACGAAGGATATTTCATTCATCTAGATTAAAGTAAGTTTAATGATAATAATAAAATATACGCTTGACTACATGTTTCGTGCTACGTAAAAAAAGGTAAATGGCAATTGTTTCTTTATATAAATACGGTGTCTCTCGGCTACATCATATCCGACAAGATAGCCTTTAGTTACCTTTTTGTCTGTTTTTTTCCTTTTCTGGACTGAGATATGAGTGTAACAAATAGATCCAATGATGCGCATGTGTTTTATTCTGGGTTTCTTACCCATGCGTAGCTCATAGGAACTTGAAATTGGCACTGAGGATGTGCCTGTCCTGTTCAAAATGTAAATTGCAGTGCTGATTAACTCTTCCCACAGGGAATTTTGGAAAACTATTTCTTCATTTGAATGTTTCAGAGTTCAAGCCATTTCAACGACTGTTCTATTCTCTTGTTCAGAGCTGCAATTCTGTTCTGGGGTGTTTGGAGCTGTTAGTCTCTGAGAAATTTCATGCTTCTTTAGTATCATTCTTATTTCTTGACTGTCATATTCTCCACCACTGAGTATCCTTAAATTCTTAGAGTGAACTATGACACTTTTAAGCACATCTTTAACCTCTGACATGTTTCAGTAAGAGACAGTATCGAAACTTTGTGCAGTCATCTTTGAAAATGACAAAATACCGATATTTTCTAAACGACTCTTGAAAAGGTCCACAAATGTCTGTAGAAATTAGTTCTCCTGCCTTTGTAGCCTTTTTTCTAGTTCCGAATTTCAAACGATTAACCTTTCCATACACAGGCTTCGGATAATTTCATGTCAGGTTTGCTTTGACAATCAATTCCTTTTCAATAATCGATTTAACATGCTGTTTGTCTTGGTGACCCCAACATTCATGTTATGTTGAAGAATCGAGATTGTGCTTACATCCATGTTTATATCAATTTGTGTTTCTAGAACTAATGCCTTCATAGAAGCTCAGAAAAGACCACCGCCAATATTTCGTGAACCGTGTAGGACTGCTTCATCATCAATTTTTAAATAACAGTCTTTGAACGTTGATTCGAATATACTGTTCTGGTTTCTATCCTGAATTGCTAAGCAAACTTTTTCTAATTTCTGGCCATATCAGACGTTTGCTAGAAATTTTATTTAGTTCTTCCTATTCACAATTATCATTATCTTGATAGTACATATTCCAGTTTACAGTAATGTTATGGGGGAGCTCAAATTTTTCAATATCAACAAAATAATGACTATTATTTGTGACATGCCTTGAGGCCCCATTGTCGATGAACCAATCATCAGAATTTGTTTCAGCAGAAAGTATATCTTCATCTAAAGCTAAAAGAGTCATATTTGCAGAAGCATCACTTTTACCTCCTTTGCCTGGTCTTGTGTTTGAGCCAATTGGCTTTGGTGGTTTTCCATCGAATATCCACTTCTTGCATACTTTCACCCAGAGTCCCCTTTGATGGCAGTAATTATACTTGTATTCTTGTTGGGAAATGATTTTTGCTTAAATTCTGAATTTTCTATTAAAGCTTCTTGGTCTGAAATTTCAGTAAAATTTGTATCTTTCTTCAATTATCTTCTATTTACGTTCTTTTTTCATCACTTAAAAGTAACCAACTTGATTTGAAAGAACGATACTTAAGAGGAAGAGTATCCAATATTTTACAAATTAGCAGCATTTTTCTGGATGCCTTTTCTCTTTCTTATTTTCAAGACAAATGTTCAGATCATTCCACAATTTTTTCAGTTTTGACAGATGAGCTGTCATGTCCACCTCTGATCAATTAAATTTGAAGAAGTGTAGATATATGTTATAAAGTTGATTGTCCGATGAATCTTCAAATATTTTGTAAAGTTCGATCCACACATCCCTTGCGCTGTCGAATCTCATTACTTTTTGTAAAGTATCTCTAGTCATAGAGTTCTTAAGAACCATCATAGCACCGTTGTTTGCTTATAATAATTCAAATCCTTCTTCTACTTCTTTCAACTCGTTTCGGATGCTGCTGCATCAGTCTCCTCTAACTTTCTTCTAACTTCTCCGCTAACTTCTAAACAATACTCGTGATAATTTAATAAGAATTCTATTCGATATTTCTATATCGGCCAGTCACTTTTTCCACACAAAGGCTTAACTGGGATCATTCTTTGTTCCATTTTTGTGAACTAGTAAGAGTCCTGACTTATTAAACCTATAACTCACGTGTTAGGCTTAAGAACTGCCGCTAAATTTTATCGCCACTCTATTTCCAATTTGTGCAATTAACGTGCTTGGAGCCATAACTAGTTAGTATTTGACATGCGTTAGAGTAGAAATAAAACAAAGGATATTTAATTCATCTAGATTAACTTGAGTTTAATGATAATAATTAAATACAGTGAGTGTAAAAAGCTTAAGCACAACAACAATTTTTAAATAAAACTTTAAAAATTAACTTTATTTCAATATCCTATTTACATCCGTTAATATTTTAGTCTTAAAATCATATTCAACAAAATTATGTTTTAAATTTTGTACTAAACCATGGAGTTTAAGAATGGAACAAAAACAACCGTGTCAAAAGTTTAAGCACAAAGTTGTTTTATACAAATTTTACAAAATGACGTATGCGGTTACGCACGCAAACCATTTCTTTGTGTATAAGAAGCAGTATATTGTTGTTTTTGCGTTAGTACAAAATTCCAAAGTCGAAGGAATTTTTACATGAAGAGGTGTTGAAAATCTGGAGTGTGAGAGTAAAATATAAGTCCGTTTCTGAAACTGCAAGTGCATTAAAAAGATCAAAACGTCAAGTTTTGGCTCATGCTCGTGGTGACGATTTTAAACGAAAATCCGATTCATGGAGACCACGAGTGACCTATTTCCGCGAAGATCGCCGCTTCAGAAAAATGGCTTCAACCGGTATTTATTCTCTTTGGCAGATAACTCATACAGTTAGAAGACACGAAAAAAACTGTTCATAGAAGAGTTTTGGAATCAAGATACATCAAAAACCGTAAAATGGCTTGGTTACCACGTTTGAAAACACAGCATAAAGAAGCTAGATTGCAGTGGGCCAAACAGAATATGTCATTTGTTGGTAAGTTGCTAAATGTTATATTCAGTGATGAAAAAAATGGACCCTCGACGGCCCTGATGGGTTTAAATAATATTGGCATAATCTCCTCAAAGAACCCAGGAGAACATTTAGCAGAAAACGTATAATGGTATGAGTGCTATTTGCTTTAATGGTCAGACGACCGTAGCATTCATCAGTGGTCGTAAAAACTCTGACAACTTGGCGCAAATTTAGGCCGAAAAAATAGATTTTTCAACACAATAATGCTTTGATCGTACCTTAAACTCAACGTCAACGTAACTTAAGTCGAATAAGGTATTGGCTTATAAATTGCCAGCAATTAACCTTGATTTAAACCCTGTAGAAAATGTGTGGGGTTTTCTCACACACGCATTTAATCCAAATGGTAAGGAGTATTCTTCAGTTAAGGACTTGAAAGATACCCTTGAGAACGCTTGGTTTAAAATCGAACCGGAAACAATATAGAACCCAGTTTTATCAATGGAAGATCTTATATTTAAACTCATTCAACAGAATGGAGCAATAATGAAGTATTATTATTTTTTTAATTCTTGCTCTACTAAATACTAACGAACTACTGTGCTTAAACTTTTGACACGCGCATTTTTGTTCTTATGATAAATTATATTATTTGAGATAAATTTTAAAGCCCAATTCTGTTAAAAATCTTTTTTAAACTACAATTCGTTGCTCATATGAAAAGGAATGTAACTTGCAGTCAATAATTAAATTTTATTTTGAAATTTGCTGTTGTGCTCAAACTTTTGACACACACTGTATACGCTAGACTACATGCTTCGTGCTACTTCAGAAAAGGTAAAAAACAATTACACTGATGCCAATAATTTTAACATAACCATAGTGTTGCTACATAGCAGAAGTAAATATTAACATAAATAGGAACATGGAGAATATAATTACACAATTAAGATATTTACAACAGTGATGTGTAGTATATAGTATTTGCACACAGTTTTTGTACATAGTATAAATCTTAATGCAGTGAACTCCCGTTTGTGCGAACTTCCAAGTGCCATTAATTTTCATCTGCATTAAGTGAAGTCCGCATTAAACGATATAAAAATCTGAACTGCATACAAATAATCCCTTACGTTGAATTAATTGAATTTACTTTATGATATAAATGAATAAATTACGAAATTTATGCTAAAAGAAAACTTGTTCCTTAATTTAGGAATTTCAGTAAAAAATTTAAATTAATGAAAGTATTGTTTACAAAAGAATAAATTAATCAGAACAAGCATAATAAACCAAAAAATTGCTGTGCTTACATGATTTAACTTTATTTAAAGTAATCGGTCACTTTTATTTGCCATAGTTGAACAAATGATCTTTTTACTGTATAATTTTCCAATTTTGTGACACACTCAAGAATTTGTCATGTTTGGCATCAGATTTGATTTGTAATATCGGCGAACAGCCGACAGCATTGTTTGAACCTCTCACGTTGTCAGTATGGAATGTTTTCTTTCTCTTCATAACTGTTATTGATAATTTCTTGATTTTTCAATAACAAAAGTTACACTAAAGTTGCTTTTGAAGAAATACAAACCCTGTTTCGATTCTGCACGGTCAATCTGTAAAAATACATTCGCATTATACGATGTATAGCACACTTTAAGCAATGTCCTTAAGGGGGACTCTTCACTTACATGAAAATACCAGCTCGCTAATGTTAAACCTATGGACAGGTTGTTTTCGAATTTCTCGTTTAAATTTGAATATTTCTAAACGATTTTTTTTTTTTGCATAGGATAGCTTAGGCTGATCCCTGTTGTGGCTGTTTTGCACTTTTTTCGATTTCAGTTGCAGATTTTTTTTAATAAAAGTACTTTTACTTTCGGAACCGGTTTCAAAAGTGAAAGTACCTTTATTAAAAAAATCTGTAACTAAAATCGAAAAAGTGCAAAATAGCCATATTAGGGATCGCCTAAGCTATCCTATGCAAAAAAAAAAAAGTCGTTTAAAAATATTCAAATTTAAACGTGAAATTTGAAAACAACCTGCCCATAGGTTTAACATTAGCCAATGGATGTTTTCAAGTGAGTGAAAAATCCTCTTACTTCCAATTGCACATTGAAATTAAGGGGAAAGGGAAACTGTCCTCATTATCCATAGATAGTCTAAAACGGAGACGAATTAACGAGAATTTTCTAGTAGTCATTTTTGCAGCTGAGTGAAAATGTGTCCAGCCCAGGATTCGAATCCAGAACCTTTTGCTTCAATTGTCAATGTTCTTTCAACTGAGCTATCTGGACGACGCAACGTGCCAGCTAATACAATTCCACCAGACAACCTTTTGGTAATGACATCTGGTTTGTTATTTGAAACAGCTCGACAGAATAATCCGCGGGTAAAGTTACTCCAATAAACTATGGATGTGTAATTACACTCTGTTTATTTTACCACAATCAAACTGGTTGATAAATTATATGAGCCACCATTTATTTACCACATGTCAGTCAGATAGTCAGATTGATGTATGCAGTTCTCTCTATAGGTATCGCTGCATACAAATAAAGGTTAGTTAAAATAGGGAAAAGGAAAATCGTCACTTTTATTTTCGAGATTACAAACAAATCGAGATTATAAAAGATCAACTGTTTCATAATAAAAGGTCAATTGTGCCGCCAGGTGGTCCTGTCAAGGTTGACAGTTTTTGAATATTGATCAAGAAGATGGGCAAAGTATCTATAAGATTTCTTTTAATCGTTACTTTAATTAACAAGGAGAGACAAATGAATCTCATCAAAAAGTCACCTGTAAAAAATGCAGCCAAGTCTCGTAACTCATTTACCGTAAAAAGTACTGAGATCGTATAAAGCCAAGTTTAACTATCTTATTAACTCTGAAATTTTCATTCACAAATCACTCCTAGTCTCTACATCTTTAGTTAATTATTATTTTGTGACTTGGCAATTACTTAGCACGAGAATGTGATGTATATAGTTAGTCTTAATCAAATAATACTATAACATATTAAGGTGTAATAACTTCCCTGTGCGTATATAATTTGCTTTAGTTAAATTATCCCATCCCATCCCATAACATAGTAAGGTGTAATAACTTCCCTGTGCTGCGTAATTGCCAAGTCACAAAATAATAATTAACTAAAGATGTAGAGACTAGGAGTGATTTTGTGAATGAAAATTTCAGAGTTAATAAGATAGTTAAACTTGGCTTTATACGATCTCAGTACTTTTTACGGTAAATGAGTTACGAGACTTGGCTGCATTTTTTACAGGTGACTTTTTGATGAGATTTCACTTCTTTTTGTAAGTAACCCTCCTTTTCTTGATTTTGGGTTCTTTTTGGAGATCATCCACTGATTTTCGCTAAGCCCACACTCTGTCCCTATTATTTACAGGTATCAAAAAATTGAAGCTTTAGTTTCGTTTGCAAAGTACTGTAGATAAAAAGAGATTTCAGGTTCCTAGGCAAGCACTAAATTATGGGAGGGGGAGTGTCAAAAGTACTCTCAATTGCTTCCAGGATAGGAGCTATGCATCTGAGATATAACTCGCAGCCCTAGATACTTGATATTTAACATAAAAGAACTTTTTAGTATAAAAAGAAAGCCAAAATTAAAATTTCCGGAAATTTCCAATAAATCAAACTATATTCCTTTTTTCGATGGTTTTTTTTTTCGTTTTTTTTTAGACTTTTTTTTATTATTTACGGATTTTTTAATTTTTCCTTACTTTGTGTACAAAACCCTGCCTTTCTGCCAAATGTCAATCTTCTAGGACTACAAAATCGAATTATTTTCAAATTTTCGACTTTTTATGAATTTATTGATTTTTCGATTTTAATTCTAAGTTACCTGATTGTCATGCTAATATAGTAATTATTTGATCCGTCTTCTTAGGATCATTTAGGTTCAATTTAGAGATAAATCAAGTGAATCTTAGAGTCACCATGGTTTTATTTAGAAAGGACTATCAAGCCATAACCAGCCAGTAATGTCGGGAGGGTAGGGGGAGCTGTGAAAATTTTTGTGGGGCTAACATCATTTAACAATCCATATTTCATATGTGAAGTAAATAGAGTACAACATGTGAAAGAAAACAAACCTGTCTATAAAGAAATGGCCTATATCGTAGCCAGTCTATAGCGGAACTTTTCTATAACGAAATTCGTAAACGAAAGAAAAGAAAACCATAATCCGGGGGAAATAACATAAAACAATTAGGGGCGTTGTACTAGCTAATAGGATAATTATCTTATAACTAATGTTTCTAGCAGTACAAAATCAAATTGTTTTCGAATTTTCGATTTCTTAAACATATTTCGATTTTTCGATTTTATTTTCGAATTTTTTAATCGTTCCTTTTATTGAATAGTAAATACTACCTTTACACCAAGTTTTAAGTTTCTAAGACTACAAGATAAAAATATTTTCAATTTTTGATTTTTTCGCTTTTTTTTTTTTTTTTATAATTTTCTGGATTTTATAATTTTTTCTTATTTTGTATCCTTTATTACAAATTTTAAGTTTCTAGACCTACAAAATCGAATTATTTTAAAATTTCCGATCTTTTTCGATTTTTTTATTTTATTTTCGAATTTTATTGCGCTTTTATTCTAACTTGTTCTGAATCCCAAACACTATCTTTACCGCGAATTTTAAGTTTCTAAGGCCAAAAGATCAAATTATTTAATTTTTTTTCAAATTTTTTCGAATTTTTCGAATTTTTGATTTTTTTTCGAGTTTTCTGGATTTTTTAATTTTTATTTATTTTGCATCCTAAATACTACCTTTATTCCGAATTCCAAGATTCTAGCGCAACAAAATTGGATTATTTGAAATTTTTCGATTTTTTTTCGATATTTCGATTTTATTTTCAATTTTTTTTTGTGTGTTTTTGATGTTTTCTTTTTCTGAATTCTAAACACTACCTTCACACCAAATTTTAAGTTTTTAAGACTACAAGATCGTGTTATTTTCAAATTTCAATTTTGTTCGATTTTTTTGAATTTTCGAATGTTTTTTTGTTTTTTTTTAATTTTCCGGATTTTATATTTTTTCCTTTCTTTGTATCCTACCTTTATTCCAAATTTTCAGTTTCTGTGGCTGTGGGATATACCCAATCTTTTTGATGACGCGAGAGTGAGTGAGTGTGTGAGTGACAAAAAATCGAAACTTTGAGTTCATATATCGTCTGCACTAATTTATGGGTATTTTTGAATTATCCATATTTTTGAATTTTTCCTTATTTAGTATCTTAAATATTACCTTTATTCCAAATTTCAAGTTTCTAGCGCTATGAAATCGAATTATTTTCAAATTTTCCTTATTTTTCGATTTTTCCGATTTTTTCGATTTTTTTGTTTTATTTTCGAATTTTATTTGGTTTTTTATTTTAACTTATTCTGAATCCTAAACACTATCATTACTGCGAATTTTAAGTTTCTAAGGCTAAAAGATCAAATTATTTTAATTTTTTCAATTTTTTTCGAATTTTTCGAATTTTTGAATTTTTTTTTTTCAAATTTTCCGGAATTTTTAATTTTTTCTTATTTTGCATCCTAAATACTACCTTTATTCCGAATTCCAAGTTTCTAGAGCAACAAAATCGGATTATTTGAAAATTTTCGATTTTTTTCGATTTTCGATTTTTTCAATTTTGCTTTCGATTTTTTTGGTGTTTTTGATGTTTTCTTTTTCTGGATGATAAACACTACCTTCTCACCGAATCTTAAGTTCCTAAGACTACAAGATCGTATTATTTTCAATTTTCAATTTTGATGGAATTTGTTGAATTTTCGAATGGTTTTTTTTCGAATTTTCCGGATTTTATAATTTTTCCTTTCTTTGTATCCTAGACACTACCTTTTTTCCAAATGTCAAGTTTCTAGGGCTACGGGATCTACCTAATCTTTTTGATGGCGCGTGAACGCGTGAGTGAGTGAGTGACAAAAAATCGAATGTTTGAGTTCATATATCGTCTGAACTAGAAAAGATAGAAAGTTTCAATTTTAAATTTTGGTCTTGTGTGCCAAATACTCTAGAAAAACGAAGTTTCAAATTTTTGGGATACTCCAGCGCGGAGATATGAGGGGGTCAAAAGTGCCCTGAGTTGCTTCCAGAAAAGTATGCTTTCGGCTGTCCTCTCTCTACTTGGCGGACGCACTGCCGTGCCTCCAGATCTAAAACAAACTATCCCCATCCTGTGGGATTTGTTTCTCAATGTTTTACTTTATTTAATGCAAAACATAGATTGCATCCGACAACTCATAAAAAAGTCCTCCGGCCTGTACCAGCAGGAAAAGGTAGCTTTCCTATATCTTCGTTTTAAAATTTTAGCTAATGTTACTCGAAAACAGCAAGTTAAAATGCAAAGAAACCGTTTACAAAAGATTCGTTTACACTGAATTTGAATAAGAAATTCGCCAAATTATTGAGCTATAGCCAAGTTGGCTTCATTTATGAAGACTTATTTTTGTCGCCAAATTTGACGAGATTTCGCCAATTGTCGCCAAGTTTGACGAGAATTTGGCGCTAATGGATATGAATATATAGTTTTATGCGTATGATTGGGAAAATGATTACAACAATGAAAGAAAGTAATTTGCGAGAAATCGCGTTCACTAAAACTTATAAATTTATATTGAAATCATTAAAATTACAGACATTACAATACACTTTCATAAAACATTAAAAACATATTAAAATTGGACGTTTCGGATTTACATGGAAAATCCCTCTTCAACAAGAACATTTCACTTAGCGTAAATCATAGTTCAAAAATATCAACAAATAGAAAATGCAACGTATCAAAATTTCGAAGTCAAAGTTACAGTTATAATAACACGGAGTATTCATTCGGGATTGCACCTGCTTGACCATTATTGACCATAAATTTATCGTTGGTTTTTTATAATGTGCTGTTTTGTTTCAAACTGTCAGCCACCCTAGAATTTCAAACTGCTCTATCTCAGCCAATTTTTAAGATAGAGGTAAAACAAAAAATGCTCTGGAATCCTTGTATCAAGTCCTAACACCTAATTAAAAAATAAACTTGATTTTTTAACTTTTTTGTATATTTATTTTAGTTTTAAAATTTTCCGTGTCCGCCATCTTGAAACAAGATGGCGGACCAAGCTGGCCAACGAACTCGGTCGAGGCATTGGTGAGCTTAATACACACAATTAGTTTCATCCAAATTAATTTATAAATACGAGCGTTATCGTATCAAATTATTTTCATTTTTTCAATTTTTTTCGAATTTTTTTATTTTTTTTTCGAATTTTCTGGATTTTTTTAATTTTCCTTTTTCTGTATCCTAAATACTACCTTTATTCCTAATTTGAATTTTCTAGCGCAACAAAATCGGATTGTCTTCAAATTTTCGTTTTTTTTCAATTTCTTCGATTTTTTCAATTTTGCTTTCGATTTTTTTGGTGTTTTTGATGTTTTCTTTTTCTGGATGTTAAACACTACCTTCACACCAAATCTTAAGTTTCCAAGACTACAAGATCGTATTATTTTCAATTTTCAATTTTGATGGAATTTGTTGAATTTTCGAATGTTTTTTTTTCGAATTTTCTAGATTTTATAATTTTTCCTTTCTTTGTATCCTAAACACTACCTTTTTTCCAAATGTCAAGTTTCTGGGGCTACGGGATCTACCCAATCTTTTTGATGACGCGTGAACGAGTGAGTAAGAAGTGACAAAAAATCGAATGTTTGAGTTCATATATCGCCTGAACTAGAAAAGACAGAAAGTTGTAATTTTAAATTTTGGTCCTGTGGGCCAAATACTCTCTATAATTGAAGTTTAAAATTTTTGGGATACTCCAGCGCGGAGATATGGGGGGGTCAAAAGTGCCCTGAGTTGCTTCCAGAAAAGTATGCTTACGGCTGTCCTCTCTCGACTTGGCGGAGGCACTGCCGTGCCTCCAGATTACAATGTCTCTCGATAAGTTTTCTATTTTAATGTAAAGTAATTTTATCTTTAATGCGTTTGTCTTCATGAATTTCAAATACATGAGTCCATTGTTTAAACCTTGAAAATGTTTTTGAATGAAAATATATTATTTTAAATTACAATTATAAATTCATTTATTTTAGACTGCGCATAAATATTCTAGTTATTCAAATTCAGATTCATTGGTCCTGTGGTCTTGCCAAGGTTGACTGTTTTTGAACATTCAACAAAAAGTTTGGCAAAGGATCTGAAAGATTTCTTTTAAAGGTTTACTTTAATTAATAAGGAGAGACAAATGAATTGCTGTTTTAATGCTAAATAATTTTATCTTTAATGAGTTTGTCTTTATGAATTTCAAATACACGAGTCTTGTTTTGACCTTGAAAATATTTTTAAATGTAAATATACAAGTTTGAATTGCACTTATGAATTAATTAAATTTGGACCGTGCACAAATACTGTAGATAATCAAATTGAGATTGAAAATAAATTGTAGTTAGTTTCCAATTACTTATACTATAATAATACATTTTTTTGCATAAGATTTTCAAGATCGCATTTTAAAAAAATTAGGGGAGTAAAATAAATTAAATATAACAATCAACTACTAAAAACGTGCAATTGTAAGTTAAGAAAATCAGATTAGATGGAAATAAATTAGGCAAATTAAAAAAATATGTAAGGACCTGTAAAAATTATTTTTTGGTTATTGGTAGCAATTTACATTAGACACATCTACAAGATATAGCATTATTGCTATCGCGTATTTAAAAAAGTCTTTTGAAGAGAATGTTACTTAAATTTACGTTCTCATACAATGATAAACCTGAAAAATTTCTACAGTCATCTCGCTATGACCGTACTGGTATCGAATCTGCGAACTTTGTCATTCGGTTCTTGATTTTGTGATCAGAATGTTAACTAACGAGCAGAGTGGATTTCCCAGCCCTACCCTTCTGTGATTATGTCTTTTTGCACTATAATTAAGTGAGAATGGCATAAAAAAAAAATCACACCTTGAAAATAGCATCTATTTATTTATTTATTAGTGATAAAGAATCCCAATACTTTATTTCTAAAAGAAGTTAAGACAGTTCTCAGATGCAAATCCTCTAATTTCTCCTCCCCCCTCAAAAAAAAAAAAAAAAAAAAAAACATAATCACGAGGTTATTTTTACCGAAGTGAATGAAACTTTCAGACTGTATTATTCAAATTCTAAAGAACAGAAGTAGTAAGATAGTGGGGGTTCAACGGCCACAGGGGCGCTCAATTGAGCAACCAGGGAGCAACGCTCTAATGTCCAGACGATAAACCATCTTTTTTCGCAATAATTTTTTCATATCATTTTTCTAACAGGTCTGATATTTTGTTAGGAAGGTTCGTGTGTACGCGTATGTTTAAAAATCATATATGTCTTATATTTATTATAAATAGTTCTATGTGTGTGTATGTGTATGTGACAAATAGTTCTCTTTGTGTGTTTGTCTATGTGTGTGTGTGTGTGTAAGAATGTATGTGTGTGACAAATAGTTCTCTTTGTGTGTGTGTGTATGTATGTGTGTGACAAATAGTTCTCTTTGTGTGTGTGTGTGTCTATGTGTGTGTGTGTGTGTTTGTGTGTGTGTGTGTGTGTGTGTGTGTGTGTGTGTGTATGTGTATGTATGTGCACGTGACAAATAGATCTCTTTGTGTGTGTGTGTGTGTGTATGACTATCTGATTATTTATGAAAGTTTTACAAAAAATTTTCATGTTTTTATAAAGAAAAAAAAATATGCGG
This sequence comes from Maratus michaelseni, assembly GCA_963931845.1. NCBI lineage: Eukaryota > Metazoa > Arthropoda > Arachnida > Araneae > Salticidae > Maratus > Maratus michaelseni. The sequence continues at coordinate 96,515,765 of OZ007591.1, forward strand.
TAGTTAAAAAGTTTCACATATTAAAAAAAAAAAAAAAATCTTTTAGAAAAAGTTTTGCATTACTTTAAAAAAAAAAAATTATTTTATTAAAAATTTTATCTTAACAAAAAAAAAAAAGTTTCACTATAGTTAAAAAAAAAATTTTCACTATAGTTAAAAAAATTTTTTTCACTCATTTTCGATTTAACTACAACAAAAGTTTGTGTATAAAGATAACGTTTCACTAGTAAGGTTTAAAAAAAGTACTCAATAATAAAATCAACAATTTTTATTATAACAAAATAATTTACAGAAATGTATTTACAGATCAAAATATACATCGCGATTTTGCGTTAGCAATACAAATCAACATTTTCTTCTTTATTACAAACGGTATTAATGTCATAATGGCCATATGCTAAACTGCTTATTCCATCATCCAATAAGTAACGCTTGTCGTCAAAGGGACTTAAGCTAATTTTATTTTGAGTTAATGTATATAGGCGATGGTCATCTTGGGCAATTCTTACCTGTTTCTCCATACTTGTTTTTTGTTGTTGGAGGCACTCCAAGTAGTCTTCATGTTTAATTTTCTGCCGAACAATCTGCGTAGATACGCCTTTTGCACGCTTCTTTTCATCTTTAACAGATTTTAGAGAATACATTTTTGATTTCAGTCCGACAAACTCAAGGGCTAATTCACCATTAAGTTCATCCTTAAACTTTCCGAGCGTCTTCTTATTATCCTCAGAGTATAGACGATGAGATTTCGGGTATTCAGAAAAGTCAAACAACTCACGATGCTGCTCCAGATCCTTATAAATATTATTGGTTTGAATATGATACGTTAGGGAATCTGTATCCGTAAAGAGTAAAACTGCACGATCTTTGTATGTTTTCTTTATAAAATTGTAATGGAAATCATACATACAAAGTTTAGATAGTTCGAGTATAGAAAATCCAACATAGATGGGTCGGTTCATATGTATGCTAGTTTTTAATCTCTCCACAGCAGTCAAGTCTTCATCATAAGTTTTAAACGATTTAAAAGTAGGCGATGCTACTAATTTTTTGGCTCTTTTTTCACCGTTACAAAGCACAATATTTCTTCTTTTTCGTAGATTTTCCATGGTTTTACCAAAAACAGAATTGTTCATTAACTTAAAAAAGTCTTTCTCAAAAGAAGATTTTGCTTCTTTCCTTTTTTCGGTGTTGAAATTAATATATTTCTGCAACCATGGTCCCTGTTTAAATTTTAAAGCTTTATGCACAGCTGTAATTTTTAAACCAAGTTCTAAATAAAATTTGAGATTACGATAATGGGTTATATAATTTCGTTTATTATTTAAATTTGGTATAAGTTTAGGAGTTCCGACGAATTTTCTATTGTTGAGTAAGCTTCTTGCATGAGAAGATAGCATCTGATCCTCTACAGTTACTCTCTCAGGGGCGACAGGGTATTCATTATGCAAAGGATGTAAATGTTTCGGGTATTCCAAGTCTACCTCGAAAAGATACCCAATTTCGGAACTATCAGATAAAGATAGAACCCACTCTTCTGTCATATGACTTGTTTCACACCATTCAAAACCGCCGTAGGGTAAAAATTGGCTCATAGCCCACCCGTATAAGTTATTGGCATCCCAATACATAATGTAGCTGGGTGCCTCATTTTTCTTATAATCGGACGTACCAGGGATGTTTGCTCGGGCATATCTTTTACTTATCATGCTAATGCCGCCTCTTATTCCATTTTCAACCATAAGCAACATATCTATATCACTGAGTAACTCTAAAGGTGTATCAGACATCTTCAAACAAGCCTGCCATGCTAGCCCAGGTGCTGTAAACAGGTGAGCAGGGTCAATTTCATAATACTGCTGGCATAATTTCCTAAAGTTTTGAAACACGTCAGCAAGTAGTAGAACATCTGTCTTCACATAAAGGTTGTGATAATCACCAAGAGTCTTGATATCAAATGTTTTCCATACATTCTGGGCGTGTTGGTATTCCTTTTCACTTATAGGCTCATTGGTTAAACTATTAAAAAAGGCAGAAGGCGGAGGAAGCTGCTTCTCAGTAAATTTTTCAAAGCAAGTAAAATAATCATAGGGGTAAACCCCTTTCCGTATAAGTAAAGATAAATTATTATTTCGGGGGAAATTTTCTTCAAGTATAGTGAATTGATCAGGTTGAAGGTTTTTAACAAGTTTTTCCAATGACGTAGGCAAAAATTGGAAAGAGTCTATAAACACCATCTGAATATAAGATGTAGGCTTTCTGATTTTAAAGGTGATATAGTTTTCCATAGAAGTAGCAATAACATCGATTTCATGATCTTTGAATTTTCCAAGCTTTGTCATAATATGATGACCATCATAGTTTTTCAAGTTATGGAATATAACAGGAATTGTTTTACACTGCTTATAGTTCAAGTTGCATTCCACATGTGCAGCTCCTCTGTATGCACCTGACAGGTGATCATGGTCACGTGTACGTTTCTCATCTAAAGTTTTCTTACAAATATGACAAAACTCTGCTTCTCGAAATGCCTTTTCTTCCTTGGGAGAAAGCTTCATAGGTTTAACATTTAGTAACTTTTGACCTAAAATTTCCTTCTCTTGCATCATTCGGTTTAAAAAATGATCAACACAGTTTCTACCCCGATATACCTGTGCTTTCTTCACACACGTTCCATCGGGTCCAATAACCACATAGGCATAACCACATGGCAAGTGATAGGTTGTTTTCTCGGTATAGGATGCTTTAGAAGAGGGAGGGGCTGATGAAATAGGTATAAGTAGACTCTCAAAATCCGCATAAATCGTATAGGCAACAGGATGTTGTAAACGAATACCTGTAAACTTTAATATATTATCATTTTCACTAGGCATCTTTATAGCTTGTGCAACATGTTGAGAACAATATTCATTATGCTTATCCAATAGATCTTGTCTTGAAAATCGATGTAAACATCGATAACAATAATAGCCAGCGGCTCTATGCTTGGTAAGATCACCTAAAAGTCTTGAAAAACTTCTTATCAAACAATAGTGTTGTTTTTCACCGTCACCAACCAATAACAAATTAACCACATCTTGATCTTTCTTTTCAGATATATACAGGGGGCAAACTTCATCCTCTTCATAACCAAACACATTCACCCGTAAATTGTTGAGTTGTTCAATAACAGGTATCTTCTGAAGAGGTACAGGGCATTCTACATTACCTAATTTAATATCATGCTCATAAGGTCGATAATGTGAAACACGTTCAGGTTTTTTTGTATAATCCAAGTTCAGTTTAAAAGCCAAAAGACACCATACTAAACATTTGTTATCTTCGTTTTTTATATTCAACACTGCTTTTTTATCATCGAGTTTTTTAGACAAAGGAATATAGGAACTCGCAGCGAGGGGGTGATATTTAGCAATCTTGAGTTCTAAATGAAGAATTTTTCTAAGTTTCCAGCCAGAACCTCTTTGTACAAATTCTTCAAAGGATTTAATAATCTTCGAAAATCCTTCCTCAATATGTTGTGAGATAGTATCTTCTATAAGTTCGGTCATACACGAACATCGAAAATAACATTGAATTTCTTCAAACTCCTCATTATCAGTTAAACGTTCAAGTGATATTTTTTCTACCATATACCATTTAATTGCACCTTTTTCATGAATTTCACTTATTAAACGTTCTTGTATTTCAGTTTGTACATGGCTATGAAATACCTCTAAATCATTTTCCACACGTTCATCAGGATGCAAAATCACTGTTTTAAACACATTAAGTGCATCAGAATACTTTGTGTTTTTCGACTTTGCATTAGATAAGCTCATTTTACATTTTACACTCACAAGAGGTGTGCGGGGATGTTGAGTGCGTACATGTTGTCTCAGTTCAAATTTTCTTCCAAACACTTTATCGCAATCAATACAAGGAAATGTTGAATTCCGATGTGATTGCAAATGCTGCTTCAAATTATCCCTCCGGGTGAAAACTTGATCACATTCATCACACTTAAATGTAGACTGTCCATAGGCATTATGGATTTTCAGGTGTCTTAACAAGTTCGATCTCCTTCTAAAACACTTTACGCAAGTTTCACAGGAAAACGACTTTTCATTAATATGAATCTTAGCATGTTGATGCAAATTAAAATATGTTGCAAAGACTTTGTCACAAGTGAGACAAACATGCTTCTTTTCCACATTCGTAGGAGTCACAGTCTTTAAAGAAACATCCTCTTCAACTTGCTGATTAAAATTGGAAGAACTTTGAGATATAGTATCTTTTTCTGTAAGAACTTCAGAGAATCCATCATGCTGTAACAATCCAACACTATTATGTGTTTTTAAATGTCTTCGTAAGTTTGATCTTCGTCCAAAAGGCTTCTGACAAATATTGCAAGTATATAATTTCTCCCCAGAATGAATTTTCATATGTTGGTTCAGATTAGAAGTGTTCGAAAAATCTTTACCGCAGGTAAAACAGCTAAACATCTTCTTAGCAGATACAGAATCTCCCACAATCCGGGTTTCATCAATAGGCATATCAACATCCATAATAAAAATCAATAAAAAAACTTTAACTCTTAAAAGCAAACAACAATCTTCTGAAACGATTCGCACGGATAAAAAGCGGGAGCAATTTAAAACACGTTTAACCACTAGCGATAGGAATCATCAAATGATGAAAATCCTAATTTTCCCCCGTCTATTTATACCGACCCGAAGGAAAAGTTGAGTTGTAGTATTGCTTGATATGATTGTTATCAAAACGCGTCATACGATTTCGGGGCCTGTAAGTTTCTTTCCCCTCTTTATAATATAGCATAATTAAACAGATAAACCCGAATGTATACAAATTCGTAAATTATATTATATCACAAAATATAAAAAATCCTACAAAATAAAAATAGAATTTAACACTTACCCCAAAAACACATCCACTTTAGTTGTTAGTCTTCACTTAACTAATTTTTCTTCCTTATCTTTAGTAGGGGGCGCTGCCATCGCCGCGAGAGGCACTGCCCGTCTTCCGGTTTGAGATAAGAATAAACCTTAAATACACGCGCTTAGTCATTCTTCCTTCCCTCTTTCGCGCTAGTAGTTGTCAGTTTCTTGTTTAGACGTGTTGGGTGACGTCATTACGTGTTTGCGATAAGAATAAACCTTAAATACACGCGCTTAGTCATTCTTCCTTCCCTCTTTCGCGCTAGTAGTTGTCAGTTTCTTGTTTAGACGTGTTGGGTGACGTCATTACGTGTTTGCGATAAGAATAAACCTTAAATACACGCGCTTAGTCATTCTTCCTTCCCTCTTTCGCGCTAGTAGTTGTCAGTTTCTTGTTTAGACGTGTTGGGTGACGTCATTACGTGTTTGCGATAAGAACAAGGTCACCCCTTATCAACAGGTAAACAGCTGCAGTGACGTCATAGGTGTTATGACATAGCTGATAACGGTACGATTAGCTGATAAAAATTTGTACTAATCATCTATTTCTCTTCAAGTCATTGCACGAGACGGGTGAGCTCCAACAGCTGTACATAAGGTAAGAGTAATTTATATATTATAATAGGATTTTAAATTAATTTAGTAGATGTTACAATTTGATATTTAAAAAATTTCATGTTAAACGATATGATTATATGTTGTTCATCATACTAAATCCACAAATTTTAATTCGAAAGAAATATTATTAAAATTATAATCTAAAATAAATTAGCGAAAATGCATAACAAATCTCAACAAAAAGAAGCTAATTATAAAAGGAAATGTACAAAGTTTATAAATTTACACATGTGTTAAACGCGTTTACAAACCTTATCATAGGCAAAAGTCTAATTCCACCAGACTATTTGTTATAAGTTTAACTATAAGTCAACATGTTAGATATTTGTGAAAAGGAATCTTATGATTTTTAATTTTCCAAGTTCAGTTTCAATCATATTGTAAAAGGATAATTCAAACTTTGAGATTATCTATAGTAAAATACTTAAATTAAAATGTATTTTTGATAGTTTAATATTTATAAACTACAACTTTGACTACTTTTTAAAATGTTTGCCTGATAGAAAACTGTGATAACATGTCTATGTTTGAATTTTTCTGATAACATGCCAATGCCTGAATTTTTCTGACAACTTGTCTGTGTTTGAATTTTTCTGATAACATGTCTGTGCTTGAATTTTTTGCTAACATGTCTGTGTTTAAATTTTTCTTATAACATGTCTATGTTTAATTTTTCTCTTCTTTTGAAATGTATAAACTTTTACTATACGTGTCTTTCGATTTCATTGAAGAAAAAAGTGATCGATCAACTTTATCAAACCATTTTAATGTTAATATTTTTAAACGAATACGATAATCAGATAAAAATATATGTAGCTAATTCATATTATTCCACTAAACATTGCAAAACAAAAAAATTTTAAAAAATTTTTATACTTCAGCATTCAAAAATTGCCAATATGCACATCCTAATACTAAAAAACAATCCTTATCTTGGAGTATTTCCTGTAACAAAATCTAAAAATTTCATATCAACAAGACCCAAGTTAAAAACTTTACCTCTGAACCTAATACCAATTTTTAATCTCAGAATGATAAAACTCAGAATTTTTTTAGAAAGTTACTTCTAAAACATCTCATAGATGGCGCTGTTGAAAAAATCAACTCAAAGTTGTTTAAAAAACATTAATAAAATAAATCTAACTTTAAACTATCATCAAACTCCCCAAAAATCACTTCCAATTATAAATATTCTAAAATAATTAAAACTTATAAAATCGCTCATAGGGGGCGCTGCTGCGAAAAAATCATTTCGAAACTTGTTTAAAATACATTAAAAAACTAAATCTAACTTTAATCTATCATCAAACTCCAGAAAAATCGCTTTCAATTAGAAATATTTTAAAATAATTAAAACTTCTAAAACCGTTCATAGGGGGCGCTGCTGCGAAAAAATCATTTCGAAACTTGTTTAAAATACATAAAAAGAAAAAATCTCACTTCAAACTATCATCAAACTCCAGAAAAATCACTTACAATTAGAAATATTTGAAAATAATTAAAACTTCTAAAACCGTTCATAGGGGGCGCTGCTGTAAAAAAAATCATTTCGAAACTTAAAAAAATAATTCATTACTTGATTAAAACATTTTCATAAAAAAATTTCATCGAAATATCAATAAACAAACAGTAGTAGAAGAACAAGAGTTAGGCCTCAGCAGGCGCTGTGTGCGTGGTGGAGGTGGGTACCGGAAGTGAGCCTGCTGAGCTACACACTCATTCTCCTACTACTGTTTGTTTATTGATATTTCGATGAAATTTTTTTATGAAAATGTTTTAATCAAGTAATGAATTATTTTTTTAAGTTTCGAAATGATTTTTTTTACAGCAGCGCCCCCTATGAACGGTTTTAGAAGTTTTAATTATTTTCAAATATTTCTAATTGTAAGTGATTTTTCTGGAGTTTGATGATAGTTTGAAGTGAGATTTTTTCTTTTTATGTATTTTAAACAAGTTTCGAAATGATTTTTTCGCAGCAGCGCCCCCTATGAACGGTTTTAGAAGTTTTAATTATTTTAAAATATTTCTAATTGAAAGCGATTTTTCTGGAGTTTGATGATAGATTAAAGTTAGATTTAGTTTTTTAATGTATTTTAAACAAGTTTCGAAATGATTTTTTCGCAGCAGCGCCCCCTATGAGCGATTTTATAAGTTTTAATTATTTTAGAATATTTATAATTGGAAGTGATTTTTGGGGAGTTTGATGATAGTTTAAAGTTAGATTTATTTTATTAATGTTTTTTAAACAACTTTGAGTTGATTTTTTCAACAGCGCCATCTATGAGATGTTTTAGAAGTAACTTTCTAAAAAAATTCTGAGTTTTATCATTCTGAGATTAAAAATTGGTATTAGGTTCAGAGGTAAAGTTTTTAACTTGGGTCTTGTTGATATGAAATTTTTAGATTTTGTTACAGGAAATACTCCAAGATAAGGATTGTTTTTTAGTATTAGGATGTGCATATTGGCAATTTTTGAATGCTGAAGTATAAAAATTTTTTAAAATTTTTTTGTTTTGCAATGTTTAGTGGAATAATATGAATTAGCTACATATATTTTTATCTGATTATCGTATTCGTTTAAAAATATTAACATTAAAATGGTTTGATAAAGTTGATCGATCACTTTTTTCTTCAATGAAATCGAAAGACACGTATAGTAAAAGTTTATACATTTCAAAAGAAGAGAAAAATTAAACATAGACATGTTATAAGAAAAATTTAAACACAGACATGTTAGCAAAAAATTCAAGCACAGACATGTTATCAGAAAAATTCAAACACAGACAAGTTGTCAGAAAAATTCAGGCATTGGCATGTTATCAGAAAAATTCAAACATAGACATGTTATCACAGTTTTCTATCAGGCAAACATTTTAAAAAGTAGTCAAAGTTGTAGTTTATAAATATTAAACTATCAAAAATACATTTTAATTTAAGTATTTTACTATAGATAATCTCAAAGTTTGAATTATCCTTTTACAATATGATTGAAACTGAACTTGGAAAATTAAAAATCATAAGATTCCTTTTCACAAATATCTAACATGTTGACTTATAGTTAAACTTATAACAAATAGTCTGGTGGAATTAGACTTTTGCCTATGATAAGGTTTGTAAACGCGTTTAACACATGTGTAAATTTATAAACTTTGTACATTTCCTTTTATAATTAGCTTCTTTTTGTTGAGATTTGTTATGCATTTTCGCTAATTTATTTTAGATTATAATTTTAATAATATTTCTTTCGAATTAAAATTTGTGGATTTAGTATGATGAACAACATATAATCATATCGTTTAACATGAAATTTTTTAAATATCAAATTGTAACATCTACTAAATTAATTTAAAATCCTATTATAATATATAAATTACTCTTACCTTATGTACAGCTGTTGGAGCTCACCCGTCTCGTGCAATGACTTGAAGAGAAATAGATGATTAGTACAAATTTTTATCAGCTAATCGTACCGTTATCAGCTATGTCATAACACCTATGACGTCACTGCAGCTGTTTACCTGTTGATAAGGGGTGACCTTGTTCTTATCGCAAACACGTAATGACGTCACCCAACACGTCTAAACAAGAAACTGACAACTACTAGCGCGAAAGAGGGAAGGAAGAATGACTAAGCGCGTGTATTTAAGGTTTATTCTTATCGCAAACACGTAATGACGTCACCCAACACGTCTAAACAAGAAACTGACAACTACTAGCGCGAAAGAGGGAAGGAAGAATGACTAAGCGCGTGTATTTAAGGTTTATTCTTATCTCAAACCGGAAGACGGGCAGTGCCTCTCGCGGCGATGGCAGCGCCCCCTACTAAAGATAAGGAAGAAAAATTAGTTAAGTGAAGACTAACAACTAAAGTGGATGTGTTTTTGGGGTAAGTGTTAAATTCTATTTTTATTTTGTAGGATTTTTTATATTTTGTGATATAATATAATTTACGAATTTGTATACATTCGGGTTTATCTGTTTAATTATGCTATATTATAAAGAGGGGAAAGAAACTTACAGGCCCCGAAATCGTATGACGCGTTTTGATAACAATCATATCAAGCAATACTACAACTCAACTTTTCCTTCGGGTCGGTATAAATAGACGGGGGAAAATTAGGATTTTCATCATTTGATGATTCCTATCGCTAGTGGTTAAACGTGTTTTAAATTGCTCCCGCTTTTTATCCGTGCGAATCGTTTCAGAAGATTGTTGTTTGCTTTTAAGAGTTAAAGTTTTTTTATTGATTTTTATTATGGATGTTGATATGCCTATTGATGAAACCCGGATTGTGGGAGATTCTGTATCTGCTAAGAAGATGTTTAGCTGTTTTACCTGCGGTAAAGATTTTTCGAACACTTCTAATCTGAACCAACATATGAAAATTCATTCTGGGGAGAAATTATATACTTGCAATATTTGTCAGAAGCCTTTTGGACGAAGATCAAACTTACGAAGACATTTAAAAACACATGATAGTGTTGGATTGTTACAGCATGATGGATTCTCTGAAGTTCTTACAGAAAAAGATACTATATCTCAAAGTTCTTCCAATTTTAATCAGCAAGTTGAAGAGGATGTTTCTTTAAAGACTGTGACTCCTACGAATGTGGAAAAGAAGCATGTTTGTCTCACTTGTGACAAAGTCTTTGCAACATATTTTAATTTGCATCAACATGCTAAGATTCATATTAATGAAAAGTCGTTTTCCTGTGAAACTTGCGTAAAGTGTTTTAGAAGGAGATCGAACTTGTTAAGACACCTGAAAATCCATAATGCCTATGGACAGTCTACATTTAAGTGTGATGAATGTGATCAAGTTTTCACCCGGAGGGATAATTTGAAGCAGCATTTGCAATCACATCGGAATTCAACATTTCCTTGTATTGATTGCGATAAAGTGTTTGGAAGAAAATTTGAACTGAGACAACATGTACGCACTCAACATCCCCGCACACCTCTTGTGAGTGTAAAATGTAAAATGAGCTTATCTAATGCAAAGTCGAAAAACACAAAGTATTCTGATGCACTTAATGTGTTTAAAACAGTGATTTTGCATCCTGATGAACGTGTGGAAAATGATTTAGAGGTATTTCATAGCCATGTACAAACTGAAATACAAGAACGTTTAATAAGTGAAATTCATGAAAAAGGTGCAATTAAATGGTATATGGTAGAAAAAATATCACTTGAACGTTTAACTGATAATGAGGAGTTTGAAGAAATTCAATGTTATTTTCGATGTTCGTGTATGACCGAACTTATAGAAGATACTATCTCACAACATATTGAGGAAGGATTTTCGAAGATTATTAAATCCTTTGAAGAATTTGTACAAAGAGGTTCTGGCTGGAAACTTAGAAAAATTCTTCATTTAGAACTCAAGATTGCTAAATATCACCCCCTCGCTGCGAGTTCCTATATTCCTTTGTCTAAAAAACTCGATGATAAAAAAGCAGTGTTGAATATAAAAAACGAAGATAACAAATGTTTAGTATGGTGTCTTTTGGCTTTTAAACTGAACTTGGATTATACAAAAAAACCTGAACGTGTTTCACATTATCGACCTTATGAGCATGATATTAAATTAGGTAATGTAGAATGCCCTGTACCTCTTCAGAAGATACCTGTTATTGAACAACTCAACAATTTACGGGTGAATGTGTTTGGTTATGAAGAGGATGAAGTTTGCCCCCTGTATATATCTGAAAAGAAAGATCAAGATGTGGTTAATTTGTTATTGGTTGGTGACGGTGAAAAACAACACTATTGTTTGATAAGAAGTTTTTCAAGACTTTTAGGTGATCTTACCAAGCATAGAGCCGCTGGCTATTATTGTTATCGATGTTTACATCGATTTTCAAGACAAGATCTATTGGATAAGCATAATGAATATTGTTCTCAACATGTTGCACAAGCTATAAAGATGCCTAGTGAAAATGATAATATATTAAAGTTTACAGGTATTCGTTTACAACATCCTGTTGCCTATACGATTTATGCGGATTTTGAGAGTCTACTTATACCTATTTCATCAGCCCCTCCCTCTTCTAAAGCATCCTATACCGAGAAAACAACCTATCACTTGCCATGTGGTTATGCCTATGTGGTTATTGGACCCGATGGAACGTGTGTGAAGAAAGCACAGGTATATCGGGGTAGAAACTGTGTTGATCATTTTTTAAACCGAATGATGCAAGAGAAGGAAATTTTAGGTCAAAAGTTACTAAATGTTAAACCTATGAAGCTTTCTCCCAAGGAAGAAAAGGCATTTCGAGAAGCAGAGTTTTGTCATATTTGTAAGAAAACTTTAGATGAGAAACGTACACGTGACCATGATCACCTGTCAGGTGCATACAGAGGAGCTGCACATGTGGAATGCAACTTGAACTATAAGCAGTGTAAAACAATTCCTGTTATATTCCATAACTTGAAAAACTATGATGGTCATCATATTATGACAAAGCTTGGAAAATTCAAAGATCATGAAATCGATGTTATTGCTACTTCTATGGAAAACTATATCACCTTTAAAATCAGAAAGCCTACATCTTATATTCAGATGGTGTTTATAGACTCTTTCCAATTTTTGCCTACGTCATTGGAAAAACTTGTTAAAAACCTTCAACCTGATCAATTCACTATACTTGAAGAAAATTTCCCCCGAAATAATAATTTATCTTTACTTATACGGAAAGGGGTTTACCCCTATGATTATTTTACTTGCTTTGAAAAATTTACTGAGAAGCAGCTTCCTCCGCCTTCTGCCTTTTTTAATAGTTTAACCAATGAGCCTATAAGTGAAAAGGAATACCAACACGCCCAGAATGTATGGAAAACATTTGATATCAAGACTCTTGGTGATTATCACAACCTTTATGTGAAGACAGATGTTCTACTACTTGCTGACGTGTTTCAAAACTTTAGGAAATTATGCCAGCAGTATTATGAAATTGACCCTGCTCACCTGTTTACAGCACCTGGGCTAGCATGGCAGGCTTGTTTGAAGATGTCTGATACACCTTTAGAGTTACTCAGTGATATAGATATGTTGCTTATGGTTGAAAATGGAATAAGAGGCGGCATTAGCATGATAAGTAAAAGATATGCCCGAGCAAACATCCCTGGTACGTCCGATTATAAGAAAAATGAGGCACCCAGCTACATTATGTATTGGGATGCCAATAACTTATACGGGTGGGCTATGAGCCAATTTTTACCCTACGGCGGTTTTGAATGGTGTGAAACAAGTCATATGACAGAAGAGTGGGTTCTATCTTTATCTGATAGTTCCGAAATTGGGTATCTTTTCGAGGTAGACTTGGAATACCCGAAACATTTACATCCTTTGCATAATGAATACCCTGTCGCCCCTGAGAGAGTAACTGTAGAGGATCAGATGCTATCTTCTCATGCAAGAAGCTTACTCAACAATAGAAAATTCGTCGGAACTCCTAAACTTATACCAAATTTAAATAATAAACGAAATTATATAACCCATTATCGTAATCTCAAATTTTATTTAGAACTTGGTTTAAAAATTACAGCTGTGCATAAAGCTTTAAAATTTAAACAGGGACCATGGTTGCAGAAATATATTAATTTCAACACCGAAAAAAGGAAAGAAGCAAAATCTTCTTTTGAGAAAGACTTTTTTAAGTTAATGAACAATTCTGTTTTTGGTAAAACCATGGAAAATCTACGAAAAAGAAGAAATATTGTGCTTTGTAACGGTGAAAAAAGAGCCAAAAAATTAGTAGCATCGCCTACTTTTAAATCGTTTAAAACTTATGATGAAGACTTGACTGCTGTGGAGAGATTAAAAACTAGCATACATATGAACCGACCCATCTATGTTGGATTTTCTATACTCGAACTATCTAAACTTTGTATGTATGATTTCCATTACAATTTTATAAAGAAAACATACAAAGATCGTGCAGTTTTACTCTTTACGGATACAGATTCCCTAACGTATCATATTCAAACCAATAATATTTATAAGGATCTGGAGCAGCATCGTGAGTTGTTTGACTTTTCTGAATACCCGAAATCTCATCGTCTATACTCTGAGGATAATAAGAAGACGCTCGGAAAGTTTAAGGATGAACTTAATGGTGAATTAGCCCTTGAGTTTGTCGGACTGAAATCAAAAATGTATTCTCTAAAATCTGTTAAAGATGAAAAGAAGCGTGCAAAAGGCGTATCTACGCAGATTGTTCGGCAGAAAATTAAACATGAAGACTACTTGGAGTGCCTCCAACAACAAAAAACAAGTATGGAGAAACAGGTAAGAATTGCCCAAGATGACCATCGCCTATATACATTAACTCAAAATAAAATTAGCTTAAGTCCCTTTGACGACAAGCGTTACTTATTGGATGATGGAATAAGCAGTTTAGCATATGGCCATTATGACATTAATACCGTTTGTAATAAAGAAGAAAATGTTGATTTGTATTGCTAACGCAAAATCGCGATGTATATTTTGATCTGTAAATACCTTTCTGTAAATTATTTTGTTATAATAAAAATTGTTGATTTTATTATTGAGTACTTTTTTTAAACCTTACTAGTGAAACGTTATCTTTATACACAAACTTTTGTTGTAGTTAAATCGAAAATGAGTGAAAATTTTTTTTTTAACTATAGTGAAACTTTTTTTTTTTTGTTAAGATAAAATTTTTAATAAAATAAATTTTTTTTTTTAAAGTAATGCAAAACTTTTTCTAAAAGATTTTTTTTTTTTTTTAATATGTGAAACTTTTTAACTACCGCATATTTTTTTTTCTTTATAAAAACATGAAAATTTTTTGTAAAACTTTCATAAATAATCAGATAGTCATACACACACACACACACACAAAGAGATCTATTTGTCACGTGCACATACATACACATATACACACACACACACAAACACACACACACACACATAGACACACACACACACAAAGAGAACTATTTGTCACACACATACATACACACACACACAAAGAGAACTATTTGTCACACACATACATTCTTACACACACACACACACATAGACAAACACACAAAGAGAACTATTTGTCACATACACATACACACACATAGAACTATTTATAATAAATATAAGACATATATGATTTTTAAACATACGCGTACACACGAACCTTCCTAACAAAATATCAGACCTGTTAGAAAAATGATATGAAAAAATTATTGCGAAAAAAGATGGTTTATCGTCTGGACATTAGAGCGTTGCTCCCTGGTTGCTCAATTGAGCGCCCCTGTGGCCGTTGAACCCCCACTATCTTACTACTAACAGAACAGTACCACACTTTATATTCTTGTTATAAAAGTGATAGATTATTCTTCAAAAAATATTGTCAAAGTGAATGTTTCAAACCGATATTCGAAACATGGCAAAATAGTCATCAGGTACATGCAGTCAAAAACATGTCGCATATATGGAGGAAAAACGTTTTTAAAATTTTTGTCACCTAAAAAAAATTGCAGATATTTTTTGCTTCTTTTCCACTTTATATATATATTTTTTTTATTTTTATGAACCTATCAAAATGAACGTGCATTTCTGCCAGAAAGATTAATGTTGTTAAGAAAGGTTAAAGAAAAAAAAAATCATACCTTGAACACATTGGCTGCCGTGTAATTGTAATCCACCACACTTTTCGCCATAAAGTAGTTCTACCAAAGAACTTTTTGGTTCTTTCTGCCACAGGCAGTAATTAAAATTTTTTTCTTCCTGGCCGACAAACTGCGGGTTGCCATTTACACAGTTTAGTTTATAAGTCTTGGCGTTATGAAGTTCGGTTTATAAACTATTACTCTGGAAAAAGTGTCAACCTATCAATAAAGACTTTATTTCACTGCCAGTGGTTATTCGACACCTAAAGTGTTAAAGAATGCCCGATACATAAAGATTTAATAAAGCTTAAATTTGAAATTAAAATAATCCTAAAATTATCGTATAATATCAGAGAAATTCTAAAATTTATTACCAAGAATTTTTAAAGGTGTTCTCAAATCCAAAAGAGCTACTTTCTGACACATTTCTGAAATTATTTTTGTTCGGGAACGCATGAAATTGGCAGGTGTTCTTATTCAGAAACTACGTAATCAAAACACGTTTTTCATTTTCTGGTAAAAGCAGAAGATCTTTCAGAAAATACTCTCAAAGTCGGCATTTTGAACCGATTCACTTGCGCAGCATCGCGAGAAGCGCGAAAAATCTGTTGTCTCATGACACGAATTGCTTATAACTCGATATA
This sequence comes from Maratus michaelseni, assembly GCA_963931845.1. NCBI lineage: Eukaryota > Metazoa > Arthropoda > Arachnida > Araneae > Salticidae > Maratus > Maratus michaelseni. The sequence goes on from OZ007591.1 coordinate 96,531,592, forward strand.
AGTAATTTATTTATCAAAAATGGGAAACTCGTATCAATTCCAAATCGCTTCAATAGTCAGGCTTGCCCATTTTATGCCTTTGCGATTAAAAACGAGTCGAAAAATTTTACGTTGTTGAGCATGTCATTTGAGAACCGCCTTAAGCAACATTATAGTTATAAAATAAAATATATATGATAAAAGTGATTTAAAATACAGTTAGACTTCTATCTTATGTTTCCCTATGTTTTAAAAATACAGCTACTTCTAGACAGCTTTTTTTAATTAATAAAAAAATTGCAAAAAAAAAAAATGTAATTATAAAATATGTTAGCTAAACTTTTTCACAATAAATCTGAAATATAAAAGTTAGATTGGTAAATATGTCGTTTTTCGATCCACAAACATTCAGTCTCTACAGTCTTTAAAATAGCGTTTCACAACATAGACAATAGAAAAATCGTAATCTTCCCATAAAAATGTCACAAATCGGCTAACTTCGGCAATCCACAATGCCCACATGAACACGAAAAGCACGGTACAGAAGAAGATTCTTCGCAGGTGGTCTAGTCAGGGGTCGTCGCAGAGGGCTGACCTCCCTGGCGAAGTTCGAATGTTCCATTTGGAAAGGCACTTATCACCAAAGACGTGACGAATATATCATGATTCTACTGTATTTTATAGGGTTCACTTTCAGCCATAATCTATGTCCCGAGCATGGAGAGGAACATGTCAAGAATTTTGGTGGTTACCCATTAGAACAACGAGATACGTTTGTAAGTTATGAAGTTGTTAATGTTCCGTTAATATTAAGTAATGGCGATCATGTTTACCAATTTTTTTCATTGATGTCGTGGAGAATATTATATCAGAGAAATTATGTGTACGCAATTCATAACGTCATACTAAAGAACAATAAATGTTACTGTTACATGAAAGTGGTATGTGGATTTAGACTTGCTTGTTTAGGTGGTTTATGGCATAATAAATGAATATCACAAATACAAATAAATTGTTCACGTATTTTATGTTTTTTATCAATTCTTCCTTTTAAAATTAACCCTTCTTCTTCTCATCTCGATCTCTTTTTAATATCATTTCCTTTTTAATATACTTTTTCTTTTAAGCGAAAAATAATTGAAAACAATTATTTTTCGCTTGTTTGTTTGTTTTTCATGAAAGAAAACTTCTTAATTTTACGGTAATTTTTAGGGACTTTCAGTAATAATCTATGTGCCGAACAGGAAGAAGAACATGTCAAAAATTTCGGTAGTTGTGCGCATTATAACAACGAGATACATTTGTAAGTTGGGAAGTTGTTAATGTTTTGTTAATATTAAATAATGGCGATCATGTTTACCCATTTTTTTCATTGATGTCTTGGAGAATACTGAATCAGAAAAACCACGTGTACGCAATTCATAACATCATACTAAAGAACAATAAATGTTGCCGTTACATGAATGTGTATGTGGATTTAGACTTGTTTGTTTAGGTGGTTTATGGCATGATAAATGAATATCACAAACACGGATAAACTGTTCACGTATTTAATATTTTTAATCAACTCTTCATCTTCTGAACTCGATCTCCTTTTAAAATCAATTCCTTTTTAATAAACTTTTCCTCTTAAGCGAAAAATAATTAAAATCAAATATTTTTCGCTTGTTTGTTTGTTTTTCATGACAGAAAAATTCTTAATTTTACTGTACTTTATAGGGTTCACTTTCAACCATAATCTATGTGCCGAGTATATGAACAAGAAGATGCCAAGAATTTTACGAATACCAACAAAATACGTTTGTAAGTTATAAAGTTGTTAATGTTCCGTTAATATTAAATAAAGGTGATCATGTTTATAAATTTTTCTCTTTGACTAAGAATGAAAAATTATATGTATGCAATTCATAATGTCATGCTAAAGAAAAATAAATGTTGTCGTTACATCAATGTGGGTTTAGACGTGGTTGTTTAGATAGCTTGTGGAATGATAAGTAATAATACATAATAATAAATAATTGACAAAATAATAATAAAACTATAAATTAAACAGAAAAATATCAGAAAAATGTTTGCGTATTTTATTTTTTAATCAACTGTTAATTTTGAATTATTTTTTGTTTGTTTTTGATGAACGAAAATTTTTTAATGTTACTGTATTTTATAATGCCCTTTTTAGCAACAATTTACATGCCGAGCTTGTAGAGGAACATCCCCCAAAGTTTCATAGTAGGGCAAGGGGATACGTTTGTAAGTTATGCAATTGTTAATGTTCAGTTAATATTAATGGCGATTATGTTTGCCCATTTTTCTCATTAATTAATTAAACGTGAATGTCATTAGGAGTTGAATAGTTTTTCATTTCCCATAAATAAGCTCCGATGTGTTGAGTTATAAAAGGTCTCTTGAGATCTTTATCGGGCTGTCACGTCCGGTTATTCGGTACCAAACGCCATCTTTGACTGTATTTTCTAAAAGATACTCTGCCTTTGTTAAAAAGTGGGAAAATCTATCCAATTTCATGGTTTCTGAATAAGAGCAGCTGCTAACTCATGGGTTTACTAACAAAAATGAATTCGGGATCGGAAAGGTGTCAGAAATTAGCCACTTTGGATTTTAGATGAGCCTCGGCAGAAGTGATTCGACCGCCTAACGTTCTATACATTAGTTATTGCATCAAATGATGGAAGAACTCAAAATGATATGAGAGATCACCAGTTAGCAAAATAGATGGTTACCGTTGTCAGAACAAATGTTTTGCTAAAAGAGTTTATTCATTGCTTAGACCGCAAACCGGTCGCCTGGACGGAAGTACCTTTTTTTCGATATCATCTCCGCAAATGCTTCTTGTTTACTCTCACACTGATAACAGGCAAAACAACATTCTGCTGTAGAACTCTGCAAAAAAAGGGGGAGAGAAATAGGGGGTCACGCGACGGCTCATTACGCAAGAAGGGGGGTGTTCTTTTGATTCGGAAGATCACGTAGTCCACCCCTATCATATGTCGGCATCAGCACACAAAGAAGCTCGCTGTCAAATGCTCCCTCTTGATGTTCGCCGATCTTGGGAAATCTGGGCTGACCGCAGCTTTGTTTTGACGGCTGCTTTTGGAAAATTTTCCGGAGGTATCAAAGATTATGTTGTAAAGACGATTTTTCGATGTTGGCCAACTCTCTAACAGATGATATCCTTGTTCGTATCTGTTACCACTTTAGATTCCACGTATCATTTAATCTCGAGTAACCTACAACTCCCATAACCAAGCCAGCAATGTTCATCTTTACTGCAAGTAAAATCACATTTTTTAATGGATATCTTCATATAGTATATCTATAATGTTGGTCAAGTCGAATTCTTTAAAAAGTAAATATCCTATGAGCTATGACGTACGAATGCTATTTTTCTACATTTATGAATTCGAATTAAATCATATGCTAAAAATTAAAAAAAAGTCGTTAGATATTTAATAAGAATAATTTTAGTCAAAATCCTTTGATGGCCAGTGGACCACATTGTAGAACAAAGTAAAACAGTGGAGAAAGCATTGAAAATACTGCCTGGAAGCGTTCCAATACAAAATGTAACCATTAAGAGAAGAGTTATTACTGTAAAAAAATGTGCCCCCACAGTTAACTTTGTATTACTTCTTGCTGTTATTTTAACTTGAAGTTTACTCAGTTACTCATTACCTCTCATTTCGACAAAAATGTGGGTTTGTTATTGTCGATTCATTTTGTCAAATGTTGAATTTCCGATTTTTATCCTAAAATGAACGTTAACATCTTTAGAATATTGTGCCCAAATTTCTAGACGATCTGATAAATAGTAAAGGATTATGCAATTAATACATATAGATGAAATTTAATATATCTTTTTTCTAAATGAAATGTTTAAACTCATTTTCCCCACTTAGTATTTTTCATATTCTCTATGTAATCAAAATATTAAGATTTCCACAATAATTGAGCAAATATCTGAATTTTTTTTAATGTATCGTTATATATTTAGATTCTATGATAGATAACTAAGTATCTATTTTTTGATACCTTTGAAAATTTTGTTTAAAAAAATATCTGAGCTTAAATAGATATGCGATTTTTATAGGTATATCGCATATATGTACATCCAAATATTATTTTCTTCTGATCTAATCTTTGTATATCAAAAATCCGACATGTAGGTTTGTAGAACAAAGGACCCTGAATATAAAATTTAGAAAAAAAAAATCTAGTTTGAAATACCAAAATTGGAAAAAAGAAAAAAAAAATTACATTTTTTTTAATTATTATTTTTTTTTAAAGAAAATTATTAAGTTATTAACAATTTAATACTTTTTAATATCTGTAATGATTTTGCTTTATTGAGACATGATCCAAAAATTTTAATATGAGTGTTATTTACAGAATACATTTTTTTTTTTTTTTTTTTTTTTTTTTTTGGACCGAGTCCCCTTAAAGCAAAACAATTAATGTTAACAATTAATTGAATTTAAAAAAAGTCGTGATTTAAAATAAATCTGTTGTTTTCATAGTTTTAGTTTCATTTCTAGTGAACTTTAAATCAAAACTAAACATATGCATAAAGGCTGTATTGTGAAGCCTAAATGAAGGTCGAACTTTAATAACTGTCATTCAATGTGAATGTGAACTCGATGGCGCTGACACAAAAATGGCGGATTTCGTAGGCGGGTTTTTTTTGCGTTTGTACTGTCCCTTGAATTTGAATTCCAATAATTTCTAAAAGTTTTCTACGCCTTATTTTTCTGAGATTAAATAAGTCAAATAAAATTTCTGAAAAATACTGGTGTTTAAATTCAGGTGACCATACAAACGCTTAGAAAAATCCGCCTACGATTGCCGCTATTTTTGTGTATCATCGCGCAGGCCTAGTATTCAGGGGACGGGGACTAGACTGTGAGTTACATAGTCTTAATTCGTAACTGTGTCAATCATACATAACTTTCTGTTAAAATGGAATTTCCAGTTACAAGTACTAGTGCTGTAAAAAATATATTTGTGGGATATCTGAATCTATTGATATCGAAAATGTGTAAGGAAAAGTGGCAAATTGTTGGGAATAATTCAGAGATATAGATACAGAATAGTTCATGAGAACATTTTTTAAAAAATATTATAAAAGATTATATGAAATTGTCATAAGCTCTGAATTTTATAGCGTTGTTAATGATAGTGTTTGTGAAACGAAATTACATGATTTAATGCCCTAGGCCACACCCCAAACGGCATTTCTCGCTTCTACATGATTTATGATTGAATTTCATGGATGAGCCAAACTTAGGAATAAAACGTTTTTGCCATTTTAACTAATAATCAATAATTATACGCTGTGAAAAAGGTCAATTGTTTCTTATTCTACGAAAATATAACATAACCGCAAGAACTAAATTATACAATATCTTCTTCTGAATTACCAATGATTCCACAAAGCATTCTTTATCTTTAGAAATCTCAGAAATAAATATACTTTTTAGATTTAAAGACGCATTTATAAAAATAGTTTCTTTTGCTGCCACTGTTTCTTGGAAACGTTTCCGATTAGTTTTTATAATGTATTAATCAGGTTTTCTCAATCTAAAATATTGGTTTTTTAGGGTACTATTTATTCTCAATTAAATCTTTTCAGCTGCGTAATTGAGTTTATACATGCAATAGTAACAACATAATATAAATTTAAATTTTAAATTAATGCTGTTATTTGTCATCTTTGTCTATAAAACATGTTTATTGAACATGAAACTATTTACTTCAAAATTGATAACGTCCGAAAATACTATATTCCGGATTGAAAAAACTGATTAATACCCTATAAACTAGTCGTTGGGGGCCACCGTAATACTTACCCATCATGGATATGCATAATGTAAAATATTAAAATAAAAATGTGTAAACTACTTATAAAATGCATTGCAATTCAAATAAAATCGTGGCTTGATGACGTCATAATCTTTAAAGGCTCGGTTACTGAATTGCTTGAAAGAGGTTTTTCCTTATAACTCCAAAAATAATAATCCTATTAACTAGCGGTTTATTGCATCTGATTAAGCGTCAAATTTCCAATTAAAATATATCTTTAAAGTGAAATTTGGATGAAATACAGGGTCATGAAAAATCGAAGAGTGTGGAAAATATGATTCCAAATATCTCGGCAACTCATTATCCGATCGACTTCATGCTTTGTGTAAAATTTATGTTTTTTTATTGTCTTTTATATTCATTTCTTTAACTAAACAATTTCGAAAATTTTTATATACCTTTTATCAGAACGAATATTTCGAGTGTCCGAAAAAAATAGTTCCGGTTAATCGAGGTTATTGAAATGAAATAGGCTTATTCCCATTATTACATACTAAGTACATACCAAATTGCAAGTCTCTATCTCATATTGTTCGGGAGATAGAGCGTTTACAGACACACACACAGACACACAGACGGACGGCAAAATTTTTTTTCTAAAAATATGTTTTTCGGAATCTCCAGTGTCTGAAACGTGTAAATCCGTCAAATTTTTTTTTTCGATTTTCAAAACGATTACAAGACTTACCCTATACTACGTATGATGGGTAAGTAAAACTACTGGGAAACATTTCCAAAAATCGGTGACAACAACGCTTTTTTAAATCTCAAAAATATATTTTATTCTAACGTTTCTAAATATAGCCGCTTTTCGAAATCGTGAATAACTCGGAAGAGGTTATTCTATATTTTCGTTCGTTTTTACATCATATTTTTCTAGATTAAGAAACATTTGTCATTTTTTTTTTTTTTTTACAGTTTATAAATCAAGTCGGTGAAATATGTTTTAAGCATTGAGCTCTATATATAACGCAGGAGTTCAGATTCAGCAGTCAGAAGTATGAAAGGCAAATGAAGCTTGCAAGGCAAAAGTAAAAAATAGTCCGTGTTGTAAATGTCAGATATTAGTATTCTGATTTACTTTTATCCTAATTTATGCTTTTATAATTAAGCTATGCTTATCTAATACATAAATAATTCACTAATCATGTAAGGGAATGCGATAGACAACATGTTTTGCCATGAATGCGAGCTAAAATTAACCGTCACTGTATCCTTCCGCGCTGACCGCTGGAAATCATGTTGGGTATTAGGAAGGCAGATCTCCTGTTATATTTGGACCTCCGTGGTTTTAAGTAAAAGTTTCATAAACCAGCGAATTGTTTAATATTTTTTATTATTACCTAACCCTCGGCAATACTGTCTGTAATTAATTGTATAATTGCACTTCGCAATTAATTATACCAGCAGCTTCTGTACATAGAATCACGCCAAATGGTATCTGAAGAATTGTTTTATAGCTCATATTAAAAAAAAAAAAGAGAAATTTTTTGTCTTTTTATCCACAAATGAAACAAAATAAGGAGCTTGGATTAGAAACAGTCTCCAAAAGCCACCTACTGAATTCATGAGCCTTGCTTAGCCCAGCACTGAATTCATGAGGGCTTGGAAGTGGGTGGAAATAAAACAGAAAATAAATTTTGATTTGTGATTTGTTATTAAATATTTACACCGGAAAAATAATTAGAAAAACTATTCAATTAGAAAATAATAAATTATGATATGCATAGTCACATTGCTCTTACTATAGGTACGGAGACCATGGCTCCAGGGACTCTGATTAATAAACTCGTTCCAAGTTCCAAGTATGCGTAATAAGTTGATTAAGCTGGCATAAAATCGAGCTGCCTAATTGTCTGTATGAGACTATTAGAGGCCAGAATACTAAAGCAGAATGCTTATTTGATTTGATACGTACAGTATCCAAAAATAGCAATATTGTCCAAGTTTAACTTCTCCCATCGTACGAAATCTTTCCCATTTCTGTACTCTGATTTGAAACACGATTTGAGATTAGTATCTAAACCACTTTAGTTACATGCGTTACTTCTATTAGATAATTAATTTCCTAAATGGCATTTTATTTAAAATTTTATTTTTAATGGCTTTTCCTTATCACCAAATTCTTAGTGAAATACTATATACACGTAATTAATGATTCATCAGAACATACAATTTTATGTATATAATTTTAGGTCTGTTCGCTCTAATTTATTGCGTAGAATAATATATAGTTTCAATCTCTCTTTTCCTGATATGGCGCTTTAAATAAGGCAGTTTCCATAAGAGGAAAACAAACGTTGTTACATTTGGGTTTAGTTTCATTGCGTTTGGTCTTTAACCCCTTTACATATACGTGTTGTACACAAAATCCTTGAACTTCAACACCAGTATTTTAGTATCAAAATTTTCGTCTTACTTAATCGCAACATTTCAGGGATTAAATAAGATAAAAAATGCATTTTGAAAATAGTATGGTGTCGATAGATTAAAAGAAGTGTACACCTCTCGTCGAGATGTTTTTAATGCAATAATTTCAAAAAATAAAATAGAATAAAATTAATTAAATGCAATACATGGGACTAAGACGTGAAACATTTTAGCAATAAATTAAGTACTAAATCAAATTTTATTCATTGACTTATAAGAAATCACGAAATTTCGTAGGATTAATAAAATGCATTAATATTTCAAAAACTTATTTATTGTAAGCATAATTTGTCAAATTTTAAAATAGGGATAGAGAGTATTCATTTTATAATCAACAATTTTTTAAAAATTTATACGTAGTGAGAAATAACTGACTGATGTGAGAAATAAACGATGATGATGATGATGATAAATAAAACTTTTTGTTTTTACATTGGTATTATTCTTTACACTGCATAAGCTACTATACTTTGTAGTGTACTCTATACTGTTATTTTTACTGTACTTTGCCTAAGGGCAAAAATGATTAAAAATATAAAAGAAAATATTTTGTATTGCACTCTCCTTTTTTTTTTTTTTTTTTTATTATAATTTTATTTTAATGCGGTAAAAAAAAAAAGAAAAAAAGAATGAAGATATACTACTTTTGTATAGAAATACTAGTTGGTTTGTTGTCCGGGGAACCAATACAAAAGTAAACTAGTTGGATGCGACAATCCCAAAACTTTCTTCTATCTCACACAGGTTTCGCATACACTAAAAAGCATCAGCACCAATTTATATCAAGGTCTAACTGAATCTAAAGTTTTATTAAATTCCGTGCATTAGTTCTTGAGATATGACTATTGCTAAAATTGTGTAAATCCAATGCAAAATGCAGCATCACAGCAGGGCCGTAGCTAGAGGGGTGCCCGGGGGGCTCAGCACCCCCTGAAAATTTTTGAGCCCCCCCCCCCCCCCTGGGAAAGTTGCCAAGGCCACCAAATGAAATTCTGTTTCAAAAATCCAAATGAAACTGTTCAAAAATTGAACTTAGTTTTGGGGGCTTTTTACAGTTTTGCATAAATACTAAATTGTAGTATTTGTTTAAAAACTGCAAATACGTGCTTCAATAGGCGCGCATCCCATCTGCACATGCTCACGATTAGCAGCCTTTTGCTGATGCAAACATTGACTTTTGCATTAGTTATGTACTGAAATTTTTCATTTTGCAGAGTTTTCCATTATTAGCATAAAACAAAGTTATTCTAATGAGTTATATCCAATTTAAATACAAGTGGTTTTAGCTTTTGACTAGACACAAAAATAATTTTAAAATGCAAAATATACCATTGATTTTTCTAATGTTTTTTATCATATAAAAACATAACTTTAGAATCCTTAAGGGCAGGGAATATTCAGAAAAAAAATTAAAGGTTGCAACTCTTTTGAAACAGGTGAACTGTCAGCTTTTTATTTACTTATTGACATCATCACTTATTATTTCACTAGTATAATTAGACACTGAAAATTTTCATTCAGCAGCTAGTGATGTAGTAGTAAAAAACCCAGAGGGCATACGCTTTAGGCAGAGGGTATACCCTAAAAAGTATATGCTATAGTGTTTTTGAGAAGAGGGTTTATGGTATACTTTAAAATAATCCAGAAGGTATATGGCGTATCCACCATATATCTTCCGTTACATCCCTGTCTGCAGCCTTTACATTTCTTATCATCAAAAATAAAGTTATTATAAACAATTTAATAAGAAACATAGTGCCTACAATATGAATATGCACTAATTTACCTTTCTATATAATACTTTGATCATATATATCTGTGTTTGTGCGTGCATGTGTCAGAGAGAGAGAGAGAAATAGTATGAGCCCCCCCTTACATTTTCTTGAACTATTGTTTGAACTATTGTTTACTTCTAGCTACAGCCCTGCATCGCAGCGACACCTTTTGGGCTATTTACACCAAAACGTAAGCAGTATATATTTATGTCAAGGTCTAACAGAATCTGAAGTTTGATGAAATTCCTTGCATTCGTTCCTGAGATATAGCTATCGTAAAAATCATGAATAAAGTGGCATAGTAGCGCCATCTGTTGGGATATCTACACCAAAACATAATCAGTGTCTATTTATGTCAAGGTCTAACAGAATCTGAAGTTTGATGAAAATAAGTGAATTAGTTCTTGAGATAGAGCTATTGCGGAAATCTCGAAAAAGGTAGCATAGCAGCGCCACCTACTGGGCGATTTTTACCTAAACTAATCAGAACCAATTTATATAAGGGACTAATGGAATATAAAGTTTTATTAAATTTCGTGCATTAGTTCTTGAGATAGAGTGCCCACAAAATTTTTGTCACATACATACATACATACAGACAGACAGACAGAGTCACAGAGTCACAGACAGACATTTTCTAAAAACAAGCAAATCGTGTTCAGGACCTTCTAAAACGTATAAATCCGTTGAAAACCAGAAGTCGAAAATTTTCATGAATCCAATACTTTATTTTTGTAAAGATAGAAAAAAGTAAAAATGACTAAAAAAAAGGGCGTTTAAAATTAATATTGGTAACGACATTGTTCAAGAATAAAAAACTGTAAATTAAATACGGTGAAAAAACCCTATGTAGTTTTAACGAGAACAAAAAATCAGGCATCATTCATAGACTATAAATCACTTTCCAACACTAATAGTACATTTTTAAGATATTTAATTTTGTCACTCAATCTATATCTAAATAAGGAATTTAAAAAACAAATAATTCAGCAATAATCCATTTTCTGCAATGGCTATGTCCATATCCGGTAATGTGTGCAAATTCTTTCAAATCTTTATATGATCTGCAGAATTTATATACACACCATACATAATACACTAAAACTAAGCTAAGTTATAAAACGCATACCACACTGCAAAACTCACTTCTAGCAATTATCGAACATAGTCAGTTTTGTATCCGAATTCTTTGAACGTCTTTGTAAATAAAATATAAATGCTAAGCACTCTGTAATATATTGTGAAAGATTCACTATATCTCACTCGAAACCTCTATTTTGCAGTCTAAGTCCAGGTATAGGAAAATCCCATGTATTATTGATATTCCACAAATTTTAAATTAACTCCACTAATCGGCCGGTTCAAATCAAAATTTTCGTTCCATCATAACCAATCTTCCAACTTGAAGGTTTTTCAGCAGGAATAATAAAAGCACTCAGGGCAAAACGTTTAATCACATTGTTCGTTCCCACGAGAAGAGTGGGGTCCCAAAAGCGAATAAACAATCTTTGTCAGTAATCTCACCTTTCAAGGCTTATATTGGCTAGAGGAACCTCCATTGTTCTAGATGATCATCAAGAGATTTTTAGAGAGAAAACGGAGAGGCAGTCAGAGTTCAGTTAGAGAACTGTGTTAGGATTCAGGCAATCTGATCATAGAAAAACAGAGCAGTAGAGCTCCGGGTGAACATTTTCGAGCGGTTGTCTTGGACTCCTGACGAAAGAGTTTATACTGGCTCATGTTTCAAGATTGAGATATATCAGCAAGACATCCTTGCGTACTAAGTGCTGACTGTTTCCAGTACAGTAAGAACGGCGAAGATATTTTTCGAGAGATTTATCATCTTAGACTCTGTTTAGGATGGGCCCTGTTAGCGAGGACTCATTTCTCCCGCTCCCTTTTTAAAGTGGACGTTTCATTTGTTTTCCGTCGTAAACAACGAGCGTTATAGATCACTGGACTATTCTGTAATTATATTTTGATCACAAGCTACAAGAACTGAATTATTTACTTATTGTTGTGACATCTCATTTAGTCCAGAAATATGTTTTTATCATTATTTGAAGTTTTGAATTTAATAAATTCATTTTTGTGATATATGAAAGTGGTTCATTTAAAGGCTATCGCTTTCCTTTTTATTTATAACATCTGGACCCATCACAATGTAGAAAACATGTTGTAGTGCATTTTAGTGATCCTTTTTTATTTCATTATTTCTGAAGTAACATAACATTATTAAAATGCACAACAAAAGGATTCTCCCCCATAATAAATCATAATGAAATGAATTCTTTTGTGCATTTCTGTAAACGAACCATAAGTGCTACTTATTATAGACTCTTGCGAAAGCCTGTAGTGGTCAACCTTAGTGTCTCATATTAATATCATTATGTTTGAAATGCTCTAACACCAATAAAATAAACCCCAAACGATATTTCCCCATATATCATAATGTAACGGAACACTTTTGTGTGTCTCTGAAAAGAAAATATAAATGCTATATACTTCATTTTTAATACCTATTATTCTATACTAAACCTCATTAACATATAAAATGGATGGCAATCAAGTATATTTACGAAAGTTAGAGCACGGCCAGACAAGTAAACCGAATTCATATTTTTTTTATCAACTATGTTGGAAGTTTATTAAAAATGAAACAGGTTTCTTATTACGAGGTTAGTCAGACAGGATGTTTAGTAAATAGTTATTTGAACTAAATGACGGCATATGTGCTTTTCAAAATAGATTGGAAATGTTGATGAATTCGTTTCTTTTATTTGCCTTTTTTATTCTCCATTACTGAAGATAACACAAACAATTCCTCACATACTCAGATTAAAATGAAATTCAAATATTTCCATGAGATTAACTGTAACATGTCACACATTGCATAATGTCATGGTATACGAAAATTTTATGCAAGGAATCTACAGATGAAACAATCCATATTGCTTGCAAATAATTCCAAGGAAAGAAAACCAAACATGAATTTTATAATATAGATTTTTGATGATTTTCATTTGAGAAGGTGTTTTTCGTAATAATAAATTCGAAGTGTATGGAAAAATAATTAGAAATTGAGATAAAGAAATATACTTTTTTAGATACATTTAACAAGTTTTATATGCGTTTTTTTTTAACTCGTTTTCAAGATTCAGCTAAATTCTCTTTTACAAAACATGATAAATTGATATGACATCATCTACTGAGCGTCTTCAATCTTATCTATAATTTGAACTGTCATATAATGCATTAATACGGAAGTTTTAATTAATATCGAAGTATCATTTATAATATAGCGCTAACACTGAAGCTATACGAAAATTAAACTTTCATCAGATTTTTCGCCAAATGATGATCAATGCTGTTACGACTTATTCATTCCAAAGCACCGGAGTGTGTTGACTAATACTACATTATAAAAATTCTTTATTAAAAGTATTTTGAAAAACTGCGCCTATTAATCCCCTCCTTCTAGCGCTCTATCCGAAATAGAGTCCTGCATCAGATTGGATAATCCGATTTTACCCAAACCCGAAATTAACCTAAGTTGGGGTCGAGTCGGGTTGACGCAAATTTATTACGTTGAGTTTTGGGGGTTGGTTGATTTTAATTATTTCGAGTTCCGGTCGGTTTCGGGTTAGGATTTGACTCTTGAGAGCCGGATTCGGGTTGATCCGATTTTTCAAAAAAGTCTAAAATATGTTTTAGATAAAAAGCTACTTATGTGAGTATATATATGTTTGTGTTTCTAGATTAAAAAAAGGCTACATATTTGAGTATATATATATTTATTTTTTTAGATATAAAAGCTATATATTTGAGTACAATAGTGCACTACATTGAGTGCAGATATGTTTATTTTTTAATGTAAAAAATACAATTGATCTTAGAGATATAATTGTAGACAATTTTTCCATAACTGTATTAAAATATTGATTAATTTTCTTACACTTCGGATTCAGGTTTAAGATTTTCAGGTTCCGTTCCAGTTCTGGTTGAAGTGTGACTAATCCGAGATGGAATCGCACGTACTATGAAAGACAACTTTACCGGTAAGTTTCTCTGTATTTTTGAATGATTTGTTTATATTTATCATTTTTTTATCATGTTTAAAAGATGATTAGAAAAATAAACATAAAAAATGACTTTTTTGACCTGGTATAAATTGAGTTGCAAAGAGATAACGACTGTTCTATTTTTTTTTTTTTTTTTTTTTTTTTTTTTGACCAAATCTAGAGTCACCTTTACAATATAATTTTCATATTGATTGGCATAATTTTTTAAACGCTTCATATTATGTTAGAAATCATTAAACATTTTATTTATCTATTTTTATACAATTATTTTAGAGCTTTGATTATTATTGATTACTAGCAGTTTATACTTGTTGGAAATTTAATACAACAAAAATCGATTTAAACTATCAAATTTGCCGTTGTTTCTCAAAATATTTATTGCATTTATGTCCAAATAAAAAATAAAAGTTTGGAATATTGAAATCGTACTTTTCAATATTTTATGCTACAAAAGCGATTTAAAAAGACCGTTTTGGCGATATTTTTCAAAAGATATATTGCATTTACTTTTGAATGGAAAATAAAAGTTTGAAACATTAAGATTGGAAAATGCACGGTGCTTTGAGTGTGAGTGAAATTAGTATTAATGAGTGTTTGTGGAATGAAACTTGGAAAATATTATGTTACAAAAATGCCTGGTTCTGGCAGTAATTCATCATTCTTGTTACTGTAATGCTTTAAAAAATAGATTTACAACCTAATTTTTTACAATTTGCTTAAAAGATATATTGCATTTACATGTAAATTAAAAATAAAAGTTTAGGGTACTGAAATTAGGAAATTTGTGAAGCTTCTATTCATTGAGGAATTAGAATTCATGTGTGTTTGGTTCTAAATATAGCATGTTTTCATTAAGAAATTATTTTTTTTTTAACTTTACCAGACTTAAATCATTGTTTTTGAAGAAACTGAAGAGATAAGAGAGTGAAACTTTGTAACATTATTTTGTTTTCCTTAGGTTCTAAGAGTAATTAATCATTCTTGTTACTTTAGTATCAGGTATGTCTTTTTTTAAAAAAAGTTTCAAAGTCAACTTTGATGTTTTATCGCTAAAGGTTTTCCTAGAAAACACATGCTTTTCTTATCAAGAATTGTAGACAAACTTTGTATCTTTTGTGTTCTATATGCAAAGCATATTTGAAACAGAGAAGATAGAAAGTTAAACAAGTGTCCTTCCGGATCAGTCAGAAGAACGGGTTGATTCTTTTTTTTTCTCCAAATTTTAAGATACATACGTCAGATTAACTACAACTTAAACTTTTGGTCTTACTCATTATAAATTCGCTATCTTGGCGAGAAATTTGTAGTAAAATTTTAAATTTGAGTTACCAAATGTATGAGCTTATTATATAAAACTGTTAAAAAATTGTTAAAATAAAGAATTTTAAAATTGGACATAGGGTATAATATATTTCCAACGCTCAAACGAGGTTCAAACCCAAACCATTCAATATATGCAACCGAATTTTTTTTATTTTATTTTTTTCTAACTAAGTAAACAATTTCTAAAAAGTTATTGAAATAGAACATTTTTAACATATATTAATAATTAACTGAAAGTATAACACTACTGACCATATTTATTTATCATGTGTATGAGTTATGAATTTTTGGAGAGGACAGAAAAGTCCTTAGTGAAATAAACAGGAATCTGCAACTAAAAATAAATCAACCTACTCTTCACCGGAAGGACTTGTAACATCATTAAAATGCAACGCAGACGATTTTTCTCCATATACTATAATGTAATGCAATTCTTTTGTTTATCCCTGAGTAGTGATAATTGGGGTTCTGCGCCAGTGGTGGTGTGGTGTGACCTCTGAAGGTCAATACTGTATGCTGCTGGTGACATTTACTTGGTGACTGGATTTTTATTATGTATTTCCTGTTATCAAAACACGTAACTCATTCAGATTTCGAAGCATTATCTAGAAATGAGCAGAAAACATGCAGCTGATATGCCATTAAAACATTTTATCCTAAATATTTTGAAGTAGTTATCTAAATTAATTTAGTTTCATTTTCACACACATAAACAAAAATACACATTTAAAATGCATTATTAAACTATATATAAATTATATTTAATGTTATACGTATATCATGTTATAGGTACAAATATCCAAATATTATTTTCAGCATGCATTAACATATTATCTTTACTCGTAGCTCATTCGAATTTCGAAATACTTTCGATAAATGGCGAGACCACATGAAGCAGACATTAGTATTATCCTAAATAATTTTAATCTGTTATTTAAATGAATGAATTCGTTATGAATTTCACTTACACACAAATAAACGAATACATTTAATAATCATTATTGAATTACATTAAATCATATTTAACTTTATGCGCTTATCATGTGTTATAGGTATCATACATATGCAAATATTATTGTCACCAAGCATTAACATGTTATCGTAACATGTAACTCATTCGAATTTTGAAATATTCTCGATGAATGACCAGATCACATGCACCTGACATTATTATTATCCTAAACTATTTCAAGCAGTTGTTTATAATCGAATCAATTATTTATGTGAATTTCGTTTTCACACACACATGAAAAATTCATTACAGAAACATCATTGAGCTACATTTAAATTATAGTTAATTTTATGCGTGTATCATGTTATAGGTATCATACATATGCAAATATTATTTTCACCATGCATTAACATGTTATCGTAGCATGTAACGAATTCAAATTTGGAAACATTTTCGATGAATGACCAGATCACGTGCACCTGACTTTATTATTATCCTCGATAATTTCAAGCAGTTGTTTAATCGAATCAATTATTTATGTGAATTACGTTTTCACACACACATGAAAAATACATTACAGAAACATCATTGAACCACATTTAAATTATAGTTAATTTTGTGCGTGTATCATGTTATAGGTATCATACATTTGCAAATATTATTTTCACCATGCATTAACATGTTATCGTAACATATAACTCATTCGAATTTCGAAATATTTTCGATGAATGACCAGATCACATGCATTCGACTTTATTATTATCCTCAATAATTTCAAGCAGTTGTTTAATCAATTATTTGTGTGAATTTTGTTTTCACACACACATGAAAAATACATTACAGTAACATCATTGAACTACATTTAAATTATAGTTAATTTTATGCGTGTATCATGTTATAGGTATCATACATATGCAAATATTATTTTCACCATGCATTAACATGTTATCGTAACATGTAACGAATTCAAATTTCGAAACATTTTCTACAAATGACCAGACCCCATGCAGCTGACATGCCAATTAAAAATTTTATCCTAGACATTCAGAAGCAGTTGTCCGAATGGTTACCACAACTCTCAGGCAACTAAAGTTGACAGCCGATTTCTTTTCTCTGTATCTTATTTAGTTTTACTGCATATTTTTTTCTTTAGTTTCTTTTCTTTCTTTTAAAAAGCACAGAACAGGTTCTGATCTTCACGAGATGTATGTGTCATTTCGTACAAATACAATTTTGATAAACGACAACATCTTCTCAACAAATTTTCCGCAGATAAAAAGGTTGCTCCGGATCATAAATTATGGAATGAATATTCCTGTTGTAAGAAGTCTGGAGAAACATGGTTATGTATGACAGCATTTTTAGATGCGTTCGTAATTATATAAATACGTAGCACCTATAGTCGTCGTCTGGTTCGTCCGTCTATCCGCATGTAACAGCGCAAAACTACCCAACCGAATTGTTTTAAATTTAATGCACATAATCTTTGTAGAACTTTGTCGAGTCATTTTAAATTTTATGAAAATCGAATCAAAACATAAAAATTTATTAATAAAAGTTTTCTTCATTCTATTAAATCCTATCATACGTAATTAATTCAATGATATCCCATGATAGGTAATGATTACAGGTTGCCATGGTGATTACGTCATATTTAAGATAAAGTCATATTATTTCCGTATTACTGAATTTAAAAACCTAATTTGTATACTGAAATTGTTTAATTATAGCAACCATATAATCTACCGACAGTTTTTTGGATACATGTTTCCGGAGAAATTAACTATTAAATGGAAAAATAGTCTAAATATGGATTTCAAGGTCTGACCTTTTCAAAGCTAGGCTTAAGTTTCCCATTGGAATTTTCAGTAAATGTCAACAAAAGATAACATTGTTGCCAACTTAAAATGTACTTATTTTATTACGGAAATTAATCATGTCATAATAACTGACGTTATAATTCATTTTTTCAGTGGAACAATAGCGATGATTTTTTTTTACATTGTCTTGTATTGGATATTTGCACATAGTACAATTTTAATGTAACAGAATTGTAATTAACTGTTTGTAAAAATGTATAGAAACTTAATTTCAGAAAATAAAATTAATATCTATAATATGAAAATCTGCCCATAAAATAAATTTTGTATTCATACATTTTTGCATAAGAGTGCAACAGCTATTGCACCAAGATCTGAATATTTATAAAACTAGTTATAGTACGAGCGCACCTCATTTGTCACGTTTGACGTACAATTTCCAATTTGTTTGATAAACTACTGCTAACTGAAAATTCGACATCCTTAAAATTTGAGTCTCTCCAGTTATAAATTTTCTAAATCACAATGTATTAGTGAAGGAGCTAATTTTTAGATAAAATGAGCATAAGCGCCCGCAAAGAGGCGGCAGGGGTACTCAACTGCTCCTCCCTAGATTTTATAATTTAATTGCCGAAATTTACTTTTTATCTGATGAGTTTTAACAAAACTAATAAATTTTATTATTTTTAACTAACTTAAAATAATTAAATGCTAAGAGAAAAAAAGAACTTAGAATTTTTTGCCAGGGGAAAGGGGCTGAATTCCTGAACAGCCCACTTAGATGATAATATATTTTCTTTTAATATTCCTGTGTTTAAAAATTATTTTAAAAAGGGAGAAGACTCCTGATAAAAAACATAATAAACTGTTCAAATTCTTCATTTAAAAAAATGTCAGTAGATACTTACTTTTGAAATTTTCATATTTCTTATTTGTTATATTTATGTACTGCTTTTTATGTTGACATATTTAAAGTTTGTCTTACACGTTATTTGTTACCTTTCTTATGGCGAAAAGTTATTAGCTTAGCTTATTTCACATTTATGATTTCCAATTAAAAAAACACTGTCTAGGCAGCGGACTACAGTCACATGTGTTTCAAAATCTTGTCCCATTTTCTGCAATAGGTGAAAAACTGAAAACACCAAAAAATTGCTTGGTTCATGCATATCAGAAGATTGTATTTCAAATAAAATCATGCAAATCTTTATATAAAGTTGAAATAGGATTAATTTTTTTTAAATTCAGTTCTCCCTGCTCGTCTTCCAAAAAAGAAATTAGAAGAAAACAAATGAAAACATTAAAAAATATATCTCAGTCAAACATTTATATTATTAATTCATAAAATAAATTGTCTAAATTATCTGTTCATTCCTTCTAGTATTAAGATAACGTCTAACTTATTATTCATTACATTTTTAAATAAATAGCGTGTTTTGGTTTAATTCTCTTTATATTAGTTATAATATCTTTGTCTCATAAAACAGAGATGGCCTTCTAAGTCATTTTTTAATACACTTCTACACTGTTAAAATTTTGGTATTAGGTTGAATTTCAGTGTACATTACCTACAAACATAAGATATTGGAACATTTTAACATTATTTGATGTTTTATGTAAAGCACGAAATGGCACTCTATTGATTCATAATTATTAGGTTGAACCATTATTTGACAATTTTATAACTCACATAAAACACCAAATCATTGTAAAAATGTTTCACCCTTTTTGTTGTTGTGGCTACATCAACAACTAAATTGGGTTTGATCAAGTACTAAATATTTAACAAGCCATATGTTTGAATATTTATTCAGTAATTTTCAAATTAGCATTTAAAAGAATTGCTCTTGTCGATTGACCTACTGGGCAACTGGGTTGTAGCGTAAGATTTTTTCAGATGTTGATTGCTCTGACGTATAATCGATGTAGAAGACGAACGATAAAACAGCTTACTGAGAGAGTGCTGGAACTATTTCTTCACACATTTGCTATTGAAAATTACACCTTTTGGTGAAAGTTGAAGCATTTTCAAGGTGAACCACGGGGGAAGTTTTTTTAACATTAGGAAGAAACAAGGAATAGTTTTCTGATTAATGTACGTCGTGGAATGGTTTAATTTTGAAATAAATTATCTACACTGCAAATAATAATTGTTGATTTTGCAGTATAAAACTGGCACCCCAGCTGCCAGTATTATACCGTAAAATTAACAGTATTAAACAGTAAAATAAGCAGTAATACGCTGCCGTGCAAGCAGTAATACGCGGCCGCGCATGCGCGGTAGCGTATTACTGCTTGCACGGCAGCGTATTACTGCTTATTTTACTGTTTAATACTGTTAATTTTACGGTATAATACTGGCAGCTGGGTGCCAGTTTTATACTGTAAAATCAACAATTATTTTTTGCAGTGCAGCATACCAGCACGTGTGGATTTCATTCGAAAATTTTGTCTCTCAAATGATATTTCGCTATCATCATTGATTGCTGTCGTAACTTTTGATTCTGCGCCTCTTTATAACAGTAATAATTTTGAAATTATGGCTACAGATGCACAAATATGACAAACAGCCTTGGTCGACCTGTTTGAAACTCTGACATGTCACTTTGTACTTATTCATAAATAAACAGAACTATCCACTCTGAAATGAAATTTGGATACATCTTCAAATGGAAAAATAAGTCGAATTAAAAAAAAGTAGCAACATTCAGTGTTTTGTTCAATAAGTAATTACAGAAATGAATTTCAGTGTTTCAATAGCATCGTTTCCATTATTTTAGACAATCCTATATTTAGAACAATATATATCTGTTGATTTCAGAACTTTCCTATACATATATATAAGCATTGCTTTAATTCTATTTATAT
The DNA here is from genome assembly GCA_963931845.1 of Maratus michaelseni. NCBI lineage: Eukaryota > Metazoa > Arthropoda > Arachnida > Araneae > Salticidae > Maratus > Maratus michaelseni. The sequence continues at coordinate 96,552,695 of OZ007591.1, forward strand.
TTCTACTATTTTAGGGCGTTTGTCAGTGCGAGATCTGAAATTCCCCCGCGCTAATATTAAAACTAATGGGCATGTAATGCATTCGTATTTTAAAAATATCTCCCCAGTAAATTACATATTTAACAATTTTTTTCTGTTTACTGTTCTTAAAATATGTTTTTTTAACACTTTCCAGTAAATCAAACTTAAAAAAAAAAAAAAAAAAAAAAAAAAAAAAAAATTCACTGTTCGTAAAATATGTCTTTTTTTAACACTTTCGCGTAAATTAAATTTTTAACATTTTTTTCTGTTTACAGTTCTTAAAATATATATTTTTTAACACTTTCCAGTAAATTAAACTTTTAACAATTTTTTTTTCTGCTTACTGTTTTTAAAATATATCTTTTTTTTAACACTTTCCAATAAATTAAACTTTTAACAATTTTTATTCTGTTTACTGTTCTTAAAATATATCTTTTTTTTAACACTTTCCAGTAAATTAAAGTTTAAAAAAAAATTTCTGTTTACTGTACTTAAAAGATATCTTTTTTTTTATTATTATTGCCAATATAGTTGAAAAGTGTTTATGAATTCGGTTCGTCTGTCTGTCTGTCTATCCGTCCATCTATCAGTGCTCTAACTCTCGTAAATATTCTCGGATTGTCATGAATTTTTTATACATTAGTGAATTTTTTATACTGATATCGTCTATATATAATAATATACAATACTACGGTATCGTAATATACAATACTACGGTATTGAAAATGAAGTGTGTACCATTAATAGTTCATTTACAGGGACATACAAAAGAATTCCACATTACATTATGGTCGGGAGGAAAAATCATTCGTGGCGCATTTTATTGATGTAATGATATTTCAAACATAATGAAATTAATATGCATTACTGAGGTGGACTACAGCATGCTTTAACCGGAGAATGCAATTAGTAGCATTTATAGTTCATTTACAGGGACGTACAAAATAATTCCTTTACATTATGATCTATGGTGAAAAATAGTTTGCGGCACATTTTGCACATGTTATGATACTTGAAACATAAGGACCACTAAAGTTCAATAAAACTTATTTTCTATGATTATGGAGTGCGTAGGATTTATCTTTCATGTACAGAGACGCCCAAGAGAATTCGGTTAAAGGACTGACTATGATCGGTAATTGCTGGAAGTGCTCTTTCCGTTGTGATATGCAATTTTATGTGAGTTTTAGTGTATTTCATTTGTTTACAAACTCTATAGATCATATACAAGGCTGCACGAAAGACTTCGAATATGGGTAGCAATTACTGAAAATGGATTTTTACTCAGTTAAGTATTTTTAAATTGCTATTTGGATGCATAGATATGCAATTTTATGTAATTTTTAGTGTATTTCATTTTGTTTACAAACTCTATAGATCATATACAGGGCTGCACAAAAGACTTCGAATATGGGTAGCAATTACTGAAAATGGGTTTTTACTCAGTTAAGTATTTTTAAATTGCTATTTAGATGCATAGATATGCAATTTTATGTAATTTTTAGTGTATTTCATTTCGTTTGCAAATTCTATAGATCATATACAGGGCTGCACGAAATACTTCGAATTTGGACAGCAGTTGCTGAAAATGGATTTTTACTCAGTTAAGTATTTTTTAAATTGTTATTTAGATACCTCATTTCGCGGATGAAAAAAAAAAATAAATTCTTAATAATCTGTTAGTGTTGGGAAATGTTTCATACTCTATGTCGGTTTCATGATTTTCCGCTCTTGTTTTATTATTGCCAACATGTTTCTAAAATTTATTCTTAATTTTATTTGAAATGTTAAAATCTTACTCACAGCTCGTCGAGATTTTAACACATAAATTTATAAATTATGTATATATTTTACAAACATTTTGACAACTATAATAAAAGGGGCGATCCTTTAAAAACAGTACACAGAAAAAATAAGTTAAAAATACTAATTGCCTGATAAGATTTTTTTCAAAATACAAATGCACTACGCGCCATAAGTTTAACATCAGCGAGGGGAATTTATCTCACTGACCAACACCTTTAAAATAAACCTGTATGTACTAAAAAAAAAATTTTTTTTTTTAATGTTGATTTTCAGTATAATACTGACACCCCAGCTGCCTAGTATTATACCATAAGATTAACTGTAATAAACAGTAAAATAAGCAGTAATACGCTACCGTGCACAGCGTATTACTGCTTATTTTACTGTTTATTACTGTTAATTTTACGGTATAATACTAGCAGCTGGGGCACCAGTGTTATACTCTAAAATCAACATTTATTTATTTATTTATTTATTTATTGGCTGTGTACAGATAATTCTAAATATACAAAATAATCTACTGGTGCGCTCTTTGATTTCACTTATGAATGAAAAGTAACACACTGCATTAAATGTAAGGGATAATAATTATGCTTTTGTTGAAAGTTGTTGAGGATAAATATTTCCAAACGAAAACACACTATCGCCGTATATCACAGACTCTGTGGGCGGGTTTTCTTTTATCTTTAATCTTCACAGTTTTCTTTCTTAGTTTGACATATTTGGCTTAATGTTTCAACTTTGTTTTCTGTTGGATAAATTTTACTCAGAAATAGAGTTGCGTGCTGGATGCTTTTGTCAGCAATTAAAGCGCCGGCTATTATAGACATCACGCAATTTCAGGGAAAAATTCAGATTGATTTCCTAGATTAAACTTACCCCTTTTTTTAACGATCGTTTAAGTATAATAACCAGGTGTTTATTGCTCACTATTCTAAGAGGATAAGGAATATCAATTTCGGCTTTTCCCTTCTGCATTTTGCCTTTTCTATTGAAATATTGCTTAATCGCAAATTGCACGCAGTCAGTAAATATATATACATATATATATATTTATCAAAATGCAACTTCAGAATGTGCGGGTCGGGTCAGCTAAATAGATTTAAAGCATTTATTAAAACAGAGTTTTTTTATGCACTTACACAATCATTTATCATGCGTTATTGTACATAATGGCACCTCGTTCTAACCTGTGCACATGTACCCCTTTAAAGTAATATACAAATACTTATTTAATATTAATTTAGCATCAACATACTAACTCTTTCAATTTTTCATTTTATTTATTTAGCTTTTATCTTTATTTAATAATAATTTAACATCTGCTTTATTTATTGTCTTTTTAACAATATTAATTACCGACTTTCCTAAAAATAAATTCTGTTTATTACCTTATTGTCCGTCTTTATTTTTCATATATTTTTATTTATATCAAGATTTGCAGTAATAACTTCTTTGAATAAAATCAATTAGTCTGTTATATTTCTTTATTCCAAATTTAAATGGCAGCAATACTTTTATTAATATAATTTTTCTCTCTCTTGGCACAAATTTAACTTGGCTATTTCTTGTCACATGGCCCTACGTTTGATATCTTTTAGCATCTCTGTCAATTTTAATTTTCTGTTAAGTTTTTTTTTCGTTACTTATGAATGTTTTTATGTATTATTATTTAATTTTAATTCATTTTCCATATCTTAATTTATTTAAATTATCATGGGTTTCTTCATGTTATAAGGAGCTTAATTTTATGATTTTTAGGCATCATACCGACAATATTCAACGAAATAATATAATAACATATCTTTACTATGATGAAGCTCCTCTGAAGAAACAATAACACATTCATAGTTTCTTATTTTTGTATTTTCACTTTCCTTTACACATCTGATTTCATTTTAATTATATATCTATATCTATCTATCCATAGGTATATATGTTATATAAAAAATTTATTTCCTTCGCAAATCCTTCGCATTCATTTCGCATTAGTCCTTTAAATTAATCTAACTTCTGACATAGTCAGTATTTCCTTAATTCTTAATAATATTTATTCCTATTTAATGTCCTTTTAAAAGTAAATACCGTACATTAATAATTATCTTATTCCAAATCTTAATCTAAAATTTTAAATTCATTCGTAACTTTTATCAGCTTCCCAATCTATAAAATTCCGAGAGACGCTTTTCTCATTTCGAATGTTTTTTAAAAGCCATTTTTTTTTTATTTTTATTCCATGCGCTGCTTTCGCGCGCTGGGGGATTTTCACTTCAAAATTAATGCGCGGCTACGAGAGGAATTCTTTCGTGTTAGAGCTTCTCCCTCGCACCTCATTCGCTTGGCTGGAGCTCGCCTCTCACTCATTGGTTTGTGGGCTCGTGACGTCGTATTCTGTATCACTACGCTCAGTGAACAAAACTCGCTTGCACGCTTTGGAGAGGAGATTTTTGACGTGTTTGGAAGTGTAACCAAATGGTTATCTGCTGTTGTAGTCATGTAGAATTTTCATACAGCTCTTTAAGATCTTTTAAAACGATGTAGTGAGCCATCGTGAAGCCTGAGGGCAATAAGTTTCTACCGAATACAGTGGGAACTGTTACTTGCATCGCTCTTGTTTCTAAATAAACGATTTGTCTGGAAATTGGCTGGTCTTTATTGAAGAAACTCTGGTGGAATCTCATCATTGCCTCACCTCTTCGCCATGATTATTGAGTACGACTGCAATCATTCCCCATCTTGAACGAACTGCCATTTTTTCATGGAGTAAAAAACTATCTTCGTAAAAACACCACATATATATATATATATTATGTATGTGCGTGTGTATACATATATGAATGACTATATATATAATATACATATACTCATCTGTAAGCTCCTTATGCACAAACGACGGATGATTAAAAGTTAATTTACGCAGTTTTTTTTATAGCCATCGCAATTTAGACAATACCAATTTAAAAAAGTCATATCTGTAAACCCCAAATGCACAGACGACTAATGATTAAAGTTTAATCTGCGCAGCTGTTTAAAACCATATTGCAAAAGGATTTCATACAAAAAATAAATAAATAGGAAAAAAGGCAAAACAAGTACAAATTGTATCTGATTTTTAAAAATAATCTTGAATCATAATATTGGTTTTCAACCCTTTAAACATTTAAACTGTATTTTCCCTCATAGTTTCTAAAGAACGTTGCCACTATGGTTTAACATAAACTTGTGAGTTCGTCTCATAGGTTGTCCATGGTACGGCTTAGAATCTTAATTCCGTGGCATTATGAATGTGATTCTGGTGACTATCAATTTGTGACTACACTGTGAAATCACCGTGACTTGAGTTTGAGTCATTTACTCGTACATCTCATCACAAAATGGGACATTACAGTGACGTATACACAACTCATTTCTATGACATGTGACAGTGGACATAGAGGGTTGCTGTGCACCTTTGCACTTTCAGCATCTTTTAAGCATAAACCCCAAAAACATTTTTTATAAAATATTCTAACAATAACAAGATGTGAGTTACATCTATGTAATGCTACAAGTTTCTATTTTAAGAAAATTTTATTATATACTAGCTAATCCGCCCGGCGTTGCCCGGGCCCGAAATATTAATAATCTGTTGTATACGAATATGACTGAAATCTGTAAGGCTATTGAAATCAAGTCGAATGAGGCAAACTTCGTCGTAATCGGGCTCATAAAACTCAAGATCGGAAAGCGCGTCCTGGCGGTCGAAAGTGCAGCTAAAATATTTACGGCTATAGATATCAAGTCGAATGAGCCTAACCCCGTCGTAATCCGGTCCATAGAACCAGATATACTCCTATAGTTCCACTTTCCACCGCCAGGGAGCGCAGTCTGTTCTGGAAGAGGCCTTTTCAGAACACTTGATCCAGCCAAATTTCCTAGTAGAATTGAAATTTAACTACGGGTTAACATTGCCAAAATAGCGGAAATCGCGAAAGTGGGTTACGTAATCGATCGGTTGCTAAAGGGTTAATGTAGATATTTTTTAAAACCCACCAATGCATTTTGAAGAAAATGAAGGAAATATGATCTGGCGTCTACTGTTTGTCCGTACTTGCATTTCCCGAGTCGATGCCGATTTTTAAATCTGGACCAAAGAAAGGAAATTCGCGTGAGGGAGTTTTGAAAAGGATTTTTTTCGGAGGGTTAAAATTAATTTTTTTCAAAACGGATACCAGATTTTAAAAAACAAAGGGATTTAGATTAGGCACGGTATATTTAGTTTTTCGTATCTTGTTTATAAACACCAATTCGGATTTTTAAAGATAGGAGAAATAGTTAAAAAAGCAAAATTGACTTACGGTTAAAAACGTTTTCGAAAGGGTTAACGTGATCTATTTTTTAAACTAAATGTTTCTGCCTAAACCCGATAAAACGCAGATGTCTTTAGGTGTGTTTGCTTTTTGTTTGGTTATTTTAGAAAGCCTATGCCAGATTTAATATATAGCAGAAAATCGGAATTCGCAAAAGAGAGTCCTGCGCACGAATTTTTTTTTGAATGGTTAATATTCGTATTTTTCAAAAACAAATACATATGTCAAAAAAGGAATAAATGTAGATATTGTCTGGTATTTTTAGTTTTTCGTACCTGTCTCTGAATCGCCAATGCGAAATTTTAAAAATTGCCAAAATCGCAAAAATCGCAAAATGGCATACAGAAAATATACTTTTTCGAAGGGTTAATTTTTGTATTTTTTAAAACCAAAGGTGACTTTGAAAAGGACAAAAACAGTTCTTTAATTTGGTGACCTTCGTTTTTCCGTATCTTTTGTATTCCGGTAGATGTAAGGCTCGGAAAACGGGAGAAAATAAAAAACACGAATTCGATGCTTTTTGATTATTTTTTTTGAAAGGGTTAAATGTAAAATTTTTTCAAACCAACAAGATCGTTCGAAACGTAAAAGTATGTTCTTTTAGAATATGCAAACGGTTTTTCCGTATTTTTAGCCGTTTGTCCATGGCGAATTTAGAAATACTTTAAACAAAAACGGAATGTCTTTTGCTTTCTTTCTTCTATTCCGGAAGATACGGAAATTGGTTTCTGCACATGCGCCAGCTCGCTCAGAATAATGACTTTTTTATTTGTGATCTTTGATCAGTTTTTAATTGATAAATACTTTAATTTTCAAAATTTTAAAATTCTGAGGCTCAGGTATACCAGGAGAGTGTTTGGACTACCTAAATCTAAATTTACAGACTTCTAAGTGCGCTAAATTTTCCTAGCCATCGCCAACAGACACATACACACACACACACACACAGACACACAGAGCGAAACTTTCTTTTATTAGTATAGATATTTATTGGTATGCAAACTACGGTTTTCCCTAACACTCTAATGGATTTCTCATCATTAAAAAACTGTTTACTCAAGCTTTGGAGCACCCAAGACAGACAAATCAACTGTATGGAGACGGATTTGACGTAAGGAAAACTATACTTCAATAGATCGATTTATGGCGTACAATAAAATTAGATGCATTTAAAATCATAAAATTGACCAAGTATTTTACGATGTTGAACCTAAGGGTTCCCAAGTAATAATATCAGATGACCAAAGTTGTAATTTTTAGGAATCCAATAAGAGGTCTTGGAAATAAAAGGTTAAAGACAGAGTTTCATGTTTGATTTTTTTTTTTTTTTTTTTTAAGTATCATTCTAGTTCACAGTTTACTTCGAAGCACTTCTGAAATATTAAAATGATTTTGGCATCTTATGTGATTTTAACTAGCAGCATGCACTCTTGAAGTTGTTAGGTCCTAAACCCCTAACTACTTAATTAAGTTTGATAATTAAAGATACATTAAAAATAGGATATTTTATCTGTGTGTCGCATTCGAGATGATTATAGCAATATGCATCTTATCAAAGCCACTGCATCTCCTTCCTGATGACGATAAGGATGCTACCTTCTTTTGCAAGAATCATTGAAAACAGGCCCGGCCCGAGTAAAAATCAATTAAATCAGGCCCAGCCCTGCCCGACCCGACTCAATTTAAACAAAATTTTTTTTTTTTTTTTTTTATTATACAAGTAAGAGTCTTTTAATGAATACTGCATACATATTTATAGAGAATTTTTACAGTATATTTTAGATTATTATATCTTTACAAGCCATAGAAAACAGAATAGCGACATTAATGATCACTTAAACTCTTAAACTATTACATTCAATTTAAAACATTAAAAAAATTACTGTAGTTTAGAATAAAAGAAATAAAGATGGTTAAAATCATCATAACTGTTGCTGTATAATAGAAAAAGTAGATTTTTGAAAATGTTTCCCTATAATTTATTAGAGTATATTTCCAAAGATTCCGTTAACAAAAGTCGGCGATTACTATTTTAACAAAACAAATTGCTTGCTCGACACGCCCTGGGAACAATCAAGTCCAGTTCCGGCCCGGTCCGAGTATGTAGAATAAAATGTAAACCTGATCCCTCCTTATTCGAGTCTGCTTAAAAAAATAAGACCGAACTCAGTTATGATGTAACTGTCCGATGCCGATATATTTCTGTATTGATGTTTTCAAGCTAACATCGGCTCGTGCAGCACATTTCTACTTATTTTTGTCCTAATCACGTCCATTGAAAATTGTTCATATTTTATCTGCAAAGTTTGGTCCTAAAATACTAATATGAAACTCAAAAGAGCTCAACTTTTACTTAAAAGGTGACATTTAAGTATAGAATTATAGATGTTAAAAGATGTTAAAATCTTCCTATTACATCTATTTCTAGTCACGTAAGTAAGAGTTGAGCTCTTTTGAGTTCCATATTAGTATTTTATAAATAACTCAAGGTTTATATTTGCATTTCGCCCTATTATTTTAATTTAGTACGATCCTTTTAAATTTGTCATATCGGGCCGGTTGGCCCGCGTAATTTTTTTGTCGGCCTGGCTTGCCCGTTTAATATTTATTATCAGCCCGCCCCGACCCGTTTATTATATTTATGGGCACGACCGGACCCGTTAAAAAATTGTCTTTATTACTCGAATGTATACCCGTTTAATAGAATAATTTATGTTTGCGAATTCTCTAATTCAATAATCAAGCTTTATACCTTTTGATTTTTTTCACTGAAAAGGATATTAATGTCCTACTTTTATGAATTAAATAATCCATAATAAAATCACTACAAGTTCTACATAATATTTAAAATTACCTATTACAATTGCTAAATGTTTACATAAAACGCTCTCATGCAATCAAAACAACCAAACCCTCTACACACCTTGACAGCTGAGAGCATTTAAGAATCCAAAAATATAACTTGTCTTTAAATTTAAAAAAAGTAAAAAAAGTAAATAGGCTAAAACAAAGAGAAAAAAAAAACTTGTAACAAAACTCTCTCGACTGAAGAAACACTAACTCATCGCTACACATTCGTTCTGCAACTCTGTCGACCTGCCAGCTGACAAATGTGTTGCCAAACCCTCTTGGAGAAAAAGATTCACTTATTATTATTTATTCTTAGTCGTTGTTTTGTACCTCGAGATACAAACGAAGCATGTCGCTTCAGTGTTATACGCTCACTTGGTTTATGAATGATTTTTGGGAACTCATATGAGATGAGGTTTATTTTTGGAAAACTATGAGTCATTAAGCTGCAAATTAATGGGTGACTTGGGCGTGCTTTGCTTATTGTTGAACAGGTAGATTATTCAAAGATAGATATAAATCGTTTATTTCGATGAATGTGTCTTGGGAAGTTGATATAGGTGATAATGTTTCAGAGATAAGACAAAAACATTGTGTCATACAGCAATGCGGGTTTTAACTTTAAGTGTACATTAAATAGGACGATGCATCAAAATATTACATCTAATACTTTTTTTCTATTGTTTTATAACATTTTTCTTTAACTTAAAAAAAATCTCCTAGCACAATTGTATTTTCAACTAAGATTAACACCATAATGTGCAAATTTACTAAGGAGGTCTCTTCTGTTAAATATTAACTGCTTAGCTATTTTAATCATATAGTGTGTTCATTAATTACTTTCTGGATTTAAAAAATAAATAAATAAAACCTTTACAAAACTATTTTACATGTACAAAATTCATTAGTTTCACAAAGTGTATGAAAATTATATAGGCAATGAAAATTCAATATATAATTATAACATGGAGAAAAGAATTACCGTATTTGCTAATTGTAACAGACATGACCAAGTTTAAGATTTCCTAATCTGAAAATTCAGTTAAATTATTCAAAATTACAGAATAGATAGTCTGATTGAGGGGAATTTAACATTTCTGCGTCAGAAACTTGAAATTAAATTACTAATAATAGCTTAAAATTTATTATAAATCTTTAATCTCAAATTTAAAAATCGGGAGAAATTCTTTGAATATAATTAAAGAAATTACGTTTACTAATTATTTATAAACTAGCTGATTCAGCGCAGAGCGATCAGTGTCTACACTTTGAAATACAGGGTGATTATAAAAAAAACATCCCGATATATGAGCCCCTAACTATTATACCGTTCACAGAAACTGAATGAAATTCTGGCCTGAACTATTTTGAGGTACGCGCTCAAGAATCATGTGAAAAACAATAGTTAAATTCTAACAGTTACGGTTACAGTAATGGCAACACCTACTTTTTTTTTATTGGAATGTGATCTTCATAGTGAAAAACCATAAAAAGCGTTGGAACGGTACCTGTAGCACGAAAATCGCCGGCGCTAGGCAGACTAAGAAGAAAAGTGAAAACAACCAATAAAGGACAGAGAAGCAACAGAAAGTAAAACATTTTATTATTCAGTGCTATCCACCATCTGCCGCATGTAAAGTGTCGTCGTGTGTGAAATGGAAAATGTATGAAACACAATAAAATGTTTTGTTTTCTGTTGCTTCTCTGTCCTTATTGGTTGTTTTCACTATTCGTCTTAGTCTGTCTAGCTCCGGCGATTTTCGTGCTACAGGTACCGTTCCAACGCTTTTTATGGTTTTTCACTATGAAGATCACATTCCAATAAAAAAACTAGGTGTTGCCATTTGAAATTTTCGAAATTTTGTCACTGTAACCGTAACTGTTAGAATTTAACTGTTGTTTTTCACATGATTCTTGAGCGCATACCTTAAAATACTTTAGGCCAGAATTTCATTCAGTTTGTGTGAACGGTATGACAGTTAGGGGCTCATATATCGGGATAGTTTTTTTATAATCACCCTGTATATGCAAAGAAATATATGAAGAGAAATTTTGTCATCATGGCGGCATTTAGTATATTTTTTATTGGTATTCTTTTTACTGGTATTTTTTATTGGTATTGGCCCTTGTCGGGCGGTGGGATATAATATATCCCACTTAATTTTGATCACAAAATTCCACATTGGCACCGGAATTTCGGAATACAATTTTGCTTTAATACTGTACAAGAAGAAAAGCTTTTACTTATTTCAAAATCTATTTATTCGTAAATCCTGGTATCATTCAATCATTTCAACATTTTAGAGACAGAAGTACCTTGCCCCTGAAAGGGTTAAGTTCACTTTTCCGGTAAGAACTTGGCGGAAATCGCGCCACCTCAGACATATTTCCACAGCTATGCTCCGGAATGTTCACTTCAAATTGTGAATTCGCACAGTTTCGCCTTCGCTGGATAAGTCTATTTTGCCGTTGAAAGGAACATTCTGGTGCTCGTCTGAGCCTACCAGCTCCATTTCAAATGAATTTTCTTTCAATCATATTGTCCACGGTTTCTGCGGCACGCCGTTGTCTTCTGCATAAATCATAAACTGTACTCTGTAAACCCATTTTTGAAAAAATAGGCAAAAAATTAGCGAAAAATTAGCGATCTTTACACCTCAACATGTCCCCTCCTTAGATCAATGAATGAAATCTCGCATCACCACACGCCGTTACATCAACAAAATCATTATAACATCGTCAAAAAATCCTCATCGTTTCAAAATATTGTAATCATAAATAACTCATTTTTTGCGAGAAATACCACAACAAACAACGAAGCCGTCTAAAGTTAGGTTTAGCAAGTTTGATTTTCTAATCAAACCACTCGTTGCCATCGGCAAAAGAAAAATAACCACTTTTTCGCTGCCACGTACCTTAGCGTTTCATCGTATCAAAATATTGTAATTATAAATAACTCATTTTTTGCAAAAAAAAAAAAAAAAAAAAAAAAGGAAAAATATTTCACACCATGACAAATAACGAAGCCGGTTAAAGTTAGGTTTAACAGGTTTGATTTTCTAAACAAACCACTCGTTGCCATCGGCAAAAGAAAAATAACCACTTTTTTGCCGCAACATACCTTAGCGTTATATATATATAGATATAAATAAGTTTGAAATGTAGTAGTACTTTCCGAATACATAGTGTATGGAAAATATTATAATCATGGTGTATGTGTATGTGAACCCGATAGCTTCCAAATAGTACTTCCTATTGAACTTCCATTTGGCGAACATATTATAGACCATTGTCGCGAGAATTGTATAGATTTTTGTACAAATCGACCAACGGATTAGATATTTAAACAATTTTCAAAGCATTTTGTGACCGATTCTAAAAGGATAATCATCAAGGAAATGTGACAGAGCATATAATTGATAAATATTTCGGCGATGTAGTCAAGCACTGGTGGTTCAGAGGCGTCTCCAATTTCTAAACGGGAGTCCAGTGTACGAATCCAGCTCATTCCATTCTGCAAGAAATTTATCTGAACCAAGGTATTCTAAAAAAATGTTCGAAAAGTCGAGTGGTTACTTCAGAATATTTTCTCCAAGTATTTATTTTTCTACTTTATTGCTACATTCTCAATAAGTAATTTCCTTCTATTTAATGCGTTTGGTTCTGTCGTCCTAGTAATAGGGCATGTCTTATGGTCGACTACTATTTTGTCTTAACAATTATTTTTATTATTACAACCTGTGGCCAGAAAGTTCGGTGAAGGATCCTGTAGAGGTCGCTGATGTACTATATATAATATCAACGCGCCACGCGTGGTGAAGGTCAATATCTGTTTGAACGTTTGGCAAGGTTCCAAGTGCGTTTATTCCCTGTTACGTTTAACGCCGAGTGCGAAAGGTTTCTTGTGGATTGTCGCGGTAAACAAAATGGATCAGAGAATAAACATGTTGTTTTGTTTCAAACTTGGAAAATCGGCAAAAGAAACTCACGAAATGCTCAAAGAAGTTTATAAAGATGAAGCCGTCACATCACAGAGTGTTTATGAATGTTTTAAGCGTTTCCGGGAAGGGCGGACCAGCGTGGAAGATAATGCCCGGCCACACACCGCCTTGGTTGTATGGCAGTTCCTGGCCGCGAATGGAGTTGTGACACTTGATCACCCCCTTATTCACCTGATTTGGCACCTGCAGACTTCTTCCTCTTCCCCAGATTAAAGTCAGCCCTGAAGGGAAAGAGATTTGTGGACAACACCGACATTCAACGCAACGTGACGGCCGAGTTGAAAGCCATTCCGAAAGATCTTTTTTACAGGAGTTTCCAGGACATATATACTCGTTCCCAACAGTGCATTACCATCCATGGAGATTATTTTGAAGGACAGTAAATTGTATTTGATGCTGTACAATACTGTATTTGAAATAAAAATTCATTCACCGAACTTTCTGGCCACAGGTTGTATCTGCACGTAATTAATGTTCAGTACAAAATCTTAAAATGTAAGGGTTAAAAGTTTGTGACGTAGCACTTCCTTATAGCTGTCTATATATATTTACCATTTTCTTTTTTGTTCTAATTATATTCACAGGTGTAAATATTAATGTCGACATGAAAATAGTGAACACGATATGTGAACATATGTGAACCACGATAACTTCCAAATAGTACTTCCGATTGAGCTTCCATTTGGCGAACATATTATAGATCATTGTCACGAGAATTGTATAGATTTTTGTACAATTCGACCGCGCATGCGCGGCAGTGCATTACTGCTTATTTTATTGTTTATTACTGTTAATTTTACGGTATAATACTGGCAGCTGGGATGCTAGTGTTATACTGTAAAATCAACATTTTTTTTCAGTGCAAGTGAAAATACTGATAAAAAATCTCGTTTGAAGTGTTAATCAAGTACCTAATTAGGTATTAACCACTTTCCAAAGTCTCCACAACTCATACAGAAGCTGTGTCACTTGAGAATGCTTCTAAAACACATTATGCGAGGTACATGGCGTACCGGTTAGAGTCCTTAAACATGAACTCTCCACAACTCCAAACAGAGCTTTGACACTTTCCAAAAAATTTTAGTAACTGAATCTCTTAGGTCATAATGAACAGAGGAAAGTATTTTCTACTAGGTAAATTATATTCAATGGACCATCCATGGAGACCAGCAACTATGATACTCCATCCATTGGATATAATTTACCTAGTTGAAAATACTTTCCCCTGTTCATTATGACCTAATTACATGGTATACAGGAGTTGTTCTTTTTCAGATTCATTGTGTAAAATGCTATATTTATAGCTCGGATGAATGATTAGCACTGCAATTCGTAACCTTGTTCAACAATTAAGAGTGAAATATTCCAGCCAGGACATCGTTGGGATAGCTCAGTAGGAAGAGCGCTGGCACGTTAAGTCAAAGTACCGAGTCCTGGTCCCAGCATTTTTCTCTCTGTTGGAATAGATTTCAACTACGATACTCCAGCCATTGAATAGGAATCTCTTAGATTCTCCATTTCTTTGACGGCAATCAAATTCGGGAGAGACTTAACCAGTCCTATTATAAGTTTAGAAATGACCAAAACGTAAGTTAAGACTTGGTGACATTCTAAGTTAAGAAAATGTCACCAAGAGAATGTCAGAAACAACCCAATAGGGATGAGTCCATAAAAGCGGCAAAAATCCCTAACAGAAAGAAATAAACACAAAAAATGAAACCAGCCCATAAAAGTGGCAATAAACATAATAGTGACAAACACCATGATAGAGACAAACAAACCCAATAGGGATGAGCCCATAAAAGCCGCAAAAAAAAACAAACAGAGACAAATAAACACAACAAAGAGACCAGCCCATAATAGAGGCAACAAATGTGGCAGCTACAAGCCACCGACAAAGAGTCAAACCAGCCAAGTGGATCGCCGCTACGCAACGATCATGCACGCTAATGGCGCCCGATGCATGTAAAATCCGTCGTGGGTGAAAATTCTCCAAGTTTCCTGTGAATTATACCTCTAGAAGTGCCTAGTCAGATGAAGATCTCGTCACTTGATCAAGATTCTAAATTTCGAGACCAACTCGGGTAGCGATGGCATGACATATGGGTGTGTGATGCAGATTGAAATAAGTAAATACTAAAGCATCTCACATCAGTCCAGCATGATTTCACTGCACTGTGCAGTTCTGAATCGACTCATCCATACATCAATTAGCAACCGGCCAACTAAGGAAAAGCGACTTAGACAACAAGATGCACTGAAGCCACGTTGGCCAAGAGGCTTATCAAACAGATCTTCCCTTGCGGAGATCAGGTGAACCTCACTCCGTTGCTAAGCATCAACCCGTTAAGCTGGGCAAAAGCCCGGCAGGTGCGGGCCTGGTCAGTGGTTTAAAAAAAAAGTTAAGAAAATGATGTCATCCTCAACCTCGATCGGCAGTGGTCGACCAGGGGGGGCGGGGATTGTCTCCACTCTCTGTGAGTGAATTTCTCTTTCATAATCTACTAAACTTCTCTTAAAGAATCTTCCACCTCGCAGAATTTCGAAAAGCTTTGTACTGCCCAAAACCTTTTAAAAAGAAGATTGGTTATAATCGATATCTGATAGAGTTGCAAAAAACCGGTTTATTCCCAGGTTTATTTCCAATAGACCTGGTTTATTCCCAAAAGACCTAGTATATTCCCCAAAAACCAAGTTTACTCCCAAAAAACCCGGTTTATTCCCAGGTTTAAACCGGGTTTTTTCTAGCCTTTGCAACTCTAATATCTGATAATAAGAGAATCACCACCGTGGGTAAGTATTTCTCAGACCACTCTTTGGATCGTTTCTCACGCTTTACATTGATTAGATTTTTCATTAGTACTGTAAAGAGGGATTCTTTACAATCGTGTGCTTTTTGTAATGCTGAATATTTTTTCTTTTCACTTATGAAACTAATATTAACACACAGATCAACATATCCTGCGAAAGTGTCAGCCTCATAAGCATATGTTCCCAACTTCCCAACCAAAACAATGACCTGTACAAATAAATATAGAGCAACTAAATTAAAAGACAATATACATTTTGTACATGAATTAGGCAATTCTGCATTAACCACAAAATGTTTTTATTGCCTTTAATTTGTACTAAATATTTTCATTAACTATAAAGTTATGTAAATGCCTGAAACTTGTTTGAAAATTCTAACATTTATAAAGGTTGAATAATATGAGTATTGGATTTAATTATCTATTGCAAAAAGAAATCTTGTGCATATTATATTATTTATAGACTTATTATTTTTAATAAATGAGACTTACTTTGAACCTTACTTTTAACCTTTGCTTTGAACGAAAGCTTATCTGTAAATCTTTCGGCTTGAGCAATGTTGTGGTTAATATGAATTATGATGCCTTTAACAATATTTTGAAGAAAATGAACTAAAACTCTTTTGAAAATTAACTAAACAGCTGCAATGTAAGTTTTCGAATGTATGTGAGTCGTCTACTTAATGCTTCTCTCTATACTTGCCAAATTTCATCAAACCTTTTCTCAGGATATGTATATTAAAAAACAGAAATACACAGTTTTTAAAAAAAAGAATTAAATAGCTGAAATGTACGATTATAAGGGACACGAATCATCAGATAGAGGGTTTTTTATCAGGCATTTTAAAATATAAGATAATTAAATAATCATTTTTGAAAGCGTATCTTAAGTCCTTGAAACCTAACATTAATTCACCTATACACAATCTTAGGGAATTATCAGACTTATAAGCCACACGTTCTCAAACAAAACGGGAGAACTACACAATTACAGAGCAATTAAATTAAAAGAAAATATAGTTACATTTGATACACGAATTACGCATTTCTGCATTAAACACAAGAATATTTCAATTGCATTTCATTTATACTAAATATTTTCATTAACTGTAAATTTATGCATATACCTGAGACTTATTTACAACTTCCAGCATTTGTAAAGGATAAATAATATTAGTATAAGATTTAATCATGTATTGGAAAAAAATCTTGTGTATAGTATATTATTTATGAACTTATTATTTTTAAAAAAGGAGACTTACTTTCCCTGAAAGACTGCCTATGAATCTTTTGGATTCAGCAATGTGACGGGTAATATCAATTCTCTCTCTATTTTGGAGAAAATGAACTAATATTCTTTTGAAAATGAGCTAAATAGCTAAAATGTTTTTTTTTTTTTTTTTTAAGTATGTGAATCTTGAAATAATTTGTTTTTCTCTAATGTATTTTAAATTATTAAATGTAAAATTTTATAAAATATTTTCTGAGAATAGGTATATTAGGAAACATGAATTACGCAATCTTTAAAAGTTTAACTAAATAGCTGAAAAGTAAGATTTTGAATGGACACGAATAATCAAATATCGTTTTTTTTTTTTTTTCACACATTTTAAATTACAATATAATTAAATAGTCATGTTTAAGAGCATCTGTCTTAAAGACAAGAATTAAACAGCGTTATTTCCGTATCTTATATAAAATAACTGTATGTTTTTCGAAATACAGATTATTTTTAATTAGCTATTCCTGAAATCCAACATTAACACGAATAGACATATCCTACATAACTGTCAGACTTATAAGCACATATCCTCAAACAAAACGGAGAACTACACAAATACAGAGCAACTAAATTAAAAGAAAATATACATTTGACACACGAATTTGGCACTTTTGCATTAATCATAGGAGCAGCGTACTCATTTACTCCTGTTCCCAGTCATCACTTCCGTCAACATGATGTAGCGTCTTGCGTTATTTTGACTTTAACAACGGAAATATTCTGTTTTTGGATTATTAAGATTGATCATCTAACACTAATTCATCATAAAATGTATAATTTTGTGCAGAAACGTAATAATTACTTACAAACAGCTATATTTCCACCAATATTTACGCTAAATGATGTGTTCTTAATAAAGAAACATATTTGGTTTGGCATATAATTATATTTCTAAAAAAGCAAATTTGGTTTCTTACTCTACAACGATTTAGATTTAAATTATTCTACATTTATAAAGCTTTTAGCAGATATACCTGTATCTGATCTATTTTTCTTTTTTGATTTCAGAATATAAATATTAAAAAGTAGTTATTTTAATAGTTTCTTTATCATTAAATAATAAAGTAAAAGAGGATTGATTTTTCTCATTATTTTATGCACAGTACTAATTAAATGGTAGACATAACACAATAATTTATTTAATAATAATAATAATAATAATAATAATAATAATAATAATAATAATAATGATGATGAGGAGGAGGAGGATAATAATAAAATCATACAGAAGATTCTATATAAAGTTGAAGAAAAAAAAACGGATACAAAAATGGAGATACACTGCGTTTCAAAATTATATGAACACCCAGTAATTATTTAGAAACATCATGGCAAAAATTCATAAATAATTATCAGAAAACACTCTTCTAAGAACAAATACATTAATGTTACATAATACATAACGACAAAATGAAATTAAAACTTTAAATTTATCAGGGTGATTCCAAATTCGTTGTACAAAATTTAAGGGTTTCGTACAGGTCACTGTAACAAACAATTTTTTTATAGGAAAGCGAGGTAGGAAATCCATTTATATAGTCAAAAATACAGGGCGTCTCACTCCAATCCGAAATCGCGTTTTCGTACATAACTTTAACGAAAGTGAAGATACTTTAACGAAATCCTTATAATATGCTTACAATTCATACAAAGATGAATCTGTAGCGAATTTTGTTAAAATATCTGCACTACTCTCAAAGTTATGAACGAAAACGCGACTTAGGATTGGAGAGAGATGGATTATAGATGGATTTTTCGACTCTGGTTTCTTATATAATAAACGATTTTTACAGTGGGTTGGTAGAGGACACCATAAAAATCATTTTTAGGTGCGTTCGTAATTATATAAATACGTAGCACCTATTGTCGTCGCTTGGTCCGTCCGTCTGTCCGTCCCTCCGTCTGTCTGTCCGTCCGTCCGCATATAATAACGCAAAAACTACCCAACCGAATGGTTTGAAATTTAAGATATATTATCATTGCAGAATTTTGTCGAGACATTTCAAATTTTATGAAAATCGAATCAGAACTTTAGGAGATATTAATAAAAATATTTATTAAGAAATTTGATTTTTTTTAAATCGGTGCTTTCTTGTTATAGGAGCTTCCGAAGTTTAATCGTCAAGCGACCGAGATACTTATTTTATTACAGAAATTATTCTGCAGACGATATAATTCGTTTCCCAGAATTAAAAATCATCAAGATCTGAATATTTATATAACTAGCTATAGTACGAACGCACCTCATTGGTCACGTTTGACGTGCAATTTCCAACTTGTTGCATTTAATTTACAATATACTAGCTCATCATTTATTGCCAATAACGCAATTTTAGTTTTGAATGATAATAATTCTGTTATGAAAAAATTTGAAGAATCATTCACATATTGAACTAAACGATTATCAGTTACAAAAATTAAAAGAAAAATCTTATAATCTGATTAAGAAACTTATTCGTCACATCTATTCAAAGCATTTACCATACTTAATTATACAAAAATGCAAGCGTATGGCAATATATCTCCAGAAAAGGAACCTGTGTTATGGTCTAAACTTATCGTCTCCATTGAGGATAATGTATTCACTAAACTAAAACGAATTTATGAATGCACCGGTTGCATTTTTGGTGTACAGAGTCTTCACTCATGCTTCACATTTAACAAACGTGAAAAATTTCTACAGTTGGACGACAAGATTTTAATGCTTGTGAATTTCGATGATGTTATTTCTATGTTTTTAAACGGATCTGAATGTATCAGTGAGAACTTTTTGTGTAATATTAAAGAAGAAACCATTCGAATTTTTTTTTTCTAATAAAAGGTTTGTTGTTTTTCATATATGTATGTTTATTTCTACAAAATGTGTATGTGTGATTTTTTTTCTGCAAAATGCATGTATATTAATTTTTATCTAGTAGAGCTTTTAAGTGAAGAGGTATAATTCCTGTTTTAACTGATTTATAGCACCCAATTTAAAAAAGGGAATTTAAACTTTTACATTAAAAAAATTCTTATCGATAAAAAGAAATGCAAATTATCAAAAAATTACTTACAAGCCAGGAAAAAAATTAATACATATATATATATATATGCATGCATACATATATGTATGTGTGTATGTATATATTTGTGTGTATATATATATATATATATATATATATATATATATGTGTGTGTGTGTGTGTGTGTGTGTGTATGTATATGTGTGTACATTTATATACGCATACATGCATGCATGTCTATATGCATATTTCTGTATGTATATAACTTTGCGTAATATTTATAAGTTTAAAATAACTACACGAGAAAAAAAGTTTTGAAAAAAATTTAATTAATAAGGATTTTAAAAAAAGAGTTAAAAAAAAAGATTTAGAAAAATATCATCTTAAGGAAAAAAGTTTTAAAAAATTCACAAAAAAGTTTTTAATTTATTTATAAGCTTAAATATATATACGTGTGTGTGCATATATACGCGCATACATGCATGTGTGCATCTAGATATTTGTGTATGTATTATAATACCTTTGAATTCAAAAACAATAAACAAGTTCTAGCAACAAAACTGGCCTAATCTCCGAGTTTTTAAAGATAGGAAAGTATAAAGTGTATACAGAATACTATAAAGTTATTAAATAATTAACCAATTCAAACATCAAATTACCGAAGCTCCAATTTGGAGACGGCACGCAGCCAAACGTACATAATAGTTTTAAAGAAAAATTAGAAATGAAATATTTAAAATGATAAAAGCTAACAGAAAAAAAATATATCAACTGATAGTAAAATGGAATTTGGGGGGGGGGGGGGAGGACATGTGCATGTGAAATGCATTATATATAATACTTTTGGAAGCAAAATACATCAAACAAGTTCTATCATCGAATTCTGGCCCAACCGCAAATTTAAAGATGGCATGTAGTAAGTGAATAAAGAATATTTGTAAGTTAATAAACAATAAAAATATTATTATTAGCTAAAATGTATAGTAGTTCACAAAGCTATCATCTTTAATTTATATTTAAAAATAAACAAATATACAAAGTGCCACAAACAGATATTTATTTGAAATAAATGAATAGATAAATAAACCCAATGATGGAACAGTGGCGCACCAGCGCACCAGCGAACCAACTGACACCGCTAAATTAAAATTGTATTCTTCGTCTTATTTAAGGACAGAATTTCTGAGATTTACTAAGACAAAGATTACTATTAAAATTTAGTGGTGACAATCATCCGAATGGTTTGCCACTGTTCCATCACTGTAAACCTAATTAAAATTAATTAAAAAATAAAGAAAATATATAAATAACATATTAATTCAATTATAAAACATCTAAAAATAATAATTATGTAATCAAAATTAATACTCTTAATGAACAAGATAAAACAGCAAAAATATATTTACCATTAATTACTTTAAATAACTGTACAAATAATATTCATAATTAATAAATAGTTTCAACATTAACTTACAATCACTATTTCAATATCAAATTCAATTTAATCTAAATGTCATTAAATTACCCAATTCCTATGTCTCATCTAAGTATTGCAGATAATTAAAATAAGAAGTATGTATTATTAAAGTACTGGAATTACAAAATTCTCAATTTATTTTAAGTGAACATTCATGAAACAATAAGTTTAAAATAAAAAAGTGTATTGAATAGGGGAGATGGGGAATGAATGGGACATTTTCACAAAAATATTTATTTTAAATATTTTATATAAGTTATTATCAATATTATATATCACATGTCAAACTTTAAGTGTTTGACTACATCGTATGCACAATATTTGTTCAAGATTCTTATTATACAGATATATAAATTAAATTTTAAAAAAAGTTCTTCCATGTCCCAATCATCCCCACAGCAGGGATGAATGGGACACAAACATTTTCTTCCCCGTATTCAATGTTAAGGACTAAAAGCTGACAAAAATGCCGCCTTGGCAAAAGCTAAGAGATTATAAATTGTAATATGATCTCCAGGATTATTTGTTAGTCAATGATCTTGGGCTCATCTCAGCTTTGCTTTAAAAGGCCCATAAACGGTGGACTGAAGCCGATGACTACAAAGAGGATGAAAAGTTAAAAGAATAATTACCATAAAGTATTAATTTATCAACCTATATAATGTTATTTAGTTAATAAAAAAATTTCAGTATCCTCTAGGGACGAATGAAGCAGTCCCATTCATCCCCATTTGAAATGTCCCAATCATCCCCTTGATGCATATATTCAATTGTCAGCTATTTTGTCTCATAAATTATTTTGTCACAATGGTTAATATGCATTCATTTTAATTACCAATATTGAGCCTTTAAATAAAAAAAATACAACATATCTTAACTGTTTATATTGCATAAGATATTTAAGTAACTTCAAATGTAAAAAAATTTACTTTTAAGCAGAGTTTTCTGGAAATGCAAATTTGAAGAAAACTGAAAACAGCCATGTGCTCTTGCGTTTGGTTCTGAAGCACACTATGGTAGTGAAATCTATAAGGATAGGAAGCAACTAAAAAATTTTTTTTATTGCCTGAAATATTGAGAGCGTCCCATCCATCCCTTGTCCCATTCATCCCCCAACTCCCCTAATTAGTTATTTATAGAAATTACATACAATGACCACAGTGTATATTTTTATGATTTTTTTTAAATATCCAATAAATATATAAATAATTATTTATATATATATATATTATATATGTATGTATATACAGGGTGTTTAAAAAATGACCGGTATATTTGAAAAATCAATAAAAACTAAACGAGCAGCGATAGAAATACACCGTTTGTTGCAATATGCTTGGGACAACAGTAAATTTTCGTTACCAGACACCTTTGTAAACCTGTGACTTCTTTCTGTGGAGACACTTGAAAGACCAGGTGTACCGCCACAATCCAGAAACAATTGAACAACTGAAGCAGTACATCTCTTCTGCATGTGAAGCCATCCCGCCTGACACGTTTACAAAGGTTTCTGGTAATTTCGTTCAGAGACTACGCCATATTATTGCTGCGCATGGTGGATATGTGGAAAATATCGTGGTTTAGATTTTTCCAGACTGCGGCGCCATCTGCTGTTGAAAATTGTAACTAATTTCGAAAGTTTGTCTAACTGTTGTCCCAAGCATATTGCAACAAACGGTGTATTTCTATCACTGCCCGTTTAGTTTTTATTGAATTTTCAAATATACTGGTCATTTTTGAAACACCCTGTATATATATATATATATATATATATATATATATATATATATATATATATATATATATATATATATATATATATATATATATATAAATCAACATCCTCGATCCCAACCTTTTCTAATCTTTATATTTTTTGTATATAAACACAAATTAGTATGTATAAGCACACAACAATTAATCAAATGAATTGATGATCGAATTTAAAATGTAATTAGGATATACATTTAGTTTTGTTTGACTACATATAAATTTAATATTTTTGTTTTTATTCATGTCAGAACATAAATATTTTATTCTGTGTAGATAATTGAGTATTATATTTTTAAAAACAGGTTTATGTAAGCATGAAGCATAATTCGTAAAAATATTTACATTAAATAGAAAGTCAAATCTTTTATCGTAAATATCAAAAAGTAATTTATTATTATTATTGATAGTAATTTTTAAGTCAAGAAAATTTATGTTATTATTAATCATATCATTTTGACTTAATCTGAGCTGATTGGGATATAAATTATGTAACGATGACAGTAGAGTCATTGAAATAAAAAATAATATCATCTATATATCGATAAAAAACATAATCATTGTTATTAACTAATGAATTTCTTTCATATTAATATAAATATAGATCAGAGAGAATGCTGGAAGCCGCCCCCACCTCGAGGAATTCCCTGGTATTGTTCATAAATTATATTATTATAAATAATATAATTATGATGCAAAGTAAAGTTTAATAAAGTTTTAAAATAACTAACAGAAATGTAATCTGAATTTCCAATTAAATTTTCAATAGGACTGAAACTACGCCTTAAATCTTTAAATAGCACTACAAAGGATGTGAATTTTCATTTCACTTTACTTAACTACTTATTAACTACATAGTTTGAATATTGAATACGTAGATATCTCTCTATATTAAAAAAAAGTAACCACCGCTGCGGCCGCCGCTGTCAATTAAGATTTTGTGCCTTGAAGTCTTTCTGGACTAATATCCAGAAAACTATTGCAAATAAAAATTTATTAGTCATTGAAATAAAAAATAATATCATCTATATATCGATAAAAAACATAATCATTGTTATTAACTAATGAATTTCTTTCATATTAATATAAATATAGATCAGAGAGAATGCTGGAAGCCGCCCCCACCTTGGGGAATTCCCTGGTATTGTTCATAAATTATATTATTATAAATAATATAATTATGATGCAAAGTAAAGTTTAATAAAGTTTTAAAATAACTAACAGAAATGTAATCTGAATTTCCAATTAAATTTTCAGTAGGACTGAAACTACGCCTTAAATCTTTAAATAGCACTACAAAGGATGTGAATTTTCATTTCACTTTGCTTAACTACTTATTAACTACATAGTTTGAATATTGAATACGTAGATATCTCTCTATATTTTAAAAAAGTAACCACCGCTGCGGCCGCCGCTGTCAATTAAGATTTTGTGCCTTGAAGTCTTTCTGGACTAATATCCAGAAAACTATTGCAAATAAAAATTTAAAAATTGGTGGTTTTATAAAGAAATGTTCGATAAACACGCTGAAGTAGACAGTTTTTAAATCGAGGAATTATTTTAAGAGATATTTAAAATCAAAGTTGGTCAAAACAGTTTCCTTATAAAAGTTTTATAGAAACGAAAACTATGCACAGGAATTTAAACATAATTTGTAAGGATATAGTTGACAAGGTTGGGGTGTGCAGACTGCAATTATTTTTTCAATTTGACTCATTTTTTGAGGTTATATTTCAATTTTTTATTCAAAATGTTCATTATTTTGACGAAGATTTATTTCATATTTCATAAATTCCATTATTTGAATCGTTGCCAATTTGTAAAATAGCGCACGTAGCAATATTCCCTTTCAATTAAGAAATGTTTTACACGTGAGTATTAAAAACAGAAATAAAACTTTAAAATAATATTTAAATGATCACGTGTTAAGAGCAATAAATGTAGAAAATAACGGAATAAGAAATATACTTGCGCGTGAATATTAAAAGGTAAATAATTAAATTATTCCGCGTTTTCAAAGCATTAAGTAGAGTAAGATTAATTTATTTTGACAAAATATTTTATCTATTATTGCAAATTTTAAAACAGCGTTATTAATAATACAGTCGAACCCCGCTATAGTGAACCGTCTACGGACCCAGAAATATGTCCACTATAACCGATGGTTCACTATATCCAAATTCTTTAAAATGAAAATATTTTTTTGCATATGATTGTTATTATTGATTTTTTAGTATATGATGTATTGTTAAAAATAATGATTGCTATAATACATTATTTACTTACAAATTATTAACTAATTAAATTGACTATAAATCAAATAATAAAAAGAAAAAAGTTATTTACTAAAACTTGATTTCATTTTTACATTCTATGGAAGAAATTTGTGATTTTTGATTGAATGCAGTTCGATTTTAAGTAGAGTTTATCAATTTTCTTATCAACAGTTAGTAAAGAATCTAATATTTTTTGGTCCACATTTTCTATAGAAAAAAAAAATGTTCAGGATATTTGATGCCGATTTCACTTCCGAGATAGACGGTGCCGAAATTTCAAATTCTTCTTCAACATCGTCTTCTAACTCTTCTTCAACATCGTTCTTTTGTTTAACTTCAGATACAATGTCATCATCTGTGGGGGTACCAGAAGTATACACTTCATTATCGCAAGATACGAAGTGCTCAGTAACGTCCCTTGGAAAAATGTTCACATTATGCTTTTCCAGCCACAGAGCTATTGGTAAGATTTCTTCTTCTTCGTCCTCCACGTTGGCATCTTTTCCTTCCCACAACACATCTTTCGAAAGGCCTGCGCATCGGAAACAGTTGCGGATTGTTGCTGATGTCACCTGTCTCCATGACTTTTCCAACAAAACGACTGCTTCCAAAAGTGAGATGTTGTATTCCGTATTGTCCTCTTCATAGTTCTCCAAAATACGTATCACTAGCTGTTTCCTATAGTGGAACTTCAGTTTGCGAATAACGCCTTGGTCCATGGGCTGTAGCACAGAAGTCTTGTTTGGAGGTAGAAAAACGAGCTTAATGCATTTCAGATTTTATAAGTGGGGATGAGCTGTGCAATTGTCGACAAGGAGAACAATTTTACGTTTTTGCTTCAACAAATTATTATCCCACTGTCGAAGTTCTTCTTAAAAAAAAACTGGAAGTCATCCAGAGTTTTTGATTAGCTTTGTAATTGACAGGCAGTTTTTTAACATTTTTAAAACACCTTGGTTTTTGGGATTTAGACACAACAGTTAATTTTCGATTTTCTGATCCGTTCATATTTGCACAAGAACAGTTATTCTCACTTACGAGAGCTTCCCGTTAGTGCACTTTTCTCCTTTAAATTTTAACGTCTGATCGGGAGTCATTCTGTAAAATAATCCAGCTTCGTCAGCATTAAAAATATCCTTCTCTTCATAACCCTGGATTGCATCCGGCCACACTTGAGCTTTCCACTTTTCTTCATCCGATGCACAAACACTTGCTGCTTCACCAACAATCTTTCCACAAGAATTATTGTTCCGTTTTTTGAACCTATCCAGCCATCCATTAGAGCACACTAAACTGTTTTCTCTGAATATTTCGGCAAACTCATTCACTTTAATTTGAAGCATGGGTCCGGTCACAGGAAGATTTCTATCCCGCTGTATGGTGAACCATTTTAATAGAGCTTCTTCCACATTTTCTTTTTCAGCCCGACGTAGTTTCTTCGAAGAATCCAAATTAAAATTTTTATTGTGTGCAGCAAGAGTCGCACTGCGATTTTTCCAAATGTTCGAAACTGTAGATTTTGACAAGGAAAATTCCTTGCACAATGCCGATTGATTTGTTCCATCTTCAATACGTTTAATTATTTATTTTAACCTTATCATCAATCGAAAATGCTTTTCTTTTCAAAGAATTCGCCATTTTTACAAAATTTTTAGCTGCTCTTGAAAGAACGTCTTCTTATCTCAAATCAATCAAAAGAATAATGAAGAGAGACACTGTAAAACGAGGGACATTCTTGGACTGTTCCGATTATACCGAGGGGCGGGGGACGAAGTTTGCAAGTGAACACCAGAACTTATTCCTAGAATTAGGGAGAAACGAAGAAGAGAGGTTTGTTCCTGTAGTAGGGAGAAGAGGGGAAGAAGAAGCATGTGCTGTTTAGCGATGAGCGTGAAAGAGTTAAATTTGACACAATATAAAGCCATGTCATCATTTGCAGTCACAACTAGTTTAAAGTTGGAGAACTGAAAAAAGAAATCTGGGAAAATAAAATTTGAGTCCACTATAAACGAACTACCAAAATCTCAGCTGTCCACTATAAGCGTATAAAATAACATTAATTAAATGGGAATTCGGACGGGACCAGCAAAAAAGTTCACTATATCCGAGTGTTCACTATATCCCGGGTTCATTATAGTGGGGTTCGACTGTATTTCCGTTCAATCAAAAGCTATATTTTTACGTTTAATAATTACGTTTAAATCAACGAAATAACTAATAAATTTGTAAAATATAATTAAAAATACAGATAAACGTTGAATTAAAGATCATTCGATGACATAACTACCACGCGTAACGCAT
Organism: Maratus michaelseni; assembly: GCA_963931845.1. Lineage (NCBI taxonomy): Eukaryota > Metazoa > Arthropoda > Arachnida > Araneae > Salticidae > Maratus > Maratus michaelseni. The sequence continues at coordinate 96,580,640 of OZ007591.1, forward strand.
CTGGTATCAATTGAATGCGACGCCACAGATATGCACTTTTGGCTTTAAATCCTATATTTTGGCGACAGTTCTTTTCTTTTATAGAAAGTAGTAGTCGGGATAATGGAGTAATACCCAATTTTCTATAGCATCGTTATAAAATTTTCCGATGCCATGAAATTGCTTACTTAACCATTTTGCACGAGTTGATTTTCAAATGTTTAATTAACCTTATTTTATCAACAGTTGTTAGCTGTCTCGACAGCAGTTGATTCGTCTTTAAAATCCCTTGGTCAAAGGAAAACGAATGGAAACCCGATTATAGCAGATATTACAGCGAGCAGCGGATTACAGCAGGTCGTTTAATTGTAATTCAATCTTCCGCAATCGTTTTAAGGTTGATCAAATCAGAGTGTTTTTAGTTTGTGGTGTCAGAACGGATGTTGGCGAGCGTAGCTCGTAGGGGGCAGAGCCCCCTAGTTCAATAAATATTTTGTAAAAAAGTAATAATATACAAAATAATCACGAATAACAAAAAATACACTTGTTATTACTATATACTAATGTTCATCAATTTAGCACTAATACAAATGAAAACATGACATTTGCGCTTGAGCAGCTATTTTATAGATATAGGAACTACTAGACTACAAACAAGAGGTGTAAATAGTTAATCACCTTGCTGTAGTTCAACCCCTTCCGCTACGTGGATTACGACGTTCAGTGACGTGCCCTCGCTTTTGATTAGGTGGATGCCTCTGCCATTTATCTTTTTACGCTTACTATATATGCAGTTTTGCTCTGGCCGAATTATTGCAATAACTTGTTGCCATTTACTGAGGATGGACCTTTCTGGATGTTCCAGCAGGACAATGCATCCATTCACATGTCAAATTGCACTCGATAATGTTTCCCGAATAATGGTGTCCATGTGTTTTTCTTGATTTAAATCCAATGGAAAACGTGTGGGGTTTACTGATTAGAGCAGTTCATTCAAATGAAAAACAATATGCCTCAAGTTCAGAATTAAAAGCTGCTATCATCTCCCACAGATAAGACTCGACTTAACTCGACCAAAATACATTAAAAGGCTTGATCCGCTGCATGCCTAATAGTGTTTTTACATTATTAAAAAAATCTGGTACATAGCTTGCTACTAAGCTGTATTTTTTGTCAGTGTGTGATGGATCGACTACTCTGATCATGTGAGTAGGCGATGTTTTGAATGAGAACGTAGTTTTTGTCCACTAATTGTCCGTGTGCGTAAAAGTTGATCAAGACTATCTTTCTTTAACTTTCGACGGATGACTGTGAAAATCTCGGAACTTGTGAGTTTCTGCTTTTCATCGATATTTATGAAAATTATTATAGCTGGTCAATCGATGTTTGGGTATATAAGCTTCGGGAATACGTTTGGAATTCGAAACTTTTGGTCGTGTTCTTCCTCTACGAGAGTACTTTGAAATCCTGCGATTGAGTCTGGATTACGAAGCTGAATAGCGTATAATCAGTTGCATTAGTTATTGTAAACCTATTCTCCCAGTGTATAATCCCAGTCTTCAGTGACAGAACGAAATAAAAGAAACCAGCCCTATGTACACAATTCAATCCAAACCATATGGTTACCTAAGTGAAGTCAACGACACGATCCTGACCTTTTAATCTTTTAACCTTTTGAACTTTCAGCTAAAGCCTGGATATCTGGGGCTCGCAATATGAGAACTCTAATGACTATAGACTGTTTAAATCTAGTGTAACTTCTCTTTCCTCGTCTGTGAGGATGTAACTTCCAATCGCTCTTAAAGCGAATACAAATTTATATCTTTTAACATGTAAATTAATCATATTAGAATTTTATATTAAAATAATTTAATCTGTAAGAAAAAGTGTCGCATCCCTATTCACATGAATACAAAACACTAATCATTATTTACTTTTCTTTCAAGATATTGCACATACAAAGATTAAAATGAACAAACGGTGATTAAGTGCACCAAACGGATATAAGACACAATGGATTAACAACGTAACCTACCAGCAGCTGAATAAGGAAAAGTAAGAAGATTTTACCTTATATAATAAACTTTGTGCTCTTTAATGACTAAGGATAGGAAAGTGAAAATATTAAATTAACTACCTCTACTTAAAATTCAAGGATCATATATTAAGTGACCTTTAACTGAATGTTAGAAGATCCAATTTAAATATGATTTACAGCATTAGTTTGGGCGGACATCTTGAGATCAGTGTTCACCTAGTCTTCAGCGTGGAGCTGGATTCTTACTGAAGGCATCCTGATTTGTGGTTATCTTGAAAGTGGTGAGTTCGTTTTGATTCTTTATATTTAATATATTGAAGTTTTATTTTACTGAGTATAGTTTCGGGAACGTTGAATTATTTTTGGAGTAAGGAAAATTTAGTAGTGTCCTTTCTCAAATCCCAGCCCGATTAAGTTTCAATAAACTTAACTTTTTTTAACCCTTACCTGTGATGCTCTCCTTTTACGATTGGACGGCCTGGTTCACTCTTACTAACAGCATTGGCCGTCACAAGTGTTCATATTCAGTGTTGTAACCATAAACATAGAACTAAAGAAGGACTTCCAACGAAATAGTGTTAATATCGTGCCACGACTTTGGAACGAAATAGCAGCTGCACAGCTACGCGCATGGTTCTGCGCAGCTGGCGAGAATCCCTGCCAAGGCAGCGCCACCTACAACATCAAACCGAAACTGTATATCAGATACCCACCAGACGACAGACGGTTTGAAGAAACAGACGAATTGGTGACATATGGAAAATCCGTCTTACCACATGCGCCACCTATTTGAGACTTTTTTCGAGGGACGATTTTCTTCTTGGAAAGGCTATTTCGTTAGAAGTTCTTCTTTAGATCTATGTTCATGGTTGTAACTGAGCAAACTCATTGAGCGGAAACGCGCGAGTTTCACTCGCTGGCTACTAAGCTGTATTTTCGGTCAGTGTTCATATCCAGTGTTGTAACTAAGCGAACTCACTGAGCGGAAACACGCGAGTTTCACTCGCTGGCTACTAAGCTGTATTTTTGGTCAGTGTTCATCATATCGTTATGCAACACCTCAAAATGAGAGAATGTAGTTCCTTTCATCTAAAAATGATTTTTCCAATTATATTTTGTTATAAAACATAAATATTTGGTGTATTTCTAACATTTCTGAGTCTTAAGTTTCTTCCGTAGCAATATTTTCGTTTTTATGATTGAAAAACTGGGTGTTCATATCATTTTTAAACGCAGTATACATTGTGGTGGAATAGCCACGAACTTACAAGGAAGGTCTCCTTAAAGCGCACACTGAAAAAAATTTGAAAAGAAAATGCTAATGAAGCTACTCATGTATGTAATAAAGGAACAGCGAAATTTAGCTGCGGAATCCCAGTAGAAAATCTGCAAAAATTAAAATACTTTAGAGTATTTGGCGCAAAATGATACGATTTGGATAGCAACATTTTTTCCTCGCCAAACGCAAACGATTTTAACCCTTTCCGGCGCGGTGTAATTCTGTTTTTAAAATGATGAAATAATGGACTGACACCAGAATTTACAAAAGAATTTATTACAAAATAAAAACTTGCTAAATTTCCAATACTTCATAAAAGGAAAAAATTAATTAAATATTCTTGGTGCCGTTTGTCAGTTTTGGAATTCAAATTAGGTGTCCTTTTTTGTGACCACCGCCCGCTAAAGGGTTAATGCATTTTGAAATTTCTTGTAAAATGATTATTCGAATGCGCAATACTTAATGAATTTAAACTTAAACGATGAAAGTTTATTATGTTTTGTATAATTTTTGTATTTTCAACACTGCTTTTGAAATTTCCAAATATGTCTGTGAGATTTTCGTAAAACTTAAAAGCGTAAAATTGTCATTAGCTTAAGAAAAATTATACTAATGGGTCAATACTAGGGCTCATAATACCATACCCTCTTGTTCAGAATCGTTTGCATTTTGCGTTCAACATTTTCAACCCTCTGTACGTTTTCAGTAATATTAATTTAAAATATTCCTTAAATCAGATTAAATAAATCATTAACGTTTTTTTTTTCTCTATTTATTACCGATTGAATGTAATTTTGCTATTGTTTTATGTCCAATTCCACGATTTTTTCTAATTTAAACGGCTTCACCGGTTATATAAGTAATTTTTAAACGTTTTTTTTTTTTTTTTTTTTTTTTTTTTTTTTTTTAAAGCCCGATGACAAACGCATTCGTTATACATTTCCATATCGAAGAAGTCGTTGTTTCCATAGCAACAATACTTTTCCCTTGAATTGACAATGCTCAGAATCGGGCTTATTTTTGACCTTGAAACAATTTCAATCAATTCAAATTTTGTTTTAAATCGTAAATTACGATCTTTAAATTTCTTTATATAGACATATAAATGAGTACACAAAATTGTAGTTATAAAAATTTATTTATTATGTAAGTTAAACTTACCTAAACAATTCAGCATGAAAATGTTTTTCCTTAAAGAGTATTTGTCATAGAACCGTATTTTTTTTTAAAAATTATTCAATCGCCAACTTGTGATAAATCGCCAAATAAACGAAATTTTCATAATTTTTTTACGGACGTTACATCGAGGTTCCACAGAAATTTTTTTATAGACGTATATATCCTCATGAAAAGAACATTCTGTAATTTTTTTCAAATTTTTCTGAGTATGCGCTTATGGAGACCTTCCTTGTTAGCAACACTTTTCATGACGCTTGGTTATACAATTGCAAATCTTTCATATTCTTTAATTTTTCCAACGTTTATATATATTGTCTTATTTTATTTTTAATATACATTGCATGATAATTATATTTAAGGAATTACACAGCACTAAATTCACAGTACTAAATTAAAAGAAATTTTTTAAAAAGTTTACATCTGGCACACGTACTTGGCGCATTCTATATGGTTGTCCAATATTTATTTATACTGCCTTATTTTATTTTTAATATACAATACATATACCAGTTATATTTAGGGAATAATTCTCAGTTGCAATTAATACACTAAATTACACATCACTAAATACACAGCAGGTAAATTGAAAGAAAATATACAATTTTACGCACGAATTTGGCATCTTTGCATTGATCATTAGGAACTGCGTAATCACTTACTCCTGTTCCTAGCCATCACTTCCTCCAACATGGTGTAAGCTTCTTGCGTTATTTTGACTTTAACAACGGGAATATTCTGTTTCTCGGTTATTAAGATTGATTGTCTCCTAGCTCTAATTCATCAACATATGTGTAATTTTGTGCAGAAACGTATAATTACTTACAAACAGCTATCTTTTTATCAACGTGTTTTAAATAATGTGTTACTTAATTTAGAATCCTAATTAATTGATGTGGCATGCAACAATTCTTATCGAAATGTATCACTCTTTTTATAGTACACATAATATATTTCATAATAAAAAAGAAAACTGCCCAGTTAAACTGAGGGCATTGAGCTCACAGGCTATTCACACTAATTGTATATTATACACTTATTTCAAAGAATTTGAAATAAGCCCCTCGAAAAATAAAGAAATCGACAATATATTAAGGTGGGATCCTCCCCCCGTTCCCCCACCCCCTTATAGTTAACAATTGAACCCCCAAATCTAATCAGGGAAGCCCTTTATTACAATGAACATATATACGAAATTCGAAGCAAATCGGATAATTCTGCATGAAAAACCCATTTATCTAAATTAAGGGGGATTACCCCCCGTATCCCCCTTTATACTTAACTAATGAGCCCCAAGACTAACCAGGTAAGCTCCTTACCACAATGAGCCTATATACAAAATTTGAAGAAAATCGGATAATTCTCCATGAAAAACACATTCATCTAAATTAAGGGGGGAGGATAAGCCCCCCCCCCTCCTTTACCCTCTTTATACTTAACCAAAGAACCCCCTAAACTAATCAGGAAAGCGCCTTATCACAATGAACCTATATACAAAATTTTAAGAAAATCGCATAATTCTGCATGAAAATCGCAGTTATTTAAATTAAGGGGGGGGGCAGCCCTCCGTTACCCCCTTTATACTTAAACAATGAATCCCCAAAACCAATCAGGAAAACGCGTTTATCACCATTAAACTGTATACAAAATTTGAAGAAAATCGGAGAATTCTGCATGAAAAACCTATTTATCTAAATTAAAGGGGGATTAGCCCCCCTTTACCTCATTATACTTAACCAATGAACCCCCAAAACTCTTCAGAGAAGCGCATTATCACAATGAACCTATATACAAAATTTGAAGAAAATCGAATAATTCTGCATAAAAACTCATTTATCTAAATTAGGGTGGGGGGGGGTTATCCCTCCTTTCCCCCTGTATACTTAACCAATGAACCCCCAAAACTATTGACAGAAGCGCATTATCAAAATGAACCTATATACAAAATTTGAAGAAAATGGGATAATTCTGCATGAAAAACCTATTTATCTAAATTATGGGGGATTAGCCCCCCATTTCCCCCCTTTATGACCAATGAACCTCCAAAACTAATCAGGGAAGCGCTTTATCACAAGGAACCTATAAACAAAATTTAAAGTAAAACGGTTAGTTCTATCAAGAGTTATCGCGTTACGTACATACATACGTACGTACGTACATACAGAACCGGCAGGCACATAAGCTCTCAGGCTTTGATAGCCTGTGAGCTAAAAAGGAATAGGTTTTGGGGGAACGGATAAATTTTCTGTTATCTTTACAAAAGTAAAAATATTAAATAATAATTAATAGTAGTAGTTAAATAAAATTAATTACTATTAAAATTACAATTGGAAATTGATAAAAGGGTTAATTTATATGCAAACACAACTTGCATATGCATAAAAATTGAATGTCTCAAACCAACTTCACACACATGGATATATATATATATATATATATATATATATATATATATATATATATATATATATATATATATATATACTTTACTTTATAAACGTTTAAGTATCATTTCTTAACAATAGACATATAATTTAAATTTAACAATTATGTAGGCATATTAACAGTATATCCCATTTAATATAAAAACGCACAGAAAAAAATTAATAAAGATTCAAAACCGGTTTCATCACATAGGTATAGATTTTTGAAAAAAATCTTGATGTTGGAAATCATACATAAGCTAAATTAATAGAAAATACACATTTGACATTTGCCACACGAATTCAGTACATTTGCATTAATCATAAAAGTAAAATACTCATTTACTCCTGTTTCCACTCAGCGCTTTTCGTATCATGATGTACTGGCTTACGATATTTTGACTTTAACAATGGAAATTTTTTTATCAATATTTTCTTTAGATAAACTGTAGTTTTATAAAGCATCATAAGTAATTTATCTGGCAAGTAAAAACGCCTTTTTGGTGCCGAAATGCACCAAAATTTCATAAATTCAAAGTATCATAAGTCCTCAAATTTTGATAGTAGTAGAATGGAATTTTTACTGTTTTACTTGTGTAAGCATAGACAGTGTAAGCATTAGGGTGGTCACAAGTTACATGGGGAAATTTTTTTTTCATCCTATCTTTCGGGGGACCCTCCTAAAATTTGCCAATTACTTAGAAAATGATATTGTTAAAGTTTCAGCTCAATTGAATCATATTAACCCGTGCCTCATCGAGGTTGAATTATTGAAAAATTGTGATTTTTGGTGAAAAATTGCAATTTTTTCTTCATTAAGTGAAAACCATTTGTCCTAAAACACTGATTCTTGTCTTATTTGATAAAAAATGTTGTTGCCTTGAACTTTTACTCTCAACAAAACTTATATTTAATGACATTTAGCATTTTTTAGGTCAAGTCGTGAACTATATCCTCAAATCTGCATTTTTGAAAAATAAATGGAAAATGACAGCAGAATAATTCTAATTACTTCTGACCACTTTTTTGTTTTTTTTTATATTAAAAGACAAAATAAAATTGTAACTTTAAAAAATTTTCACGAATTATAGTTAATTATTAGATATCTAGTTTTGCGCCTCGAAAGAAGAAGCTCCTGAATTTGTATTGCAGTTAAAGTGCATTTAACACGAACCTCTGAAACTCTATTTTTAATAAAAGGTAATTTTTGTTTATTTCTATCTTTAAGAAGTCTTTTTTTTTTATAATCGACGAAACCTTCCGACAATCAGCAGTCGTCAAATACATCCCTTTTTTTTACTATGATTGGAAAGAAAGGAAGTACTCACGAGGAACCGAAGATATTATTACGGAAAAAATGTCTTTACTGTTAGATAGGTGTAGCATAGAGACGCAGTTAAAATAATTTCAACTATAGCAAAAGCATTAGGTCATAATCCAATTACTTTAATTTTAAGTAGAAGTGCAATAAGACTTCGAAGACAACAATTTCGAAAACAAAGAACTGAGCTCATAAAAAACAGATTTAAAAATTCCGATTTAGAGGGAGCTGTTGTTCACCGGGATGGAAAACTACTTACATATATTTTGAATAAAGAAAATGTAGACAGGGTAACGGTATTAATTAACTGTGGGGATGAAGAAAAGTTGATAGGTATTCCTCAGCTTGAAAATAGTATGGGAATAACCTAGGCAAAATCTGTATTTTCAGCAATTGAAGAATGGGGGGGTAGTTGGTAAAATCCAGGCAATGTGTTTTGATACCACTGCAGTAAACACAGGTCGCCTAAATGCAGCAATTATTTAGAACAAAATCTTCTCTATTTACCATGTCGCCACCATATTCTAGAAATTATTCTCAGAGCAATTTTTGATTGTAAAGTGGACACAACCACTGTCCCACACCCATATATTAAAAAAAATTTCAGACTGGGTGGTCTAAGCTGCACAAGAATAAATACAAAACTGCTATTGAAGATGAAAATATAAGATATAAAATACTTAATTCAGACGAAATTTCAAGTTTTCTTATCGAATATTTAAAACATAGACACCCCAAGGATGACTATAAAGAATTTATCCAACTTTTAAAAATTTTTATAGGACGTCTTCCACCAAAAGACATTTTTTCAGAGTATCTGGCGCTATTCTTCACGCCAGATGGGTGGCTAAGGCCATTTATTCTCTCAAAATATATCTTTTCAGAGATAAATTATCATTAACATACTTAGAAGAAGAAGATATTAGAGACATTTGTTTGTTTATAATCAGTATATATGTATAAGCGTGGTTCAATGCTCCTCCTCCGGCTTTGGATCCCAATCAAGACCTACAATTATTAAAATCATTTGTTGACTACAGAAAAATTGATAAAGAGGTTGCAGACCAAGCGCTTTCTAAAATGATAAAACATCTTTGGTATCTTAACTTGGAGCAAGTTGCATTTTCATTCTTCGATGATACTTTGGAAAAAACAGTCAAAATAAGTATGGCTGAAAATTTAATGTCATTTGAAGAAGAAAATGATAATGATGATAAGGATGTAAGAGCAACAAATAGGTTTTAATGGAGTGGAATATTTATTGGACAAAGAAGTCATTTTTTTGTTTCATCTCAAACTGTAAATATTTTTAGGAGATTTAAGATTAATATGCAATTTTTAAATACTGATACCGACGTATGGTGTGAAAATAAACATTATTTGAAAGCAAAAAATAGTGAATGGTTTTAAGGTTGTCAATGACGCAGCTGAAAGGGGAATAAAATTAATCCAAGACTTCAATTCATATGTTTAACGAAAAATGAAGAACAAAAGCAGTTTCTGTTACAAGTTGTATCTGAATGCAGAAAAATTTTCTCAGACTCTTCAAAAGCCACATTATCGAAGCCATTACCACCTTAATGTAATAATTCTAAGTGATAATATTTTATTTCCTTTATAATGATTTGTTTTTTATAACGCAACTTTAATAATGAAATGCATTTGAACGTTATTTGTGAAAAGTTTGCTCTTTATTTCTTATAATTCATTCAGTTTAAATTTCGATTTTTTTCATTTACTTTGGATTTTTTTAAACTAAACCCTTTTTTATGTACAAAATGAAAAAATAAAGAAATCTAAATCTAAAAGCAGATGAAATGTAATGTTACAATGCTTTTTCATATTTTCATAAAAAGTCAATTTTGAGAATTCGCATCATGTTTGGTACTAAAAAATGCTATATATTTTTAAAACTATAATTTTTTACATAAAAAAGGTGTTTGGTTCTTCAATGCAAAAACATTTTTTATGAAATGAGACCAGCATTAGGTTTCTAGATTCTTTTGTATTCATTTTATGAAGGGTTAACTATAATTTTTTGTGAAAAATCGCGGTTTTTCAAAACTTTGACCTCAATGAGGCACGGGTTAACATTATCCAAATGAGCTGAAACTTTGGCAATCTCATTTTTCAGCCAATTGGCAACTTTTAGGGGGGTCCCCCCGAAAAAATTCGAAAATTGATTTCTTGTGACCACCCTAGTAAGCATTCTGTAAGCATGGGGAACTTTTTTCTAAATGTAACTTATAGGATCCGGGTACCGTATAAAAAAATCAAATTTCATATTTTAATATGTATACAGTCCCTTGCAAAAGAAATTGTTGAAGGGGCGAGGCCAACATCACTGAACATCAAATATTAGAATCTTTTAGAATATTATTAACTCTAATCTTCAACATACAAAAAGAAAAGGAGTGGCTTACCTTTTCTATGGTCTATCCATTTATGAAATATCCGCATATATTTATATATCCATTAGTTGTGGACTCACTATATTCACTAGCTTGAATAATCCAATTTTTATGCACCACGACTGAAATAAAACTTGTAAACAGTGTTGTTAGATGTGATTAATTAATAAATAAGTGAGTTAACTATTTAACTTGTTTTAAAAAATTATATTCTACATTAATTAAATTTATTGAAAGCTTTAACATTTTAGAATTAGAATACTTTTAACAGGAAACATTTTTTCCTGTGTCTTTACAGAATGGGATTTAGTAATACACTGACTCATTTTCACTCACAGTCTGGAAAGTTACAAGTAATGTTGCATCAGTTCTTTGAAATAAATTGACGTCACTAACATATATATTTCACAAATAATTAGGGGTTTTTCTGAAGAATTTTGTTGCGCAACTGTAAGCTCATAAGTTACATTTAATGATGAATAATTGTCTTATTAAATGTTTTTAGTTCAGTAACAAGTTTATAATAACATTATCAAAAATCAAGAATTATAAACATACTTCACATTATTAGAAGAGTGATGAGCATAACGATGTAATAAATATCTATTGCTTGGAAACTTGAAACTTGAGAGTCATAAAATTAGATCAGTTGTTTTTGAAGAGATGAGAGAAAAATTATCGTTGGGTTTTTTCTGTGCTTTATCATTTTCCTTGTTTCTTTATTTACTTTGAGTGGAAAATATTAAGTTGATTGAAATGAATGGATTAGTTTTCTACAATTTCCCCCTTAATCCGTTCATGGGAATTAACTAATATTTTCATTGAATTTCTGTGTTCGATAAATCGAGGTTTGGGTAATGGTTTGGTTAGTGCATCGGCTATCATTTTTTCTGTTGGAAGATATCTTAACTCAATTATGCCTTCTTCGCTATATTGTTTTATGGCATTAAATTTAACGTCGATGTGCTTTGATCTTTTCGTGAATTTTTCTGATTCAACCATTTTTATGGTACTTTGATTGTCTTCATATAAAGTAATTGGTTTTTGCTGTGGAAAGCCTAGATCGTCTAATAACTTTAATAAGCAAATTATTTCTTGGCTAGCATGTGCTGCGGACACATATTCAGCCTCTGCTGAAGATAAGGCAATGCAGCTTTGTCTTTTCCTCGTCCACGGAATTGGGTTGTTGCCCAACATATATAATATTCCCGATGTTGATCTGCGGGTTTTGGTATCACCTGCCCAATCGGCATCAGCGAATACCTTTAATATTGGTTCTTCATTAGTGTTAATTATTAATTTTAGTTCTTTAGTATGATATAGATATCTTATTATTCTTTTTACAGCTTGCCAGTTTTTTTTCGCGAGGATTCTTGTTTCGTCTGCTTAAAATGTTTACAGCTGCTGAAATGTCAGGTCTCGTTATTGTTGTGATATAGAGAAGTGAACCAATTGCTTGGCGATATTTAATGTTATTTGGCATTAAATTATCATCATCATTTAATTTGTTATATCCTGGTTCCATTGGAGTTTCGCACGGTTTGGAGTTTTCAAGATTGAACTTTTTCGCTAAATTTCCAATCTTAATTTTTTGATCAAGAGAATAACCGTTAGGTAATTTTTGAATTTGAGTACCTAAATAGTTACTAATATTGCCTAGATCCTTTAATTGGTATTCTTGTTTTAGAGAATTTACGATTTCTTCTATTATTTCATCTTTGCTGGCGATGAGTATGTCATCGACGTAAATTATTATGTATGATGTATGATCTTTTTCTTTTCTAGTGAAAAGACATGCGTCTACTGTACTTTGGATAAAGTTTAATTTGTTAAGTGTTTCAGCGATTTTAATATGCCAAGCTTTGGCGGCTTGTTTGAGGCCATAGATTGCTTTTTTGAGCTTGCAAACGTTTCAGGAAATTGTTCGTTTACATAGCCTTCAGGTTGATTTATATATATTTCTTCATTTAAGTTCCCATGAAGAAAAGCAGTATCAATGTCAATATGTCGCACATTCAAATTTTTGTAAGCCTTCTGCTAAAAGAGGTGTTTTGATGGTACAATGTTGTGCTACTGGTGAAAATGTTTCTTGATAATCTTCCCCATATTTTTGACTGAAACCTTTGGCAACCAAACGTGCTTTATATTTTTGTGTTTTTCCCGAACTATCAGTTTTTCGTTTGAAAATCCATCTACTTCCTATGATTATTTTATTAAGAGGAGGATCGACTAGATCCCATGTATTATTTTTCATTAACGATTGTATTTCGTTTTCAGTGGCTTTGAGCCAGTTTTTCTTTTCTAGTGGATTGTTTATTTTGACAAGCTGTTTCCAGTTTTCAGGTTCTGTTGTATCACAATCGTTTGCTAAAGAAATAAAATTGTCGGAAGTATATCTTTGAGGTGGTACTCCTCTGTTTGGTCTTTCAGATCTACGAGGTTGATGTGTTTCTGATTGTTTGGGCGCGTCAGGTGTACAGGGTGTGTCACCTATTTCTATTTCAATGTATTTTTTATCTTCAATTAATTGTTCGTGTTCATTAATTTTCTCATTTAAATTGTTCAGTTTTTCTTCCAGAAATTTTACAGATCTGGAGATTATTATTTCACTATTTTTAGTGAATACGCGGTATCCCTTTGTATTATTATCATAGCCCATGAAGATACCCTCTTCTGCTGTGTCTGTGATCTTTTGTGTTTATTTATGTAAGTGTATGCTTTACAGCCAAATACACGTAAATAATAGAGGTTTGGTTTTCTTTTGAACCAAATTTCATATGGCGTTTTATTTGTCAATTTGGTGGGAAGTCTATTTTGGAGGAGATTAGCAGTATTTATCGCTTCACCCCAGAACCTATGAGGTAAATTTTCTTCGGATAACATGCTTCGTGTCATTTCAATTAAGCTTCTGTTTTTTCTCTCAGCAATGCCATCCTGGCTGGGACAAAATGGAACTGTGTACTCATGTTTTATACCATGTTCCCTTAGAAACGCTTCTGTATTATTTCCTATGTATTCCCCACCGTTGTCTGATCTAATCGCCGTTGGATAGTTTCCTTGTCTGGTTTTGACCATTTGTACATAGTCTTTTATTTTTTCATAAACTTCACCTTTACTTTTTAATAAGTATATAACAGTGAATCTAGAACTGTCATCTATGAATGTGAGGAAGTAATTTTTTCCTCCTATTGTGGGTGTTTTAAAAGGACCACATAAATCAGTATGTACTAAATCTAATACTTTTGTTGTTTTATGTTCGATAGATTTAGGGTACGGCGCATTTGTTGACTTTGTTTTAATGCATGTTTCACAGTTTGTTTTATGATTACAGTTATTTATTTTTATCCCACTGGCCAAGTTATTTTTAACTAATTCTTTTATACTTTCATTATTTCTGTGACCAAGGCGTTTATGCCAAATTTCGAGGCAATCTTTATTTCTGCAATCATGTGCAATGTTTATTTTATTTTGAGAACTTTCTTCTAGTGTTTCAACTTGATATAAGTTATGTTTCTTAAATGCTTCTAAGTATATTTTTCCATTGCATGATAGTATGCATTTTTCATTTTTGAAAAATACTTTGTAGCCGTGTTCTGTGGCTTTACTTACGGAAATTAAATTTGATTCCAATTGTGGAACAAATAACACATTTTTAAGTGTAATTCTATTTATACATCCATCAGATGTTTTTGTCATTATTTGTGTTTCACCGGTACCGTAAGGATTTAATGTATTCCCATTAGCAATTATTACTGTAGTTTTTTCAGTATCGTTGAATTTTGTAAATATATCCCTATCGTTCGCTATATGCGAAGACGCTCCTGAGTCTATTAACCAGGTTTTCTTAGCCGGATTTACAATTATGAATGCTGCATCTTTATGTTCACTTTCATTTATTTGTACCTTTTCATCTGTTTTTGATTGATTCATTTTATTTTTACTATCACCTTTTGTATTTTCAAAACACAACGATGTGTACTTTTTGTATTTGTATTGTGTTTTAGGTGTAGTGGTCTGTGTGTTTCTGTTCTTGAGATGCCAGCATTGTTTATAAGTGGGATTTGATTGTTTACAGTAGGTACAGTATTTGTTTTGCCCTTTATAATCTTGAGTGTATTTCTTTTGTGTTTTAACAAGGCAACACTAGATACCGGGCTTGCTCATTCACTCTCAAAACGTCACAAATGGTGGCTGACCGCGACCAGCGATTGGTCCAAAGCAACGCACCCATCATTTTGTGCCAATCGCTGTATGTCTTTCCTCCTAGTCAGCCACCTTTTGTGACGTCATCATAATGAATGAGCAAGCCCGGTATGTAGTGTAGCCCTGGTTTTAAACACCTTTTGTGAGTTTTCAACATGCTCACTATTTTCTACCCGTTTATTAAATTCATCAGTAAGTTTGCTTTTGATGAATTCGGGAGTTAATTCAATCTTATTTAGGGCTTCGAGAGCTGTTATTAACGTATTATAACTCGCAGGTAAAGAACACAACAGAAGTGCAGATAAATGCGAGTCAGTTATGTTCACTCCTATTGCGGAGAGCTTATCTTTTATTTCCTGTATATTAGTAATGTGTTTGTGCATGTTCCCATTTTCGGGAAGTTTTGCACTATATAATTTTCTTAACAAATACAATTTACTGGATAAATTAGCTCTCTCGTGAATATGTTTTAAACTATCCCATGTCTGTTTTGGTGTTTCTAAATGTTTAACATGAACTATCTGCGTATAATCTATACTCATATTTATTAAAGCGCGAGCTTTCGCATCCTTTTTTCTCCAATATTCGTTAATTGGTGTAGGGGGTTCCTGAGTTACAAGTTAGTACAAATCTTCTTTTATTAATAACATATTAATTTTAAATTTCCATGTAGAATAATTGTTATTGTTTAATTTATCTATTATTTGCATTTCCTTTATTGTCGCCATCTCGGAGAACTTGTTTATACAGTTTTTAAAGTTCGATTAGTTTAAATAGTTTATTAAATTAAATTCTATTTTCTTGAATTTTTAATCTAGCATAAGAGCTGAGTAATATTTTTATTAATTAGAGTCAATTATTAATCCTTAAGAATAAATTCTGAGTTCATATATTCACGGGTCTCATGATCACTTTTGAAGGGCGATGCCAACGAGGTAAGCGCTGAACATCAAAATATTAGTATATTTTAGAATATTATTAACTCTAGTCTTCAACATACAGAAAGAAAAGGAATGGCTTACCTTTTCTATGGTCTATCCATTTATGAAATATCCGGATATATTTATATATCCATTAGTTGTGGACTCACTATATTCACTAGCTTGAATAATCCAATTTCTATGCACCACGACTGAAATAAAACTTGTAAACAGTGTTGTTAGATGTGGTTAATTAATAAATAAATGAGTTAACTATTTAACTTGTTTTTAAAAATTATATTCTACATTAATTAAATTTATAAATAACTTTAACATTTTAGAATTAGAATATTTTTAACAGGAAACACTTTTTTCCTGTGTCTTTACAGCATGGGATTTAGTCTTACTTTTTAGTTTATTTAGTCACTTACTCATTTTCACACACAGTCTGGAAAGTTACAAGTAATGTTGCATCAGTTCTTTGAAATAAATTGACGTCACTAACATATATATTTCACAAATAATTAGGGGTTTTTCTGAAGAATTTTGTTGCACAACTGTAAGTTCATAAGTTACATTTAATGATGAATAATTGTCTTCTTAAATGCTTTTAGTTCAATAACAAGTTTATAATAACATAATCACAAATCACAAATCACGAATTATAAACATACTTCACGTTATTAGAAGAGTGATGAGCGTAACGATGTA
Source organism: Maratus michaelseni (assembly GCA_963931845.1). Taxonomy (NCBI): domain Eukaryota; kingdom Metazoa; phylum Arthropoda; class Arachnida; order Araneae; family Salticidae; genus Maratus; species Maratus michaelseni. The sequence goes on from OZ007591.1 coordinate 96,597,101, forward strand.
ATAAATATCTATTGCTTGGAAACTTGAAACTTAAGAGTCATAAAATTAGATCACTTGTTTTTGAAGAGATGAGAGAAAAATTATCGTTGGGTTTTTTCTGTGCTTTATCATTTTCCTTGTTTCTTTATTTACTTTGAGTGGAAAACATTAAGTTGATTGAAATGAATGGATTAGTTTTCTACAGAAATGGCATATATGACAGCTACACTTGAGTTGTATGCTTCTTTCTAATTGGAGGTACGTTTCTATCATCAGCATTTTAACTGTTACAGATTATTGTTATATATAACACTCTATATATACGCTCTATTTTGAAACACCCGATACCTTCTCCTTTAACCCTTTAACGGATAAAGCATTTCAATTGCTAAAATGTTGAAATAAATGATTGACACCGGAAATTATGGACAAATTTATTTTTATATGTAAAAAAAGCGATATTTCACTTATATAATAAATGGAAAACATTTCTATTAAAATTCTGCTGTCAGTGTGGAATTTCGTAATTAAAGTTTTGTGGTTTCTTAGGGAAACCAATGAACGTTAAAAGGTTAACAAATGTATTACAATGGAATCTTTTATCTGTCACTGATAATTTTCTTTTCACTGGCAAAACACTTTCAATGCAATTTATATTGTTTTATTTTATTTTTATTTTAAAGTTGGGGACAATCCTAATTTATATGAAGAGAAATATGTTGGAAATAATTTTATAACATATAATTACAAACTATCATATTGTTTTGTCTCGGTAGCACGCAATTTCCTTTTTTACTCAAAATACAGTTTTAATACACTTCGTAAATAGATAAGAGGTAAGGAATTTTTCACGTACGTTATTTTATTCATTGGCGTCTAATTGTATCCACGAATTTTAATTATTATCCAATAGAGTATTAGGTATCCACTGCTTTTCATGTATCTTTTTCAGGCTGGGATGCACATTTTAACGTAAGGTGCACAAATCACTGGAGTAATCCATCTGCTTTTGTTTTGAAAAAAAGTATGTGATAACTATTAAATTAAATTAATTACATTCATGTGTTTTCCCTTTAATTTTACTTATTATATTTAATATTACAGCACTAAGGAGTCTTATCATTTGCTCCTTTTAAGTTTAAGAAATTACATTTTTATGTGACCTTTTTGGTCCAATTAAATTTAGAGTATGAATAAGAGTTTATTACTACACGCGTATTACAGAGTTCTTTCACTTTCTGGGAAAAAGTTCATTTATGGGGAATTTTAACTAATTATAAGTACTAAAGAGAAACTAAAACTAGAGGTATAAGCCGACGAAGACTGGGAGGGGGATATCAAAACAATAAAATCTGCATCGGGTAATATTATTTATGTTAGGAGATAGTCTGATACAGTGGATAAATTGGAAGATATAGGGTTCACTCAGGAGAAACCAATCACCATATATGAAGATAATCAAAGTTGAATAAAAATAATTGAAAATGAAAAGTTCAATAAACGAACCAAACACATCGATATAAAGTTTCCCGCCATAAATCAACTTAAAGAAGGCGGAATAATTGAATTAAAATATTGTACAATGAAACACATGATAGCAGATGTGTTAACCAAACCCGTACCCAAGAATACACTTGAAAAGCATAGAATCTCCATGGAACTATTAGTTAATTCCTCTGAAGAGCTTAAGGGGGAGTGTTGTAATTATTAATCTCATCTCGGGAATTACAAAACGATTTCACTAAAGGAATAAACAACCAAAAGGAGCAAATGTTCATTAAAAATAACTTTCATCGCCGCAGAAAAAAGCCAAGCATTCATCATACCGAAACGCGGAAGTAATCGACCGTGATTAATGGACTTTCACCATCAACATGCAATAATGAAAGTTGTAAGGGATCGACTACTCTCGTCACGTGAGTAGGCGATGTTTGAATGAGATCGTAATTTTTTGTCCAATAACCGGCCATGTGCGTAAAAGATTTAGCAATGCTCTCTTTCTCTAACTTTCGAGGGATGCCTGAATCTCGGAAATTGTGAGTCGCCGTTTTCTTTCAGTTATGCAAATTTTCTGGAGCTGGTCGATCTATACTGTGAAGTATATAAGCAGCTAATTTTCATTTCAGAACGGAGCTCAGGGGAGCTAGAGCAGACTTAGCTTGGGAGACTTAGATAGATTTAGCCTTGAGACCTCGCATCGAGTCTTAAGATTAATAATTGACCTTAGCATTTTATAGTGAAGTTCTATGATGTTGTAAAGCTGATTTGAGCCTGCATCAGTGCTTATTTAATTTGAAATATAAAATTATTGGATCGTGAATTTGCTTCTGAATAGTTTAAATTTAATTATCATATAGTTTTAATTTCTATACAGCTACGAGTCGTTAGCAAAAGCCTTTCGTTTTATTAATTTTTAGGAAAATCAAGTGGAGCTCGCTCAACTTCCCTACCGTTTTGTCTTAATAAATCGTTTTTGGTTTTAAAATTTTGGTTTTAAAATTTGGCTTTTGGTTTATTTGTCTCTGCTCTACCGCACGGCCTGACATCAAAGATGGCCGTCACAAATGGCGCCCAACTTAGTGGATTAGGTAACCTTGTCAGTCCAACTGACGGTGCCTTAAATGAATGCCCACATCCGAGGGAGATTGTTCCCCGAGTTTACTTCTCCAGAAATTCGGATGTCACTGAGTTTTTGGCCAAACTAAACGATTATATGGCCTTTAACAATATTCCAGATAACAACAAGTATTTAGTATTGAAATGCTCTCTAAAGGATGAAGCCTTGCTTTGGCTTGAAAAAATAGGACGTTTTCTGGTGACTGATGACGCGAAAAGATTTGAGCAAACCTGCTTGGAGTTAACTAAAGCTTTTCTGAATGAACGTAATGCAACCGAGCTCAGGCGGTAATTCTATTGCAAACGCCAATCTATTTACGAAAAAGCATCCGGATTTTTTCTAAGAAAGCTAGAATTGAAAAACAAATTGGCACTTGACGTTACTCATAAGGAGCTAATAGACATTATTCTTCCTCTCTTTTCGGTGGCAATCCAGGATTATATCGAACTCCGTGCCCCAGCAAATACGGCTAAACTCTATCAATTATTAATAAAGTATGAAGCGCGACACGAGGCGGATCACCAGAGACGGAGAACCACACGAGAATTCAACGAGGTGGATAAATTTATTAATAGGTCCAGGAATTATGATAATGAATATAATGGTCGTAATGTTCGTGGTCCAGTTAATTATGGGGATAGGCAAAACTTTCAAAGAGTTAGTGGTGGTTTAAGGAATTATGATCAAACTTATGATAATGGTTTCAGAAGAAATGAGGGGGTGAGCAGTCGCAATAGAAATGGTTTGGATAGAAGGAACAAGGTTAACCCAAGGCAGACTAGCTCGTCCAGGGTTAGACAGTTAGTGGTTGGTGAAAATGTCGTTAAGCGGACAGAGGGAAAGTCTTGTGGTATTAAAAATCGTCAGCAGGGGTTAAACTGGTAGGTGGCTGTTGCACGGAAGGTCAGCAGTCACAGGTTAACTCTTCAAAGCCTTCTGTGATAAATTTAAATACGGTAGTAGTTAATCCAGTGGAATTACCTGAGTTGCTAATAGTTTTGAGTGGTATAGTGGTAAAAAGTGTTCTGGATACGGGTGCGGACAAGAGTTTTATATCGTTTGAGGTGTATAAGAAATATTTTTCGTATAAAAGGTTGCGACATGTTAATTTAGTGGTTCAGTCGGCTCAAGGGATACAATGCAGTATAAAAGGTCTGGTAGATTTGGATGTAGAAATACGGTCAGTTAAAGCGAGGTGGCAATTTCTAGTATTAGATGGATTAAAAGCACATTGTATTGTTGGAGTTGATTTCATGAAAGATAGAGGGATGAGCCTGGATTTCTTTGCACGGACATTAGAAGTAAATAATGATGAGAAAACTTGTACAAACGAGTCCTCATCACTTTCAATTGATTTTTAGATGACTTCAGGGAAGTATTTTCAGAGAAACCGGGGCTAACACACGTTTCCTGGCATGAGATTAATACCGGTTCACATGCGCCAGTAGCAAGCAAACCATACCGTTATGATAAAGTTAAACAGAAAATTATTAATTATCACATTCAAAAAATGCTCCGCGATGACATTATTATGCCCATTGAATCTCCATACGCATCATCAGTAGTATTAAGTAGAAAAAACAATGGAAAAAGCATCGAGGATCCTGAGGCTTGGAGATTCACTATAGATTAACGAAAACTAAATTCAATAACTCAATATCCACAGTATCCAATTCCTGTAATAGATGACATTTCAGCCAATATCCAAAGCACTAAATTTATGTCTACACTCGATTTAACTTCCGGGTATTTTCAAATAGGCATGAAACCGGAAGACATACCTAAAACAGCATTTATAACGAATAATGGGTGTTTTGCGTTTAAACGCATGAGTTTTGGATTATCGGGGGCTCCAGCCACGTTCCAGAAGGCGATGGATACCATTCTGAAACCCCTTTTTGGTTTCGGAGTTCTGGTATACCTGGATGATATTATCATCATGTCTGAAACATTCGAAGAACATATAAATTTATTACGTAAAGTCTTCACATTACTCAGAAATGCTGGTCTCACTGTCAAATTAGAAAAGTGTAAATTTATTCGAAAAGAGTTAAAATATCTTGGCGTTCGGATCACACAAGCGGGCATACAAACAGACAAGCAAAAAACAGATGCAATTGCGGCAATGGCACCTCCAAAGAATTCGAAGCAAGTAGCGACATTTGTGGGTATGGTGGCTTGGTTTCAAAAATTTATACCACATTTTTCGGAGATATGTGAACCATTATATGCTTTAAAGCGAAAGAGGGTTAAATTTGTTTGGTCGAAAGCGGCTCAAAATGCTTTCGAACATTTAAAAAATTCTTTAATTTCTTCACCGGTTTTGGCTCATCCCGATTACTCTTCACAATTTGAGTTATACTGTGACGCTAGTGCAGTTGGAATTGGTGCGATGTTAGTTCAGAAAGGTCGCCCCATAGCGTTTGCGTCCAGAATTTTAAATGCAGCGGAAATTATTCAATTACGGAACGCGAATGTCTTGCGGTAATTTGGGCGTTAAACAAATTTAGATGTTTCTTCTGTTCAATCCCGGTCAAAGTGGTTACGGATCACTCTGCTTTAACAAAGTTAACGCACGGAAAAGGTTTATCTTCTAGAATGGTTCGATGGTGTTTAAAGTTAGCAGAGTTTAACATTGTAATTGAGCATAGGGCAGGAAAGGACAATGCAGTAGCAGATGCTTTATCGAGAAATCCTCAGGAAGGTGTTGAAATGGTTGAGGAGGTTAAGGTTTCTGTTTTATCGTCATTGGTTTTGAAATCGAGAGAGCAACTCACAGATGAACAGAAAAAGGATGAGGAATTTGGTCAGCTGTATAGATATTTATCAGATGCTGAAATGGTACAAAGCGCGGACGCGCACATGTTCCAAAATTGGTCCCAGAATTTCAAAATTATCGATGGCCTTTTATTTTATTCAAAAACTGTCAATTCTCGTGGTGAGCTAAGAGCTTACATTCCAGCTTCTCTTCGTAAGGCCATCTTGCACGAATTTCACGACAATCCATTAGCAGGTCACCTAGGTGTAAGGAAAACGTACGCTAGATTATGTGACTCCTGCTACTTCCCTAAAATGCGGGAAGCAGTGCGCGCTTATGTCTCCAGCTGCGACACATGCCAAAAATATAATTATAAAAATAGACCAGAAATAAAAGACCAGCTGGCAAATTAGTTTCAATTAAAAAGTCCTTTCCCCTAGAATGTATCGGAGTTGATTTAATCTGTCATTATCCCTTAACTGGCAATAGATATAGATTCGTATTAGTAATTGTAGATTATTTTAGTAAATGGGTTGAGTTCATCCCCCTCCGAAAAGCTTCAGGCAAAATTGTAGCGAATGCTTTATTTAATGGTTTTATTTCGAAATATGGTGCACCATCCCAAGTAATTAGTGATCACGGTCCCTGTTTCATATCCGAAATTTTTCAGGAATTGTGCACAAAGTTGGAGATATCTCATTCTTTTACAGTTCCATACCGGCCACAGTCCAATATGGCTGAGAGGGTCAATAGAACTCTCATTCAAATGATTTCTTCTTTTATTGGCACTCATCATTCAAACTGGGATCAGTTCTTGCAGCATTTTACCTATGCTTTGCGTACGGCAGTTCACAAGTCCACTGGTAAAACCCCTGCAGAATTGTTTTTGGGTCGTAAGATTATAACTCCTTTTCAACAGTTAATTAGAATCTCGGGTAATGAAAACGAATATATGATTCAGGATATTGATAAGTTGGTTAAGGAAGCACAAATAAAAATGGGAAAGGCTCAGAAAAAACAAGCGTTGTATTATAATATGCGTCGGAGGGAGTTGGAGATTAGAGTTGGTGATTTTGTGTTGTTGGAAAAGCATTGGTTAAGTTCTAGTCGGCAAAAACGAGTTGCTAAGTTTGGACCTAAGTTTGAGGGACCGTATAAAGTGTTGGAAGTTAAAGGTAATAATTTAATTATTGATTTGGACGGTTGTCATACCACGGTAAACTTGGATCAGGTCAGAGTTTATAAGTTTAGGGACACTGACTCTAATGGTTCTCAAACGTCGGACGGTGAATCCTCTATGCCTCAGTCAAAGACCTCTCATTCTCCTGACGTCAGTCAATCTTCTCATGCAAATAATTCTTCTAATAAAAATAGTGATAACATACGCACGGAGGTGAAGCGTAAATTTCCTCAAGTTAACCGAGACAGGGTTAACCAGCCAGCTGAACAGACATTACCTGTGGTTCATAAATACGGCAAAAGACATCACCCGCATTCGATCTCGACAAGTAGTTCTAAGTCTCCAGACAAGAAGTTCATGCAGAACCCTTCTACGTCACATCGACCACAACACAAGAGACGGTTGTCAAAGTCATCGACAGACATTCCTGCCAAGTAGAGTTGCAAAGGCTAGAAAAAACCCGGTTTAAACCTGGGAATAAACCGTGTTTTTTTGGGAATAAACTTGGTTTTTGGGAATAAACCAGGTTTTTTGGCAATAAACCTGGGAATAAACCTGGTCTATTGGAAATAAACCTGGGAATAAACGGGGTTTTTGCAACTCTACTGCCAAGGGAGGACGGAACGGCAATCCATCAACAGATCTCGACGAATCTACCGATAGTCAACCATCTCAGAAGTCATCACATCGACAGTCCCGAAGTAACGCACAGAAACGCAGCACGGACGATCTTCCCCCAACAACTAAACGACACCGGAGAATTGGCAGAAAGAGAACTTTTTGCATTCCACTTCACTATCGGGAGCCTCCCGGAAAAGACAGCCTTTTGATCCGACAGTCTTCGATCCTAGCCATCATCGAGACCCGCCTAGCAATCATCAAATGGACAAATCAGTAAGCCCGCCTAGAAGTCGTCGAGTGGAACCTACGAGCAGTCGCCGAGTGGACACTACACGAGCTCCTCCCAAAGGACGTCGCCATGATTACAACACCCGGCTGCAGGCCCGACAAGCGACAGTGGCCTCTCCTTACCAGTCTGAAACAGAACGGAGTTTCGTCCAAGGATTTTGGGGACGCCGCCAGAGTTCTTCGATGAGCCTGCAAGCTTCCAGTTCTTCATTATGAAATCAGGTGACGACGTTCCATTTTTTATTCTTATTTAAAGTGCCTATATATATGTCAACATGTTCTATGGACTGGACAAAGCAGCTGAACTGTTAGTTACCTTTCGACCATTGTTTGATTTTGTATCTCGGCTTCACAAGTTGTGCATTTAACTTCTGTTCAAAATTTTTTGCCAAAATTTAAGTTATGATGTCAGAGAACATCTTTTGAGTTTCACTGCTTTCATGTTCAAGAGATTGTTAAACTATTGTTTGTAGATGTCAACATTGTATACTTGTTCTATTAATATTTTATGTATATATTATGTGTATATTATTGTATTGTTCTACGTGTTGCAATTTAGGTATGCATTGATAGTTTATGGGTTTTTTTTACACGCGCCGCGGCTAGACGTGCACGTGTTTGGCGGTCAAGCGTTGCCCTTGACACGCGTGTTCTATCTGATACTTTACTAACATTGTTAATAAGTTTAACTTTCTTCCTTCGGTCGTTGTTCGTGTTAGTTTTCGGTTTAGTTTTTCGTGTTCGGCTTTCGTAAGTTATGAAGTTTTGACGGTGTTACTTGTATTTCACAGTTATGATGTAAAGTTTATGTACTGTAAAATATATGTAGCTAATAAAGTTTGTTCCAGGAGGTAAAACCATCTTAATTCAGATAATCTATTTATATAAGTTTTTTTTTATTTTAGTTACCAAGAAGAAGAGTTATATCTTGAAGATTTTGTAATGTATATTTCCAATTTTATATTTTATAGAAATTGTTTTACTTTCACAGCTGTTTATAGTTGTTAGTATGTGTCCCCTGTAACTGAGCGAGTATCTACACTGAATTTTGGGGATGTTAATTTTTGGCATGATTGAGAATTGTAAGTTTAAGAAAGGTACTTTATTTGATAGGCGGTTTAGTAATGAGGTTTTACTATTTCAATTTGCACTTTTTTCGGCACTTTGTGGAATTGTTGGAGGTAAAACTGCGTATTGATTTTGGCAATCTTTGATTTTTTTGAGGAAAATTTTGTGAGATCATTTTGAGGATACTTCGTAGTTAAAGGAGGTTATGCTGAAAGATTCTTTCATCGATTCGACCAGTTTTTTGCGTGATGGGTTAAAAGTACGAAATTTTACATTTCGATTCCAAAATTTAATTTACCCGTCACATGTTGTGCTTATTTTTGACTCGAAATTTTTTAAAGAAAAAGGCGCTGGTCTGCATTTAACCACCGCTTTTTCTTTCACAATTTCCGGGAGGGGTTGTAAGGGATCGACTACTCTCGTCACGTGAGTAGGCGATGTTTGAATGAGATCGTAATTTTTTGTCCAATTACCGGCCATGTGCGTAAAAGATTTAGCAATGCTCTCTTTCTCTAACTTTCGAGGGATGCCTGAATCTCGGAAATTGTGAGTCGCCGTTTTCTTTCAGTTATGCAAATTTTCTGGAGCTGGTCGATCGATACTGTGAGGTATATAAGCAGCGAATTTTCATTTCAGAGCGGAGCTCAGGGGAGCTAGAGCAGACTTAGCTTGGGAGACTTAGATAGATTTAGCCTTGAGACCTCGCATCGAGTCTTAAGATTAATAATTGGCCTTAGCATTTTTTAGTGAAGTTCTATGCTGTTGTAAAGCTGATTTGAGCCTGCATCAGTGCTTATTTAATTTGAAATATAAAATTATTGGATCGTGAACTTGCTTCTGAATAGTTTAAGTTTAATTAACATATAGTTTTAATTTCTATACAGCTACGAGTCGTTAGCAAAAGCCTTTCGTTTTATTAATTTTTAGGAAAATCAAGTGGAGCTCGCTCAACTTCCCTACCGTTTTGTTTTAATAAACCGTTTTTGGTTTTAAAAGTAGACTTGTTATTTGTCTCTGCTCTACCGCACGGCCTGACATCAAAGATGGCCGTCACAAAGTAACATTCAAAGCTTAATGACTGTTTTTGAAATATGCTGAAGAGCATTCATTACAAAATTTATCTTTTTAATACTATGTATAATTGACTGTTGCAATCAATTTAAGAAAACCCAGAAATAGTCCAGAAATATAAAACCCAAAACACGTCATCGGAAAATGAGAATTCAAAGACTTATTATTATAAAACTTTAAATTAGATCAGAACTGCTCTAAAATGTAACCGCGTTTACAAGAGATAATGCAAGCTCCACTAGCATGCTTTACCAACCACTATATGTTACTAAACGTTGTGTAGGTGTGTAACCCTGAAAAAGGCAATTACAACTTTCAATCACATTTACACAAGAAACTCTCCTCTGCTACGTTTTGTGATGTACATGTGCGGACAGTGAAACAAAATGCATACTTGCGATTTTTACACGCCTACGTTTACACGTACTGTGATCGCCTATACACTCTTGTTCCCTGTCTAAACTTTGAGCCTTTTCGATGTTTCTTTTTCAGTTCATGTTTGACTGTTTTAGCTGTAAGAGCTTCTAAATTGTTCTCCCAGAAGGTATATTTTCTCTCGGTTTATATTGTTATTATGTTTTAACCAAGAAAATGTAAATTAAATATTTCGTTGGAAGAATATTGTCTTCAACAGTGTGAAATACATCCTTTTTCACAATATAGAATTTAACATATAGATTCATTAATAATTTTCTTTCTGTTTTACACTTTAGTGAATTTGTGAGATATGCACCGGGTAAGAAATCATTGTGATCTAAATGATATCTACAACCATCGGGATTTGGTGGGCACCTGCGCTACTGAAAACAGGTAAGAGATATATTTTCCTGTCTTAATTTATTATTTATGAAGATAGAATATTTGAGCACACTAACATTTTAGTAAGAAAATATATGTATATTTTGTAAAAAATGTAACTCGTATTGTAAACGTAATGTTAAATGTTAATTATAAGAATTTAAATAGATCAACCCATCTATGTATTTACTCAGAGTCAACTAATATATAAATTTAGTCTTTCAGCCGCATAAATTGTGAAATAACTCAAAATGCTTCCAATCCAGGTAAACCAGGAATAAATAAACAAGAAAGTGCTTGGATACCAATTAGTTACAATGGATTAATACAAGGAGTTTGCAACATCAGAAAAGGTAAGAAAACTGTTATTATCTTAAAGTACCAAAGTATCGAAGTGAACATTTTTCTAGTTTAATTTATATAATAAGACAGGCGCCGCATTGAACTCCGCCTTTAGATATTACATATCTGGATCCACGATGATTAACTTTAGAGTAATGTTTTTTCTGAGTGTTCTTTTTTCTCTTAATTAATTTGGGGATTACAGAGTGGTTTTCCCAATAAAATATTGCCTACAAGATTTAAATCTGTACATAATAATTTTCTTTTAAGTTATGTATTACGATAAATAATTTTATCTTCAATAATAATTAATTTTTTAGAAGCAAAATACTTTACTTTTTATTATTTCATATTTTCAAGTTCATGCAATATTAATTTATTTTGAAAGAAAGGTTGACAAAATAAAAGATTTAATAATACATGTATTGCTTTCTCTTTTAAATATTTATCCCAACGTTCTTTTTTTTTTCCTTTCAAACTATGACAAATAAAATAAACTAACTTGCAAAATACTTTTAACTTATTTTTTATATTTACTTTAAAATTACATAAATTTTTTTCCTGTTAAATTGGAATGGAATGCTTCTAAAGAAGAATTCATTATCAACTAAGTTGTCTATTTTGACCTAATGGAACCCAAAAAATTTCAAACATCGCCATAAAATAATTCAGCTATGCATCTTTTTTTCATTGAAGGCGATACATTTTGGGAGAAATGTATTATCACATTTATATATGGTACATATATGTATATATATACAATAACCCTTTATGTAAATAAAATTACTGTTAAATCATAAGATAAAATCAACACTGGAAAAATTTACCAAATACGTTAGAATACGTTAGAAATAGATTTACCAAAGCAATAGATATACCAAATACGTTAGAAATAGATTAGAATACGTTATAAAATAACTTCATTACAACAGTGATAAAAGCACTCATAAAATCTAAAAACAGAAGGAAAGAGGAATAAGAAAATGGAACGTTATATAATGAAACACGTTATCAAGGGAGAGAAAAATACGGAAGTCACAATGATTTCTGTTTGAAATAAACTGCGTTTAAATGGGGGGGGGGGGAGGAGGAAGATCACGTTGAAGCTTTAAAAAAATCGATTTTTAGCATGGATACCTTAAAATGTTACACATACATTGCAAAAAGAATTTTACAAAAATTCCAATTAGAATACAAGATATATCTTCTAAAAATCCATTTCCTGTCATGCTATAAAGTTACCTTTGAAGCCCCTTTTCACAAAACTGTATTGTTTGGCATTGCGTACATTCTCATTTGAAAACTAATTATCACAGAACATTGAAATTTTGCGTATAATTAATTTTTATGTATATTTTTATGCTGAACCTGATTTTTGTCATAGAAAATTTTGTATTGAAAAATTAAATCTAAAATTTTTGGTAAATTTAGTGAATATCATTATAAAAGCCATTAATCATGCTAATGAATTTTAATATAGAAGAAGGTGGCCTAAAATTATACCCTTAAGGAAAAAAACTTGTGTAAAATAACATAACTGTTTAAAACTTTGGCCTTTTGCTAGTATGTTTTACACTATATTTCGCATTATAAATATATTTTAATAATATTTAAAACCCAAATTGTGTTGCCCGTGTTACGGAATAAGCCTCCTAATTAAGATAAGTGCTAAAACAAAATAAAGAAATAGTCAACTCCATCTAATAGAACTTACATGTGGACAATCTTTCTGTGCCGCTGACATCTGGTTAGCCGATACTAACGAGGAGAATTTATTGCCTGTTAGAAAAGACTTTCTCCGCTAGCCATCTGCGGAACATTTGTGTTAAGTATCATGGGACATTTTCAAAGACAGTTTAAGCTCAACTCCCTTTTTAACGAGACTTTTACTGACTCTCTATTTTATAAACACTTAAATTTGACTTTTAATGATGCAAAATGGCCAATTTTAGATAATGATGTTTATCACGCATATAACCTTTTAAATGTAACACACTTGTTGAGAAAAGCACGTGTGTATTTTCATATATATGTTTTCTGCTCACTTCTCGCTTGAACATCCGACTGAGAGGATGCAAAATGTTCTTTCTTAATTTTTATCTTATATATTAAATTCTTTTCTTTTTCCTTTAAAAGTGTGAAGATGATTTTTCTACTTAGTGCACCACTACAATACTATGGAATACAAATTTTACAGCGGTGTTCATTTTATAGTGAAATAATATAATTTTCCAACGGATACTTCATACAAAATAATATTCACACAACAACAAACAAAGTTGTTAATAATGGATTTACTCGGATATACCACTGATGAAGCTACCTAATGGTAAGAATATTCCTTTTACTTCTATTAGAAGTTTGTGAAGAAAAGTGATTAAGTATTTAGCAATAAAATAAATGAGGTAATTAATCGTTCTCACGCCTTAATACTCGTTAGGTAAAATATTGTCTAACAAATTGAGTAATGAAAAAAATAGATTTTTTAAAAAGTGTTCAAAGGTAATTTCACTTTCACCATAGGGCAAAATGATCCTTCATTTAAAAATAATTGTAACTTGTTTTTTATTGGCCAAATAAAGGGTATAAAAGTAATTATGACCGTACATAAGTGTAATTCACATCTAAAAACATTACTCAATTAAGTAAACCAATTCATATTTCTGTACATGAAAAACAGTATATCTAAATAAATAAGAAAGTTAGTGCTTATCTTATAACAGATGTTATAAAACCTAATTTTTCAAAAAATTTCTATTCAGACGCGTAATACTGCGATCGCCTGAATATCGCCATTACTTATTCTTCACTTATCAGAACTAGTTTATGTGTTACCCTGTAGATAGCGCGACTTGTCTGGAAGAAAACGTATGGGGATCGTTTTGCCCGTTAGGAACATTTTAGGCCACCATCCCCTACTTTTAAATTTAAGTTCAATGTAAAATATAGTAGTATAAGTAAAAATAAACGAAATATTAAGTGTGTGTTTGAAATTGAATTTTTTTAATTTTGCGCGCAAAATGCATATTTTAGTATTTGCCAACTGACCCGCCCGGGCCCATGATAATAACAATCTGTTCTGTACGAACACGGCTGAAATCTCTAAGGCTATCAAAATCAAGCCGAATGAACCACGTCGTAATCGGGCCCATAGAACCCAAAATCGGAAAGCTCGCCCTGTCGGCAGAAATTACAACTAAAATATTTAACTCTATAGATATCAAGTCGAATGAGCCAAATCCCGTCGTAATCGGGCCCATAGAACCAGAGATACTCCTGTAATTCCATCTTCTACCGCCTAGGGGCGCAATCTGTTCTGGAAGAGGCCTTTTCAGAACACTCGACCCAACCAGATTTCCTAGGAGAATTGAAATTTAATAACGGGTAAATATTGCCAAAATAGCGGAAATCGCGAAAGTGGGTTACGTACGGGCTAATGTAGATATTTTTTTTTTAACCGAACAGTGCGTTTTGAAGAAAATGAACGTGTTTATGATCTGGTGTCTTCTGTTTGTCCGTATTCGCATTTTCCAAGTCGATGACGATTTTTAAACCTGGGCCAAAAAACGAAAATTGCGCGAGTGAGTTTTGGAAACGATTTTTTTTCGGAAAGTTAAAAATAATTTTTTTCGAAACGGATAACAGATTTTAAAAAGCAAAGTAACGTAGATTAGGCGCGGTATTTTTAGTTTTTCGTATTTTGTTTATAAATGCAGATTCGAATTTTTAAATATAAGGAGAAATCGTTAAAAATGCGAAATTGACGTACGGTCAAAAACGTTTTCGAAAGGGTTAAAGTTTTTTAACTAAAGGTTTCTGCCTGAACCCTATAAAACGTAGATGTCCTTAGGTCCGTTTTTTTTTTTTTTTTTGGTTTGGTTATTTTAGAGAGCCGATGCGCGATTTTATATATCGCAGAAAATCGGAATTCGCAAAAGTGAGACCTGCGCGCGAATTTTTTTCAAAGGATTAATATTCGTATTTTTCAAAAACAATTGCAGATGTCAAAAAGGGAACAACTGTAAATATTGTTGCAGATGTCAAAAAGGGAACAACTGTAAATATTGTCTAGTATTTTTAGTTTTTCGTAACTTGCTCAGAACCGCCGTTGCAAATTTTTAAAAATTGGTAAAATCGCAAAAATCGCGAAACTGCGTACAGAAAATATACTTTTTCGAAAAGTCAACTTTCGTATTTTTTAAAACCAAAGGAGGATTTGAAAAGGGCAAAAATCAGATCTTTAATTTGGCGAACTCGGTTTTTCCGTATCTCTAGTAGTCCGGTGGATGCAACGCTCGGGAAATGGGGAAAAATTAAAAACATGAGGCTTTTTGATTATTTTTTTGAAAGGGTTAACTGGGAATTTTTTTCAAACCCACAGGATTGTTCGAGACGTAAAAGTTACGTTCCTTCAGAATATGCAGACGGTTTTTCCGTATTTACAGCCGTTCGCACGGGGCGAATTTAGAAAAACGGAAAAATGAATAGGCTGACTGGCAATTTGCTTCTTCTCTTCACGAAAGGTACGGTAGAAAGGCTTCTGAGCATGAGCACACGGATTTCGGAAGAGTGTTTTTTTGTTTATGATCTTTAACCAGTTTTAAGGGTTTCGTTCATCTCACGAAACCCTATTACTCCCGCTCCGTTGTCTATCCGTCACAGAGCTATTCTCAGAAACTATGTAACTTACAGAGATGAAACTTTGTGTATGTAGCTGAATATCAGCTATGAACAACCCAAAATATTAAAATTTGAAAATTTCGTATTATTTTAAACATAGAGATAAAAAACCAAAATTCTAACAGCCTTTTCCTATTAAATTTAAACATTTTGCGTTATAGCAGATGCCAAAAATTAAAAATCCACGATGAAATTCTTTCTACAATAATTAATTTTCTATCAGACAATTTCCACGTGAAAAATGAAAATAAAATAAAAAGTTTCACCAATTGAAAAAAGATTAATATGAAATTAAAATGATTGACGTCATAGTGGTAATAAAACGGACAATTTCAAAGATTTCTCAATAATACAAGTAGTATGAGTATGTATATGTACACAAAGCAGATTACAACGTCATTAGAGAATTAAAAAGAAAATCTGACGTCATATTGGAAGTTTAACGAATTTTTCAGATGTTTGAGAATAATACAAAGCGAGTATCAATATGAGTAACAGAGAATAGTAAATATATGAGTTTGAGAAACATATTGAATCATGATAAAAATCCGATTATGGAAATATTCGCATATTTTAACATTTTGAAGGTGTGCAACATGTTTAATTTTGAAATTACTTTTTTATATCGCATTTAGTCCGCGTGACAGATATTATTATGACAGAATATAATAGCCGGCTTCGGCCGCTATCGGTCTGGTTTGGATACTCGAAAAACGAAAAAATAGACCGGTAAATTTTTACTTTATAAAAAACAAAAGCATGATGTTTATTTATTTATTTATTTATTTATTTATTTATTTATTTTCTAAATGAAATTTATTTGAATTTATTAAAGAAAAGATAAAGTGTTTTGAAAGAAATATTAAACGAAACCCTTTGAGCGATCTTCGATCACACTTACCCATTTGTTAATTAATTACTACTCTAATTTTTAAAATATTAAAATTCTGAGACTCAGGTGCACCAGGAGAGGGCTTGGACTACCTACATCTAAATTTTAAGGCTTCTAGGTGCGCTAGATTTTCCTAACTATCGCCAACAGACACACACACACATAGCGAAACTTTCTTTTATTAGTATAGATATGTCATTTTAAAATCATGATATGAGTTATTAATTTGGTCAATTAATCATGAAAAAAGCTGTGGTCATTTCTATTTGTATATTGCTTTTACTATATGATTCTAAGATTCATAAAAAAAAAAAATTATTGCTATTTAATTTATTGTTTTTTTTTTTTTTTTTTTTTTTTTTTTTTTTTTTGAGTAATCATTTATATTGCAATAGGATTTTTACATAAATAAACATTAAAAATTAAAATAATATAAAAATGTTTTTAATTATAATGTAGATAAATAGATAAATTTTTTCGAAGAAATGAAATTATGTTAAAGATTTTTATCATATTGAAATTATTTTTTATATATAAATTCACACATGGCAATTACTATTATTAATAATTAAAAATAAATTGGTTGATAATTTTTGTATAACATGTCTTTAAATATTAGAATAAGAAAGTATTTTTATGGTGGAAATTTATAATTAAGTAACTCACAGTTATAGTTAATTAAATTAAATATATGTATTCGTTAATAGATGGCAGCACTAAATTTTTAACTCTTTTTTTTTTTTTTTTTTTTTTTTTTTTTTACCATTGTAGTTTTAAAAATACTCAACAGTCTTAAAAATTTAATTGCAATATTTTCTCAATAGTCTTAAAATTAAACATTTGTATTTTATTTAGTTTTAATTAGAAATAATTTATTGATGATTAATTTTAAATTCGTAAATTATTTAACTGTTTGTATTTAATCTTAACTGTAACTGTTGTAATTTAACACCTTGACTGTTCGTTTTGTCTCTTATCGGTAACTGTTGTAAAACTATTGGTTGCATATATTTGTGCTTCTCAAAATGTTATGAAAGGCCGTGAGCACAATCCCTTTTTATTATTCTCAAATACAATTTACCTACTTTCTGATACATTTTTTAATTCATTTTTGTTCTCGAACTCATAAAATTGACAGATTTTCTTACTCAGAAACTATGTAATGTAACAAGTTTTCCCATTTTTTGGTAATGCAGAAAATGCTTCAGAAAATGCAAGTCAAAGTTGGCGTTTTGAACAGAATTTTCTAACGCGAAAGCGCTGAGAAGGGAAAAAACTGCCGCATTCAGACGACAATCAACGTATAACTCAAGTTGTAATTCAATTATCGAAAAATGAAGCAAACTATTCGATTATAAATCAATTCAATAATCATATCTACAAGTTTCATGCTTTTACGTTTAAAAAATGTCAGAAAATATATAAAGTTTGCGTTGTTGGGCTAGGAAAAATATATTTTTAAGAACTGCATTAATAGATTTTTAATTCAATGTTTTTTCTCTTGTATTTTCATTTTTTATTTAATTCAATACATTATCGACAGTGATAGACTAGCTTGGGTATTCTGTAAAGTTTAGAAACAATCCTATTTTATTTAAAAGTATATATTTTTTAAGTATTCATGACAATGGGTTTCCTTTTGAACAATTTCCAATATTAAACAATATTAAACAATATTAGCAAAACTACTTTAAAATTAATATATTTTATTTTATTTTATTTTATACTTTTTATTTTAAATTATTTTTTTATTGCTGCAATACAAGATTTAATGTGTAATACTTTCTCTTTTAAGTTTTTATTAAAATGAATTATTTTATCTATCAATAATAATAGGGGTTTTTTTCTTTTGCAAAATACTTTCAAAGTAATTTATTTTATTTTATTTATTTCATTTTATTTTATTTTATTTTAAAGCTATATGCAATCCTAATTTATTTCAAGAGAAATATTGCTTCAATACAAGATTTAATAATATAAACTATAGCTGTTTAACCCGTTCTACGCACGGAAGTTCATGAATTTAATTCTAAAACCAGAATTAAAAATAAAAATCAGTACAACCAAACTAAGTTTATGAAAATAAAAATTTATTATGTCTATTAAAAATCAGTATTTACACAACCAAAAATCCGTAGTAAAAAGTAGTAGAACGTAAAAAATTCACATCAAATAGACATAATAATAATCGAACATGAACGAAACTTAGCATAAAAACCCAAATGACAACAAACGATTTTAAAATATCTAAATAAGAAATAAAAATTCCCCTGTTAAATTTATCTTTTACGAAACGGAAAAGGGTTGGAAATTTTTTACAGTGAATAACTATTTGATTTAGAAAAAATATTTTTCTACAACTGTGCATTTATTTAAATAAAATTTAATTTATCATGTTGCTATGGCAGCAGACTATAAAACGATATCTTTGGAATAAGGGAATAAATAGAATAAAAAGTTTGGTTGATGTTTGTGATAAAATGTTTTTCTTTATTTTTTTTTAAAATAAAGGTAATAATTAAACGCAATTAAATAATTACCTGCGAGAAGGCGCGCAGTCAGATGCTCGACGACAAATCACTAACTTTGACTGTTGGTATGCATCAACTGAATACGGGCTCTGCACTTTTATTAGGAACATAAATTTAATTTTACGAAAACTTTTATTCTAAAAATTTTTTTTAAATAAAGATATTCTAAAATTAAATTCAATCTTTTCTCACCGTCTAAATGGAATGATAAATTTTTCAAGAAGAATACTTTATCAGTAGTTATGGCCTTTAGTCTACGGAACTTCAAAAATTTCAAACATCGCCATAAAATATTTCAGAAAAGCTCTCTTGTACAATAAACCACTGGAAAACATTTCCCCCATCAAAATGTATTACTTCACCAAATCAGTATTATTATAAAATTTGTTTAGTAAAATTATAAATATTTTCTCATTTGGATACTTTTTCAGATTTGTAAATTTATAAACATTCCTAATTTATGAAGACTAATTGTTTCACTGTAAGATTTGATAATATTCATAATACTTTCTCTTTTAAATGTTTATCCCATCTTTTTTTTTTTTTTTAACTTATCACCAATAATCGATTTTTCACTATGAAAATACTTTCAGAATAATTTATTTAACTTTGCTTTATTTTTTATATTAAAATTTAGACTCAGTCCTTTTTTGCCGAGAAAACAGAATGATAAACTTCTAAAGAAGAATACTTTATCAACTAGTTATCTCCTTTAAACTACGGAACCCAAAAAATTTCAAACATCGCCATCAAATATTTCAGCTACGCAGTGCCTTGTTTTATTTAATTCGATACATCACTGGAACAACATTTCCCCCATCAAAATGTAGTACATCACCGAAGCAATATTGTTATAAAAGTTATTTAACAAAATGATAAATATTTTCTCATTTGGATAATTTTTCAGATTTATAAATTTTATAAATATTCCTAATTTATGAAGAGTAATATTGTTACACTATAAGATTTGGTAGTATACATAATATTTTCTCTTTTAAACGCTTATCACAGCTTTTTTTTTTTTTTTTTTTTTTTTTTTTTTTTTTTTTAAACTATCACCAATAATTTATTTTTCACTATGAAAATACTTTCAGAATAATTTATTTAACTTTATTTTATTTTTTTATATTGAAGCTTAGACACAATCCTTTCTTGCCTTTAAAATGGAATGATAAACTTCTAAAGAAGAATACTTTATCAACTAGTTATCTCCTTTAATCTACGGAACCCAAAAAATTTCAAACATCGCCATCAAATATTTCAGCTACTCTGCCTTGTTTCGTTTAATGCGATACATCACTGGAAAAACACTTTTCCCCTCAAAATTTAGAGCCTCACCGATTAACCGGAATAAAGTGTAATCTCCTTGAAATGCTTGCTACTGCCATTTCTCTTCCACATCTCCATTCCGTGCATTCTCGGTCAGTATCTAATGACGGCCTTAGACACGTGCTATCACTGCTTTTGATTGGCTGTTTGATGATGGATGACGAAGTTTGTAGGCGGAGCCGAAGAAATATCGTCACGCCTACCATAGTCGGAAGCTGTGAAGAAACCTGCTACTAATCGATCAAAGCCAGAAAGAGTTAATGGTTGCATCATTTGGCTCTGCATCGCCTCTTACAAGAATACTCGGATGCAGCACTGTGGAAAGGTTTAGAGATAATCTCTGATCGTTCTCCTGCAATCGTATTAAAGAAAAAAAGAATATTACAATAAAATTTACCTTTTAGTTTAATGTGTTCCATATCTGCCAAAATTAAAACGAAATGCGAAAAATTGAACCAGAAAATGAACAGAAAGTAAATGTGCTTATAATATTGTTCAGTTATTACCGTATTATACTCATGTATAACTCGTATATATATACCGTATATATATCGTGTATATATACCGTATATACTCGTTGATAAGCATGGAATCCTAATCTGAGGATATGTACAATGAAATATCGGATTACCTGAGCTGTATGAATATTCAGATTCTGGACAATAACTTACATTTTCATAAGTTTCATTGAAAAATTTTAATTTTTAAATGAAAACAAGAAAGGTTTTTAGATTCATGATTCCTAGATATGTATTATTTTCTGTCTTTAAATATCCTGAATATCGGCATAAGTAAGTTTTTTTTTTTTTTTACTAACTCATGTATAAGTCGACCCCCCATTTTCAACTCCCAAATTTTGTCTAAAATTCTTCGACTTATACACGAGTATATACGGTAATTACGAAAAAAGATAAAAAGACAGAAAGAGAAAGAAAAGAAGATGAAAATAAAAGAAAAAGTACATTTAACTGAAAATATTTTACATTCAAAATGTTACATTTAGAATTGCATGAATTCAGTTCTAATGTAATCATAGTAACCTCTGTTTAGTTATGGTCATTCCTAATTAGAAAGTATTTAAAATGTCCGCTTATTTTATCTGATGCTGTAAAACAATAGTACTGAAACGAAATTTCACTCACACATTCATACATTTATATCTGACTCTTTAGAAGAATTAGTAATGCTAATAAAATAACGTTATGTCGTAGCACAATCTTGATAAATAACAAAATTAATATTCTCTTTAAACGTTCATGATATCTATATAAATATAATTAAATAAATGAATATATACATTTAATTCGACGGTTTTCAATTCCACTTTTTTTATGCATTGTGTCTCTGTTCAAGCAAAGATTTAGTATATGTTATACAAAACACATGAAAAAAATCTATTTATTTTCCTTTCTTTCTATTTTCAATAAACAAAGTTCTTGAAGTATCATCAAAGAATTAAAACTCGCTCCACATTCTAACATATAAAGCATTTTTTTCATATTTTTATCATTAGCATTTTCTTTACCTTTAGTGTATATCCGTACTTTGTATTTTATTATTTTTTTTATGTTTGTACTAATTATTATAACTTGTTAATTCTTTTTATTGTATTTTCGAGCTGCATTATCTAATGCAGGTTTCTTTGAAAGAAAGGGGGTGCGCGTAAAACGGTCAGTATATCTAAAAATAGAAAAATACAGTATCAAATAGGTAGAAAAATTATCACAGTTGAATATTTTTTTTTTTTCATTTTGAGTTGAACGAATCTCTTAGTCAGTACACATACTCAATGATCGGTTTTTGCCTTTAGCAATTTATTTACGTTCGACGTTGAAAATATATTTAGTTTTCCGTTATAATTTTGTTATTATTATTTTATTTATTTATTTATTTATTTATTTGTGTGTGTGTCTTTTATACCTCAACCAATTTTTTAATGGTAGTATTTAAATAAATATCCCCTTTAAAAAAAATCGTATTTTTCTTCCAAAAACGATACCAAAAACATACAATATAATTTACTTTCTATCTCTGTAAAGGATTTGGGATAAATATGAAAGCAATAATTTTAATTTTCTTGGACAATATATGGAGTTAGTTGCAAAAGATACTGAATATTCCGCAGTATATAACGCGTTCCGGAGCATAACGCGCACTTATGTTTGAGACTGTATTTTTCTATTTTCATGTCTATTTACGGAATTACGCTAAGCGCCTTTTTTGCAAAGAAAGCTTCATCAGATATGTAGCTCGAAAACACAATAAAAAGCATTGGTCCTCTTCTTTCATGCGAAAACACCCGCTCGCTAATGTTAATCCTGTTATTTTCCAATATCTAGTTTACATTTCAATATTATATATATATATATATATATATCTCACTTTCGAAACCGGTTCGGAAAGTAAAACTATCTTCGTAAAAAATACGTTCACAGTGGAAATGTATCCTTTCGGTCGTTTCTATGAAAAATTCACAGAGCACCCCCCCCCCCACCCCCTTAAAAGGATTACGTTTACCATACGAAATTTGCGTGGGGTGTGACAATTTGGATCCGTGTTATAAATGTATGTGATTATCGGGCACTTATACTGACACTAAACTGAAATTTAGGGAGATACGGTAAAAAAACAAAAAAAAAAACAATAAAGCCCCCCCCCCCTTTATAAAGATTACGTTTACCATACAAAATACGAGTGTTCTACGATAATTACAGCTCGAGTTATAGGTGTTTTAATTTGTCGGGACCTTTTATTTATGGTACACTAAAATGGGGGGCTTCTGTTAGAAAAATTTCCAGATCCCCCACCTCCTCTTAAAAAAGATTACGTTTCTCATACGAAATTTGTATGGGCTGCGATTATGTGGATCTGAGTTATAAGTGTTTGCAGCTACCGGCCCCTTATATTCACGCTATATTAATTTTTGGGGGGGCTTCGGTTTAAAAAAGTGACACTGTTCTCTGTAAAATTATGTCACGTTGTTCACTCACACAAAATTCCAGCACGCTGTGACAATTTTTAATTAGTTATAAGAGTACAAATTTCTCGAGCTATTGTATTAATCTTTTTATACAACTAGCAGAACCACCCAGCTTTGCCCGGGTTAACATAAATTAAAATACAATAATACGACAATAACATTGACGGAGCTTTGTGCATTCTTGACCATAAATCGATAAAAAAAGACAATTAGAAAAAATAGCGTTGCTTTGACTCAACCATAGTAAAATTCCTCAGCTTTATAAATGAGAATGCGCGTTTTCTTTGCGCATACAATAAAAAAATATACGATTTTCTTGAAAATGAAAAAAAAAAAATCAACCAAATGTCGTAACATTTTGCGAAATTCGCTTTCATATGGCATCTATCTATATTATAAAACAAAAACATATCCGTGAGTAATGTCGACATCATATTGACAGTACTAACCATTAAATTTTGCTTGTATTGCATTTTTGTAACTACTAAATATCGCATAATTTCATTTTTTAAACTGTCAATTACGGAAAAAAATGCACTTTCAAATGTAGTTTGAAAAGTTTATCTCAATTTACTGATTTTTTTTTTTTTTTTTTTTTTTTTTTAAGTAATTTTAAAGCATGTATATTTTTTAATCTGTGTCCAATCCAATTACGGAAGATTAACTTATTTGATCTTTATAAAGTAAAGACATTTACTTCTAAACATAGCACATTCAATTTTTCAGCGGACGAATAACAAAAAATGTACTTTCAATGTTATTTGTTTGAAAAGCGTATCTCAATTTATTTATGTTTTATGGATTTTAAAGTAATATAAAAATTAAATTTATAATGATTAGATGAAAGTCATATCAATTTTATATGTACTTTTAGTCGTGAAGTTTTTGTTGAAAAACGAAGAAATGATTTTAATGTTAAATTATTCAAATTATGTTAAAGAAAAGTCATTTTCTTTAACATAAATCAAAGAAAAATGTTACCACTGCTTCTAAATCAATAAAACACTTAGCAATATAACGTATGCTATAAGATACAGCTGTAGTATACAACCGAAGTAGGAATAAAACATAGCCGACGATTACTTAGACTCAGTTTGAAATTAAAATGAAATCCTTTAATAAAATATGACGTCATACCTAGCCTTTTTTAAAACCTTTTTCCTAAATTGTTTTCTTGAAATTCAAACATTTGTATTAAAGTAGATGTAACTACAAATAAATTTAAATTAAGGTACATCATTTTAATGCATTCAAAGTTATCGTTTTCTATTTATATAAGAAACAAAATGCGCATTTTTTCCCCTTAGAATCACTTTCGGAAATTAAAATATAGCGAGTGATTCTGAAATTTTATTGGCTTATAAAAGGAAAATAAATGTGTCATCATTTGTTTTTAAATTTTTGTGCCGTTTTTTAGAGTGTGGCAACAAAATAGAATTATTGCATTAGAAATTGAGAAAAAAATATATTTCTGTAATGATAAACTATGAGAGATGTTTGAAAAAAAAATGATAAAGAATGGTCTGAAAATTTTTTTAAGTTGACAGTGATTTTACTCGAGTTCTAAAACGTATGTACCTTAAGTTTCGTTCAAATCGGATAAAAACTGTAGATTTGTATAAGGAACATACATACATACCAAGACATACATACCAAGACATACATACAACCCAAGGCTTTTATATATATATCTCTAGTGGTAAAGTCTTTTTATACAATTATTTAAATTTAAATACAATAAAAAATGATAATGGCCCCTCATGTTTTTGAACTATACAAATTTTGGTTAGCCTACAACAATCAGAGTCCGAGTTACAGGGTGGAGGGACCCAAGTGGCAAGGGACCGAACTGGCTATAATTTCACTATCTTTATAAAAAAAAAAAAACTTGTAATCAAAATCGGAAAAGTAGAAAGGAGGGTGCACAGAGATTGACCTCAACTATCCAATGCAAAAAAAAAAAAAAAAAAAAAAAAAAAAGAAGAAAAATCATTTAAAAAATATTGAAATATGAACGAGATATCGTAAATTATTTCCCCCATAGGATTAACATTAGTGAGCGGGTGTTTTCGCCTGAGTGAAATAGCCTGTTAAGCTTATTAATCTGCTGTTATTATTATCTGTTACATCTCAAGAACGATATACTTTAATTAAAATAGAGGTATGGAAATTTCTACTTACCTTCTTCTATTCAGTGGTCATGTAATCCTTTGCTTATTAAATCCAGTTTTTTTAATAATCCAAGTAGCTGTATATATCTATTGGTACACTTTTTTCAGTACTCAGTAGAGAGAGAAAATTATTTATGATTAATTTAGTGTTAAAGAATTGTACGCAGTCATTTTATACTGCAAAACTGTTAATTAATCGTTAATATTTACAAAAATACATTTAAATTAAAATTTAATAGGAGCGTATACATTTTGCTCCTTCTAACTGTATTACATTTCAGGGAGTGAGACAAAGTGTAAGCAAAATAGAAAAAAACATCATTATTTATACTATAATTAGAGTTTTTAAATTTTATGAGGAAAAACATTCATTAGATATAATCAGTATAGTTTTTTTTTTCTTATTGTCCTTATTTTATTATGGATAATACCGGTGAAAGTTGTTTTCATCAGATTAAGTAATTATGCTGTTGCTTTGCGTGGGTGAAAGATATGTTTTTTGCTTATTTACGTAATCATCCTTGATTCATCTAGTTGATTAATGGATTATTTATTACTCAATATTGACGTTCTGAGATCATATTTCAGAACAAATTCATTATTCAAGTGTTGTTTTTGCGCCCCAACGTGGTCACCTAATTGAAAAAAGGCCCTATTCAAAGCAAAGACTACAAAACCGCAACTAATACAATTTTACTTTGGGATGTCCGATGCATGTCTTTTTGACCAAATTTCGTTATTTCTTTTTCTACCGAAAGAGGAGTCAGATCTTCTTTTGACACACCATTTCTACACTGGCGCCCGGGGCATGTACCCACTTGCCCCCCTCCCCTAATTTCGACCCAGTGTTGGTTGATGTTGAAAATAAGATGTAAGAAAAGGCGTTGACGCTCGCGGGCGCGTGGTTGATGACTCCTTCCTAAGAAGATGCACAATAAGGCATCGAAAATTCATGGTATTTCGAGAAATGTAAATATAAACTAGAATGAACATGAACAGCCAGACAAGAAACAATGTTCTTAACTATGTTGGCATGTGTTAAAAATAAAATTTCACCGTGTGTTTAATTAGGCTTCTTTCTATGTGATTTAAGAGTCTCACTAATTATACAATATTCTTCCAAAATTGAATGATGCAGTTAATTAAGCTAGAAAAAGTACCTTGTCGCTTGCATTGTTTATCCACCGAAGGTTGTAGTAGAAAAAAAAAGAACAATTCAAACGGAGATAAGTGCAAAGATAAGCACTAATGATGTAGAAGTGTTGAGTAATTCTAAAAAACCCTCT
Source organism: Maratus michaelseni (assembly GCA_963931845.1). Classification (NCBI taxonomy): domain Eukaryota; kingdom Metazoa; phylum Arthropoda; class Arachnida; order Araneae; family Salticidae; genus Maratus; species Maratus michaelseni. The sequence continues at coordinate 96,623,692 of OZ007591.1, forward strand.
ACAAAGCTAAAAATAAACATATATATATGAGTTCAAACTGAAATACTCATCCTGAAATTCCGCAAGGTGCTGATATTGTTAATAATTAATATGTTTGTTTAAAAAATATAAATATCAAAAGATGCCTTAGAGATGAAAATCAAGTACTATAAATTTAAAAAAAAGCTAAAAATAAACATGTGAGTTCAAAGAGCAACACTTAGTTTGAAATTCCTCAAGATGCTGTTATTGCTTATGAAAAATATTTTTATTGATAAAATATAAATATCAAAAAGTGTTTTGTACACCAAAAATAAGTACTGAAAGCTAAAATTAAAAGTACACGAATTCAGACTGCACATATTTCGAAATACCTTACAGGCGCTGGCATTATGTTTTCCTGTTAATAAAGTATTAATAGTAAAATAGGTTTTATAGATAAAGAGAAGTATAAATACAACAGAATCTCGATAATCTATCATAAAAAAATCGTAAAAAAGGGTGAAATATGCAGAATAACACAGAAAATGATACAAACAAGTAGGTAAATATTTCATTTGTAGCATTTATAGCAAATAATTTTGAGTTTTTTTTTCTGACAAATTGTAGATGGCTTATAACCGGGTTTTGTTAAAGTAAATTTCAGTAAATTTCAAAAGTAGACTCTCAGTATTTTATACACTTTAAATACACATTTTATACACATTTTATACACATTTTATACTTTATTACTCTGAATATTTTACAGGTATTTTAATTAATTATGCATAAAATTTTACGCAATTAAGCGTCATGTGGTACCAGAGAGCGTTTTTGACCACAGCCATTCGTTAAGCTATAAATTTTCATTATGAATTGCGTTATGTCCTTCCATGTATACTTTCTTTTAAGGCCTGTATAACACTGATATAAACATGAGTTAATACGTTCGTGCTTATGTTTAATGTAGACAACAAATCTTGGAGATTGGGGTCATATTGACCTCATGATACCTATGTAACAAAGGATAGTGCTGTACAGTGTACAGTTCAAGATTTTGAGTTCTATCACCTCATCAAATCCGAAAAATTTAGTAAATTCTTTTATTACATAGAAGGTACAATAATGGAGTCAATATGAGTCTAACTTACAGAAACCTAAAAAATATACCAAAGAAAAACACAAATAAATTACTCATGTGTATAACCAGAGATAGTGCTAGGATTTGTTTTCAAGGCGTAAAATAAGCATTGATTTATTTCAGAGGAATGAATTTACTATTATAAAAGTAAAAGAAAAAAAAAATGTGGGGGGATTGAACTGAGTAAGCGAAGCTCCAAATTTTTCCCCGTAAGTTCCAGGAAATTTTTCGTTTATTCACAATTTTTTGCCGTTTTTTTCATATTACTATATTTAAAGATTTCCATTTAAAAGACGAAAAAATATAATATTTCAAAGACAAACTTATATCTATATTAATTTCAATCATCACTTTTACATCAAGGGCAGAATTTCCCTATTTAATTCAAAGTACAGTAAACGAACAATACTTACTCGCATCGGGATAACGAGCCGGAGAATTGTCCTCTTCTGGAGTATCGCCTTGACTATTAAGCCTCGATTACACAAGCTGCGATTTCAAATATCGTTACTTATTTATTAGAAGCCTTTCATGAAGCATAGGCAAGGTGTTAAAAATGGAATCTATTTTCGGTATAGAGATAGATTTTTTCCCAATGATGACCTTTTTACACATTTTATTTCCGTAATATTTTTCCGTGACTATTTGGCTTTTTAATTTCTGGCTTTATAAAAGTTAAATTTTAGCCTTTAAAATACTATATGCATGAAGGAATGCATTAAGAGTATTGATTATTTCATTTTCAAGTTTGTTTTTTTTACTATACAGTAAGTCTTTTTTGCAAGAATACCACCTTTTTTTTTTTTTTTTTTTCAAACATGTACTTTTTCGAAATTTTTAAATTATTTGTGCGACGATCTATTGTAAACTCCAATAAAGATATTTACTACGTTGTATTAAAATAAATTTCCTTTATTGCTTATTGTAACTTACATATATAAACGTAAATTTTAAAGTAATTTCATTATTACATATGAGATATGTTTAAAGTTTTGTGCACGATTATGTTAAAGCGGAAAGATTAAAAACTATTAATATATATATATATATATATATATATATATATATATATTAAGTCAAACATTATTTAAACTCATAATAAAAAATAAACTATAATGTTTTCTTTTTAACTGCCTCAAACTTAAAAAGGAGTAATAAGATTTTATTGTTAATTTTTAAATATTGTAAAAATATGCTACCTTTCTATTTAAAAAAGAAAAGAAAAATATCACAGCGGGTTGTTGAAATGTACATACTATAGATGACGCCATAAATTTTATCTGTTTTACTTGAAATATTACCAATGTAAAACCAACATTTAGCCAATATTGGGGAATCATTGGCTATATTTGCACTATAAAGTCACATTTAGCCACTATTGCGTTTCTTTTTTAAATATAATATTTATGCATGAAAATAATTCCACTGTAAGACAAATATATACAACAATTGAGGGGGTCGGGGTAAGGAGGTGCCAAGCCACATTTTTGGTGAAATAAATCTAACACTGTAATCTGTTGCTTAATATTGTAAATTATAATATCCAACACCCAATTTGTTTCTAATGTCACTTGTTGGCAGCATATGCGTGACAGGTTTCGTTTTTGCCCCAGATGTTTATGCCCCCAATGAAGATAGCTAATTTACAGAAAACGTAATAGTAATATCATTAAAGTAATGCTATATTGTTACTCAGAATATCTCAAATGTTACTAAGACATTGGCGAAAAATCTTTAGGTTATATATCTTGATTTGAGTATTGGATCAAATTTTCAAATTGAAATATCTCAGAAGTTCAAAAATGTGACTTGGCACTCTCTTGCCCCGACCCCTTCAATTAATTACTTATAGCTTTCCAAACACAGCGGCTATTTCTAAACATCATTTACAGAACTTGAACTGTTTTGAAAGCAATACAGAAATATTTCGTAAAATTTGTGGAAAACATACTGCATTTATACGGATTTGTAATCCCAAAATGTCGATTCCGGAAATTGTGCTGTTTTCTTAGAAAAATGAAACTATTTCGCAAAAGTTTACGGAAAAATGCGTGAATGTTTACGGATTTTTTTTTCCGTGAAACCCATCCACATGATTATTTACTTAATTTAGGACGTCTGCAGGTCATGACTAGGGGGACTGTGCTCCATGTGCCAATACAGTGGACTAATGGGTTGTTCTGAGAGCTTATGGTGTCTTACTTGTGAAACAGGAACACAATATAAATTAAAATCGTTAGTCGTGCTTATCAATCCGTTCTTTAATTTTACACACATAGAATTCCCATTATAGATACAAAAGTTAACAATTATCAATGTTTGCATGGCGACATCAAGCGAATGTTTTGCAAAGTAACTCCTTCAGCTCAATCTTGTCGAGGCGACGCATACGCTTCCCCAGTTTTTATTTTATTTTTATTTTTTTTTTAATTGATGGAAAGCATATTTAAACAATATTACCAATTTCAACTACTATTAATAAATATACAAAATTTATGAGAAATAACTAGCTATTCATTCTTGTTCATTTACAAAAAGAAAAATAGGCATGATTCAATTTTTAAGGCGTATTTTTTAATGCGTGAAATATAATTTTGTATAAAGGTTAAAAATATTCCGTATGTGTAATAACAGTGTTAGCAGTGGCTCAGCCAGGATATCATCTGCGAGCATCTTTGAATCATTTTTAAAGTAAATGTGCATAACAGAGAAACCACGGAACGAACTATCGTGAAAATAAGAAGCTAAGACAAGAACTAGCCTAAGAACAGTATTGCTGAACAAGCTCAAAGTATACATAGAACTATGCAGAGCCACAGAGTCTGCGGGCTCCGGTACTGCGCGCCCTTAAATATGGTATTAAAAAAAAATAATAAAAGCTACTTTTTAAAAAGTCATACTATTTGCTTAAAATTTTCACAGTCTTATATCTAAAAATATAGAAGATTTACTAATTTTAAGAAAATTAACATTTTCGGTGGAAAATCTTTCGGTCTTTACCCAATATTACATAACGAAATGGCCTTCTGAAGCTGTCCACCCCCCATTTCATTAGCTTAGGAACTGTATAATTGCACCACTACTACCATCAATTCAGTAGCCAGCAGTTAAAATGTTTCTTACACGAAAATAGTTGTTTCTATATAATTTAGGCATGGGAAAAACGAATATGATATATAAACGACGAATATGATATACTATATATATATGTATATATATATATATATATGTGTGTGTAAAAAATGTATATGTATGTATGTATATATATATATATATATATATATATATATATATATGTGCGTGTGTGTGTGTGCGTGTGTGTGTCAAAAATGTATATGTTTGTATATATATATATATATATATATATATGTGTGTGTAAAAATGTATATGTATATATATATATATATATATGTGTGTGTGTAAAAAATATATATGGAAAAAATATATATGTATGTATAAAATATAAAGAACCATGTTCTAGACAATTCCAAATATTTTTAGAAAACTTTGGTCGAAATATGAAAGTGCCCTAGGTCGACCACTTTCAACCACCATATCTACCACACCCTCACAGCTACCGACATGCAACTACCATATCTAACACGCCCTCACAGCTACCAACATGCAACAACCATAGTGCACGATGGAAGACTCGAGGCTACTACCACACACAAACACCAGTAGTTTGCGCTGGGTAATTGGGGCTGCAAGCTGAAAAATAAGGCAATATCGCATAGTTTCACTTTCCACCGCTTGGTGGCCCGAAATCTTATTTCTTAGTTATCTATATATTAATTAGTTCATGTTAAGTTGAATGAACCAATTGAAGTCGTTGAAGATTCCACACATTTTTTAGAAAACTTTATTCGAAATAGTATGAAAATACCCTAGGTCGACCACTTTCAACCACCACATTTCCCACCCCCCCACAGCTTCCGACATGTAACCACCGTAGTGCACGATGCGAGACTCAAGGCTACTACTACATACAAAGAGCAGTGGTCCGCGCTGGGTAGTTGTGGCTGCAAAGTGAAATATAGTGCAATATCGCTTAGTTTCAATTTCCACCGCTAGGGGGCACGAAATCATCTTACTTAGTTATCTATATCATAATTCGTTCATGTTAAGTTGAATGAATCTATTCCTGGTGTAGAAGATTCGAAACATTTATAGAAAACTTTGTTCTAATCTGAAAATCCCCTAGGTCGATTACTTTCAACCACCATATCTACCACAACCCCACAGCTACCGATATGTAACCACCATAGTGCACGATGAGAGACTCGAGGCTACTACCACACACAAACTCCAATGGTCCGCGCTGCGGGTAATTGTGGCTGCAAAGTGAAATATAAGGCAATATTGCTTAGTTTCACTTTCCACCGCTAAGAGGCGCGTAATCATCTTACTTAGTTATCTATATCTTAATTGCTTCATGTTAAGTTGAATAAATCAATTCCCGTTGAAGAAGATTCCAAACATTTTTTAGAAGACTTTGGTCAAAATATGAAAGTCGACTAATTTCAACCACCATATCTACCACACACCCACAGCTACCGACATTCAACCACCATAGTGCACGATAAGAGACTCAAGGCTACAACCACACACAAACACCAGTGGTCTGCGCTGAGTAGTTGTGGCTTGAAAGTAAAATATACGGACACACAAGTCAATTTTAAAATGTAGATATGATTGTTTGTTTTGCCGATTTTTTGTTATCATGTCTTTGTTACATTTTAATTAATAAAACCTATATTGTTCTATGTTGCAGGTTGTAATTTTTTGGAATAACAGTAAACATGCCACGTAGATGTGTGAATAATCCTGACAGTTTCTGTTACGTGTATGGTGTTATGACATTTTCAATTCAGAAACGACCACTTACTTCACTTCTGAAGACTGCGTACTATCATTATTTTAGAGTCAACGTAGAAGACATGGATAAATCATGGGCACCCCACATTTGTTGTAGTACTTGTCCTGTAAACCTACGTTAATGGTTACATAAAAAAAGATCAGCTTTACCATTTGGAGTTTTAATGGTATGGAGAGAGCGCTCGAACCATGTAGATGATTGCTATTTCTGCATGATATCTACTATTAAGCATGGCCTACCAACAAAAAGAAGAGAACTATGAAATACCCGAGCATAACATCAAGCTATCCGTCCAGTGCCACATGGAGACGATCTGCCTGTACCTGAGCCTTCAGAAGATTACTGTTTACTGTCGATGACAATGACGTTGAGCTCCACATGGTTAAGAAGTGAACACTTGAACATTCAACATCACAAAATCCTGATTTTTGAATGCCTATATTGCAGAGTGAGACACAAAAACCTGTCCAGAATGGAATAAATTATACAATTAGAGACATGGGACTGACTAAAGAAAAATCCGAAGTTCTAGTAAAAAGGTTAAAACAGTGGAACATTGTAGAAAGTAATGTCAGGGTGTCTGTGTACAGGGATGGGGAAAAATATTTCATTTCATATTTTAAAAAGCAAAATGATCTCGTCTCCTGCTGTAATAAAATTCGTTTGATGGCTGATTTGAATTTATAGTACAATCCACAGGACTAGAGGCTGTTCAATTATGCTTCAAAGCTTAGTTTAAAAGTTATACACTGTTAAAAAATTTGTGATGGTTTGAAACAAATTTTGGTGCTGCAGTAGCTGCAACCATAAAATGGTGAAACATCGTTCCAAAATATGGAGCTCTGGTTGACCCATAGCTCTAAATGTTTGAACGATATTTCAACAGCTTATAGTTGCAGCTACTGCAGCACCAAAACTTGGTTTAACCTACCCCAAAATTTTTTACAGTTACTGTTACACAATGGCCTTACTATACCTTCAATTGCAGTAGGACAAGGTAAAAATAAATATAATACAGAAATGAAGTAGTTAATTTAATATATTATTAACCTATATTTCTCACCCATCAAAGCAGTGATTTTTTTCATCGAGTTAGTGCCGAAAGATATATGTGCAATTCGATTTATTAACCAAAGAAACATGAATACACGAAACATTTGTGGATACCTCATCAATCATGAATAAAAAGAAGGGAAGTTGAAACTTCCTTACCTCTATTTTCTGTGAATAAAGAAACTGTATTATGAGATCAGAGACATCACGCGCAATGGAATATTAACAATAGTTTATAATTTTATATTATAAATTTCGAACATTTACAATTAGATCAGGAGACCGAGGTCTCAAATACCTAAATAAAATTAAAAAGATAATCCATAAACTGTTAATCCAAAAATGAAAATGTTTAATTTAAATAAAAGTGGAAAATCAAAAATGGTGTCTTACACAGAGAACGAAAACAAAAACCCCAATCACGCAAACATAATATACAATTGTAAAAATACAATATGTATAGAAACATAGCATAGAAGGATGGGACACGGAAATTACCAAACAATTAAAACAATCACCTCCAAACAATTGGCGAACGGAATTAAAATTTATAATTGTAAACACGAAAGTGTATGTGATATATGCATAAAATTCAAAACTAGCGAGGACCCATATCCAAAATCGACTGAATACAAAGCAGCAAAAAGGTTAGAATTAATTCATTCCGACGTTTTCGGTCCGATACAAAAGCTAGGTGGAAATTGATACTTCGTCACATTGCGACTATTCTAAATTTTGCATAATCTACTTAATGTCTAAAAAGAGCGAAGTCTTTGAAAAATTGAAAGACTATGTTGCAACCGTCCACGATAAATTAAAAAAAAACACAATTAGATCCGAAAACGGAGGCGAGTATACAAATTTTGAAATAGAACAAAACCTCAGAGAAAACGAATCAAACACCAATTAACAGTACCACACTCACCGAGTCAGAATGGTGTTGCAGAAAGAAAGCATAGATCTCTGTTAGAAATGACAAGAAGTACGATTTTCGAAGTGAATCTACCACGTAAACTTTGGGAGAAGCTATGAGCACTGAAAACCATCTACAAAATTGCCTTCCAACAAAATCAAGCGATAAAACCCCCTATAAGTTATGATTGAATAGAAAATATAATCTAATCTACACGACTTAAAAGTCTTTGGCAGCACAGCCTACGCCTATATACACAAAACAAAACGTGGAAAACTAGATAGCAGAGTCCAGCAAGGTATTTTTGTTGGTTATGACAACCGCTCTAAAGACTATAGAATCAACATAAAAGAAGAAAGAGTGATATTAATTGGGGGATTACAGATGTAGTTTTCCCAATATTTACATATCAAACTGGGACTTATGAAGAACTTTGTGAAGGGGGAGGACATTAATGGAGATGCTTTCGAGTGCCTGCGAGGGAAATTTCCACTTCTCAGTCATGCTAAAGTGAAAGAAGTAATCTTTATTGTCCCTCAAATTCGTGACCTTTTTCGGGACGAATATTTCGATCGAGTCCTCGAGGGTAATGCAAAAGCTGCTTAGCAAGCATTCAGAGATGTTGTAAAAGGTTTCTTGGGGAACAGAAGAGATGAAAACCATGCTGATGTTGTAAATAACCTCCTACAGAAGTATAATTAATTCAACAAGTCTCTGAAAATTCTTTTCTTAGATTACCATTTGGACTTCTTTCTACCAAATTGTGGTACAGTGAGTGATGAACAGGCGAAAGATTTCACCAAGATATTTCAACCATGGAACATAGATATCAGAGTAATTTGGACGTTTCAGTGCTTGTGGACTATTGTTGGACGGTAAGAAGGGATGCTCCAGAACAACTGTGCAAACGACAAGCAAAACATAACCGCACACATTAATAGCATAGACCATCATGTGGAACAGTTAGTTTTGTTGTTTTATCTCATAATAAATATGTATTATAAGATAATATATATTAATATTATAATAACAACTTAATTATAATTAACCTGTACATTTAGGGGGTTAAAAGTAATGCTAATTCTGACTGTATCTATATTAATACTGTACAGGTTTTTACTACATAAGTTCGTATACCAATAGTACTACCCAATCGCCCCGCCGGGTGGTCCCGAATCGGCCCCTTCAGTGGGGAAGAAGCCCGGGAGCCCGGCGTTACGAGATGTTCTCCGACACGACGGGGGCAGGTTAAGCTGACGAATCTGCCTCTCAACATGGTGATCGGGTGTTAAAGTGGTGTCTGAGTAGCCGACTTCACTGGGGGCTGGGTAGATGACCTGCCCACACGACCTCGGGTTGTACCCTCCTTTGGGCCGGTTCGCGGCTGCAGGAGGTTTGCGGCTTCAGGTTGTCCTTTGAGGTCTCATGTGCAGAGCTTCTCCTAGTTCGAACCGGTCACGCCGGCCGATGTGGAACTTAGGGTTGTGTCCGCGGGATCTTGGGACAGCCGGGTGATAAAAGTAAATCACGTAGGCCAATCCCTAGCGCCTAGGCGCTTTTCAGCCGCCAAGGATGGTGACACTAAGGCAACAACTAGTTAACGTGGATAGGACAGCTTCTAAAATTATCTAAGGCGAGACGATGGCGAGGGCGGACATCGTATGCCAAGGAGCGCAGGCGGTTCCGTTGTGACGCGTATCAGTGCGCGAGGAGGCATGTCGCAACCCTCGGTACTGTGCAGGTGGCGGAACGTAGGAAGTGTCGTGGGGAAAGAAGCCTGGTGCACTGGTGCCAGGTCTTAAAGTTCGCCGCACCTCACATGCCCACTGCGTCTCCCCCTGTAGCTGGAGTAGTTGTGAGCCGAACTCAGTGTCATTCAGAAAGGAGATTGCCCGTTCGTACCAAGAGTGGTTGGAGTCACGAAAGGTCCTTCAAGTCCGAGGTCTGTCGCTCGTATGTCCTTCTCTGGGAGGGTGTTGGTTCTTTCTCTGGACTGTTCGACTGCGAGGAACCGGGCCGGAGGCTCGTCAGTCAAGTGACGGCGTCCAGACCTAAGTCGGATCTTCGGCCGAAACTAAACCATGCGTAGCCAGACTTTCTGTTGCTGGCAGTTGGGACTAGCAGGCAGCCTTCACATAAATTTCACGCTACTAATCTCGATCGGGACCACTTTTTTAGCGTTCTTGAAGGAGTTTTCCATGTCCTTCAGTGTCCGATAGTGGTTCTAAAACTAACTTTCCGCTGTTTCTAACATGTGTTGTGTTTTTGTTTTGTGTTTGTGTGTGTTGTTTTTATATGTGCATGATCCTCTCAATGGAGTCGATCGGGGACCTCTGCATTTCGCTGCAAGGCTTGCCGAATGCAAAGCCATTGAGGGGGGGCAACCTTAGCCAAGGCGTGTCTATGCGTCAGGGACTGATTTTCTGCGAAGTTCCGGGTTGGCAAGAAGCTCCTCCTGCTCACCGCAACCGACGAACTAGTCGTTTCCTCCCTCCCAAAGACTCGATAATCGGAAGTTGCGGTTACAGTAATGGATCGCGGGGGTGGTTCGGCATCGGCTTAGGATCCGGTTCCTCTCACGGAGTTCCGACTACGAAGCCGTCGGCTCACTTCAACGTCCTCCCAAGTGTTTTGTGGTGGTGTCCTCTAAGTTTGGGCTCTACTGCATGTTGCTTCGACGTTTGTCGTCAATTCATTTGGGAAAGGGTCGAGAGGCACAGGAGGATCACTCCTCGTCTTTCCCTCCGGCCGAAGAGAGCCACCTGTGGAGGTGAACCGTGTAAACCGTATGGAATCTGGATTTTGCGGTGAAGTACGACTGCCTGCGGCAGCCATAGCTTGTCATACGAATAGTACTATATCTTACAAAACTAAAGCTAAGAACGAAATTCTAATTTCATATTCGGTGTTATCGACTTAAAGTTAGTAAAGATATATACTACAAACAGGGAAAACTGATTTACATAGTACAGGTCTTTACAATATAAGTTCGTGTAGCAGTAGTACTGTATTTTACAAATCAGAGCTAACAAAAAAAGGGAGTTCATATTCGATTTTCTTGACACCAAAGTAGTAAAGATTGACTATCCTCATTAAAAAAGCATACAAAGTTTTTTTTTTTTTTTTTTTTTTTTTTTTTTTTTTTTTTTGCTGGTGATTAAGCAAAATTTTTATATTAATTGCTTTTTCTTAGTGCTGGGTTATAACATTCACATGCACATCTTATACCACTCAAGTCTTAACTAATTAATTTTTTCGCTCGTCAGTTAATTTAATTGCAAAGTTAAACATAAAAAAAATAATTCACATCTACTTTTAACTATATTTTATTTTAAAAGACCAAAGATGTGCCCTTAATGTAGTCGAGCTCCGGTAATCTGTACCACCTCCATCACTTTCTCTGCGGTCCTGGAACCATGTCCAGTATTATGGCATCTAGAATCAGTGGCGTGAGTGTCTCGAAAATAAAGTTGTATTTCTTATTAAAATTGTATCTATTCAAACTTATAAGCAGTGTCCTTATAATTATGACCATTAAAACATTGTAATATTTTTCTTGATCTATTTTAATATTCTATTGTAATATTTTTCTCGATATGATTTTACTTGATCTATATAATATATTTTTTAATTATATTTTTTTAAATATAAATGAGCAAGAAAGTTCATTATAAATATTATATAATATTTATTAATACTTAGAATTTCATAAAATTTATGTTCCTTTACTTTTTTTAGAGTCCTTATAATTTTGGCTAGGAGTGTGGAGTGCTACGAAAGGTGTCAGAAAAAATGTACTTTGCTAGCAAATATTTTTCGAGAAGAAAAGAAGTGAAAATCATTGACATTCTATTCAGAACACAGAATTCAATCCTAACACGAGTAATTGTGTGTTCAAAAAAGTGTACAAACTTCAAACCGGAAAAATGACACCAGAAAAATATTTAATTTAAAAATTAAAATTTTGATGCATTGCTTTTATTTTAGTAAAGCGTAATGTAAACAAAGCTACCTAATTGTAGCTTTGGGCAAGTTAGATCAATACCGAAATGATAGTGAAAATATTCACTATTTCACGTTAAGTTGCTTCAGGGTGCTAATTAATGTCGACGTTGTCACCTCATTCTCTCCATTATTAGAAACCTTTGTGATTTCTCGACACTGATGAGGAAACTGATTTGCAATTGCATAAGATCTTTTCAGATTATTTCTTATAGATCAATTCAGCTATATGCAATATTGCCGTTAATTTTTTTTAACATCTTGATTATTATCTAACTGCGTATATGTGCACTGTGTGTAACACAACATGTATTGGTTATTGGAAAAAAGAAATATTTTAGAGCAGCTGCGAAGAGTAATAGAATGATTTTACGGCTTTAGGTAAAAATACCGTGCGAACAGCCTGGTGTGGGTCTCCAATTTAAGTTTTTCTCAAAAAAAAAAAAAAAAAAAGAAAAAAAGTCGTTTATTTTTATCACTTTTTTTTTTTTGGCATCAAAGAAACGATTTTCCCCCCTCAAAACAAACCCCTATAAAATTTACCCACTATCCCCTTCACCAGAAACAAAATTTCCCCGAAATCTAGTGGAAATCCCTCAAGTTGGCAACACTATGCAAATTTTGAAATCGTTTACCTAACTAATATTTCTTTAAATTTTTCCATTGGATTCTTAGTAGTTGGTGTCCCTAGTTTTCCGTTCCTTTCAAACACTGTATTAGTATTCCGTGGTGGTTGTTGGTTGCGGTCTAGTTTAATTAATCTAGTTTAATTAATGCATAGACAAAATGTTATTGTAAAAAAATTGAACTTGAATTTATCAGGAACATAAAATCCAACCTCATAAAAAGCCATATAGGTATCTTCGCTCTAAAAAAAATCCGTGAAAATACAAGAGATTTTCCTTAAAATTTTACGGAGAAGTTTCATTTTTCCAAAATTTCAGTACAATTTCCGTAAATGACATTAGTTTCGTTAAAGAAATTTCAAATCCGTAAATATGCAGAAAGTTTTCCATAAATTTAATGAATTTTTTCCGTATTTCTTTCAAAACAGTACAATGTTCGTATTTCTTCCAAAACAGTGCAATTTCCGTAAATGACGTTTAAAGGTTGAGTACAGAAATCGCCTTCTTTGAAATGCGAATTAAGATTGTTCTATTTACTAGAGTTCTTCTAAGATACAGGCATGTCCCCGCTCGACCCGCTCGACCCCATTCTAACCGAGACCGTGTCAATTTACTGTAAAAAGAATAGTAATATTTATATTTTTTAATGAAATATTTAGAAATTTATTTTATTTTTATAAATTACAGATTTTTTTTTTTTTTTTTAATCTATTTATTTTTTTCTTGATAGTACTTCAAAAGTATGATTTTTTTTTCACTAATTTTTTTAAAATTTATCTTTTTTTAACGTCATGCAATATTGTGTTATTTAATGGTTTCATAACATAATATCTCTGCAAATTATAGCGATGCAAATTGGTATTAAATTAACTGATTTAGCTTATAAATTAATGAATTACGCTAAAATTTATTATTTTATAAATTATAATTTTACAAAGTTTACAATTTTTTCCTTAAATTTATAAAATTAGTTAATATTTTTCTTTACTTTTATAAAAATCCAGTTTTTAATTTTATAACGTTTTTAATTTATTTCGTTAGTTCATATCTTTATAAATTAAACTAATTTAATTTAAAATAAATCTGTTAGTCCATATTTAAACTTACCTAACCCAAGGTCATTAATTTTAAATTTTTCTCCTTTTTTTTTTTTTTTTTTTTTTTTTTTCCTTTTTTTTTTAATTATTCAGTTTAACACAACCGTACGCAAAAGCTCTCAGCATAGCTGAAGCATAATAAATTAATTTATTATAAAATTGTTTATTTACATAAGTTTTTTTAAATAAGAGATTAAAAAAAACATCTTAATAGCATGTAATAAACAAGTCTGATTAAGATAATTGTTGTTTTTATTGGAATTGATAAATAGATAATTAGGCAAATAATTTAAAAAAAGTATATGTTCAAAAAAAGAAAATGTTGGTACCACTGTTGAATTCAGGGGTGCCCCGGGGGGACAGTATCCCCCGGAAGATTTGATATTTTATAGTTTTAATGGTCAAAAAATGCAATCCCCCCTGGAACTCTATAAGCCCCCCCCCCCCCCCGGAGCCACAGAAATCCCTTCCGGAGAAAAATGTCTGAATTCAATACTGGTTGGTACTGTTGCAAAAAGAAGCAATTAATACTCTTAATACAATGTTTTATGCATATAATACATAATAAATTAAAATTTATCTGTTATAAAGCACCGAATAATACAGCAAATTATTGAAAATTATGAAAGGAAAATATTAAAAACATTGGAACTCTGAAAAAATCCATCTACAGATGAAACCTCAATTTTTTGCATCATAAAAAGCGATTAAAATAAGTAACAACATTTGAGAAAAATCTGCGACCAGTCATAGCGCAGTGGTCTAGGTCGTCAGTTTAGTACACGAGAGATTACGGGTGCGATTCCGCCTGTGGCAAGGGTTGGTTAATTTCTATAAACTCACTCAGGAATGAAAAAAAGAAGCAGAAATGTAACTGTCCCTTATAAGGTTGTCCTCGCGAAGTAACTTTTTTTCCTTTTTTGGTCCTATAAATTTTATTTTAACGACATAAACATTTCTAAAAAATACGGAAGATATCTGTTATAAAACGGAAGTTTAAAAACGGATATTTCAGAATTCATGGAAAATTTCCTGGAATTTATGGAATTTTTTTCCCGTTAAAATACGGAAATAGTACTGGCGTCTCGATTGCCAGTACAATTTTTTTTCCAGGACTTTTTTTTTTCCAGTGCTTACATCGCAAAAACAGCACAAAAAAATATACAAAGATAATGTTAACATTTAAAAGTGCATGATTATATACATTTCGAATTGATGCAATCTACTAATAAAAAGCGTTCTCAGTGAGTGCCAGTTACTTAAGGGGAAAAACAGAAAGAGAGAGAGAACAAAACAAGGAGTGTGCGATGAGAAAATGGGTCTACTTGGTTATAAAATACCAACTGTTGTCTCTTCAACACATAAATTTGATACAAAATTTTACAAATACTTTTTAAACTAGAATTAATTTTTTATAAATGTCATTAGACCCAAAAATTAGCCTCTGTCGACATGACTGTCGGATTCCACTTCTCCGTCCACACGACTTCGAAATATAATCCGGTCTTTTGATATGCTGCCACCACCGATATGAATACGTGATATCGGACACGATACGTGATGTATATTCAAGAAAAACCTAACTCTTTCAATTATACTTAAACTAACCCTTTATTAACAATATTTACACTTAAACTCGGATGTAAATTATCCGGTTTAATATTAAATCAAAATAATTACAGAAAACTATCATCTGTGTACCGTTAGGCTACGTTCATTCACTCAGAAGCGAGATTTCTATTAATCTCACACACGCTATATCTCTTCCTTTCGAGAGATCTCGTTCCACACACGTGCCCAGAGCTGCTCTCTGAACAACCAACCTACACGCTCCAGTCCTGCGTTCGAACTAACTTCCTCTCTGGTCATTCTCCAGAGCACCTTTCTGTCTACGGGGCTCCTGGTCTGTTTCCAGGGTTCCGTCTTCCTAAATAATGGGTGCAACCTCTTTCTTATCTATTAAAGACCACATCACAAAGGACATACTCCTTCCATTGTATTCAACTCGCTACCCTCCGGATTAAGATTTCAGTACTGAAAAGCCTCACAGTACACAAAAGATACACACACAATAAGATAATAATAAGATAATAATCACAATAGTTCCCTAACAAAAGTTTTTAAGCCTATAGGTGCCAGGGATCTGACAATGACGTTCACAATTTTTTTTCAAATTATTAAGAGCGTTATATCGCGGGTGCGGCGTTTCTTACATAACTTACGGTACATCAAAGGTCATTTGATTCAATGATTATTCACTATAACAAAACAGCAATGAAAATTGAAGTAAGATGACCCTTGTGCTAAAAGAAACGAGAAATCATTAAAATTAGAAAGTGTCCGGAGAAAACATTTTAGTTGGTATATGGCTAACGCAATCAAAATTTTCAACAGTTACAGAGATATCACATGATACTGAAGCGAAAAATGTAATGTCGTAGTTACTCAATTTTCACTATGCACTTCCCAATTGAACAGGTGACTGGAAAAAGGATAACATTCCAAAAAAAAAAAAAAAAAAAAAAGTCCAATTACTAATAGTTAATAAATTAATCAGTGAATCATTCTTTGAAATTTACCGAATGAACCCTCATCGACTAGTCCTACAATCGAAGAATGGTGAACATTTCTATAAAATTATTTTTTTTTTTTTTTTAACAGAAATGTTTGTTTGTGCTTCCTCAACTTTTACGTCAGCTGGAAAGTTATCCTTTTTCTACTCACGCGTTCAATTGTATCTTACAATATTGCTCTAATAATTAGCGATACGGCTACCAGTAAAAATATTTACACACAAATATAAATTTGGTGAATAAACACCAAATCATTACAGTAGCAACAATAATTACAGCTTACCTACCTTCGTCTGCCGATTTAAAAGAAAATAAACGAACCGCCCCAAATATTTGGTGCTGCTTACTACTAGGATTGGTGTAAAGTTTCACAAAAATGATTGTTAAGGCTTTACTCTGAAGACAGCAATCGTTTTTATCGAATGAATTTTTTGGTTGCCCCTCGTGAAGCCCTATGTTTTAAAGAATATTTTTGTGGAATGTTGAACATTTATTTTTGACGGAGAAACCTTTAAACCTTTAATAATCTCCACGTGTTGTGAACGATGGAAAGAACGCATCGAACATTACTCAGTGCATACTTATAAACATCGCAGTGAAAAACATTAAATGTTAAAAACCAGACCTCAATTAACTCTAGTACCTCAAGTGATGACCGCAGCTGCGAACCAAACTGAATATAACCAGATGTACCTTATGTCGAAACTAATCAACCCAGAAATACTCCAGACTGCCTCTTCAACCTTCAACTGGTACCGCGCGTGTGAACTCAATATAAACTTTCTCAGTATGCAAAATGTAACCGTACCGTAAAGACGTCCGTGAAAATACGATGTATATATCTTAAATTTAATGTAAAATTGGAGCATTTATAAGCAGTCTCAAAACGCGAAATAAATGTATATATGTAGCCAAGAAAGTGAATAATAATATTATATTCAAACCAAAATGGATATCTACTTACTACATGCCAATTTGTTATTTACTACTAATATTACTTCTTATTCCAAAATAGTGATACGTCGATGATACAAAAAGATAAGTATTAGGATAATACTGTGGATAGATCTTAGCGCGAAGGCAAATTTCAGGTAAGCTGAATTAATCTTCTTACTATTATCAAAAGATGAAAATGAAAATGAAAATATAAAAACTGATATAACAATTTATAAGAATAGAAAATTATTATGCTACCGAAGGTTCTAACAATTTTTAGTAGTGTAGCAAATGTATAGGAGAAAAATAAGCAATGCAATGGAAACATGATTACTAGTATTTTGAATAATCATTTACTACTTTTTTTGTGGAATGTTTTTATCGAATCTAGAATTTAAATCCGTTTATTGTCCTATCAATGGATTTAACTGCTGTTGAATATCTCTTTCTTTCTGTGGTTTGATATGAATGGCATTCAAAGATTTTAACTCTTGAATGTTAAATAAATTTGCATATGGCGGTTGGTAAAATGCATTGTTATATTGTTGTAAAATCATATGACATACTATAGATATTTGATGAGACGATCGAGTAAGTCATGAAAATATATTGAAGACAAAAGTGCTTCGAATTAATAGTTAATGATATTGTAGTTGTTGAAGAAGACGTAACAGATGATATCTCAGAAAATAGATAGATGAAAGAGATTGCGTCACAGTGTTGCCATGTGTATAAAAAAAATTAGTTTCTTGGAGAGAAATAATTTTGCTTTCTTATTTAGATTAAACAGTAATCTCTCACTGATACGTCGGTACAAGGGACTAAACAATACCGGCGTATAAACGAGAGGGACGCATAACTGAAATCCAGATAAAAATTAAATTTGAAATACATGTTAAGACAAAATTAATCTATAACTGGTTAAATAACATGCAGACTAATTAAAAATACGATTTATTTAGATTGATATAGATTTACTAATTCATATCTAAAATACACACATCTCAAAATTTTAAATAAATGACCTATTTTTTTTTTAACAAACTAAAATTGAAGTTTGGTTATAAGCTTGATGTCTGTGAAGCAGTTAGTTCGATCATGCTATCGCGATCTCACAACATACTAAATAAAATACAGTAAGGTAAGGTAAGGTAGGGAAATTTCTCTTACCTTTTTTTGGTGGTACATGCTCCATAGATACTCGAAAGTTTATTACGACAGTTGATATATTTCAGTGATTTAATTGTATGGAATTAATCCTTATTTGTGTTTAGTTGATATGGAACTTTGGACACTTATTTTTTGCGCTGAAATATACTAATTTATATCCATTAGAGGAGGCACTGAACTTGGTGAGTGGAGTGATTAATTTAAGTTGTGATATTACGATTAAACATTACAATTATACATTTTTCTACATACTACAGTTATACATAATTCGATACATTATTTAATTTTTGATGGAGTGTTTTTTGTCCCTGTTGCACGCGTTACATACTGCTTGGATCTGGCAAAATATTAAATTTCAATTAATAAAAAGTCCACAGTTCATTCATATCGTGACATGATCACGGGAAATCCTTATTTCATGCTATTTCTGTAATTAGATGCAATCAGTCTATTATAGCACATTGTATAAAGTTTATGGGTTACATAAAAGTTTTTGAAACGTTATTTGCAGCATAATTGTCCTTGAAACACTTATTAGGTCATTTATCATAGGTTGATGAAAAATAGTCTATTAAATCATTCTTAAGTACTTTCATTTTTAGTCTCGAATTCGTAAGCTGTGGTTTTATCCGATGCAAAGAAAATTTTTCCTCGATAATTAGTTTTTCACATCTGTTGATATTTCACACATTGAGTGTAAAAGTCTGGTAATTCCTCTGAGAGAGGTTATAATTTCCAATAGTCTGCCCCTAAAAATAGCATTTTTGAGTTAATTGAAACATGAATGCGTTGATAAAGATGTATCAGTTCGTTGGATGTAGCGACGGATAATTCCCAGAGCATCTATTGCCTTTGTAAAAGTCGGTGGGTGGTGTTTTTACGTTTTCTTCGTTATCTGATTCATCTTCATTGGCATCATTTTGAATTTCTGCGACTATTCCCTTGTATGCTCCGCATTTCTACTGTTATTATATTTTTATCAATATCTACAAAATCGTTAGAATTAATAATTTCACAAGAAACAGCATTCCATTCTTCCTCTAATACTGGTTGATCTTTGCCAGAAGATGCATCCTTTTCAAATTCCTTCCGAATGAATGATTTTTTGAAATAGACCTCCTAGAAGTAGCAGGTCTGAAGGGTGTGACTCATCAATGCAGCGTATAATAGTGTCCAGAAAACAGATGCAAAAAGACAACCAACGAATTGACGTTTAAAAGCTGATGTGAAATTTCTTCGAAAGAACATGTGTATCTACTAAATACTGTTACATTCCAAAAAATAAGAATTAATTTTAATTATTTGGTAAAACAATTTATTTCTCTAACTCAGCGTTTGGCAATTTTCTATTAGTGCAGAAGATTTTTGTATAAAGCAAATATTTAAATTTATTTTAAAGATAGAAGCCAAAATAGTGATGTTTAAACAGCTCTTTGTTCGCGGATTTCCGCGAGTAAAATATTTAAGCTATTTAAAATGCCTTGTTTTTAAGAAACCATTTATATATAGAACTATAAATCGATTATTGTATATTAATAGCTGTAAAGATCGATCAATGTCTCTGGTCGTCCACGGTCAGTTCGCACAAAAGTGTGCATCAAAAGAATTCGTGAAAATATACGAAGAAATCCACAACGTTTTGCAAATAAAATTGCTGCCATAAGAGAACGTGAGTCGCAGAATGCAAGTTATTATAAATGGGGACCTGGGTTTTCGCCTTTATCACAAAAGAAAAGTTCAAGGTTTGACTGCTGCACAAAGGATAAAAAGATTACAAAGATGCAAGAAATTGCTGAAGCGGCATGGTAGGAAAAGTGTTGACAGAATAATATTTTCTAATGAGATGCTATTTTGCACTAAATAGTGTTATAATGCTAAAAATGATGTCGAATATTCAGCAACCTTCGAGGATATACCTGAAAACCTTCGAACTGTTAAACGCTTTCAGAACATGAATTCCGTTATGGTTTGGGCAGCAGTGTTAACAATGGAAAATTGCCTTTGAAATTCATCTATAAAGGGATAAAAATCAATGCGGAATATTACAAACAAGACATATTGGCTACACATTTATTGCCAAATGCTGACAGGTTGTATCCCAAAAAGAATTGGATATTTCAGCAAGATTCTGCACTTTCGCACCGAGCTAAATCAACACAGACTTGGCTCCATGTCAATTGTTCAAACTTTACCATGCAAGAAGATTGGCCATCTTCTTCACCGGATCTAAATCTTTCGATTATTGCGTCTGGGGGATTTTAGATGCTAAAGTAAATAGCAAACAACGCATCAGTTTGGACTCTCGCAGAGCTTCCATATTGCAAGAATGAGACCGATTACCTCTTAAAAGGATTCGTGCCGCAGTCGGACAATGGCATAAGAGATTATCTTTGGTAATCGATAAAGATGGCGGTCGATTAGAGTAAAATTATTTTCAGGTAAACTTTCATTTCTGATATTCATCATATTCATCGTATTTATCAGTTTATATTTTATATTTGTAAAATAAAATGACTGAATATTTGTAACAGTATTTAGTAGCCACCCTGTAGAATCAGAAGAAATGGCAAGGTAAACATCAAATTTCTCCGACGCATTAGTGAGAGACACATTTCACGTTGCGACGCATAAGCGAAAAAAAATTAACATTGCATTTCTACATCTTTATGCGGGACTACCGAAAATCGACGTATAATTGAGAGCGACGTATAAGTGAGAGATTTACTGTATGATATATGTTATATTATGTTTCAAACTATCTTTTATTTATAAAAAATAAAATACAGAAACTAAAATACTAAGTTATGTATATAAAAACGAAAATACATGCAAAATAAGTAAGGTGAAGGAATCATATTTTGATTTCTGAGTACCACTTGAATTATGAAGTACAGTCGGCCAAATCAAAAAAAGAGAACACCCAAACATTTTAATCTCCAAATTCTCACAGAAAAAAAAGAAAAAAGAAAAATAGCCATTTGATTGGAAATTATCTATTTTCAAATTGTATGTTAAAAAATAAGCTTAAGGGTTCGTATTCATACTGAAATTGTACCAAACATTGAAAATTTCAATATGAACACCTAATTTTGAAATCATATTTGGATATTTCGGTAAGTTTTACCTTGGGATACCAAACGTGAATATTCGGTCGTTCGGTCAAGTAGTTTAGGAATTATGAAAATTTCAAGTTTAGAACTTCTAATGTTAAATTCATTTTTACTGGTTGCAAAACAGATTGCAATGCGGTTATTTAAAAAAGAAAAAAAATCTCAAGAACTATTTGACAGAATGAGCTGTAATTTTATTTCATAGCTGTAATAATATTTCAAACTTTACGTTTTCGATTTATAACAATTTTAACTAGAAACCGATTTTTTTCCTTTATCCTTTATTGAAGAAAGTTGAAGTACTTTTAATTCATTTTTCCATTGAATTTGTATAAATATAAGGGAATTAGTACTGATTAGGAGGAGTTAGTATTTCTAAATCAAAAATATGAACTTTATGTGATTTCCTGATGAAATTTTGCACAAGTTTACTTTTTCGATCATTCTACGGCAAATGTTATTGTTTGAAAGTCAAAATTGCAATAGAAAAAAAAAATCGTAAATAAAAATAAAAATAAAATAATAATACAGTCGAACCTCCTTAACGCGAACACTCAAGGGGAAACTTTTTTTGTTCATTTTAAAAGTAGTTTGTGTTATCCGAACTTAAGTACATTATACAACTAGACAAGACAATTGGAAACAGTTCGTGCTAAAAGTAATTCGCGTTAAACGTGTTCATGTTAACGTTGAGGTTTGACTGTAATAATGGTAATAATATTCAAAGTTCATCTTTCGCTTCTTTTAACATTTATAGGGTCGTATGGTCTTCTCATTATTTGGTGTTTAATTTATTTTCTAAAGATTTAGTGAATGTATTGGAAATTGTAACCTCTTTCAAAGGAATTACCAGACATTTTCACTCAACGAAAGAAATATCAACAGTAATTATCGAAGAAGCATTTCACCACATCAGGAAAAACACAGCCTAGGCACTCGATAAAAGTGAAAGTACTCAGAATGATTTTACTAGATTTTTTCATCAACTTACAATTTAAGAACTCATAAGTGTTTCAAAGAGAATTAGGCTACAACTAACATTTACGAAACTTTCTTAAGGGCACTTAATGATCCACAAACGTTATAAATTGCGCTATAATAGGTTGATTGCATATTTTAGCAAAAGTGTGAAATATATTTTATCTCGTAAATCACGTCACAAGATGAATGAACTATAAATTTTTATTATTAGAACTCTAACTTTTTCTTGAGTTCCATTAAAAATGTAACACGTGCAGCCACGAGCATAAAAAGCTCCATATAATAATGTTCCATAGTAATAACGTATTTAATATATATCTAATCGTAGTTTGTAGAAATTTGTAATAAGTTTAATATATTGATTTAAATCAACCACTCGTCTCATCTACTTCATTGTGTCATCTAATTCTACAAATTAGTCTTTTTCAGCATATAATGAATGGAAATAAGTGTTCCAAATCAAAAGGATATATCGCAATTGTATATTACGCTTTGGATTAAAAACATTCGAGCATCAATGGAGCATACACCAACAAAAAGGTAAGAGAAATCTTAATTCATTGAACTGTATATATTGTCTTTAAATAGTAATGAGAAAATACTCAGGCAGAGCAAACTCCCTCCTTCAGGATGATGCCCTTAATCATATTGTAACGGAAGATACATCTTTCGGATCTTTCGTCGGATCTTTCGGATCGTGCATCTTTCGGATCTTTCGTCGGATCTTTCGGATCGTGCATCTTTCGGATGCACAATGTTTTTATTTTTCTATAATTCCATGCTTATTTAGGGTAGGATATGAAACTTGAAGTAAATTTCCCAAAAAAAAAAAAAAAAAAAAAAAAAAAGTTTTACGTAGATGAATTAAAAACTTATTTTTTTAATAAATAAAAGAACAAAGAATACAAAAAGTTCATGACCATTTCTTAGTTCAGTGAGAATATTTCAAAAAACTGAAATTGAAAAGGGATAGGCCTTCTGACTTTGAATATTTTTATTAAGTGACGAATGTTATACTTATATTTTGGAAATTTTTGCACAGAATTTTATTGTAATGCAGGATAGAAAAAAAAAGCTTGTATAACAGTAATTCAAACATATGTAAAAAAAAAAAAGTAAAAAATATATAATAAAATTTTATTTACATATAAAGGAATTTTCAGGGGAGGGGGGATATACATTATTAAATAAATAATATATTTATTACAACCATAATTAAAGGAAGATTCCAATAGAGGAAAATAAATGTAACATGTAACGTAGATACACAAGTATATACTTCCTCTCATAAATATATATATATATATATATATATATATAAATAAATAAAAGAAATAAAAGAAAACCCAAATCACCCAAATCATCAATCCTCATGAAATATATTTTTTTAATGTATTCTATTATTTAAAGATTCTAAAACATTTAAAAAAAAAAAAAAAACCTTCTGTCAAAAATAACTACCATGTAACGAAAAAGATTTTTTTTTTTTTTTTTTTTTTTTTTTTTTTTTTATAGAATGACCCTATTGTTATTCTTGCTAATATTTTTAAATCTGCTACAATTTTAGATCACTGAAAAAATTCCACAGACATTTTTTAGCTATGTAATATTTCATTTTATCTATTATGGTTTAAAATTTAATTACATTTTTATAGTAATAAAAAAGTAAAATAAAAAATAAATATTCCCCCCTCACTCAAACACTCTACATAAACATGATATGGGTGAATAGCCACTTTCTGACTTAAATCTTCACCCGTGCTGAAAAATTCCACGCGAGTTCGGCAAATTACGGCCGCATTCATAGCATTTTACGCTGTAAACGCTTCATCGGGATAATCATCGCACGAGATCCCAAAACTCAACACGGACATTTGGCGACAGGGGAGTTTCGCCAGGATCCCTCACCCAATCTACCATGACGGGTGCTTGGCGTACCTTCAAAATCCAGTAACCCAGTCGCAAAAAGGAAACTAGACAGCAACCAACCCAACACGCGGTATTTCCTTAGCAGGACTCACACAGCTGAGAATTGAAGAGAGATTGTTGATTGGCATTTTTGTTTGTTTGTGATTACGTTGTCCCTTTCGTTTGCGTATTCTGTGATTGAGTGCCAGAATTTTTGGATGTCTTTACGGGACTGTGGTGCGGCATCATGAGTTGCGCTGATGTCATGTACCAGCCTTATTCACCGTATTTCCCTTATCACCAGCGGTCGCAGGTAGCAGTATCTGCCGGTGCGGTGGGACCTTTGACCCCTGTGCCCTCACAGGCCACAGCTGATTACAGAGTAAGTCATTTCTCTATTTTGATTTTTGGATTGTTGTTTAACGTTATGACGAATACATTGCAAGTGTTAGGGTTTAATGTTCACTGAAAGTTACATTTTTATGCCGGTCTTTCTCAATAATGTCCGGTGCCTTTTTTTTTTTCTTTGGATGTATGTGTGTGGGCGGGGGAGAAGGGGTTATAATTTAATTAACATTCATGTATGTATTTATATTTCAAGAAGTACTCAGTTCAGAAATATATAATTTTCTCGTTCTTTTAAAATGGAGTCTGTTGATGCTTATATTCTATTTCTTTCAACCTTACACTAAAATTATATAAAATTTACATTTTGCATTTTTACATTTATTAATTTTATCTTAATGTGTAAATTCTAGTTTATATGCAAACAGGAAAGTATAATATTTAACATAATTATAGGAATAATTTGTTACAAGCAATAATAATAACAGTAATAATAAAATGAATTTTAATCATTACTGTTCGTTATGATTTTTCTGAATTATAAATGTGCATTTTTTAATTTGAAAGAAAAAAAAAGAAAGAAAGAAGGGAAGAACATGCTTAGCAGACACCAACATTTGTCGGATACTTTTTCAATTCCCAAAATCAACACATTTGTATGCTTTTAATTCTAAATAATACTTCCGATTAGCGGACAAATTCCGCGGGCCCGGGCCCGAACTGTCCTCTATTCTGAGATTTGAATTCGGTAGGCAGATAATTCGGCGGCTCCTGTGTTTTGATATACATAAAGATGCATTCTTTTTATACAGTGTGCAAATTGTAGTTATAAATATGTTGATTTTAACATGGACGGACGATGTTTATTCTTCAAACTGCATCAGATATATATTTCTAATTAGGGTAATTTATTAATGGTCCTTTTGTTTTGGATTAGCAGATTATAAATATAGTAATGAAATTCATCATTGATTTCGGAAGTATTGAGTATTTCACTGTCATGAATTATTCTTGCTACTGGAAAAATCTAGTTAAAATTTATTAGATAGCGATAACAGATGCTTAGCTAGGGTTAGAAAATCCCAGTATTATCAAATCTTGCTATTAATCATGATTTTGACTGTAAACTAATGTTTACACTTAAACGATAAAGATGATAAACACATGGTTTATCCATTCCGGGATAACACCTATACCTATCTGTTACTAATCACTTGACGATGAGAGTTAATGATTAATTTCTCTCGCAATCATAGTTGTATTCTTTAATCATTATATCGAAAAAATAAAAGATCTGTTTCTGCGTACTATGTTCTACACTTTTTCGATTCGTAAATCATCCGTGTTGTTTGTAAATCATCAGTTTATTTGCATAGTGATTTGATTCAAAATGCATGATGAACTAAATCATTTTGATGAGTATCTGATGATCACTTGAATATGTTATTATACAACATTTAATCGTCGTGAAGATTTGGCGATAGTTAAATTTTGAAAGTCCATAGATTACATTTTTAAAGATTTTTCATTTTATTTCATTGTAATTATTTATTTCACTGTTTCACAAAATTGATAGACTTATATTATTAAGTAAAACTACATGACAATAAGTCAGAATGTACAAAAATCATGTGGCAAATTAGTTAATTTGGTGAGCTCTTAGTAATATTTCATAACTTCAAACTTAATGAAATGAATGTATTTTTATTTTAAATTCACACAATAATTTATGCACACGCAAAATCGAACAAAATAGCAACAAAATAATTTAAAAGATGCAATAACCACTTTGTTACATGTTTGTTTAACTCGATATTATTTACTTACTCCTTTACTTTATTTTCATTTGGAAAATTATAATTGATACACATTTTTACGTTGAGGCAAGATGGAAAAATTGCAGGATCCGTTTAATTTTTTTTATTAACAGATCATCCTTTATAGTAACATGTAAATTAATCCCGTGAAAATAATCTTTTTTTTATATTTAAAATACGATACACCGAGAGATTTAGTAAGAAATTAAATCCTTGAAATCTTGTCACTGTAAACCTTATAAGACTGAGGAAAGTCTGCCGAATATTTAAAGTTAAGAGCTTTTATATTATCATAAGTATTAAATTGGAAACTGCGAATTTGACCAAAATTTTTCTGCAGAAATCTGCTGAATCATATGCACATTCACATATATCACAAACATGAATACATTTATTTTGTAAACTTAACTTATGAGTCATTTATAATGAAATTAAAGAGTCATTTATTTAATATATATATATATATATATATATATATATATATATATATATATATATATATATATATATATATGTTGTCATTTACAATTTTTTAACTGATTTAAAATTAACAAAATCTTTAGTAATGAGACACGTAAAAAAAAAAAAAAAAAAAAAAAAAAAAAACTAATAATGATTTTGGGGGGTTTTCTGAAAAAGATTTATTGCGAAAGCAATTTTTTGCATACAAAAATTACGTGCACCGTATTATTTGCTTATAAAGTGTAGATGGTCCCCTGACGAACTATCTCACTTTGACAAATCTTATTTTCGTATATTTTCTTTCTTTTTTTATATTATTTTATATTATTTTCTTTCTTTTTTGATTTGGTAAACATGGCTTGAGTATAATTAATGCAATTGCCTATCAAATTGCGATTTGATATTGGTATTAAATATGGTCTAATTGATTCCTGATATTTTTACAAAAAATATATTGAGTTTATGATTACTTAACTCTTAACAAATAATTAACACTGTCAAAATTTGTATTAGTAATGAAAAATAAAACGAAACAAGGATTTCTTTATTTAGTCCTCTAAAAATTTCCGCAGCGTTTCTCTATATATTCTTTAACTCTGTATATGGTTGTCTGCAGAATAAACTTATATACATTTAAATTTTGGTAAGAACAAAATCTTGATGCAAAATAAAATTTCATTCGAAGATTTGAATGCCTATATGAACTTTCCATTGGATATTTGAATTTCGCTCAAAATAATAGTTAGAATATTTTTTCGGATTGTGAGTATTTGAGTATTTGCAGGTTTCCTGCATTTCATAAAAATGCTCATGAAACTCATGCTAAAATTTTTGCTATTTGATGCTATAATATACCTTAAACGTCTCTTCATCTTAAATATTTCTAAAAAAGTAATTCTGATAAAAAATATTTTGTCTACAAAATACATAATTTAATCTGTTTTCAAACAATTGATTTGTGAAAACTATAAAACGAGCACATGAAGAAAGCGCTGTAATAGGTAGAAAATGGGGCTGTTTTATAATCGTGCGTATTACTTATGATTTTTATCAACTTTTATTACGATACAGTTGCTATTTAACCATAATCTTTTTTATTTATTTATTAGCCACACACAGGGTGGCTTATTCTTTCAATCTCTATCATTTTTCATGTTTATGAAAAGTCACAGCAATCCATCGTTGCCACAGATTAATCTCGGAAAATGAAACATTTGAAGTTACTTAAAAATAATAACTCGAAAAGTATTTGTCACAAAATTGTTTTACAAACTGCGTTAGAATGGTAAAAAATTGTATTTTTCTTGATATAAATTTCAAATCTAATGATTACGTCGTTTTTCAAATATTAGATTTCAAAAATTACAAAACTTCACAATGGAGTACCGTAGCGAAACTTTTACGCGTAAAAAGATAATGATAAAGGCATTGTGGCTCAACGTGTATCGTGTATACTGGCCATAGCATGAGTAACGAATTATAGTAAACTTATTATTCTGTTAAAATATAAAAGTGAATTATGTATATACATTTTTAAAAAATAAAGAAAAACATTTTATCACAAACATGAACAACATTTTTTCTTCTGTTTATTCCCTTATTCCAAAGATATCGTTTTATCGTCTGCTGAATTAACATGAATTAAATTTCATTAAAAAAAATTGCTCAGTGGTAGAAAAATATTTTTCTAAATCGAATGGTTATTGAACAACTCAACACTTTAACAGGGGAATTTTTATTTGTTATTTAGATATTTTAAAATTGTTTGTTGTCATTGCGTTTTTATTCTGAGTTACAGCTAGTTTTTTTATTTTTTAAATAAAAGCCGTGTGTGGCAATCTATATTCGGCCTTATAGCAGAATTTTCCCCTCTTGTTTATTTATTTATTTATTTTTGAGCAAATCATTGCAGAAAAGTATGTTTTTAAGAATTTTTCTCGAAATCATTTTATTTATTGTGAGGTTCTTATTCGCGATGGGCCCAAGGCCACGGCATAGTCAACATGTGCAGTACTCAGGCCCTGTTTCGGACGGAAACGAAAGACATGGGATCTTCAAAAGGGAAATGGGGAATTTCTAAGCCAAGAGAAACATAACAGTCAACCTCGATTATAAAAATAGTGAATTTGTCGAGATAAATTGTTCTTAAGTTTAAGTTAATAAGTTAAGAGAAACATAACATTCAACTTCGATTATAAGAATAGTGAATTTGTCGAGATAAATTGTTCTTAAGTTTAAGTTAATAAGTTAAGAGAAACATAACAGTCAACTTCGATTATAAGAATAGTGAATTTGTCGAGATAAATTGTTCTTAAGTTTAAGTTAATAAGTTAAGAGAAACATAACAGTCAACTTCGATTATAAGAATAGTGAATTTGTCGAGATAAATTGTTCTTAAGTTTAAGTTAATAAGTTAAGAGAAACATAACAGTCAACCTCGATTATAAGAATAGTGAATTTGTCGAGATAAATTGTTCTTAAGTTTAAGTTAATAAGTTAAGAGAAACATAACAGTCAACCTCGATTATAAGAATAGTGAATTTGTCGAGATAAATTGTTCTTAAGTTTAAGTTAATAAGTTAAGAGAAACATAACAGTCAACCTCGATTATAAGAATAGTGAATTTGTCGAGATAAATTGTTCTTAAGTTTAAGTATGTTCTTAAAGAGGCAACAACAGTTGGGAATTCACATGGTAAAAAAGATGACATCGATGTACCTTTTTCTTGGGAACTATTAGAGCACTATCTATATAATATAAATATATGTATAATATGTATGCGAGTAAGTGCGCGCGAGCGCGTGTGTGTGTTACTATATTATTCCAAATAGAATTATTATCTATACCATTAACTTTTGTTAGCTGTATTTTGCTTGTTTGTTTTTCTAGAAAATCAATACCTTTTTAGTAACGGTAATTTTTAAAATATAGTCTTTAATGTTACTGAAAAAGAACACTGTAAAAAAAATTGTAAATTTAAGTGTATCCAATTACTTTTAATTACAGCAGTAATTTTACGGGATATGACACTTTTTCAAGCTAAACGTTCAAATTCCGTAACTATTTATGTTTATTAAACCTGTTTATTTAGAAAAACACTTAGGAAAATATGTGGGCAAAACACGTTTTTTATAGGACTCTGCTTGTAATCTCTTCTGCAATAATGTTATTGCAGTATTTTGTTTTTATTTTATTTTTATTTTATTTTATTTATTTTTATTTATTTTTTATTTATTTTTATTTTTACAGTGAATTGATATTATAGAAAAAAATCGATCAAAATAATAGCTAATTGTAATAATAAAAAAATTATTGAAATCATTTCAGTAATTCCCGAATACATAAATATCAGCTATTTACCATGGGATTTCGCAACTGTTATTGTCCCCGTAATATATTTACTTTTAAGTATATAAGTTGCTAGATACACTGTTAATTATTTATCTCTGAAACAATAGATTATCTACTGACAATCATTTGTCCAACGTGCCATGTAAATTTACAGAAAAATGAAAACCGAGATCCGATTAAAATCCAAAAAAACTAATCTGTAAATTTTCCGTAAACACGGTAATTTTACATTACATAAAACTACCGAAAAGACTTTGTAATTATATGTAATTATATATATATATTTAAAAAATGCGGTGACGTTTGGGGTTTTGTTCAGCATACTTTGAGTAAATTATAACACATTGTATGCGGGTGTTAGCGTTTCGTAGCGGTGCACAAGCCACCAATTTATCGAAAAATATGAGAGACACTTATTGTTACAAAACTATGCAATATAAATCGAAAACTAATGTACTACAACCGTAAATAAAAATGAATTTAATTACATTTTCTATCTTTCTCTATATAAACATTCTATAGTGCAAACATATATTTTGTCACCAGCCTATAAAAAAAAGTGTGAACTAATGATTGAGAATCTTCACCGAATGCTTTTAATCGAGAATTATAATACAATTACCGAGAATCTGTGTCTTTTGAGTTTGTATAATACAGTATTAAAAGTACAAAGAATAATAAAATTTCAAATTGCAATACTTTAATTTAAGTAAAAATTATGCAATAAGAGAAAAAAAGTTATTAAGTATTATTTACAGCGCTGTTAAATTTATCGGTAGATTTATTTATTTTAATATATATTGGTATTTATAAAAAAAAAAAAAAAAAAAAAAAAAAAAAAGTAATTCGATATTGAAAAAACTACTTGAAAAAAGTCACTAAATGATCGCCAAAAGCAACAAATTTGATAAAATGCTTCTTCAGCCATACCTACGGGTATTCATTACCACTTTCATTATCAATTATTATTCATTAATTCAGAATATCAACAGAAAATTTGAATTTCATAAAACCTTTTTTTAAAAGCATCAGGTTACGATTAGCTGATTCAAGAAAGAAAAAAAAAACTATATTTTGTGATAATATTCGTATGTACTCTTGCTAGAATTGTTAAAATCGATGCATGTTATAATTTTTTCCACAGCGGTTTGAGTGTGTGTGAATGGAATACAGTTTTGTCACTAATTATCTAGGAACATCATTGCAAAACTGTTATTAAAATACAACTGGTGATTCAAAATACAGTTTACTGCGATTATCTCTTAAGTCGCTATTGGTATAAACATACTTCGGATTAAAAAAATTATTCAAACCAAATATAGCATTTATATGTATGTAGTTTTTTCTTTTCTTTCTTTCTCTTTTTCTTTTTCTTTTATTTTCTTTCTTTCTTTCTTTTTTACAAGGGGTTGTATAAGTGTTAAATACGAATTTTAATATTTTTTATAATGCTTCCTTTTGTTAGAACTTATAATTAGAAAAATGTTGGCCTTCGTTTAAAAAGGACATTACAAAAAAAAAAAAAAAAAAAAAAAAAAAAAAAAAAATCCACTTTTTTTTTAAGACAAAGCTTTACGAGCGAGTTATAATACTTTGAATTGCATTAATTTTATGTGTTTTCCTGCAGTAAAAAGCATCTTTACGTTTTTAGTGTTAGAAAATACTGAAAAGCCATAATATTGAGAATATCATTACTCTGTATGTCTTGTTCATACCAATATAATGTTTTTCTCTTTTACAAATGGAGCAATTGATCTATATACTCTTTATATATATTTTATTATACGGTATACTAGTTATTTATCTATAAAATGACAGATGTAACCTCTTGCAAAATACGCAATAAGGAAACTCTAATGAAATCAGAAATGGGGGTACATTGATTATCAGAGAGATTAATAATTTTGATAAGATGTATTGCTTTAACTGCTTGTCAGAAGCGTTTTATAAAAAGGCAAAATATAATATTTTACAGAATACTCTAGTGTAAAAGATTTGTCCTCACCGATCGCAAAATATGGTAAATTAGAAATGAGGATTGTTCATTGCCTGATTTATTTGTTATAATTTTTTTTCACCATCAGAAAGTCGGCATCCGACATCGATGTTACTGATTTTCTAAAAATTATTTTTCAGAAATCTAAGTATTTTTCAAAAAGCAGTAAATTTTGAATTTTTCACTCAAGTAAATCTCTCTCTCTCTCTCTCTCTCTCTCTCTCTCTCTCTCTCTCTCTCTCTCTCTCTCTCTCTGTCTCTCTCTCTCTCTCTCTTTCTCTCTTTCTCTCTCTCTATCTATATATATATATTTAATCCATACAATATAAAGAAACAATTTGAAGTGAAAATGTAACATGTTGGTGTCAGATAATTTCGATAATTGTATTAAGTAATGCCTTAAAACTGATGTCAGAAACAGATTTTAATATGGATAGGGCAATGATTAATCATCAGATTCGTGTCTACTTTAATTGGATAATAGTAGTTTGAGCATCCAGAATTTAAAGTAATTTTTTTTTTTAGTTAATTATAATCTAAAATTAAATTGAAACCAAAACATTGTTGCAAAATTATTTAGGCTATTTTACTTGCATATTATAGAAAATATTTTTTATCGTTATACTGTTCTGAAAAAAGACATAGTGCGCAATAAACTGCACAATTATTTCGTATGCACGGATGTCAAAAGAAAATTTCAATATAGCAAAATTAAAACCTATAATTAAATTGAAACAGAAACGCTGGTTTAAAATTATTTAGAGTACACATCCCACTTCTAATGTAAGTACGGAAGTTATTTCTATCCTTAATAGTCCAATGAAAACATACTTAATTTAATTTTAATCCCCCCCCCCCTCACACCATATATATATATATATATATATATTTCAAAAATTATATTATCAAAAATTATATAAAAATATATTTTATCGGTCAGTAAAATAAAAGTCTACTTTAATTGCTCAACGTATATTAATAAGTTTGGGGCATTCCAGGTATAATTCGTTTGAAAAGTAATTAGAAAAACGTATTACTAAATTGAAACATTGTTTTAAAATTAGATGAGTCTCAGGTTTTTAATATAATATGGAAAAAAATTTCTATCATTAATATTGTGATAAAAGCATATATACTTTATTCTTTTTTTTTTTTCTAAAATTATGTCTAAAATTTATTAAATCGTAGTGAAGCATTGTTTAAACTACCAATGTCAAAAGCAGGTTTCAGTATCAGTATAATTCAAATGTATTATTAAATTGAAACTGAAACATTGCTTTAAAATTACGCAAAACATCCTTTTTTTTAAATAGTACAGAAGATATTTGTACCATTAATATTCTGATTAAAAAAAAAAAAAAAAAAAAAAAAATGAAAATTCTTTAAGTGGTGGTTTTATTGATAGCGAAGATACAGAAGATATTTGTACAGAAGATATTTGTACCATTAATATTCTAATAAAAGCAAATTTGTTAAAAAAAAAATTCAAAAAATTAATTTGAAAAATCTTTAAACTGTGATAGCGAAGGCCTAAATTATTGTAAAACTAACAAAGTGCACAACAATTATTTAAGTACTCATGTCAAAATCTGATTTCAATATCGGCAGTTATAGTAGCAGTAAATTTATAAACCCACTTTATTTGCCCAATTGTTGTTAATAGCTGTTTAGGAAGTCAACATTTAAAGTATATTCATTGTAATTAGGACCTATTATTAAATTAATACAGAAACACTGTTTTAAAATTATTTAGAATATTTCACCTTATTCAGTATGAAATATGTTTTTACCATTAATATTGTGATAAAAAATGTATAATTCATTCCCATTTTTCATTTTCCAAAAGCATATTTCAAAAACCATTAAAACGGGATAATGAAACATTAAAAAACTTTCACTAATATTTATCAAACAGTCGTCTGTCTTTCAGGTTGATCGTTAATTACTTTGTCCATGCAATGTTATGCGATATTATGTAACAAATTAACACGGACTGGTGGAGGCGTTAGAAACGTTGCTGATAATATTGCAACTATAAGCAATTATTACAAGGAATCGTTAAACGTTAATTAAAGGAAAATATAGGAAATAAATACGGGAAAACCTTTTCAAAACATTTAAGCTTATCTTAATTTTTTAGTATGAAATAAAGAATTGCGGTCAACATGCGTTTTATAAAATTGCAAGGGATATGGAATTGTACCTAAGAAACGTGACTCTGAAAAGAAATTCGAGTTTTACGCAAATAAATTATTTCTTATATGTTTATACTTTGACAACAATACAAATGATATTACTCGTCGCATGCATTTATTTCCCCGCAATAAAATGCTTTAAAAATAAGTATACAATAACTGCTTAAATATACCAATGAGAAAAACAGATTTCATTTCGGCAGACGCAACGATCAGTAAGATACGAGCCTGCTTTCATTTCACAACTGATATTTAAAACAGTTTGGAAAGCCAATATTTAACGTAATTTGTTTGAGGTAACTAGAACTATTTTTAAATTGAAATTAAAATACTATTTTAACATTATTAAATACATCAGATGTTTATTAATGTATGGAAGTTGTTTCTACCATTAAACATTGTGGTAAAATCATGTATGCTTCCTCCCTGTTTTCTCCCAAAATATACATACAATGAAAAGTAATAGTGAAGCGTAATATTTATAAACGGCATGCTCACCTTATAGGTTGTTATTTTATTACTTTGTCTATATTAATGCCGTAATTATTTAAGGATTTGAATTAATTTCGAAGATATTATTTATTTTAAAATTTTAATATAATTTATGTAATAAATGCCATTGTTTGTAATTGATTTATCACATTATTGTCAGAAAAGGAAGAAAACATGAAATGACCTCGATCAATATTCCTTTACTGATGAAATTTTCTCCATAAAATTTAAAAGAAATTTTTTTTAAACTTGAATAAATGGTATTTAAGACTCTTCTCAATGGTGTTAAGACTCTTCTCATTGGTATTTAAGACTCTTCTCACTGGTATTTAAGACTCTTTTCAATGGTATTAAGACTCTTCTCATTATTATTTAAGACTCTTATCACTGGTTTTAAGACACTTCTCATTGGGATTTAAAACTCTTCTCATGGCCCTAAAAATTTGAAGACTTTCAACTTATTATTTAAATTTATTATTTAAAATGTGATCGTATTAATTAATTTTGAAAGTACATGTTCAATTCATAAAACTGGCATGTTTTTCTGTGGTTGAGTAAAAATCCGTCATTTTCAGAGACTTTTCATTGCACAAACTCCTAAATTCGATGACAAATATTCAAAGGACGGAATAATTTTAGCAGTGAAAACATACATTTTTATTGAGTTGGGTTGGGTTGATTTATGACGGCCAATTATCAACACGAGGGATATAGGCCCTGGGGGGAGTGTCCTCCGTGGGGGTCTTTTTAAGGGATCCTAACCCGTATTTACGGCAAGGTTCGAAGAAAACCATGGAAAACCCCGAACGGTTAGGTCGACGAGCGCGACAGAGATTTGAACCCAGCACCTCCCATCTACCAGCTTTGAGAGCAGAACCTCTCAGCCACTGGTGGGGCCATTTTCATTGAGAAAACTCCTATACGGTTTACCATAATTGCATCAAAATACCGTAATTTTAAATTTTAGAGTTTTTATTTAATCTAACATTGTAAATATGATATTCTCTTATATATATAACTAATAAAATTAATATTATGAATATTTTCTAAATGTGAAATAAAATTGAATCCCCCCCCCCCCTCTCCCCACATACTAAAATTGAAAGATCTTATACAATACCAATGCAAAACACATAGTGTTGCCATTGCCACCCACATAGTGAGATTTTATTTTACTCAAATAAGTTTTAATTTTCAAAATCTCTTCGTGGTGTTAGACGCGTTATAGAAGAGGTAATAAATTTGAATTTGTTACGAATTATACAAGAAGTAATCGATTCGAATTTGTCACGAGTTATACAAGAGGTAATAAATTCTTACGACTTTTTTTTATATATTTCTTATAAATGGGATAGACCTTTGATTATTATTAGTCTATTGCCGCTTGATGACGTTTCTTTTGTGGTTGGCATGTTCTGAAAAATAAATCAAAACATCAATTTTGACAAAATTATTTAAAAATATGTTTTACTGTCATAAATAAATTAAAAACATTGTTCAATTTCTCGGAATCGCTAAAGCCTGTTCTTAAAGACTTCAGAAAGTATCCAAACTGCATACTTTCTGACATACTTTGTAAGTAATTTTTGTTCTAAAATTCGTAAAATTGACTCTTAATCAGAAATGTAATCAAGCAATTTTCCTCAATTTTTTTAAAGGCCGAAAAATCTTTCAAAAAATGCTGTCAAAGTTCACGTTTTGAACCGAATTTCCGCTCGCGGCAGCGCTGGAAAAATATAAAAAGTGTCGCCTCCAAGTTTCATGCTTTTATGTTTAAAAATGAGTCAGAAAATGTGGCAGAAAGTTTCGCGTTAGCGTTTTTTTTTTCTTTTAAAGAACCGCCTGAAGAATATCTGAAAGTTTTATACTTCCAAACAATGAAAAGCATTTTGAAGATGTGTCAGAAAGAAGAGAGATTTGATTTAGAATAACATTCAGGATATTGTCAATTTCCTTTTTATAACCCGCTGGACAACGTAAAGTTTTCAGATACATTTACAAACTCATATGTACTACTATATTACATGGAATTTTCAGGCATTCTACTTCAGGACTAAGGAAAAGACCCCCCCCCCCTATAAGTGTGATGCATCTTTAACTTATAGTTGCCTTTCCTTATGACCGTCTTTTTGTGACTGACATTTTCCAGATTTTGGTTCAAAATATCAATTTTGACAGCATTTTTTGAAAGATGTTTTTCTTTTATATATGGAAAACTTAAGAGTGCTTCTTGATTTTTTGGATAATAATATCTTTATAATAATATCTACAAATTTAGTGATAAAAGTAATTTTGTGTATGTGTTATAGAAAGTAGTGGATTTATATTTGAGAACAGTCATATAAGAGAAAATTTGACAATAGTAGTATAGAAATTGGATCCATCATTTAAAATAAACGAAAGTAGTTTGAAATAAGTTATATACAACAATATAATAAATTATAACACCTTGTAATGATATATTCCTTTTAAATGCTAAAGGTGTAAATTAATAGCATAATATAAATTAAAATAACTTTTATTACTTGTTTTACATGTTTCGACTCTTTCCAAGTCATTTTCAAAAACAAATAAATATAAAAAATAATAGATAACGTGCGTAATTTTTAGAAAATAATAACTTCAAAGCCCATGCAACTTTGGAATATTCTCATTTAGTTTTTGAAAATGACTCGGAAAGAGTCGAAACATGTAAAACAACTAATAAAAGTTATTTTAATTTATATTATGTTGTTAATTTACACCTTTAGCATTTAAAAGAATATAAGTTATATACATTTTAACAAAGTTCTTTCTTTTTCAAAATAAATAAAAAATAAAATATCTAATAGAATATAATTTTAAACCAATACACAATCGTATTTTGAGTTTTTAAAAATATATAAATTGAATGAAAATAATTAATATTCTTATAGGATTTCTATTTATAAATGTTAAAGTGTGTTAGTTACATTCAAATCGATTATAACAAGAGCGAATATGGATGGCAGCATTTGTTCGTTATAATAAAGTTTTCGCAATAACAAAACAACGTTTAAGATCTTGGATCAGGACAATAAAGAAATAAGGGAAAAACAATACTGAATGCTCAATGGAAGTTAAGTTTCTGTTTTCAAAAACTTGGGTCATTGTAATGCAAATTTTCCTCGTTGAAACCAAGTTTTTAAAATATATTTTTATGTTAAATTAACCACTTCCTTTTTTTTTTGCTCATGCAAACTGAGCTCACGTTACACACAAGTTCGTTATAAGCGAGTTGGATATTTGGTTTGAAAATGTGTATGGTGTATAAAAGTGCCATCACTTTATTTTCTGCAATGCAGTGATATCCACTATGATAAAATCCATTTGCAGGTATATTAACGTTCTCTGTAATGGACAATTTTAACGAAATTTCCGGCTTAAGCGTACATTACACTTTGAAAGGCTAAAAAATAAGAAAGAAAAATAAATAAAAAGATTTTTTTTTTCGCAATGGAGGATCAGTTAAACGAAACCGTGCTTTTCTCCACTAAATATGTAAATTTTTGCCTGCTTTGATTATTTTTGTATATAAAAGAATATATAAAAACTGGTAGCCAGTGTCTTTATTTTAAAAGGCTTGTGCGTAGCTTGCATGACTTTGCACGATGTAAGATTGTTCCTTGTGAGTCAAAACAACAACAAATAAAAGATACGGGTTAGCAAATTAAACAATTAAATATGCGGGATCATGAACCTATTTTCATTGAAATTGACCCACAAATAACAGAATGGTGCTTGTTTGAAATTTGATCTACGGGATTTTTGTTAGCTTCAAAGTCTCAGAAAAAAATATTTAACAATTAATGTTTTAATATTAAGAAGATTCATTACCCCCTCTCCCCAACTTTTAAAACTTTTTTTCTATTATTATTAATAATAATTTCGAAAAGGAATTCAAATACAGTGTAACACCGTTTATAAGATCCCTTAATAATACTTTTTTTTTTTTTTTTTTTAAATCACGTGTTTTTATCTAACGGTTCTCTAATGGTATAAAACACATCAGGTTTTACACAGCCTTAGATTCTTGATTTCATATATTTATTAAATATATTCTATATCAAAACTTAATCTTGGGGTAAAAAATTTTACGCTCATCCAGTTTATCTTTGAACCTTTATATTTTTTGTTACAATTTTATCCTTATTGTTGTATTAAGTATTAAATTAAATATGTTTAGCTTAAAAAAATACTAAAAATTAAAAAAAAATATTTATGTAAGCGCTATCAGATTAAAAAAAGGCAATTATTATCTCTTAGATGTATTTAGTGATCAATAATAATGAAATAAAATTAGTATGAAATGGCAATCATCATAATAATATAAATAATAAAAACAATAACGCTAATTTTAAGCATTTACCGTGCAGAAATTGTTTTAAACTCATTTATATATTTTTTACTACCACCATATATGGTTATGATATATTAATGAAACTGATCAACTAATGAAGGATAAATTATATGACAGAAATTAAGCAATCCGGAAGTATTTAAGTTCGAAAACACGCTTACTTCTTATCAATACAGGAAAATCGAAACGTGAATTAAAAGGAAAAACAACCTTTGATAAATTGATTTATTGATAATGAATTCGTTAACCTACAACAGTGTTGAATTCAGACACTTTTCCCCGGGAGGGACATTATAGAGTTCCGGGGGGGGGGGGGGGTGATTGCACTTTTTAACCATTAAAAGCATAAAATCTCAAATCTTCCGGGCGGGACACTTCAATGCTCACCTCTTGAGTTCAACACTGGCCTGCAATGATTAACAACCACCCAGGGCTTGTGTAACACTGGTGAAAATGAAGTCGGATAATTTTAAAAAGGAGAAGAAAAGGAAAATAACCCATAGTTAATTCTTGCCCTATTGAAAGAAATTATCTGAGGAACTAATAAAAGAAACTATCATTATTTATGTTACATTGCAGCATAATCCGAATTGTCTTGTGCTAAAAAAGTACATGTCCACACATAAAACTATTTTATGGGAATTAATAAACAATCCATGGTGTTGGGAATCGGTGAATTAATATTTTTATTTATGCAGACGATTTTATATAACGCCGATAAAATTGTTTCTTTTATATTTTATGTTATTTGTTAAATGCGACTCGTTGCTATAGCAACGTAGTTGTTTTTTCTTTTGCCTTCTCTTTACATTTTATTATCTCGAGAAGAGGTTAAAATTTAGGACAAAGAAATTGGCATGTATTTTTTTTTTGTTGTGTAGTTTAAAAGAATGTTTTGTGAAGGGTTGCTACGAAATGTGAATTAAAAGAATACCGTCTAATTTCCAGAAAAAGAATGACGGCAAGGAATAAAGTGTAACTAAAAGAAAATAATTTAGGATAATCTTTTATTGGATATAGTACGATGATCAGAACCAAGGTAAAATTAATTTAGAATTTGTACATATGTAAATAATTGTCTAATATCAACATCTCGTCAAAATGTCCCATATCTGTATTTTATTGTGTAAATAAATTTTGTGATAATTAAAAGGATTGAATATAAAAATATATCGAACCCATCATAGTGTTTGATAAGATGCAAACATCTGGCCCCCGAACGTGGGACTATTGAATAACGATGATGAGTTATTAAATTATTTTCATAATATATATCGTTTTCATTGAGCTCATTTCTAATACAACCTTCTAAAGAAAAAACGTATACCGCTACGTTCATCATTTACCAGGACCTTAAATATATTAAAAGAAAAAATTACCGGAGACCCGATAGATAAGGGTAGTGTTGTTGACAGTTTTGCGAAATTAGAAAATTTGATGAATGAAATAAAAGCGATAGATGAAGCTGTGATAGAGGCCCTGGTGAATGTTGATAAATGCGATGAACAAGAAATTGAAAAGGAAGTAGTAGAAAATGAAGGTTACTCAGATGAATTTATTACCATTAAACGTAAAGTTAGTGAGGTATTGAGCATAAATAAACATAATCAAGAAGATTGTAATGCTAGGAAAAATGATTACGGTTATTCTAAACCTAAGACTTATAAATTGCCTAAGCTTGATATCAAGCCATTCGATTCGCAGTTAATAAATTATCTTTCGTTTTGGTCCCAGTTTGAAAAAATTCATGAAGACATAAATTTGGATAATAGTGATAAGTTTCAGTATCTTATACAGTCGGTAGAACCTGGAACGAGTGCCAGCGTCTTTTAGAAAGTTATCCAATGACTTCGGTAAATTACCCGAAAGCTGTAGAGCAGTGGTTCCCAACGGGGGGCGTACGCCCCACAGGGGGGCAGTTTGACTTTTCAGGGGGGCAATTTAACTTTTCAAGGGGACAATTCAGAATTTCTGTGAACCCATACCTTCTGAATTGTTTTTCTAATAGTAATGTTGTAGACTGAAAATAAAAGTTACACATTCAAATTTCAAAAACAAAACTAAAAAAAAATAGTTTTTTATTCAATTTTTAAAAAGTATCCATTCAAAAGTTTTATATACAATCCTACCAGAATAATTATAGAAAAAACATTTTTAAATATTTAGATACTTTTATATATTTAAAAATTCTTCATAATTTTTCTGATTTATAAGTATTTTAGAATTTTAAACAACTTTTTCGATTATTTATTGAATGAGTCGCACTGCAATATGTTACATGAAAATCAATTTTACACATGAAACTATTCAAGTGCATATTTAACAATTACTTGACGACCTTCCTTTACCGAATCTTTTATCACGTTTCATTCTGATTAGAAATTGATTAGTAATTTAATCGCAGAAATTCTGTGATTAAATAATACAAAAATGTTTTATTCAAAATTATTGATTTTTCTAATCAAGGATTCTGAGCACTCTATACATCACGCATACGTGGTGCCAGTAAACTACGAGGAGTATCAGATGATTATAAAAAATATTTGATTCATCCATTACCTTCAGCACGTTTCAGGATCAATGTTAAATGCTTTTTACTCTGTCAGGAGTAAATTCTTTTAAAATTTTACGAGAATTATATGTTATAGGGGAAGGGGGTGGGGCATCGTCATTTTAGAGATGTTTTGGTGGGGCGCGGCTAAAAAAAGGTTGGGAACCACTGCTGTAGAGGCATTTCAAGAACATTTTGGGAATAAAGATTTATTGATAGAAGTATATGTCAGAGAATTTTAAAAATTGGTTGTCGCTAATGTACAGGCACACGGAAAAGATAAACTTCCGTTATCGGATCTATTCACAAAAGTCGAGGCATATTTACGATCTTTAGAATCCATGGGTTTAAGTTTAGAAAGTAATTCCGTTTGGCTCTATCCTATGATAGAATCTAGCTTGTTAGAAGATGTAACGAACGCAAGGCAACGGTATAATATTTCGAACAGATCAAGCGTTGATAGTGCTAGTAATTCATTGTCAACAAAATCAAATATAGTAACACTGATGGAATTCCTGAAAGAAGAAGTCGCAGGAGAAGAAAGATTAAAATTAGCTAAATCGGGTTTTGCAGAGTTAGTGTCTAAAGACAAACCTAAAGAAAAGTTCCGAAAAGGTGAAAATAAATGACCTACGGCGGCAGGGCTATTTAGCGCAAAGGAACGCCTATGTTTATTTTGCGATAAATCACATGAAAGCAAGGACTGTATTAGGGCTAGATCTCTTTCGTTTGAAGAACGGAAAGCTAAAATTAGAGATAAAAAATGCTGTCTAAAGTGTCTTCGTTTTGGTCACAAAGCTAAATTTTGCAAAGTTTTTATTCGTTGCCATGTATGTTATAAACCCTACATCGAGTTATTATGCCCTGAAATTTCAATGCGTAAAGAACCGGAAAATATAGCTAAGGCCACAGAGGTAATCCAAAGCACCATAGTCAATAATAAGTGTTCTGGTGAAGTAGCTCTTATGACTTTAGAAATAGTTATTAAAGGTCGAATAGCAAAGAAAGTAACAGCCACTATTAGATTGTGGGTCACAAAAGAGCTATATTTTAAAAAGTACAGCCAAAGAACCAGGTTTACATCCCATTTCTTCTGAAGAGATTGTACACACATTATTTGGGGGTACACAAACAGAAGTCAAATCTCACAATAAATTCCAAATTGAGTTAAGTGCTTACGGTAATCGAAACCAAACTGAAGAAGTCTTAGAATTTTTGGATCAAGATATAATTTGCAGTAATATTCCTCGCATACCGAAAGAGTCCATACTTAAGGAGCTTAAAGAAAATAAGCTATGGATTACAGATATAGGAACAGGGAGTCCCAAAATTGAAATTTTGATAAGAAGCGATTACTATGGACAACTTCTCACAGGTCGAGTGAAACAGCTAAAGAACGGTCTTACAGCAATACAGACTTGGACAATAAAGCTTG
The DNA here is from genome assembly GCA_963931845.1 of Maratus michaelseni. Lineage (NCBI taxonomy): Eukaryota > Metazoa > Arthropoda > Arachnida > Araneae > Salticidae > Maratus > Maratus michaelseni. The sequence goes on from OZ007591.1 coordinate 96,667,061, forward strand.
GATGGGCACTTTGTGGTCGTTTAGAAAGTGCATCACAGTCTTGTTTAAATTATGGAAATATGCTGATTACGAACCTAGCGTTGAAAGAGATGAAGATTCCCGATTTATGGAAATTAGAGACAATCGACATAACAGATCCCAGTCATACTTTGTCTAAAGCAGAAGAAGAAGAATTAGCTCATGATAATTTCATAAAAGAAGTTGATAGAAATAGAGAAGGTCGCTATATTGTAACTCTTCCTTGGATAAACGGCAAACGTGAGATTCCTTCAAATAGACATATAGCTGAACGAAGATTGATAAGTTCAGCGAAGAAATTAAAATCTATTAAAAAATTTGAAGAATATGCTAAGGTTTTCTGTGAATGGGAAGAAGAAGGTGTCATCAGTAAAGTTTCAAATCAAACACTAAAGATTCCAGGACATTTTTTACCACATCATCCCGTCATCAAACCAGATAGTCTTACTACCAGTGTTAGACCAGTTTTTGATGCATCGTGTAAAGTAGAGAGGTCACCTTCTTTAAATGAATGTCTCTTTAAAGCACCAAACCTCATTGAACAAATTCCTGCAGTGTTAATAAGATTTCGTGAGAAAGCTATTGGGGTAGTGGCCGATATAAGAAGAGCTTTTCTTCAAATTGTTTGAAGTCAAAGAATCAGATCGTCATTTCTTGCGATTTTTGTGGTGGAAGAATCCTGACGAGTTTCAGGTTTATCAACACGATAGAGTAGTTTTTGGAGCCACTTGTAGTCCACTTTTACTTGGTGCAGTTATAAGATATTATTTGAGTAATGTTGATGAAGAAAATAAACAGATAGCAGAGAAGCTTATGAAATCATACTATGTAGATAATTGCGTTACTTCAGTCAACAGTGGGTCTGAACTAGAAAATTTTATTTCAAAATCTACAGAAATCATGGCTGACGCGAAAATGGAACTAAGAATGTGGGAATTCGGGCCAGTTAAAATAGAAGATAGCAGTTTCTTTAGCAAGAAAGAATTGCTCAACAAAAATGTAACTGCAACGGTTCCGGTTTTAGGGCTGAAGTGGGATATAATGGAAGATAGTTTGAAGATTGCTTATAAATTTAGTGATGAAATAGAAAATCTGTCTAAAAGAAAGATATTAGCTATAACTCAGGGTATCTTCGATCCAATTGGTTTTTTAGCCCCAGCATTGTTTCCAGCCAAACTGATAATTCAAGAGGCCTGGTCAACGAAATTAGATTGGGACGCTCTCCAGATGAAATGCGAAATAATTTTCAAAAATGGTATAGTGAGCTCAAATATTTAAATAACGTGAAGGTAGATAGACGTGTAGGCTATGGTTGTAAAGAAAACTGGTCTATTCATACATTTGGTGATGCGAGTAACCGAGCTTATGCAACAGCAGTTTTCTTGCGTTGTGAAGATAAAGACACAATTTTTGTACCACTTTTAGGAGCTAAGTCTCGTCTTGCACCAAAGAAAAATATAACCATCCCGCGTTTAGAGCTTCTTGCTTGTGTTTTAGGAGTGAGATTGACTAACTTTGTTTTGAAAGTCCTTAATGGTATTTCCATACCAGTAAAGTACTGGACCGACTCTTCGACTGTTCTCCCTTGGATTCGAAGAAATGATCAATGGGGAACGTTTGTGGGCAACAGAGTTCGAGAAATTTGTAAACTTTCTGATTCTCAACTATGGAATTTTGTAGCTGGTCATCTGAACCCTGCTGATCTACCTTCTAGAGGATATAATCCTAAACAGCTGCTGAAGATGAGATGGTGGGAGGGACCAGAATGGTTGAAGTTTTCGGAAGAAAATTGGCCCCAAACAGAAATAAACACCAACGGAGAATTAGTGATGACGGAAAAGAAGAAAACTTCAATATCTACTCTTTTATGTTCTAATTCACATGAATTTATGATATATAGTAGAATTTCAAAATTAGGTAGATTTATAAATATCATATGTTGGGTTCAGAGATTCATATTGAAGTGCAGAAATAGAAATAGATCTTTTCCATCAGAATTGTCCCCCGAAGAGAAAGAAGATGCGGAAAAGTTACTCTGGTCTAGAATACAATCTGAAAGTTTTGGAGATACCACTGATGCAATAAAAGGATTGAAGGTTATGAAAGACCAAGAAGGATTGTTAAGAGTGAAAACAAAGATATTAGAGAGAGATGATGAGTTTTCATTCATCCAATTTTATTACCATCAAAACATCATGTAGTCAATTGTCTGATTCAAGAATGCCATTTAAAGAACTGTCATGCTGGACTTCAAACAGTTGGATCCATTTTAAGAGAAAAATATTGGATAATTTCTTCTAGACGCAACATTAGAAGTCAACTGTCTAAGTGTCACAAATGTAAAAGATACTGCGCAAAATCATACACTACACCCCCAATTCATGTACCTCTAGATCGAGTCAGAGATTCTACAGTATTTGAAGTTGTTGGAACTGATCTATTCGGTCCTCTTTTCGTAAAGCCAAGGTCTAAAGTTTGGGTTGTACTTTTTACATGTGCAGTAAACAGAGCAATACATTTGGAACTTGTATCCAGTCTTTCAACAGAAGGTTTCATTCAGTCACTCCGAAGATTTATATGCAGAAGAGGAAGACCGACCACTATATACTGTGATAATGGCACCAACTTTAGAGGCACAAATAACCTCTTAAAATAACTGGATTGGAAGGAAATAGTTTCTTCTGAAGAACTGTCTCCTATTAAATGGAAGTTCATCCCTCCAACAGCAGCTTGGTGGGGTGGATGGAGGGAGCGCCTGGTCAGATGTGTTAAAATTCCCTTGATCAGAACACTCGGTACTGCAATTTTAACTTTTGAAGAACTTATGACTGTTCTATGTGATGTCGAAGCAATAGTAAATAAAAGGCCTCTAACCTATATTTTCGAAGAAACAGATAAATTTGTACCTTTGACTCAATCATCATTTTTACAAGATATTGAGGAAATAGGTGTTCCTGATTTAGATAGCATAGATTCAAGTAAACTTCAATCCAGGTACAAACTTTGTCAAAATATTCGGCAGCAACTCAGAAATAGATTCAGAAACGAATATTTGGCAGAATTGGTCCAGAAGTCAAAAGAGAAAGGACAAGTTGTCAGACAAGGTAAAGTCGTCTTAATCGAATTAAACCAGAAGAGACTTCATTGGCCTATAGGAAAAATAATTAAAATTTTCCCAAGTCGAGATGGAGCGGCTAGAGTGGCTGAAGTTAAAACAAGTTCAGGAACATTAGTGCGTCCACTTTGCAAACTCTACCCTTAAGAGATATCAAGTCCCGAGGATCCCATAATCCAGGTTGTGAAAAATAGTACAACTAGAAGTGGTAGAGAAGTAAAAGGACCTGTGAAATGATTTTGTTTGAATACGCTGAGCTGACTTTTTCTAGAACTCTGAACTGACCTTTTTCTAGAACTCGGAACTAACATTTTTCTAGAACTCTGAACTGACATTTTTCTAAAACTCTGAACTGACATTTTTCTAGAACTCTGACCTGATATTTTTCTAGAACTCTAAATGTTTTATTATTTGTTTGCGTTTAGTTATTATTTTATTTATATTTATGCTTTTCTATTTTGAGTTAGTAAGTTCTTTGATCATAAGTGATCGTAGGTTTAATTTGGCTTCCACCTAAATTAAAGGTGGGAGTATGTTGGGAATCGGTGAATAAATATTTTTATTTATGCAGACGATTTTATATAACGCCGATAAAATTGTTTCTTTTATATTTTATTTTATTTGTTAAATGCGACTCGTTGCTATAGCAACGTAGTTGTTTTTTCTTTTGCCTTCTCTTTACATTTTATTATCTCGAGAAGAGGTTAAAATTTAGGAAAAAGAAATTGGCATGTATTTTTTTTTTTTTTTTTTTTTTTTTTTTTTGTGTAGTTTAAAAGAATGTTTTGTGAAGGGTTGCTACGAAATGTGAATTAAAAGAATACCGTCTAATTTCCAGAAAAAGAATGATGGCAAGGAATAAAGTGTAACTAAAAGAAAATAATTTAGGATAATCTTTTATTGGATATAGTACGATGATCAGAACCAAGGTAAAATTAATTTAGAATTTGTACATATGTAAATAATTGTCTAATATCAACATCTCGTCAAAATGTCCCATATCTGTATTTTATTGTGTAAATAAATTTTGTGATAATTAAAAGGATTGAATATAAAAATATATCGAACCCATCATAGTGTTTGATAAGATGCAAACACATGGTATGTTGTACAGATTTAAAATCCCAAACATGTGCAATATGTTATCAAATTTGTCAAAATAATTGGCATTATTTTAGCAATATTAATAAATGTATTATCTAAAATTTAAAAATATTTTGTTCTGCTAGAAATATTTCCAGTTTAGTTCAAATGTTTCACCAAAATTGACCTTTTCATGAGAAACATGAATGTTTTCTCTGGATCTCACTAATTTTGGTTAATATTTTTAAGGAAATAAGTTATATGTTTCAAACATGTAAAAAAGTTATTATTGATGTTGTAATACTGCCCAAATCTGGACCAAAACTTTGTTAGTATTGGTTTCTTTTTATATATTACATTGAGCCGTTGATATCGAATAGGCACAAATTTGGTAATTCAAAATTTAAAATTTGATATTTCGTAAAAAAGAGTCCCCCATTGGAAAAAAAAATGTGCATTAAATAACTTTTTATAAAGATTTTATTGTCGTACATGTGATCAAATTAAAAAAAAAAAAAAAAATTATTTGTAACCAAATTAGCCTTAAAATATTATATTTGGAATTTGTGCATTACGGCAGCATTTTTTTTTTTTTATTTAAATAGATTGTTTATGTTAAAAAAAAAAAAAAAAAAAAAAAAAAAAAACAGTTGTGAAATTAAGTTAATGTAGAATGGAAAAAAATAAAAATAAAATAACACCCACCATTACTGCAACTATTATGAATAAGAAAATTGGAGGAAAAATTATAAAGCTATAATACAAACTTTTTTTATAATCTTTGTAAACACAAAGTACTAAATTTTACACAAGTCAACAACTTTTATTGAAGGAGCATTTTTAATTATTCTATGTGTGTTTTGATTGTTTTGTGGCTTTTTCTTTCAAAATTTTTAAAAAATGCTATTATTTTAAAACAGTAAATCTTTTTTAATATTACTTAAAATTGTCTTTAAATCATATTTAATTTAGTATACTTGTAATCCAACTTAATTTCGAAAATATGATTATAAGTTCATTACAACAACAACATATGTCAACTTTTAGCATATAAAACATATAAAAAAACTTTTGCACAGAGATGTAATTTTATTAAATTAGACTATTTACACTACATTATATTAAATATAAAATTCTTTATACTTTTTTCCAATTTCAATTAAATAAACTTTCCATTAAAATGAAAAATTTTAAATGCAACTATGCTATGAAAATGTGCATATCCTCATTTGGAACTTTAATCAGGTCCTGTATATCCTTGGTGTCATAATTACAAAGGAAATCTTGTAATTAGAAATGCATCGCTAATGCCAAATCTAAAATAATGTGAAGCTCTTGTTTGCAGGGTCTTTTAAGGAGGTTTAATCTCCAATTTTTAATATAATTATAGTGATTATTTGAAAAAAAAATTACAGTAATCTCAAATCTCACGCATATATTGTGGACTTAATTGAATGATCAAAAAATAAGGTTTCCAATTATCACAAAAATTATTAAGATTACTGTGATCATATACTTCTTTCAATTGCTAAAAGGCATACAATAAAAGATTATAAACAGTAAAATAAGTTTTATTCGACTTTTGATATGTTTCAACTCAATTTGAGCCCATTATCAAAACAAATAAGAATATTCTATAGTTGCACGTTCTATGAAGTTATTTAAAACGCTATCATTTAATTTTTCACGTACTTTTTAAAAAGTACGCACGTTATTATTATTTTTTTAATTTGGATTTTTATTTACATATTTATAACTATGGAGTAACTCGAACCACAATTTTGTTAATGTATCAAAATTTACCAAAATTGTGGCTCGAGTTACTCCATTACAAATATGTAAATAAATATCTAAGTAAAAAAATTAAATAATAACGTGCGTAAATATTTAAAAAAAATATGTGAAAAATAAATTATTGTATTTCAAATAACTTCATAGACCGTGCAATTATAGAATATTCTTATTTGTTTTGATAATGGCTCAGACTGAGCTGAAACGTGTTAATAGTCTAATAAAATTTATTTTACGGTTTATAATCTTTTTATTTTACTGCTTTGAGCAATTAAAAGTAGTATATAATTACAAGGTGTTATAATTTGTTATATTATAATGATAATTTTCAACAGAAGACTTTTAAGTGTCTACTTAAATGTTACAAAAATTATTGTCAAGTTCTTAAATTATTTATAAAATTTATGTTTTGTAATGTAATTTAAACAGTCAGCAATATTAAATCCTAATTAATTTTTTTTTTATGTGACACTGCAATTAAAATTTCCAGTCATTTTTAAGGGGTAAGTATACTGTACTCCAACATTAATAGTAAATTAAAATTTCGAAGCTATTATACTTATATCAAAAATCATGCACAAGTTTAAATCAGTGTCTTCCGAAACTGGTAAAAAAAATTTCGTTTATTAACAAATAAGCTATATCGGTATTCTGACGCTAATATACTTATATAACCTTAAAACATGTGCTGAGCAAGTGTATCCTTAAAAAAATATACAGTTTGAAATCACAGTTTTTTTTAAGGCAGTAAAACTAAGCATTACATTTTGCTGTAAAACTCTGAGATTATAGATAAAAAGTATGAATAACTATATTTAAAAATTGTTCATGTACATCCACTAATTGTATATTTATTGACAGCCTCGTTCACATACATTATACTTTAATTGTTTTTACTTGATTTAAACTAACCTAAAAAACATACCCTAAGCTTCTGAACTGAGTTAAACAGTTCGTTATATTGGTGTTCTGATCCTATTATCCTCAAAAATGTGCAAAAAATGTATATCCATAAAAATATGCTGTTTAAAATAGGAATTGTACTTGTCTTCCTATTTCATCTTTATTATATTAAAATTTTATTTACTTCCTTTAGTTTCCTCTCATTTCAATTTTTTTTTTTGCTTTGTCAATTTTTTTTCTTTTGATTCTTTTTTCTCTTCATTCATATTACTTGGCAGTACTAGACTTATTCTTTAACTTGTCTACAATTTAGCTTTTACTTATATTTTTCTGTGATAGATGGCAGCTCTAATAAATTTTTTCAAATTAATGTTTGCATAGCTATAGCAGCTATTTTGAGTTAATGATGACTGGCTGCTTCTGAAGTACTTATAATCTTTTTCAATCTACAGTAACATTTTTCTTTTTTGTTGAGACTTGCACATTATTTTATGATCTAATTTCGATTTAAGTTGAATAATTGTTTATCTTATTTCTATTTAAGTTGTATATATATTCATTTATTTTGTTATTTGAACTCATATAGTTTATTAATTGTCTTTTTTCACATATATATGTTATTAGGAGCTTAATATTGTCGATTTTAGGCATAATTCTGACAATATTTGATGAAATAATATCTATTTACTATGAATATTCTTATAAAGCCCTTCTGAAGATTCTATAAGGTATTCATAGTTTTCCAATTTTTGCTTTTTCATCCTATCAAGTATCATTTATGCAGTGTCCATTCCATTGCTTTTTATAATGTCCTATCCTTTGTTTTTCACATGTGTTTTCATTTTTAAATAAATATAAATATATATATATATATATATATATATTGAATATATATATATGTGTGTGTGTGTGTGTTACGATCAATATGATTAATCCGGTCATTATTAATAATAACCGGTTATTATTATTAATTACTGGATTAATGATATTGACCGTAACATATATATATATATATATAAAAAATTCATTGTAAAATTAAACCGTTGAAACATAAATATATTGAATGCGGTCAGAATCAAACATAATTTTTTGCTTTATAAACCTTTAACTCTAGGAGAAAAGACTGACTCTTTCAAGTGTAAAAATCCTCCATATGAATTCTCTAATTGCATCTTGTATACTCATTTACACACATTGTTTTGATCGATTTCACTTAATTGAAACTGATATTAAAACGATGCCCCAGGCTTAAGTTAGTGCCTTTCAGAACTGATTTAAACATTTCTGTTTTTTGAAGAAAGGGAATTTCACTCATTGCGTGTGAAGATAAAACGATGTCAGTAGTGTTTATAAAATTATTTGTACATTATTATTTTATCGAAACTGACTGAATAGGTTTCAAGCTTTCCTTTTTCTTCTGTGTTTGTAACAACTATGAAATTCAGTAAACGATTTCCGGATATATGATGAGGAATAATTGTCACATCTCATTGCTGGTAATTAGTTATTAATTTAATGATAATTCAAGAGAAAGTATTACAAATGTGATGAGAAAACTATGTTATGAGGAAATTGGTATTTCTTTCTAATAAAAATACAAGCAAAAGCTATCTTACCTTGTGAAAAAAAAATGCAAATTTTATAGAAAAAAAAAATGTAAGCCAGAACGCCAGTAAAGAGCTGTTTATTTTACAGACAAAATTCTGTTAGTTAATGGAATGTTTGTCATCAATGCAATTTTTTTCCGTAAAATAAACGGTTTTTTACAGGCATCCTGCCTGATATTTTTTTTCTGTAAACTCAACAGCTTTTTTCTACAATGTACTAAGACCCATTTCACAGTTTAAACAGACAACTTTATTTACCTTCTTTTGTCCCAGTGGGAAAATTTTTTGATAATGTCTTTAAAAAATAAATCTAGCAGTCACAATATCATGAAATAATCCACCTAAAAATATTTCAAAATTTACAATTTAATTAAAGTTTAAGTATTTTTTCCTTGCTATTTGTTTTTACTGTAAAAGCAACCAGCTTTTTTACAGTGCACTGATTGATTGATTACATTGATGCTAAATTCATTTAACAATTAACATTTTTTGTCAGAATCTGATTGGTAAAAAAAGCTTTATTATACAAAAATTTGGTAAGATTTAGTTGATGATGATAGTAATAATAATAAACTATGGGAACTGATTTATAATGATGACGTTAATAATAAAATAACTTAAATGTGAAACATTGCTAGTATACAAGATAATTTTCGAGATAAAGATGGCAGCATACAAGATTGAATAATTTTAATGTATAAAATTAAAATTTCCCACTGTTTCGGAGGCGTGTGTTATGCTACATTTTATAAATTCGTTTATCAAAGCTTAAAATTTCGAATAAAAATTTTATCTTTTGAATGATATTTAGCCTGTTATAATTTTAGGCCCTATATTTTTAAGAGTTTTTTTTCCCAGATTTAACAATTTTAATTTTCCTCTACGTAATAAAAATACTAAAATGTTTGAGTTTGCACATGTTTATTCATATTTCTTTTGTTTTTCTCATGAAGATTTTTATCAAATAAACCGTACTCTTATTATTTTCAAAAGAAAATTACAAAAACACAACCAGCGCACGCAGCATCGATCTAACACGAACATCGCTCTTGAAACTTTTTATATCTATGAGATACCTATCAGAGGTGCTAAAATATTTATTAACGCCCTTTATTAAAACCAGTCATTTGATTTATATTTTCGTGTGAAGGGTCCTTTTTTATAGGAAAAAGTAACCCAATTTTTATTAATTAGAAAGGAAATCTTAGACAAAATTTTAGATATTTGTGATTTTGTTTTCATATGATATGGTTGAATTTGTATGGTTACAGGAACTTAATTTCGCTTCTGAAATAAGAAATAGCCAGTATTTTATCCATTTTAATTAATGAATGAATTAATTTTTTTTGTATGTGTGTGCGTGTGTGTGTGTGTGAAAAGCAATTTTTTTTTCGAGATTTGTCAATGAAAATGTGGACGAGTTCTGATGATGTCACGTCTAAATTTTTACTTATTACTCTTAAATTTGTTGCAATCATTACACTGTATCCCTTTTAATGCAGCATAAAACTTCAAAGATTAGTTGTGAAACTAAAAAATGCTTACAAAGCTGTTTGTGCCCTAAGTAAAAAATTCTTTCTTTACTATGGCTGACATATAAAACTGTCTGCTTCCAGTAAAATTCTTCCTCTGCCTGTAAGTTAATAATTTTCAGTTACTTTTAATGAACAAATCCAAGAATATTATGTCACATAAAAAACAGAAATCACAATGACTTTCAGAAGTCACTATTGCAACGAAAATAAAATATTATGTTTGAAATTCCCATAGACAAATGGGCCTATATTCCTCGCGAAGATAATAATCGGCCGTCATAAAATCAACCAACCCATGGGAAAATGGCTATAAAATAGCCACTATTTGGATAACGACCGTAATTTTATTCAACTTTTGATTTAGCCATCATCATTGGGAACTGACAGGAAATTTACATAAAACTACTTTTTATATTCAAATCAAAGTATTCGAAAACTGAAAATTATCCACTGATTTCTTCTAAAAATTTCAACACATTGATTGTGTTAATTTTAGCATTATATATATTATACCTTTTTTTTAATCTCATATTCGAAATTTAAGATGTTCAGTATAAAAAAGATCCTCAAAGTGCGGTTTTAACTTTTTATAACATTGCCTGAAAAACTTGATTTGTTGACTTCTTTGCAGTTACTGAGAAGCACCGAAAGCCTTATTAGACCACCAATGGCAGCATTTCATCGATTTTTTCAGTGTCACGCTAAAACTTTTTGAGATACGACTAAATGGTACAAGTTAAATTTACCAACTCTTATGAATTTTCAAAGGTGTTCCACCAAGATCAATGCACTTTTGCAGGCGAATTTTCCAAAGATTAAATACCTCAAGCTATCTATTTTTTGGAATAGGTGAAGAATATGCTTTTATAGCCTCATTAATATCATCTTCAGAATTAAAACGACTAAAAGTAACTTTTTATTTAGATTAAGAAATATCAAAAAGTTACATCTGGAAAATAGATTGTATACTCTATCACTTTGATGTTTTTTGTTCTATAAATTCGACTGTAATCCTTTCTGAATGAGAAGATGCATTGTCATGGTGAAGCATGAGTCCCCTAACATTCAGCTATTGAAGCAGTTCTGAAAGACACTTAGGAGTGTACCAGTTAGCTGCATTCTGTCCCTCTAGCTTTATGGCTTTGACCAGCCCTGTACTTCTGAAGAACGCGGCATACATCACCTTTTTCATTGCTCGTTGTCATTCCCCATTGTTGATTTGGGGTCATCTTCAAAGATCTAAACTTTAACATTTCATATTGTAACGTCAAAAAGAGGTTATGATTCCACAGTTACAATTTTTGAAATAATGTGGTGTTCTCCATCATTAAGTAATTTTAAGGTTTTTTACTGATTCTGATACTTTTTTGGTGTTTTGTCGACTGGTGGTGGTCGACTTTTGGTGTTTTGTTAAATTATTTGGGGAGACAACGACAAACCAACTTTGTCATATTCAACTCTTCATCAATAATTTTATGTGTAGATGTGGAACCAATGTTATGTTTCATTTGTAACACTTGGTAAGTACGACGATTATCATCGATTGACATTTTTCGTACGGCCGACTCATTCCTTTGGACTACAGCTAACAAATGTCTTCCTGTGTGTTTTCCTTCCAGGAGAGAATTGCGACCTCTTCTAAATTCTGTAAACGACCTGAATACAGTGGCGCGAGATGAAGCTTTAGTTCTATATGCTAATTGTAGGCGTTCAAGGCATTCTTCTTGATTTCGCCCTACTTTAAAATCATACAAAATCATAGCTCGATAATTTTCTCGCACCAACTTCATTTTTTTTCCTTTCAAAATTTATTCTACGATAGCTAAATTGCAGTTGTTGCCCCAAATTATCTTCTGCAAACATTAAAGAGTTCAAATTTAAGTATCTGACCAATAATTGTTTTTTCTTTCGGCTGATATCGTTTGTCTCTGTCTCAAAAATTTCAGTGTTACCCTCATATATAGATATGCCTACGTTTTGACCAAATGAGGTGAAGCCTTTTCTCTTTTATGTATTTAATTATTAGTAACTTCGAGTAAAAGTAAAACCCTTTCCTAACTTATCAACTAATCTAGCCCGGAAGTACTTAACTGCAGTAATTAAATTCTTTTGACAACAAATTACTTGATGAATGAGGTATAAATATGTATAACTTAATAACTGTGTCAATAAAAAGCTGCATCTCCCTTTCAAAGCTGACAAGTTGACGAAACGTATGCAGCTGAGAAGACATAATACTGCCCACTCCCTCCCTATTAACGTTTCGTTATACATGCTTTAATTACTTTTAGGACGTCCTTCTTACAATATCACAGATGTGAAATAAATTTATTTTGTTTACACAACAGTTTCTTTAATTTTTTATCTGCATTGATTTATATTTCTCGCGAGTGATATGACACGAAGTTTTTTTAAATATTAGTTTTAACGTTTCAGTTTGTTTTTAAAAATAGAATCTATTTCGTTTCTCTCTCTCTCTTCTTTTTTTTTTTTGGTTAATGATACAAGCCATGGTAAGTTATAATGGATTCAGTTAATGTTTTCTGCGAAATTTTTATTTTATTTCCTCATTTGTAATAGCTATTTTTATTAAAAGTTTTTTTTTAATTTTTTTTTTAAATGTCATGCATATCCAAAACCTTTGTCTTTTTTAGTTGTTTTAACCCGTCACTGCATTTTATATTATATGAGATACAAACCACTATAAGCTATATATTGTAATGCTATGTATATTGTAATAGCTATTTTTATTCAAGATTTCTCTTGTAAGTGTCATGTATACCTAAAACCTTTGTCTTGTTTTTCTTAGTTGTTTTAACCCTTCAATGCATTTTAAATTATATGAGATACGAACCACTCGTCTATATGAATGAACGTCTATATAGCTTACTAACCTTCACTTAGGATCAAACTTAAGTTCAAGAAATTCGACTGTAATCGTTTCTGAATGAGAAGATGCATTATCACGGTGAAGCATGAGTCTCCTAACATTCACCTATGGAAGCAGTTCTGGAAGATACCTAGTGTTGTACCAGTTAGCTGTCTTTTGTCCCATAGCTTTATGACTTTGACCAGCCCTGTACTTCTGAAGAACACGGCGTGCATTACTTTTTTCACTGCTCGTTGTCTTTCACCATTGTTGATTTTGAGTCATCTTGAAAGATCCAAACTTTAACTTTTCATATTGTAACGTCAAAAAGAGGTATGAACGTCTCATCACCAGTTATGATTTTTGAAATAATGTGGTGTTCACCATTATTAAGCAGTTTTAGGGTTTCTTTACTGATTCTGATACACACCGCTTTTTGGTGTTTTGTTAAACTATTTGGGGAGCCAACGACAAACCATTTCTTTCATATGCTGCTCCTTCATCAATAATTTTATGTGTAAATGCGGAACCAATGTTATGTTTCTTTTGTAACACTTGGTAGGTACAAGGATTATCATCGATTGAAATTTTTTCGTGCGGAAGACTCATTTCTTCGGACTACAGCTGACAAATGTCTACATATATAACATTATCCATATAATATACGTTATTACCACTAAATTCTATATATTTCACTATGTGCCATGCATTTGTGCAAAGTGGGCGCCGCTGCAGCATCTGGAGCAATCAGATGTATTACATGCCCCCAATATAGTCTATGTGATATAGTATTATTACACCAAACATTATATACATTTAATTTTGCAATAAATAAATCAGAAATAAATGCATACTAACACTAGGAGTGCAAGCAAGAATGGTCTGTTTTATTTTCATTAATAAATACTCAAAAATATAAAGTAAAATATCCGATAAATATATTACTTTTTACTCATTAGAATGCACTGTGTATCATATTATCTGGCGCACTGCTTCAAATAGATAAACTGTATTTTGCATGTCACCTATGTCAGGAATGATAAAATTCAAAATTTTGACTGAAAATTTGAAATAATATTTTTAAAAAAATATTTTTTTTTTCAATATTTCTACCATTCAAATAGTATTTTTTTTTTTTTTTTGTAAAGATAGAAAAGAAACAAACAGTAAACATTAGAAATATCTGTGAGTTAAATATACTTGTGCTAATCTGAACATCATGAAATATTTATGTCACAATATGATAATAGATAACTTTTTGTTATGATAACCTCAGTACTCAAAAGGTAAAATATAAATACTCAAAAGAACAACATAGATGGTTAAAAGGATAAATTGAATTACTATCTGAATTTCATTATCGTTTATTTTACTTGAGTTTGAAATTTTATGTGCGTATACCTTATGTGCGTATTATTTCGTATTTGGTAAATAATACTTATAATATTAATTTTTTGTGCTTAAGATTCGATTGGTCATCATTTTTCTTAGAAAAAAGAAAAATCTCAAATTAATTTATTGCATCATCACTAATCACATGTTAAGAAAAAAATTCTTTAAGGCTTTGATTCTATTTTTGAAATTTATATTATGAAACAAACTAAACACGATCACTGAGTTTTCGTCATAGGTGTAACGTTATACTTATGAAAACATAATTTCTGAAAATCTAAAGATTTTTTTTATGAATTTTATTTATACAAAAGTAATTTTGTTTTGTACAATGTTTTATAAAGGTAGAAAAATCTTCAACACAGGCATTTTAACAGTTTGCAGGCGGGAGACTGCGATCACAGACCTGAATAGAACAAATGTTGAAAGCGGGAGGTTTAACTGTCATTAGATACGTGATCAACAGTAGTGAAATACTACCTGCTGAGATTTTACAGGAAGTTGTGTTTTATTTTATTGTATTTTTTATAATATTATTCATTTTGAAAATGGATTTCTGCGATTTCGATAGTGATGAAAGTGAAATTGCTATTAAAGTTATAGGCATGTAAGTATAAAAATGTATGTGTCATTAGTCAATTTAGTCAATCTTTTATATTAACAAAATTAAGTTCCTTCACATCAATAACATTCGTAAATTATTAAGTTAGTTGATCCACATGCGCAATAACTGGATTTGCCCGCTACACGTTCAAAACCCCTGAAAATACCATCCGCCTAGAAAGTGTTAAATTATAAAAATATACATACACGACAAAAAAAAATGATTTTACGGTATAATACTGACATCCTAGCTGCCAGTATTATACAGTAAAAGCACGGCAGTGTATTACTGCTTATTTTACTATTTATTACTTTTAATTTTACTGTATAATACAGGAAGCTGGGGTGCTGTTATTATACCGTAAAATCAGCAATTTTTTTTCATGTAAATTATACTGGTAAAGCAGCCAGAGTTTTGCTGTAAAGCTGCGTTTAATAACATGAGAATATAAACTCTTGATATCCTCACATGAATCCTTTACCTTGAAGAACAGAAGACAAACGGGTGTCCTTAGCTTACGACCAAGCTTAAACTTCCGAAAAGATTTGTAGACCCAAAAACATATTTACGTCTTTTACTTAAAAGCTTCTATGGGGACATCATTAGGGTTCTAAAAGCACCATGGTCCAAATCCTACTGGAACTGTTTATCATTTGCAATGCGACAACCACTGCTATCGGCGGTGACTTTGGCGGCATCTGACGCTGCAATGAGCCATGACCCCCTCCAGAAACACCCCATACTGTCATCAAAAATGTATTTTAGATCCTATAAATGTGATATGTTGGTTACACGCGACGTTTTGAGTGAAAAATATGAAAAACAGTGTAATGATTAGTAGTAGCAACAGACTAACATATAAGTGCGATGAAATCTAGGAGTCCTTTTTTTTTCTCCCATCCATGCTACTGAGAGACGACGTTAGTTTGATTCATTTCCTTTCGTCAAATAAGTTCTTTAGTTGCATATTTACATAAGTTTTTTAATGCAACAAAATAGTATTAAAAAGAGAAATATAAGCATAGCCTTAGCATTCAATTTTTTGTTGATAATCAAATATGTAGCAATGAAATACTTAGACGCAAATATTCAGAAATTTAATCTCACGGAATGGACACGTTGAATTTGAAAAAAAAAATAATTCCATCAATATTGAAAGATTCAAGAAAAACAGATAATGTTCTAATAAAGCTTTTCGTGCCCCTGTTCAGTTACTAAATAAAAATATCTGGAGTGCTTTTCAGTCAAATTGTGGAAGACTTTATAGAATGCTGTGCGTTGAGATACATTTCTGACACATTATAATTTGTTGGATTCGATTCCGGAAGCTGAAAACGTCACGTTTGAGCTACAAAGGTTTGTTAGCATCAGTATTTATAAGTTATCCTTGGTCACATTTTCATGGCGATTTTCCCTATAGAAACAGTCACAAAACAGTTTAAAAATGATTTAGGTATCAAACCTGTTGGTCGATTTGTTCAAAGATTTTTACAAGACTTGGGATAACATACCTGCCTAGTCTATGACATACCTGCCAAGTTTCATCTCAATTGTTTGGACGCTATCGTATTCACTCACACACACACGTGCATACATCGTAAAAAACACAAAACACTGACTCCGGAGACCTGAAAAAGTGAAGAAACACCAACGTGCACACATACATACGCATATACATATAAAATTATTGTAAAATTAGTAATTCATGGGATCTCAAAAGTAAAGACATATAAAAATTCCATGGGCTTTTTTTAAATTTTTTTATTATGATTAAAATAGTTATCTTTAAAATACGCGTTTGGAACTGTTTTGTCATAAAACTATATCTCATAAGAAAAGTTCAGTTGGATTTCATACTCAGTACTACCCAAGTCGCAAAACACATTGGGACAATATTGATTATCTTGGCTTCTTGAATTGATATATTGCCCCAACATTGTGGTGTTTACATTTTGCCAATTCATCTTTCATCAATATTGGCAGGAAACATTTTTTCATTTCAGTGCCAATATTTCTGCAAAATTGGCATAAATCCAATTATGGCGTGTAATATTGTTGGCATTATTTCTAATGTGAAACCAATATTTATTTAACAGTGATATTTCCTTGTACATATTATTATGTAAAGTGAATATTTAACCAATATTGAAGTGATTCTGATGAATGAAAGGCTGGCGCAATAATGAACCGAAATATAACCAGTATTAGTTTACTACTAAGAGGTTCTTATCAGATTTTTAGTTTGATTTTTCTCAAGATTACGATAATGTCTATTTATTAGAAAGACAAACATTTATGCATAATTTCGCATGTAATTTCATTGTTGATAAGGATGCTCGGGAAAATTTGGGTATACTGGGTAATTTAAGTATAAATGCGTTTTTTTTTAATAAAACACTCTCAGAAATAAAACACTCAATTTTGACGATTCCGCAATCCTCAGGCCTCATTTCGTTATTTTTGACAATCACTTCGTCACAGAGTCACGTGGTTTTTGACGAAACGCGAATCCTCAAATATCTTGACGAAACTGTTTCCTCGCTGTCAAAAATAAAACTCTTACTTTTGACGATTCCGCAATTCTTGAGCTATATTTCGTCATTTTTGACAATTATTTCGTCTCAAAATTAAGTGATTTTTAATGAAATGGAAAATCTCAAATATTTGACAAAAATGTTTCCCCATTCCCGGCCAGATTATTTTTGTTACAAAATCGTTCAAAAGAAAAAAATTACTCAAAGTATTAAATTTACGATATATTAATGAAAACAGAAACAAAAATATTTCATCTTTGGGGGCCGCTATAACAGGAATGTACCAAATTTCTACTTTATTTTTTATATCTGATAATTTGCGTCTATCCTTTTTGTAACGATTTTATGCATTTCTATTGCCTATTCAAAGATAAATTTTTCTGAAGTTACAGAATTTCGTTCAAAACGCTTAAAAAATTCTTCTAAAGTTACAGAATTTCGTTAAAAACGGTTAAAATAGTAAAATGCGAACATCATTTGGTCCATTTTTAACCGAAAGCATCAACATTTTCCCAATGGTTAAAAAAAATCACAAGTTTAGGAGCTCTTTTTTATTTAAGAAATATATTCATATAACAATCAAATTTAAAATATGTATAACTGACCCCCCTCTATAAACAGTAATCTTATCCGCTAAAATTGATGAACTCGCCTCCAAAATATGCACTTCAAAATTAATTATTTCTGATCAACAAATTAATTAGACCATATTTTAATCATTCATTGAACAAAGGAA
The DNA here is from genome assembly GCA_963931845.1 of Maratus michaelseni. Taxonomy (NCBI): domain Eukaryota; kingdom Metazoa; phylum Arthropoda; class Arachnida; order Araneae; family Salticidae; genus Maratus; species Maratus michaelseni. Next base: position 96,685,248 of record OZ007591.1, read on the forward strand.
ATTTCTCTAATAAATTATATTAATCAAGCCATTTTCTAATTATTTATTAACCATAGAAAAACAATAATAATAATCTAGCCTTATTAATTAAAACATGCAGAAAGTATAACAGCACCGATAAAAATACAATCTGCTTTCTAAAAATATAAACACACATCAACATCCCATAAATACATTTAAAATCAAATAATTCCGAAGTCCCGCTGGCTAAGTGGTTAGAGCACTTAGCTGCCAAGCTAAACATCGCGTGTTCGAATCCGATCGAATATCCCAAGTGATCTTATTTTTGCCCTAGTCAATTAAAGATGCTTCTAAAAACTCCGATAGATGGCAGCACCAACCTTTTTTTGGAACTGTCGTCAAAGAAACAATTTGAGGAAACTGATTTCTTCGTAATTTTGAGGATGCAAATTTACTCGATTTGACGAAATGTTTGCTCGGAGCATTTCCCAGGAAACCGTTTCGTCAAAAACGAAGAAAATTTCTTGAAATTTGAGTATTCATTTTTGAGAGTGAACCTAACATTATTTTTTAGAATTATTCAATTTTATACCATGCATGTTTGTATCATGTTTCCCACTGTTTAAGTATGAAAATATTTTAAATAATCAAAGTTACTAACGTAAAAATGCATTTTATACACAAATTACCCCACTGTAGACAAATTATCCCCGCCGACTCATGCAATTTGTAATTTTTCTCCCATAAATTATCTGTTAACATCAGTTATAACATTTTATGAAATTACGATGGGATTTTTTGCACATTTAATTATGGGCTTATGTAAATGAAAAATGCATTTACAAAATATATAAGTATTTTTCCTTTCGAAAATAGTTACCAACCGTATATACCAGTGTGTCCAGGCTAAAAAAGTCAGTTAATTGTTTCGATTACTACCATCATATTTTTATTACAACAATTAGATTTCTTCCTTACCACCTTCTTGTCATGTTTGATAAATCGGTTACCATTAAGCACAGCAGCTGTAACCATTCATTTTCTTGTTTTTATAAAATTTAAAGCCAACTCAAAACAATACTGTAAAAGTGCCTTAAAGCAACAACTAATAGTTAGAAAAGGTCAGTTAGATTTTAATGAATATAGTTATTATCAGATTCTTAGTTTTCTTTATTTGAAATCTATATTGTTTCTTTATAGAAAAGTTTTTACCCCAACGCATTTGTATAAGTTTAAAGTGGATCAACTGGTTTTGAATTTATTTTTCATATATTTTATTTTGACATCTCATTATAAATATAAGGATAGCACGATGATTATTTTGTCTGTTTCTTCATTTGCTTGTATTTAAATATATTCTTATTTTAAAAACTGTAGTATGTTTCCTTTCAAAAATAATGCCATGACCTTCATACCTACCCGTCAGAATACCACTAAAGATATCGATTAACATAAGATGGCAGCACCATCTTAACAAAGTGTAAATGGTGTGAATCATGTTTTAAACATATACTTTTTTAAACTTTAAAATAATGTAATGCAATTTTGGATGATTCTTCCATGTATATATAAGTAGTCCTCTGAATTAAATACTGAAATTATGTTAACCCAATGCTGATTCCTATTTGTCATGTGCTATAATCGAGTCTTGTTAGAACGAAGTCCGGTACAATGAAAATTCCGTTATGATTAGTTTTTAGCATCTCGGCAAAATAGCTAATATTAACAGGGCCAATCGGAGATAATATGAGACAAAATTCTCAACTTTTCCAGTTACTTGTGATCTATTTACTCTAAGCCTAAAAAAAAAAAAAAAAAAAAAAAAAAAAAAATGTAATTTGTATTTTTCTTTCCTTATCTGATTATGAATTCTGATTATGAATTTTAAAAAAATATATTGTTTGTGACAAAGATAAAAGCGAGGAATAGGGGCTTATTTTGGCAGTACATTTTTGATTATACCTCTGAAAATATAATAATTAAAATTAAAGCAAATATATTTTTGAGTTTGGTGTTATAAGATCTTTCAAACAATACCCGACACGATAAAAATAAATAAATAAATAAATAAAGTGACTGAATTAGCTCCCTAAATTTTTCCTAGAAATATTTGTGAATGGCTAATATTCTATATAATTATGTGTGTCAACAGCCTTTATAACTCTGCCATGGTAGAATGATCCTTGATAGAGTGTATGTAGTTTTATCCAAGCTAAGACTGAAATACATAACTATGGTAGAATAATCTTTGTTAAAGTAGAAATAGTTTTACCGAAGCCAATACTGAAATACTGGGTGGCCCCAAACCTTCTTACAAAGATTAAACGTCAAGTTCTCAGCCAGTATAAAATGTAATTACTTAAAACTTATGCGACATTTTCATGGCATCAAGGAATTTTGTTTATTGTAAAACCCATCCTACACTGTTAAAAATTTGCAGCAAACTGTCTAGTCATTCAACTGTTTTAATAGAAAACTGTTACATAATCGTAATTTAACTTTATTCTGACCATAATATGGTCAGATACGCGCTTTGTAATATGGTCCAGTAACTGTTATCTTTAAAAAAGGTGGAATGACTGAACAGTGTTGCTGCTGATTTTTAACAGTGTAGTGAATAAACTTGGGAAGAAATATTCCTTCTGAATTATCACCACCACGCAAGAAAGCCGTCCACATCGAAGTGCTGAATATTGCCAGAGGTCCTGGAAACCTTTTCAAAATCGTTTGCTATTGAGTGTGGGGGCCGACTTTGACTCCAAACTTTGCTTGGAATGCTCCGCTACTCGTTACAGATTTTAAGCTGCACGGCTATGATCTTAGATGTTGAAAAAATTTTGCTTATTGTATAAGGTAAATCTTCTGCTTAATGTAGATAGATAGGTTTTGGACCTCCCTATATTTTCAGGAGAGTGGGCGCTGACCCAATGTTGATTTCCATTTGTATTGTAATAAATTGATTTTTTAAAATAAAAATCAACGAAAATTGTTTCCTTATGATATTGCTATTTTTAAGCAGCTAAAATATATTCATTATGGAAAATTTAAATTAGATAGTAGCCAATTTACTTTCAAATACTTATTAAAATACAAGAGGTGTAAATATATTTATATATCCAAACAAATGAAACAAACAAACTTCTTAAAACCTTCTCACAGCCGCGACCTGATATATCCGTTCACTATGCTCTAGGTTTCACAGCAATACAAGGTTTGTTTAAATTAATATAATTCTACAAATATAATGCATTTTTAAAACATCAAGTAATGATTAATACTCTCAAGGATTATACTTATATACGTAAATAAGTTTTTTATCTCAAGTTTGAAAATTCAGATTTTTTAAGCATTTTAAAAAAATTACAGAGAAAACAACATTACAAATTTGCCCTTTTGCTCGTTGGTCAGGGGTTAACAACAACAACACCATATATTTAAGAGATACACTAGGAAGAATACGCTAGGAAGATACGCTTTCGAAAGATCTTCGTCTTTCTTCACCAGACGCAAAAGACATGCTACCACTTGGAATCCCGATCCTGACCAATGAGAACACTTCATAATATGCTCAAATAACCATTATTTACAGAACGGTTGAATGATTGGACAGTTTGCTGTAGTTTTTAACAGTAAAGACTGAAATCGCTACTGAGACTAACGGTCTTGCATTGATAGATTCTTAAAATAATTCAATTCAAAACAAATATCTAACTAGAAGAAAACCTCTTGAAGTCTCAACGTCTAAAACTGCACAAACAGTATTTGCAGATAGTTTAATTTATTTTTAAAAACTACTACACATGTATTTGTTGGTCACAATAAACTGTGATGACAATAAATTTGATTATCAAATCGGCATTACATTCATTGCTTTACACATTTATGGTTATTATAACGTACGTCTCTTTAAAACGTTCTGATTAACAAATCTGTATTAGATACATCGATTTGAACAATGGTTGAATCTCTTAAATATCACCATTATCATTAGATGTCAATTAAGTATATCCTATTGTTACTATAAAAATATTTGTTTCACGTACTTACCTTCTCATGTTACCAACTGTTACCAACAATGTAAACATAACAATTTCAACCACTTTTTCATTTTTAGGTGCGTTCGTAATTATATAAATACGTAGCACGTATTGTCGTCGTCTGGTCCGTTTGTCTGTCTGTCCGTCCGTCCGTCTGTCTGTCCGTCAGTCCGTCTGTCTGTCCGTCCGTCCGCATATAACAACGCAAAAACTGCCAAACCGAATGGTTTGAAATTTAAAATATATTATCTTTGCAGAATTTTGTCGAGACATTTCAAATTTTATGAAAATCGAATGAAAACTTTAGGAGATATTAATAAAAATATTTATTAAGAAATTTGAATTAAAAGAAAAAAAATCGGTGCTTTCTTGCTATAGGATCTTCCGAGGTTTAATCGTCAAGCGACCGTGATACTTATTTCATTACAGAAATTAAACTGCAGACGATATAATTCATTTCACAGAATTAAAAATCATCAAGATCGGAATATTTATATAACTAGCTATAGTACGAACGCACCTCATTTGTCACGTTTGACGTACAATTTCCAACTTGTTATTTTAATTATTTACCGTGGTCTAGTTTAAAGTGCGATTCTTGAACACGTATCTGATTAGCAAATCTGCTTTGCATTTATTGATGTGAATTATGTTTCACTATCTTGATTATCAACATCATCATTGGTTCTGAGCAATATTAGTTTTATTTAGTTATTCTTTTCCTACCATATTTGAAGGGTAAGTTACCGACTAGATTAACATAGCAGCTGAAACCATTTTTTTCCCTTATATTTAAAAGTTTTTATCCGTGCATTTATTTAGTCGTTTGTACATTTCATTGTCTGGTATATAATCTATGACCTAGAGCCTAGAGTATCTTCTGACTAACAAAACTCTAAGACGTTCTTTGATTTGAACAATGCCTGAATCTCTTAATTATCATCATCATCAGAAAATTTCAGTTAAAAATTTCGATATTGTTATTACAGAAATATTAGTTTATTTATTTACACCCTCTTGTCTCATTTGAAGGACCAGTTACTAGCAAGATTAACACAGTTGCTACAGTCATTCTTTTTCTTTTTTTCTTTTCTTTTTATTTATTTGTTTTTCTTTTTATTTATTTCTTTTTATTTATTTCTCCTTCTGGTCAGTTTCGGTAATTTAAAAAAAAAATTCTAGCCAGGCATTTACTTAGTTATTTGTGCATTTAATTATGTCTTGTGTAATGTGTGAATTTTGAACAACTTCTGATTAGTAAATCTATATTGCATTGGATTTTGACAATGTTTGAATCTTTTAATTATCGCCATCATCACTGGTATACATACAACAATATTAATTTTATTTATTTATCTTTTTCCTGTCACATTGAAAAGTTCAGTTACCAACAAGATTAACGTAACTCCAAACATTCTTTTTCTTTCTTCGTCATCTGAAAACTTTTAGATGATTTCTAGGAAAATTTTATTCAAAGTAAACACCATAACAAGAAAATGAGGTATGTTAAATTTGTAAATGTCTAACAGTATATGTACATACAATATTTGTAATTAATTTTACTTATTAATGCCCGAAAATCGAACCGAATCTATTTAATCACATGTGTATTTTGTTATCAGATATAATCTGTGTCTCTTGAACATCTTCTGGCTAGCAAATAGGTACTTACATTCATTGATTTGGACAATGTTTGAATCTCTTCATTATCATCAATAGATGCTGATTAACAGTATCATATTGTTATAACAGCAAAATTAACTTTATTTATACTTTTGCCCTCTTCTTATCAAGTTTGCGAGATCAACAAGATAAATTTAGCAGTTTCAATCATCGCTTTTTTTTCTTCTTTCTTTCTATTTTTGCAATTATTGTATTTGGAGTTATTATCACAGATTTTTAGAAATTTTTAGCCGTGCATTTTTTTTTACATTTGTGAATTTCATTATCAATTATAATCTATGGCACTTGAACAACTTCTACTAGCAAATCTGCATTGCAGTCATAGTTTTGGACAATGACTGAATCTCTTAATTATCATCATCATATGTAAATTTCGATTAACAATATCATATTGATAGAAAAGGAGTATTAATTTTACTTAGTTATCTCCTTCTTATCGTGTTTGAAGGATCAGTTACCAACAAGATTAACATAGCAGCTGCAACCATTCTTCTTCATTTTTTTCTTTTATTTCTTTCTTGTTTTTTTTACAATTGAAGAGTGGACGTGACAGGCATGACGGATCAAGAAGTGTCCATGCAGTTTTATGTGACATGTGGAATGCAAATTAACCCAGCTGAAGAAGAGCTTCTTAAGTATTGCCGATTTTTTATCTGGTAGCACATGCAAAAGAATTAACATAAAAATAACTAAGGCAGTGGAGATATCATGCAAACTATTTTCTAGTTAATTTTTCAGCTGAATAACACGAGTCCGCGAAATTATAGTTTTTTTTTTCTGCATCATAGTTTGCAGGTGTTAATACTGTTTTTCAATAAGCTGAGTTTATTTATACCGAGCTTTTCTCTCTAACACGTAACCTTTTTCAGCATAGTGAGGAGGAACATCCTAGATAATCTTTAAAGAAGATATGGCGAAGCCGATATTAAACTAGAAAGAAAAAACATACGTCACGCATAAATTATGCAATTTCATCATTTAATGAGGTATAAGAAGATATCTAAATAAGAAATTTAAAAATGCATAACACAGATGTATATCAATTTCAGCAATAAACGACATAGTCGGTAAAGTATTCGATTTCTTCTGAGCAGCTCTTTATATGATATATACACTATATGGCCAATGATGTCCGGTCACTTCCGATTTTAGTCGTTTTGTTAAATATCTAGAAAAATACATGAGGAATTATCCTTAATCTTCAGGCGTGTAAACAGCATAGTACACGTCATATATTTACGCGAAGATTTTTTCCCCGAAACCCAATAGGGGAACGCCAAAAATTGAAGAAAAACGAATATCTTTGGGATAACCCTGTCGAAACTCATGTTGCAAAAGCGTTGAAACTTTAGCACATGATTAGGAGGCTTCTTTAAATAAATTGGGTTCATTTTTATGAGGATAGCAAGTATACTCGTGAAGAAATTAAGGTTTTTATAAAAACTATCCCAAATTTCACCATGTGTTTTGCTTATAATTTGCAGTTCTTAATACAAAAGAATGTTCTTTTCGGGAACAATGACAAATGACATTGTACATAATACCCTGCAATCAGAATTAAAAATAATAAATATTGGATGAAAAATGAACAGGTTCACTAAATACTGTTTCACTGCGCATGCGCGAATGCAATCAAAATATAAAGTGCATAATGTATTAGCTAAATGCATAGAGCAACTTTTGTGAAAGTCTCAAAAACATAGCTTGAAAATTCTGAAAGTGATCGTCGATAGAATAAGCTCGAAATCCGTTGTTCCCAAAAGGAAGAAAAAATATGATGGGCTGTATCCAAATATAGTATATGTTACAAAAAAATTCCGAGTGGCGAGTAAATGGGTAAATTTGTAATGTTTCTTTAACTGCATGATAGTTTAAAGTACTCAAACAGTACATACAATGAGTTACATTTTGAAAAAGTATGTATTTAGTGATAGTTTACAGATATAAATGAACTAAACCACATGTATAGTACAATCTTACATGTAAAAGAAAATGTAATTGCAATTTTACAATTGAAAAGGATACACCAGTATCAACTGTTCGCTGTTGACACTGTTAGTATGACGTTGGCCCACCTTTCGCTGTAATCACAACCTCGACCCTTCTAGGCAGACTTTCTACGAGTGTATGGTAGGTTGACTCCGAAATTGTCTCCCATTCTTCCTGCAATACGGCGAAGAGTTCGGTTTTGGTGGTGGGGCGTTGTGGTCGAGCCCTCAACTGGCGTTCCAACTCATCCCAAAGATGTTCAATTGGATTTATATCAGGACTTTGGGTTGGCCAATCGAGCTTTTAGACCCCTATATCTCCATCCAAACCACTGTTTAATAACGTGCGCAGTATGTATACTGGCATTATCATGGTGGAATACATACGGTTCACTGCCGAACATTTTCCGAAGGGTAGAAAGCACGTAATTGTCTAGAATGTCTTCATAGCGTTCGGCATTCAGTTTTACAGGCACTAAAACCAATGGATCGAGTACAAACCATGATTCCACTGTCTCCAAACTTAATAGTGGGAACACTGCATTGCCCAAAATAGCGCTCACCTGGCATTCGCCAGGTCCAGACACGTCCGTCGGAATGCCAGAACGTCAAGCGTGATTCATCACGCCATATTATGTTTTTCCAGTGTCCATTTGCTCCGTGTTGTACACCACTGTAAACCACGGCGCGCGTTAATGGCTGTGATCCTGGGCTTATAGATTGCAGCTCGGCCATGAAATCACATGGCATGCAGCTTTCAACGAATTGTCCGGTTGCTGCTTTCACTTCCAGATGCCACTCGGAACTGCGCGGCTATGCTGGCCAAAGGCGTTTGCCGGTTGGACTTGACAACACGGCTGAGACATCGCCGTCCCTCTTCGATAATTTTCGTCGCATCCCTCTTCGGGGTTGCGCTTTCAGGGTTTTTTCTCTTCTTCACTTAACCACAACATCACTAACTGTGGTCTGTTGTATCTGGAACTTGGAGAAAATTTGTTGATTTGAATAGCCGAAACGGTGGGCTCCAATGATCATGCCTCTTCCGCCTTTGCTAAACGCGGTCCACTCATTTTTACTACTGCAGGCTCTATAAACGTCTCACGAGCAGTGACCTTCCATTTATCGAAATACGAACGTCATGATGACGTTAGGACGATTCTGCTTTCATTTCGGAGGGTGTCCGTTGATTAGTGCCAATATAGCGTACAGAATATTACACGTAGTACTATATTTCGATACAGCCCCTCATCTTTTTGCTTCCTTTTAGGAACAACGGATTTCGAGCTCATTCTATTGGCGTTCACTTTCAGAATTTTTCAGCTATGTTTTTGAGACTGTCACAAAAGTTGCTTTGTACATTTAGCTGCGCATTGAAATATTATTTAGTGACCCTCCTCATTTTTCATCCAATATTTATTATTTTTTAATTCTGACTGCAGAGTAGTGTGTACAATGTCTTTTGTCATTGTTCCTGAAAAGAACATTCTTTTATATTAATAACTCTGCAAATTATAAGAAAAACACTTGGTGAAATTTGGGATTGCTTTTATAAAAACCACGAGTATACGTGCTTTCCTCATAAAAATTAACACAGTTTATTACAAGAAGCCTCCTAATCATGTGCTAAAGTTTCAATGCTTTTGCGACATTAGTTTTTACAGGGTTATCTAAAAGATGTTCGTTTTTTTTTTCATTTTTTGACGATCCCCTATGGGGTTTCAGGAAAAAATCTTCGCGGAAAAATGTAACGTCTGCTATGCTGTTTACACGCCTGAAGTTTAAGGATAATTCCTCATGTATTTTTCTAGCTATTTAACAAAACGTCTAAAATTGCAAGTGACCGGTCATCATTGGCCATATAGTGTAGATTTGTATGCACACCACATGACTTACTAAAATAAACAACCGCTAGAAAAGAGTAACGCATTCGAAAATGTGCTTTCAGCAATTACCAGTCATAGGAAGTAACTTGAAATTGTTTAAGTAGCCTTGTGTTTGACTACAGTTGTTTCATACACACCACATATTACACTGTTAAACATTTGCAGCAAACTGTCCAATCATTCGACCGTTTTTATAGAAAACGGTTATATAACCGAATTTAGCTTTATTCTAATAATATTATTGCCCATATTATAGTCAAAATAGAGTTAAATTGCGGTTACGTAACCATTTTCTATAAAAATGGTCAAATGACAGCAAATTGCTGCAAATTGTTAACAGTGTAAGTTAAAGTTTAATTTAGTTAGGAAACGCATAGCATAAATAAAAACCCTCTTACCAATTACTATCCATATTCAATTTTTTACATGAACCATTTACATTACATCCTGTACGAAAATCCATTTATATTCGACAAATATATCTTAGTATATTAAATATGGTTAAGTTAACACATTTATAAAATACCCCTAAGTAATTCATATCCCGTCATCAGTAGTGCTTACGAATTCGTTTGTGACGCCTTATATGAGCTATAGAAAAGTTTCTTATATGATCTATTGAACTTATACACGCCACGTAGTATACTAAAATTTGTTTAACAAGGAGAGAACCAAGCTTAATCAGAGATTTTGATTATTTTTATATATGTTGTAGGGTAGAAGCCCCTTAGTCTCAGGTTCAACGGATTTTATACAACGCTCCTTAGTTCTCGAGAAAAGGGGGGGGGGGTCTAATATTTTAACACAACTTAAATACTTACTTTGTAACAGAATTGCTTCGTTGGTCGTAGCTCAGTTGTTATGGCGTCTGCTCGTTGATCCGAGGGCACGGGTTCAAGATCGGGATGGGGCTACGTTTGTTTTTCTCATTTTTTGTTTCATAAATATACTGGCAATTATAATTTAATAATCTCAATTAAAATTTTTAATATCGTACATTGATTATAATGTTAACATATTTAAATTTAAATTTAAATTTATTTAATTTTTAAGCCATTATTAAACATTTTTCATCATTTAAAGAGATTTCTTTTTAAATGGATCCATTATTGACTAGTAAAAATTACAAAATCGTTACAAAATCATACCTTATTTTATTAATTATAAATTAATTCAAAGCGCAAGCATACGTATTACAAATTTAAAAGTCTTTAATATGGAAAAAAATATGTTGTAATTTAATTCTTACGCTAAATTTTAATACAATTATGCTTCTTACTTTAAGAACAGAGTAGTATTATCATCGCATTATTGACTTCGCTTGTTAAGGCAATATATAAATGATCTTTCTTTAAAATCCCGAATTGACACAATTGTTCAATATCGTTGCATCGATAAAGCATACTCTTTAATGATATTTTATTACAACGATTTATTTACAAATAAAAAATAAATAGGTTAACATTATAATTATTGCACAATATTATAATTTTTAATTACGATTATTAAATAATAATTACAAATATATTTATAAAACAAAAACTGAGAAAAACAATCCTAGCCCCGTCCCGAACCCGGACCCACGGATCACCGAACAGACGCCATAACAACTGAGCTACGATCAATGCAGTAATTTCGTTACAAAGTAAGTATTTAAGTTGTATTAAAATATTAGACCCCCTATTTCTCGAGAACTAAGGAGCGTTGTATAAAATCCGTTTAACCTGAGGCCTCCACCAGTGGCTGAGAGGTTCTGCTCTCCAAGCTGGTAGATGGGAGGTGCTGGGTTCGATCCCAATCGCGCCCGTCGGCCTAATCGTTCGGAGTTTTCGTGGTTTTCTTCGAGCCGTGGATTTATCCATGCGTAAATACGGGTTAGGTTCCATTAGAAAGACCCCCCACGAAGAGCACTCCCCCCCGGGCCTATATCCCAAGTGTAGATAATTGGCCGTCAATAATCAACCCTAATCAACCGTTTAACCTGAGACTAAGGGGCTTCAACCCTACAACATATATAAAAATAATCAAAGTCTGTGATTACCAAGCTTGGTCCTCTCCTTGTAAGATTAAAAACGTGTGCCTCATCTGAAAACGCACTTCCAGCTGTTATTGCTCGTAGATCAGTTGCTGTAACTGAATTCTTTTTTATGTCCATGTAAATGAACAAATAAATGCTATGCCCACCAAATTCTGCTATAAGTATATCTTGTAGTACTCCTCAGCAATTCACATCATTTTCAATATCTTTGAAACAAAGTAACGTATTTAAAATACACTGCAGACGATTTTCCCCATATGTTTCAATGTAAAGAAATCATTTTGTGTGTTCTTTTGTATTGCATCCCAATAATGCATGTCAATTTCATTATATTTGAAATAGTGTAGCTTCATTAAAATGAATTTTTTGTGTGTTTTTGTAAACGAACCATGCACTCCATTTTCAATAGAGAATGTCCTATGGTAAACCTCAATAACATATACCAAGCTCATGGTAATCTAGTATATATTTAAGTGAATTAGAGCGACAAACAGACGGTCAGACAAACCGAAATCATAAACAATTTTCAACTATCTTGGAAAGCGTTAAAAATTTCAACCCTGATATAAACTCTCTGTATAGTATACGAAGCAATATCCTAAGTAGGTTATCTATTCAGAGTCAATTAAAATGTGATAGAAAATAAAGTTAAGTTAATAAACTTACGAATCTTAATTCTTATTCCGTTTTACAAGGAGAATAAGGACAATATATTTATTACTCGTATGGGTATTATGATTATGACTTGTTGGATTATTGTCATTATTTTATCAAAAATATGTAAAGAAATGATTAATTACAGAAAATAATAATTAGAGAGGAAATTACTAATTATATTAAAGAAATTATTAATTAGTGAAGAATAATTTTAATTATATTACAGAAATTATTAATTATATTAAAGAAATTATTAATTATATTAAAGTATTAATTAGAATTAAAAAAGAAATTATTAATTAGAAAAAATAAATTAGAAATTATTAATTAAAGAAAAAAGAAATTATTAATTAGATAAATTAAAGAGATTGTTAATTAGGGCTTCCGGTTAAAATACTTTTAATATTATTAAAAGTTTAATTATTAACATACATCTGGTCCAATTACATCAATATTGATTTTTTTTTTTTTCGATGTATGTCTTTAATCTGAAATTTTATTGAGCGAGCGTGGGTCTAGCATAGAAAATATGTAATTTCCATTCTATCTGTTCAAACTCTGCCTATAGTGAAGATCTCCAATCTCTACGATAGTGAGAAACGTGACTGCTTTTCACTATTATTCTTGATTTGGGCTACTATTCTATTACATTATTTTGCTGTTTAATTCTCACAAAAATCCAATTCTGATTTCATATTAAGAATAAAATCTTTCAATGTTTTCATCAATTTATTTACATCAAACGGTCTTATTTTTCTCTCCCTTGAAATGTGCCCCAAATCTCTTCTATAATATATGACCCAAACAGTTGGTGCAACAGGGTGGAATTTAAATTACGTCATTAAATATAATATACCGAGGATTGTAACTACAAACATATCGCGCATTTAAAATTTTAATTACCATTGTTTATAGAAAGCAATAGTCTAAAAAGTATTATTAAACATGGCTTTCAAACTAGAAGCTTTTAATAACTTTAAGAACATCCAATGCAAGATAAAATTGCAAGTTTCAGTAAATTAAAAAACAAAAAAAAACAAAAAAAAAAACATGCAATTCTAAAATTTTTATTTTATCTTACGTCTTTAAAAAAAATTTCTCATTTCTATTTTTCATCATTATGCAATTAAGTATCTTTCAGCATTTGAAAAATTTTAATCATAACTCCGCTAACAACTTGACAAGTTGTGCTGTTATAAGAATATGTGTAGCTGCTAAGATTGCCGAAAAAAGAGGAGTCGGTTTCTTTGATTTGCAAACGATACAGTCGGTGCTTTTCAAGCAATTATTCTTGGAATTTCTTGCCTGAGTGATAAGCATTCCTAAATATACGCAAAAAGTCATACCTGTTTCTATTTATTTCACGCCTGTTTTACATTTTCATGAGTAAATCCTCATTTCCGTCGAGATTTAAAAGTATCTATTTTTTTTATCAAGGATGTCCGAGATTGTTAAGTAGTGGATTGAAGATCGGTTATAAATAAAATCGATAGGACAGGTTAATTCATTTTATCGTTGAATACAACGAAATACTTTTTAAGTTATCAATTGACCAAACTAAAATCGAATGGCAATTGTGAATTGCAGTACCGATAGAATCGATTTTGTGATTGGATTGTACTATAAACAATCGATGTTACAATTTCGCTGTTTTCCTGTATGATTCAGTCATAATTTTCTTTAAAATATGTCACAAATATAACAAATAAATTATTTATATTTTTTTTAAGAATTTTTTATATCACAGTTATTTAAACAAATATATAAATAAGTTATAAATCGCATACTAAAAATTGGAGCTAATTTTAATATTATGAAAATCTAATTATAATAATACAATCTTTTGTAATGTGATACCAATAACGAATACAAAATTAAAACTTATTATATAATATTTTAAGTTATAAATAATAAACATTTCTATTTAATATACTGAGACATAATAAACTGCAATATACGAGAACGAAAACACTCAATTAAGCGGCTGATCTAATAGTGTTCAAACAGCCCGGTGAAACTCCTAAGCGTGGCAGGAGGATGACTTTTTTTATTGCTTACAACTTTTGGAAATATATATACAACTATCATTACAAATACTATTATACTGATTTTGACAATAGTATCGATTCCTATATCTTTTTCACATTTTTGTTCTATTGTTATTGTTATTATTACTGTCTAAGGCAGACAATTCCTCTTTTTTTTTCAACATATTTGGGGATCGGGGCAAGAAAGTGCCAACCCACATTTTTGGTGAAATAAATCTAACACTGTAATCTGTTGCTTAATATTGTAAATTATAATATCCAACATATAATTTGTTTCTAATGTCACTTTGGCGTCAGCATATGTAACAGGTTTCGTTTTTGCCCCAGATGTTTATGCCTCCAATGAAGATAACTAATTTACAAAAAACGTAATAGTAATATCATTAAAGTAATGCCATATTGTTACTCAGAATACCTCAAATGTTACTAAGACATTGGCGAAAAAACTTTAGGTTATATATCTTGATTTGAGTATTTGATCAAATTTTCAAATTGAAATATCTCAGAAGTTCAAAAACGTGGCTTGGCACTCTCTTGCCCTGATCCCCTAATATTATGGTTTTATTATTTTGTATCTAAATTTTTGTGACGGTTGACTTTGTATATTTTTGTTAACGCCTCCAATTCGTCTACGCCCCACCAGTGGCTGAGAGGTTCTGCTCTCGAAGCTGGTAGACGGGAGGTGCTGGGTTCGATCCCAATCGCGCCCGTCGGCCTAATCGTTCGGAGTTTTCGTGGTTTTCTTCGAGCCGTGGATTTATCCATGCGTAAATACGGGTTAGATTCCCTTAGAAAGACCCCCACGAAGGGCACTCCCCCGGGTCTATATCCCAAGTGTAGATAATTGGCCGTCAATAATCAACCCAACCCAACCCAATTCGTCTACTTTTATATATATATTTTTTTTCAAAAGTTGTAAACAATAAAAAAAGTCATCTTCCTGCCACGCTTAGGAGTTTTACCCGGCTGTTTTAACCTATGGATCAGCCACTTAATTTAGTATTTTCGTTCTCGTATATTGCAGTTTATTATGTCTCAGTCTATTAAATAGAAATGTTTATTATTTATAACTTTAAAAATATATTATATAATATCTATTTTAATTTTGTATTAATTATTGGTATCAGATTGGTATCCCAGATTCGGTAGACACAAACATTTTTAAAATATATAAAGTTTCCTTTTACGAGGTGTATAAAATATAAAGGATATTTTTATAATAGATTTGTTTTTAAAACATTATTTACCAAAATTATACCAATGTTATTTTTCTAGATAGCTTTCTTTGATAGCTACATGCCTTCTTCAACATATTGGGAAGGATTTTATTTTTTATATAATAAAAATAACTATTACGTGTATGCATAACACTGCACAAAATTTCTTTTATTTCTTCCAATGATGAAGATGAAAATCATGTTTCTTCTAACGTTTCTTTAAGGTGGTTCTCAAATGGCTTGCTCAAGAACGCGAAACATTCTGACACATTTTCTGACTCATATTTAAATGTAAAGGCATAAAATTGGCAAGTCTGACTATTGAAGTGATTTGGAATTGAAATGAGTTTCCCGTTTTTTGATAAATAAATTACTTATCGAGTTATAAACGATTCCATTCACGTGACGACACGTTTTCTCCTTTATTGTGCTAACGCGTCGGGAATTCTGTTCAAAACGCCGACTTTGACAGTATTTTCTGAGAGATCTTTTACCTTTACCAAAAAATGGAAACGTGTTTCGATTACGACTTTTTTTTAATAAGAGCACCAGCCAATTTGACACATTTGCGAACAAAAATAAATTAGAAAAGTTGTCATAAAATAGGCAGTTTGGATTTGAGAACAGTCTTAAGGGTATTCAATTCTAAATATATGTTTGTCAGACGATAAAACGTTTGGACTAGAAGGATTTACATTAGAATTTACATTAGATCTGGTGATTTACATTATTTTTTTTATTTCGTTACACCTGCTGGTGTAAGACATTGCATTGTCCCAGAGAAGATGAACATTTGGATGGAAATTAATGTTTTTATAGGACCGTTGTACAGCTTTAACCTTCTACAAAATTTATCATTACTATACTAAATTATACATATGTCATTCATTATGGGGACAATTGACATACAAAATACCCCGTAAATCTGTAAAATTATTAGTGGGAACTTTGTCAGTTTTGGCTTCAGTAGAGCAGTTTCATTTTTTGAGCGGTATTCCGTACGGGATTACCTTGTATTGCCTTCTTCGCGTCCATTTTTAAACAACTTGTGCAATTTTCATATGCTTGAGGTCTTGATAGGGTGTCATTTCCGAATTGTACATTCTACTTTTGCCAAATTTCAATAGGTCTGACATTTTCATTTCTTGAAAGTTTTATAATTATACTTTATGCAACCTCACTATAGGTACTTTGTGTTTATTCATAATGTTCGAGATTAAATAAATGAATACAGGGTAAATAAAACGATGCCAAATTGAAAAATTTTAGACCATAAGCAACTTATCATAATTGCCATGACAACATGCATAAATAAAATTCTATTGATATTTAAAAAGTCTCCGTCAATATTTGGTCCATTCTCGTATAATATGCTTTTCTCTTTTATTAACCATTCTTATTTCTTTTGCAAATCGCTGTTTGATTTCGATATAATGAAGAACCATCAGATTTGTATACATTGGCCAAAAGTCAACGGACACTTTCGAGTGTCATGAAGTTGATGGCCTGGGTACGGATGTTTTGGTTTTCGTGACCAATAATAAGTTTTGGATGCGCGGCTGGAAAAGCATTTACACTATATTGCCAAAGGTGACCGGTCACTTGCGATTTTAGACGTTTTGTTAACTATCTAGAAAAATACATGAGGAATTAACCTGAAACTGCAGGTGTGTAAACAGTATAGTATAGGTTATATATTTCCGCGAAGATTTTTTCACGAAACCCCATAGGGGACTGTCAACAAATTGAAAAAGAACGAATATCTTTTGGATAACCCTGTAAAAACTAATGTAGCAAAGGCATTCAAACTTGAGATTGTTAATAAATGGCTTATTGTAATATACTGTGTTCATTTTTATGAGGATAGCATGCATACTAGTAGAGAAATTAAGGTTTTTATAAAAACAGTCCAAAATTTTGCATAGTTTTTTGCTTATAATTTACAGAGTTCTTAATATAAAAAAAAAAGTTCTTTTCAGAAAATATGACAAACAACATTGTACATAATACTCTGCGATCAGAATTAAAAAATAATAAAAATTGGATGAAAAATGAGCAGGTTTACTAAATAATGTTTCACTGCGCATGCGCAAATACTATCAAAATATAATATGCATAATGTATTAGCTAAGTATATAGAGCAACTTTTGTGAAAGTCTCAAAATCACAGCTTGAAAATTCTGAAAATTATCGTCGATAGAATAAGCTCGAAATCCGTTGTTCCCAAAAGGAAGCAAAAATAGGAGGGATTGTATCCAAATATAGTAGTACGTGCAATAGGCACTAATCAACAGATATTTGATACAACCCCTCATCTTTTTGCTTCTTTTTGGGAACAACGGATTTCGAGCTTATTCTATCGACGGTAATTTTCCGAATTTTCAAGCTATGGTTTTGAGACTTTCACAAAAGTTCCTCTATATACTTAGCTAGTACATTATGCATATTATATTTTGATTGCATTCGCGCATGCGCAGTGAAACATTTTTTAGTAAACCTGCTCATTTTTCATCCAATTTTTATTATTTTTTCATTCTGATTGCACAGTATTATGTACAATGTTGTTTGTCATATTTTCTGAAAAGAACTTTTTTTTATATTAAGAACTCTGCAAATTATAAGCAAAAAACTAGGCGAAATTTGGGACTGTTTTTATAAAAACCTTAATTTCTCTACGAGTATACATGCTATCCACATAAAAATGAACACGGTATATTACAATAAGCCACTTATTAATAATATCGAGTTTGAACGCCTTTGCTACATTAGTTTTTACAGGGTTATCCAAAAGATATTCGTTCTTTTTCAATTTCTTGACAGTCCCCTATAAGGTTTCGTGAAAAAATCTTCGCGGAAATATATAACCTGTACTATACAGTTTACACACCTGCAGTTTCAGGTTAATTCCTCATGTATTTTTCTAGATAGTTAACAAAACGTCTAAAATCGCAAGTGATCGGTCACCTTTGGCAATATAGTGTATCTGAAGCACGGCCGTAATAGATACGTAGAGAGATGTGTACACTGTGTTCTCGTTGTCCGCAAACGTAGCGATCGGTTCCTGTAGAAAAAAAGACAGTAGACATGCAAAGCAAAAACAATGAAGAGTCCATGGATCCTTCCAAGATTTTCCTTTTTTATTCGGACTATGACAAAGATGTTAAAATTGGGAGGTGATCCTTTCACACAAAAACTAATATGACTTCTCTATTCAGAGGCTAAGTGAAGTCTGACAAATTTTTGCGGTGCACGTGTGCGCCAGCATTCATCATCAATATCTCCAGATGTACATGTGCATCAATTTAATCGTCATTCGGAATTTTAAGACGGTTTAGTTGATAGTTGTATTAATTTTGCGTGGGAGATACAAGGCTGGCATACAATACTTGGCGCGTTATCCCAAAATGGCATGATTTAGAAGAACATCCTGCGGATTATTATGAGAATAGCGGAAAAATAATATAGTGTGTGAATAGATTTTAATGAGAAATGCAAGACTGGCAGTTGGAAAGTATGCATTGTTTGCATTCTAACAGTTGAAGTTTGATAGAAAAAAAGCACCGCAGATATAAAACATATGTAATCTTTAATAGATTTACGGAGTAGAGATTGCTGTTAAAAGAATACCATAGAATCAATGTACATGTTAAAATGACCGTCGTCGCATTTTAATTTAGAAAAGAAATAACCTTTATGCGGGTAACGAAAGATACGGAATAAATGACAGATTATGTAAACATGATTAAATAGCATATAGCATGGGATAGTTATGACTTTTATTTAGAATATATAGAATTTAAATAGCGATATAAATTAACTTTTAGAAAATATTAAGGAATTATAAATTTTGAATAAAATGACAAATATATATGATCTCTACATCATATCGATTTTAGATGTTTCGTCGAATACTTAGAGAAATGTTTGACGAATTCTTCTGGAACTTCGTGAGTATCAAGAAAAAGTCTGACATCATATTTGTCAGTGAAGGTTTGACCACGAAAGTAATTAGGGGACCAAACAACAAATTGAAAACAAAATATAACATTGCGATCATTTTATCACCCTGCTTACGTAAAATTCTTACACAAATGGACACAAATGTTGTATACAAGACCACATAGCCTTTTGCTACAGCTACAGATAATTTCGAACATTTTATTTTAGGAGCGATCGCAAATATATATATATTTATTTATTTAATTTGTTGTTGGTATCTTACTTTTTCTCATGATCAAACCTTCGCTGAAAAATATGAGGTCAATTGTTGTGGGTTTTGGGGTTCTTTCTAGAATAATTTATTTAAATTTAAAAAGCACATTTATTACTCAATCTTCACTTGACAATTAAATATTTAAAAAAAAAAATAAGTATACCCTGATTAGCTCCACTGAAATCTGTTGCCATGGAAAAGGGAGCAAATTATATTAAACTAAACAAAATATCAAAACTTAAGAATCCGCACAGGTTAATACAACAATGATAATTTTGAACTCATTATTTTAAGACAGTATTAAATGTAGTAAGGGGCAACAGATTTCTAAATCAAGTAGCATACTGGATTGCATAAAGAACACCCAACTCCACTCCAACCCGATCAAGCTCAAATCTCCATACACATTAAATTAACAAAAGTGTAATCATCATATAATTTGGAAAAATGCAGACAACCTGAAATTCCTCCAATATGAGGACCAAAAGGGGAAAGAGTTAAATCCGTTAATAGAGTAGGGATATGATGATGTACTAAATTTTAGAACAACTAAGGAGATTGTGAACAAGATCAGATCGGTTAACCAAGGATCGTATAGTGGCTATATAATAACTGAAAACTTTTTTTTTTTTTTTTTTTTTTTTTTTTACTTTGTTAAAAAACAACCATTTTGTTGTTTGTTTTGAATAATACTTCAAAGAAAGGATAATTAAAAATTAAATTAATCAATTAGACTTAATTTTACTTTAGCATCAATTATCAGTATATCCATTACTGAGATAGGAACAATAATTACATCTAATAACCTTGCGTAAACCTCAATTAATTTTCAAATAAATTATTACCATGAATTAAAAATTTAAGAAATAAAAAAAAATATTAATTTAGTAAGATCATAGCCTTCATAACCTTACTCACAGTAATTGAGAGGTTAAGCCTTTCTTATAGGATTGCTGTAGATATAAGAATACTAATTAAAGATCATATAAAGAAGAACATACCATATTTAAGAATGATAAAAAAAAAATCTTTATTTGAATACTTGAAATTTATAAAAAAGCAATGTAATTCCCAAAAAAAAATTTACTATAACAA
Organism: Maratus michaelseni; assembly: GCA_963931845.1. Taxonomy (NCBI): domain Eukaryota; kingdom Metazoa; phylum Arthropoda; class Arachnida; order Araneae; family Salticidae; genus Maratus; species Maratus michaelseni. Next base: position 96,706,068 of record OZ007591.1, read on the forward strand.
CACCAGATAAAAGTTGGTTAATATTGATTATTAAATGTCTTTAAATCAAATATTAAAATTCTCAAGATTAACATAACATCATAAATTAAAGGATGATCAACTTTTCTGAGATAAGTCATTAATTACCTTTCAAATACGCATTGTAATGCTTAACATATTATAATATTAATGTATATATATATGAATTTACAAATTATTTTTGCTTATTTTACATCTTACTCTCCAACTCTAAATCACACAAATATATATATATATTCCCTCATCAGGGAGACATGTAAATAAAAACTATGTAAATTTTACTTACAGGGTATGAAGAATTCAATGGTTGAATCAGTGGGCAGGTTTTTATTATACCTCCCTTTCCTCTTTTAATGTTGCAGCCGATTGCATAACATATTTTTTTTTTTCTTTGTTTTGAGAGAAAAACTATTAATATATACCAGCAGGCGAGCTGACAGGTTTCTTTTCGTTCTTGGCTTACACTATAATAGGAGATGATAAGTCACCTAATTTCAACGGGTTGGGTAGCCTCCGTACATTTAGTTGCCTTCTAATAACGAACAATACTTGGAATCCCTCGTCTTAATAAGGACAGAATAGTCTCATGATGAGGACTTTTGAAGTCTGATTTTTGGAGCAGGACTATTAATTTTCTCAGCTTTTAACAATATTTCCTTCGCCCTTCACACTGGAGACTATAGGGTATTAGCAGTGGTCCTGGTAAGAGACTCATCTCTATTCTAAGACAACGATCATTCTCTTTAAGCAAAATGCCGATCACAAACTCGAGTATTCATGGCTCTAGACCTTTACCATGTCTCTGCTAATGTTACTTCAACTCAGTAACACAGAATACATCATTTCGAGCGCCGCTACGCAACACCTACTAAATTTACGAACCAAGTCATGACTGTCTCAACGAAGTACCAGCAACAAGTCCGTTTTCGAGCCAAGTGATAATTCGTAAACATTCTCTCTCCCGCGCTGCTCACAAAAACTGGCCGGAACCACTCTGTCAAAGGGGGTACGGGAATGGAAACAAAAGGGAAAATGGACTCTCCTTGAAGGCACCAGCCTGTCGCTCCACCCTGCCAGCCGCTTCATGGGGGAAGGCAGCCATGTTTCGCCCCCATGGCGTGTGCTGAAGGGGGTCCTGTGAGCCTCTGTTTACCTGGGCGCCAGCTATCCGCCTGATAGCAGAGCCCATTGAAGCCTGTCGTAAGCTTACAAAGCCTAATTGCGTACATAGTACACTCATAAGATAACGTAATTCCTATACAGGGCGGACGGTCCTTCTTTTAACCAAAACTAGACTAGGTGACTACAACACATGATTCAAGGGTATGGGAGAAAACGTACACGACTGCCCAATACACTATGTGTGGTCTTTTACTGAGAAACCTCCCTCCCTGCTATTTATCTTTCGTATTTGAAAACAGGAAGCAAAGCTAGACTATAAACGTTGAATTTACTTTGCAAAAAGAAAAAGAAAGAAGAAAAAATAAAAACTGATTTTATTATTATTATTACAATTACTTTTATTTATTTAAATTTTTATTAGAAACAGAAGAAAAAAGAGTGCTTTTAAATAAATGTAGAGAAAGTGATTTAAATAATTAATGTAGATTAAAAAAAAATTGGTTGAAACCAACCGTAACAAGATTGCTCCCCCCGGCTAATTAAAAAAAATTTTTTTGAGAAAACAAATTATTTTTTTTTTGAAAGGTAACTGGGTACCACATGGCATGCTGGGACCTCAACACTGAAAAAACTGACCCACAAACACAGATCATACATCGATCCGGGACGGGATCCAGAGAGTTCACCGCTGAAATACCACCCTGACAATATATTCCGGATATATACAACCAGAGCTCGCACATCCGTAGAAACCATTACCTAAAATATTACCTGAAACATGACCATAAAAGAGTACTACCAGAGGAGGGACCACAAGGCTGATTTTACCACTAAAATGACCAAGATATTCTCTGCACCTGTAAAAGAACACATGTTCCACCTGACTGTGAAACCTCATTTCCCTACTACTGTCATTCCTACGCATAACTGCATCCTACCTGAAATTTCTGGTAACAGAACTGTAAATAATACATAAATTGAATTTTGAGAAAAAAAAAAAATTAGCCGAAAAAGAAGAGAAGTGCCCACTGATTAATTGTCATTATACTGCTTATATACATAACTTCAATAATTGGCATCACAGTATATTACAACACTATCTATTAATGTAAATAAGTACTAGTAATATCATAGTTACAACACTGTAAATGTCAATGAAATTTGTAAAACACATATTAATTCTATTATACAAAAATACACAAGAGCAACTGGTGACACACAAAAAAAAATATATACATATACATCTGTAAGACACATATTATGGTATCACAGACCATGGTAGGGAGTTACGCACACATTTATAACATTTTTCTACAAGAAGCCATGTTGTTTTTGAGAAAAGTCCAATGATTCGGTTCACTGTGTAGATTTTACAAATGCACTTACAAGTAATGTGCATGGGAAAGAGTATCTCTGCCTCTGTGCTACTTATAGCAAAAGCAGCTTCGGGCTTTTGGGTACTACAGGGAAAACATTCCACAAAATAAAATAAAAAACAGGGGTGGTGACATATATCACCAGGAAGGAAAAACACACACTCCACCAAAAATAGGAAGTAAAATTAAGAAAATACTTAATTCTAGTAATTTAAGCCATACACAACCACATCCAGGTATGTACATGAGAACGTATGTACAAGAAAGAGAAAAAAAAATAAAGGTCCACAATCCTTAAAGTTAAAGTTCAAATAAACCCACAAATTGCATAGTAAATAATAAATCTATCTAGTTAAAATGCAGAAATTAAAGTAAACACATACATAAAAAGTTATATACAAAACACTGATGCATTAAAAAAAACTGAACTAAACAGATCTACCTCGGCAAAAGGGCATACAAAACACAACATCCTAAAAAAAATTTAAAGTAACAAAAATTACATTCGTTTTTTTTTTTTTTTTTTTTTTTTTTTTTTTGCAAAAATACACCCAAAATCTACGAAAACGGGGTGCGGACGGGTATATACCACATAATCTACCATAAAACAGACAAAAACCTTAAGTATAAGCATAAAAAGGGTTAAAAATGCCTACATGAAGGTATCCAAACACAACCAAAACAAATCTTTAATACGCTAGAAAAACTAAGTTCCGTTTTCAAAATGCCCAAGAAAATAATTAAATATACATACACCTTAACTAAACTATAAATAAATACAAATAGACAGGGTAAAATTGAATAAAAATACTTGAATAACGAAAAAGGGTAGTTAGTATTTATAACTCGGACGGTCTCTTCTATCCCGTAGCGAATAGTCGGTTCTAGAAATCGATATTGAACGACTACTTCTATTCGATTTAGCAGCTGGACGAATCGATGAACGAGACCTGCGCGAATCGCTGTGCTCAGCAGTTGAACTGCTTTCTGCCGTGGCTGAATTTTTACCCACGCGCATCTCGCTGCCTTCTGCCGTTGCTAAATTTTTATTTACGCACATCTCGTTATTCTCTGCCGCTGCAACCTCCGGAGAAATGGGAGGTGGGGGAGAGGGATTTATGATTTCAGTCGCGTCGCTGTCTGTTTCCTCCACTTCTGGCGCTACCGGAGTTTCGCTATTGTTGACGTTCACTACTGCTGGTGCGCGGTTACTATCATATGGTGCCCAGGGAATGAATCGGTTACGCTTGCATCTGCGTACAGGAGGAGAATCGCGCGGTTGGTGTGGTGAATCGATGGTCACGTTTTCAGTCGATCCCAGGCCAATTGTTTGTTTTGGTTCACTGGACCAGATGGGGAGTCTGTCTTTGAAGGAAGACAACCTGTCAACATGGACAACCTGACAATTTTTGGGATTAGCAACTAGCGCTATTTTAAAATTAACTTCATTTAGCTTCTCAATTATAGTAAAAGGACCATTATTTTGCTTGCTTAATTTTTTTGTATAACCAGGGGCGACTGTGGGTGTAAATAACCACACAAGATCTCCTATTTTAAAATTTTTATCAACAGCTGTCTTTTCACGGTATTTTTCCTGCTGCTCAGAAACTTTAATTAAATTACTATGTACTTCAGTGTATACTTTTTGAAGAGCTGGGATTAAGAGTTCACAAAAAGAGGGTGCATCATTATAATTAAAAGAAGGTGGTTGAGAAAAGAGATTATATGGTAGATTCATATTTCTGCCATACATAACTGCAGCTGGGCTAAGTTTAGTTGATGAGTGGACAGCTGAACGCATAGCTAGTAGCGCAAATTTTAGTTTAGTGTCCCAGTCAGATTGATTTTGGTTGACTATGTGACAAAGTGCATTTTTAAGAGTACGATTCTGTCTCTCCACTTGCGAGTTGCCAGCCGGGTGATAAGATGAGGTCTTAATATGTTTAATACCAAACATTTTATATACGTGCTCTATCGCATCTGAAATTAGATTCTTCGCATTGTCCGTCGTAATAAAACAGGGTGCTCCGTAGCGTGAGATGAAGTCAGCTAAAGTGTCCGCAATGACATCTGAAGTGGTTGAACTAACCGCATATGCTTCTGGCCACTTAGTAAATGAATCTATATATGCGACAATATACTTATTTCCCGAAAAAGTTTGTGGTAAGGGTCCAATGAGATCCAAATGAACCTTGTTCATGGGAAACTGGGGGGTCGGCATACGTTGCAGAGGGGCGAGCTGGTTCGCTCTATAAGCTCTCTTCTGCTGGCAACTAATACATGACTCCACTAGATGCTTGACATCTGACGACATTCCTGGCCAATAGAAGTGCTCACGAATGCGATCAATGGTCTTTTGAAAGGCTTGATGACAAGCCGCTAGGGACTCATGTGTTAGTGCAAAAACTTGAGTAACCAATTCTTTTGGCACGACTAACTTTACAGGTTTATTCAAAATAGCTGACTCCCTCGTATCCTCACAAACTAAAATGTCATCTCTAAAAAAAAATTTCATGTATTTAGGAGCAATTTCTACACCTTGGTCTAGTTTTCTTGCAATCTCGCAGCATTTCTTGTCTGATTTTTGTAATTCACCAATTTTTTCAAGTAGATTGGAATGAGGCATAAAAGTAACTTCCTTTTCGACTTGTATACAAAAATTACAATTAACAGTATCATTGGAGTTATCATTGTTGACATACCTCGAAAGGAAGTCTGCGACACTGTTGCACTTACCTTTAACAAACTTGATTGTAAAATTAAAGTCTGAGAGAGTGCAGATCCATTTAGCCATGCGAGATGTAGGGTCGTGAATTTTTAACATAAATGTTAGAGGTGCATGGTCTGTATAGATGAAAAAATGGGTATTAGCAATGTAACATTTAAAGTGGGCAGTAGCCCAAACTAAAGCTAGTAATTCCCTTTCAGTGGTGGAGTAGCGGGTCTCAGCATCTTTCAATTTTCTGCTGGCAAAGGCAACAGGATGGAGCATGTTATTTTCATCTAATTGTGATAACACTGCCCCTAATGCTTCGCCACTGGCATCACTATATAAGTGGAATTCTTTCTCAAAATCAGGGAGTGCAAGACATGGTTTTGAAATAAGAGCCATTTTAAGGTCTTCAAATTCTTTCTGTGCATCTTCATTCCACGAAAATTTTCCTGTCTCTTTCGTTAAGTTGATTAGATTTTTAGCTCTCTTAGTAAAATCTGGTATAAATCTCCTATAAAAGGATAGAGTTCCAATGAATGACCTAACAGCCTTTCGGGTAGTTGGAGGTTTAAAATTTTCTATTACGGCAATATTTTTATTGATAGGTGATACTTGGCCACTACAAATCTCAAAACCTAGATATTGTATTTTATTCGAAAGGAAAGTGCATTTACTGGGCTTAAGTTTAAGTTTATGCAGTCTTAACCTATCAAAGACCATGTTAAGCTTCTCAAAATGAGAATTAACATCACAGGAGGCAATTACAATGTCGTCGATATAAACAAGAATTCCAAGATTGCCTAAATCACCGAAAATAGCATTCATAAGTCTTTGGAAACTGTTACCTGAATTTGAGAGCCCAAAACAGTTACGGGTCCACTCAAAAAGTCCCTTGTGGGTGATTATTGCAGTTTTATGCCTATCCTCTGGGCGAATAACCTGTTGAAAAAAACCACTAGTTAAATCTAGCGTTGAAAAAAATTTAGCCCCGCTTAAAGCATCAACCGAGTCGGTGATGTTAGGTATTGGATAAGCATCTTTAACAAGATTTTTATTTAGTCTTCTGTAGTCAACAGCAAGTCGATAGGAACCGTCTGATTTCCGAACCAGAATAACCGGAGAAGCAAATTCAGACATGGAAGGGGAAATTATGTCCGCCTGTAACAAAGTATTAATTTGGTCTTCCATTTCTTGACGTAATTTGTAGGGGACTCTATAAGCTTTGCCTTTAACTGGTTTATTTGAAGTTAAGTTAATTTCATGCGGGATTGTATCACAGCCGGGTAAATCTAAGACCGATGCTGCAAATACATCTTTGTTTTTGTCAAGAAAATTTTGCATTTTAAGTTTTAATGGGGGTTCTAAATGATCTAAATTAATTTCAGAGCTCCAAGTGAGATCAGCGTGATCAAAGTCGCCAATTGGAGGGGCCAAATTTACATTACAAGTAAGGTTATTTTTAGTTACGGGTACATTTGACTTGTCTACACATTTTTGAATTTTGGCAACAAAGGTTCCTTTATTTAAATGAATACTATTGTCTGAAAAATTTGCAAATGAGATATATAGGCCATGTTCTTTAGTGCAAATGGCTCTGGAGGTAAGGAGACCTTGATTTAAATTTTTCGCCAAAGGTTCTAACATAACAATATCATTCTCCTTAATAAAATTTTCCTTATAGCTTTTAACCTGGGCTAACATTTTTGACTGCGGGGGAATTGAAATTTTGCTACATAACACAGCGAAACTTATACTTTTATTTTTATTGGTTTTATCACTACTGCTATCTTCATTGCTCTCCTCCTCGACTTCAGGTACCTTATCCTCTATACTTACCAAATCTTCACTTTCATCAATATTACAAATTTCAGTAGTCTCTTCAGCTAAATTACCCTGAGTTACCTGGCTCGCTGCTGAAAGAATGTTGTCGACACTTTGAATACTTGAAAAATTTTCAGTGTTATTACCCTCAGAGCTACCGCCTGATGTTGTTTGCATGCAAAAGTTCTGCGCAACACTTTCAACTTCCTTATCTGACTCAGTTTGAATGACTATCTCAACATCTTTTCTCATATTACTCACTTGCGGGTCCTGAACTACCATATTTTCACTACTATGATTCCCATTTTCAATATTAACTGAGTCATGAACTTTCTCACATGCACACTTTTCAGGAGGGCTATTGCCATTACTACTTTTTGAATTCTCCCCTACTTTGTTGACACATTTTATATTTACAGAATTATTTTTAACACAATCATTATTTATACAATTATTATTAGAATTTACACTATATACAGAGTTAGAAATATTTACAGAATTAGTAGCAAGACAAGTATTACACCCTGAAGTATTACTTGGGGTTTCTACGCTTTGTTTACATTGGCCTGAAACTGGCACTTTAAGAGCGACAGCATTTGTATCACAATTTATACTTGCCCGGTACTCTTTCAAAAATGGCATTCCCAAAATCATATTAAATTCCTCTGCTAATTTACCTTCCACTACATAGAATTCAGCTTGACATTGAACATTATCAAAAACAAATTTTAAAAATACTTTCTTATTTAGGTGAACTTTCTCACCGGTGACAGTCATAATGGGGATATTGCAATTCTCCGTTTCAAAATTCTCTAAATAGTTACAATCCGTACCACTCAGGAGATTAATTGCAGAACCAGTGTCACATAATGCATTTAGGCAAACTTTATTTATGTAAATTCTTGCAGTTGGTAATGTATACGATTGGGGTTGAAACATACTATACACAGTTGGGGGGTCCAGGGGCCTGTTGGGGATCGACTTGACCACATCTGATCCGGCCACTAATAGTTTAAAGCCTCACTTTCATTGTTAGCTACTGGGGTGTTATTTACCGCCTGCTCTTCATTTCTGTTCGCAGCTGTGCTCCTATTGTTTTGGTAATAACCACCTCTTCTTCCCCTATATCCGCCTCGCTGATTGTGGTTCCCTCTAGGATTTTCACCTCTGTTTCTATAATTTTGCCCACGGCTCCTGAAATTTTGACCACCTCCCCTTCTAAAATTATAGTCGACAAAATTTAGTGGACAATCTCTGGCATAGTGGCCTTGTACGGAGCACCTATAGCAGGTTACGGGTCTTACCTCTTGGTTTTTCTCCTGTACATCCCTAGCCCTAAGATCAACTAAACTGTCTATCTTAGCTGCTAAAACATCAATTTGAGATTTTAGTTGGTCTATCTCCTTCTTTTGTGAGCTATCTTGCTGAAAAACTGCAGCACAGGGTAGGTTTTGGGTCAAATTAGGGTTGAGAAGTTCCTCGCGGTGGTTGTAGAAAGGGTTAATGCTCCTATAAGCCTTTTCCTCAAGAAGCGCAATTTTGAGGACCTCTTCTGGGGATTGTGGATTTCTCGCAATTACCCCCTTTCGCACTTCTGGTGTAAGATTGCTCAATAGCATGGAGTGTAGTAGAGCCGTTCGGCTTTTATCGACTACTTCACCCTGGATACCTTCAATTACAAGGGCTCTTAATGACATATCATATGCCTTGTCATAAAACTCCTGAACACTCATATTGGGTGGCTGTTTAAAATTTAAAAAATGACTGAGGGCAACATCTGGTGTGGCCTGTGAAGTATAACTCTCTTTTAAGATTTTTAATAGCTCATCAGATGTTTTCGCTTTGTGAATTTTTATTCGCCTAGAAGCAGCTCCTGAAAGTCTAGCAAGTAAAACAAACTTCTTTTCCTCCTCAGTCCAGTCGAATAATTTTGAAAAACTCTCAAATTTCTCAGAAAAATCTGAGAAGCAGACTGAGCTGGCCTCTCCATTGAATGGGGGAATATTAGACAAATTATCCACTAAAGCATTTTTTCGCTGAATAGTGGCAATTGCTTCCGAGTGCTTATCAGCCATAGTTAGAGTTAGAAAATGACAAACAAACCAAAAAAAAATGAAAAAAGGGGGGGGGGGGGACAACTTAAAAATGAGAAAAAGAGAGGGGAAAGGAAAACCTTATAAATACATAAAACTTAAGTACAGGACTATGCTTTTTGTAAATAAGAAAAGGTTATGCTCACAAGACATAATTTTGACTGGGAATTGTAGCTTACTAGCACAGAGAGAGAGCCTAGACCTCTTTTTACACTTGAACATATAAATAAAATTTTAATTGCAAAAACACCCAGTTGCTCTTTGATACATAAATACATACAAGTAAAAAAAAAAAAAATAACCCAGAGACCGAATTGTTACGGCTCCATTTGTTGTGGGTTTTGGGGTTCTTTCTAGAATAATTTATTTAAATTTAAAAAGCACATTTATTACTCAATCTTCACTTGACAATTAAATATTTAAAAAAAAAAATAAGTATACCCTGATTAGCTCCACTGAAATCTGTTGCCATGGAAAAGGGAGCAAATTATATTAAACTAAACAAAATATCAAAACTTAAGAATCCGCACAGGTTAATACAACAATGATAATTTTGAACTCATTATTTTAAGACAGTATTAAATGTAGTAAGGGGCAACAGATTTCTAAATCAAGTAGCATACTGGATTGCATAAAGAACACCCAACTCCACTCCAACCCGATCAAGCTCAAATCTCCATACACATTAAATTAACAAAAGTGTAATCATCATATAATTTGGAAAAATGCAGACAACCTGAAATTCCTCCAATATGAGGACCAAAAGGGGAAAGAGTTAAATCCGTTAATAGAGTAGGGATATGATGATGTACTAAATTTTAGAACAACTAAGGAGATTGTGAACAAGATCAGATCGGTTAACCAAGGATCGTATAGTGGCTATATAATAACTGAAAACTTTTTTTTTTTTTTTTTTTTTTTTTTTTACTTTGTTAAAAAACAACCATTTTGTTGTTTGTTTTGAATAATACTTCAAAGAAAGGATAATTAAAAATTAAATTAATCAATTAGACTTAATTTTACTTTAGCATCAATTATCAGTATATCCATTACTGAGATAGGAACAATAATTACATCTAATAACCTTGCGTAAACCTCAATTAATTTTCAAATAAATTATTACCATGAATTAAAAATTTAAGAAATAAAAAAAAATATTAATTTAGTAAGATCATAGCCTTCATAACCTTACTCACAGTAATTGAGAGGTTAAGCCTTTCTTATAGGATTGCTGTAGATATAAGAATACTAATTAAAGATCATATAAAGAAGAACATACCATATTTAAGAATGATAAAAAAAAAATCTTTATTTGAATACTTGAAATTTATAAAAAAGCAATGTAATTCCCAAAAAAAAATTTACTATAACAACACCAGATAAAAGTTGGTTAATATTGATTATTAAATGTCTTTAAATCAAATATTAAAATTCTCAAGATTAACATAACATCATAAATTAAAGGATGATCAACTTTTCTGAGATAAGTCATTAATTACCTTTCAAATACGCATTGTAATGCTTAACATATTATAATATTAATGTATATATATATGAATTTACAAATTATTTTTGCTTATTTTACATCTTACTCTCCAACTCTAAATCACACAAATATATATATATATTCCCTCATCAGGGAGACATGTAAATAAAAACTATGTAAATTTTACTTACAGGGTATGAAGAATTCAATGGTTGAATCAGTGGGCAGGTTTTTATTATACCTCCCTTTCCTCTTTTAATGTTGCAGCCGATTGCATAACATATTTTTTTTTTCTTTGTTTTGAGAGAAAAACTATTAATATATACCAGCAGGCGAGCTGACAGGTTTCTTTTCGTTCTTGGCTTACACTATAATAGGAGATGATAAGTCACCTAATTTCAACGGGTTGGGTAGCCTCCGTACATTTAGTTGCCTTCTAATAACGAACAATACTTGGAATCCCTCGTCTTAATAAGGACAGAATAGTCTCATGATGAGGACTTTTGAAGTCTGATTTTTGGAGCAGGACTATTAATTTTCTCAGCTTTTAACAATATTTCCTTCGCCCTTCACACTGGAGACTATAGGGTATTAGCAGTGGTCCTGGTAAGAGACTCATCTCTATTCTAAGACAACGATCATTCTCTTTAAGCAAAATGCCGATCACAAACTCGAGTATTCATGGCTCTAGACCTTTACCATGTCTCTGCTAATGTTACTTCAACTCAGTAACACAGAATACATCATTTCGAGCGCCGCTACGCAACACCTACTAAATTTACGAACCAAGTCATGACTGTCTCAACGAAGTACCAGCAACAAGTCCGTTTTCGAGCCAAGTGATAATTCGTAAACATTCTCTCTCCCGCGCTGCTCACAAAAACTGGCCGGAACCACTCTGTCAAAGGGGGTACGGGAATGGAAACAAAAGGGAAAATGGACTCTCCTTGAAGGCACCAGCCTGTCGCTCCACCCTGCCAGCCGCTTCATGGGGGAAGGCAGCCATGTTTCGCCCCCATGGCGTGTGCTGAAGGGGGTCCTGTGAGCCTCTGTTTACCTGGGCGCCAGCTATCCGCCTGATAGCAGAGCCCATTGAAGCCTGTCGTAAGCTTACAAAGCCTAATTGCGTACATAGTACACTCATAAGATAACGTAATTCCTATACAGGGCGGACGGTCCTTCTTTTAACCAAAACTAGACTAGGTGACTACAACACATGATTCAAGGGTATGGGAGAAAACGTACACGACTGCCCAATACACTATGTGTGGTCTTTTACTGAGAAACCTCCCTCCCTGCTATTTATCTTTCGTATTTGAAAACAGGAAGCAAAGCTAGACTATAAACGTTGAATTTACTTTGCAAAAAGAAAAAGAAAGAAGAAAAAATAAAAACTGATTTTATTATTATTATTACAATTACTTTTATTTATTTAAATTTTTATTAGAAACAGAAGAAAAAAGAGTGCTTTTAAATAAATGTAGAGAAAGTGATTTAAATAATTAATGTAGATTAAAAAAAAATTGGTTGAAACCAACCGTAACACAATCACATGTTTATATCCCTAAAGTTTCAGAAGAATTCATCATATATTTCTCTAGGTATTCGATTAAACGTCTAAAATCGTCTAAAAAATATAAAAAGTGTCCGGTGACTTTTGGCCATATAGTGTAAATTTAAACCTATATAAATTACTATTTTGTTTGGAGTCAGAATTCAATTTATTTATTATTTTTTTTCGTGCCGAATCCATTAGATTTTTTACTTTAAATTTTATAAGCATAAAAAATTTCATAAAATGATAACTTTTGGTTTAAAAGTTATTTTTAATGGGAAACGAAATTCGAATGGTCCAGGCTTCTAGAAAATCGATTATACACTGTTACGTATAAAATTTCGAATTATTAATCGAACTCAGATAACATCGATACCTAAGGATACGAATATTTTTCAGTATTGGTGAATCATATATATATATGTATTTTAATGCTGGGAATAAAGCTTTATGAACTTGAATGAAACCTGTAAGAGAACAAACATATTGACAGTTCATAGTGCAAAATTAATGCAATTTTTAATATTAAGACCTGAAGATATAAAACTCACAGAACTTTAAAAATTAAATTAGACTTGAATTTTTCTATTTTCTATGGTTTTCTGTCATAAAATCAAACATAAACTTATGGCAACTTAAAGCTGTACTCAAATCCAAAATGGCTTCATTCTGAATATTCACCAAGACAAGTTTAATCTTTACCATCGCATGATATTTACAGATGCTTTTACTCCGAAAGTTTATAATCGAATAGTGTTTTTTTTTTTTTTTTTTGGGGGGGGGGGGGGGAAGTCAAAGGATTTTTCAGAAAACGGTGTCAAAGTTCTGGAACCGATTACAAGAGAAACGTCATCATGAGACAACAAACTTATAACTAAAGATGTGATATATTAATAAAAAAATGAAAAAATCTGTTCAATTTCAAATTACTTCAAGCTTATGTCATGAGTGTGTCAGAAAGTTATACTTTGTTGAAAGAGAAAAAACATTTTCTTCACAAACGTCGAAGTACCATGTTTGTTAAACCTATGCACTCATTATACCTAATATAATTATCGACATTTGTTTTTCACTATAAGAAAGCTGCCGTCCAATATGGACGTAACTACGATTTCAAAAAATATTTTCTTAAATTTTAAGCATTATTACATTTTTAAAAACTCGATAAACTTTGAAATTTTTTTCTGCGAGCAACAGTTTAAAAAATTATCTTCCTAAAAATAATTTTATACGCTACATACCAAATTGTAATTCGCAGTCGGTATAAGATAATACCTGCTATCTGATGGTGAAAATGAAACTTTGATAATTACATTCTGTAATGAGTAATCTTGCGTTAAAAATTTTCCAACATGCAATTTTACTATCGGAAAGAATCGCTGAAGCGTACGATTAAATGGTGTATTTTTTTTTTTTTTCATTCAATTACTCATATTAGATCATTCTGAAGAAAACGCTCCTATAGAGAATGATCATTCTACGCTCTTTGAGCGTAAAATTTCAATCAAAAAATTTATGCCAAAAACTTTTATATCAATATCCATACAGTTCATCTTATTTATACCTCTTTGTGGTCGTAAAATAGTTTCATTATTTGATGCTTAATTTATTTTATAAAGATATAGGGATTAATCTCTTTCAGATATATCTACACACCTAAATTATTATTATTATTATTTGAAATTGACTTTATAACTGCATTTTGTTATGAAACATGTTTCAAAAACTAAGAAAACATACGAAAATTTTAGCTGTTATTATTATTATTATTATTGTTATTATTAAAAAAGGCAAAAATAACTAAAAAATTAACATTTTCCGCAAACTATGCTATCAGAAAAATGAGCCAATATTTTTCAATTTTGTAAATTTAGTTATGTTCATAATTACCTTCTCTTGGACTTAGATTATGAGTTTGATAATTCAGTAATTATTTATGAAGCTGCAGAAGATTTAATAGTAATGTATAGAAAAATCTCCGAAAAAAAGAAAGAAAAAAAATTAGCCCCACCAGTGGCTGAGTGGTTCTGCTCTCAAAGCTGGTAGATGGGAGGTGCTGTGTTCAAACCCCTGTCATGCTCGTCGACCTAACCGTTCGGAGTTTCCAGTGGTTTTCTTTTAACCTTGCGTTAATACGGGTTAGTTTTAGGATCTCTTAGAAAGACCCCCACCGGCCTTATATCTCTAGCGCAGATAATCGGTCGTAATAAATAAACCAACCAACCGAAAAAAAAATTAGAATTCCTAATTTACAGCAAAATAACTTACCATATTATTAATCTATTATGATGAGCATAGTCTATTCCCTTCACAAACATTTAGAAAATAATTGTATAAAATTCCATGGCATTTTAACCAACTTTTTGAGATGTAATGTTCTGATGTTCTACGTAAACAGAAACAGCCAAAAATATATTTTTAAAGAAAAGCTAAAAATATGCTTAAAATAAAATTATTACTATGCTAACTTTTAATATATTTATAACTCCGGTTCTAAATAAAGTGAAAACAAAATTTAAACAGTAATGAAAAAAAAAACGTTATAATGAATTTGAAAAATCGACATTTTGACCGAAAATGATGTTTTAAAGGTGTGCAGATACCATAATAATTACTGTAATGGAGAATACATCTACAGAGGATACAAATACAGATTTTTTTGCTTCATTATGCCAAGGACCATTTTACTTGTCTACTGTTTAGGTTTACTACCAGAAAAACTGTGTGGGTTCAAATTGTAATCCAGGCATGTATGTTAATAGTGGATCAGATTCCAATTTAAACAGAGGTCCTGTCGCTCTGTTTGGCCCTCGTGTACAAAATATAAAAGTATAGTGACCTTAACAAACCCTTATGCCAAGCTTATTTAGGGTAATAACTTGCAACAACTCAAAAAAAAAAAGTTTTGTGTGCATGAATTAAAAACTCGTTATTACATAAATGTATAAAACGAGGAAACTTTTAAAATAAAAAACGGAAGATACTTAAAGCTCATGATCTTTTCTAATTCAGAGAGAATACTTCAAAATTACTGACAAATGAACATGTGCACAGTCACGGTTAACAACTAAAATTAAAGGCAGAGAGATACCTCTTGCATCTGAATATGTTTATTAGGTGACGAATGCTACTAAAGTAATTGATCATAATTTTATTTTAGCGAAGGTTATAAGAAAGGCTTGTGACAATAGTTCAGATATAACTTTTGAAAAATTAGATTATTTTGTGTAACAAAATTTAATTTCTATGTAAAGAAATTTACAGAGAAAAAAATTACTTTCTTGAATGTTTAACCCGTTCACAAAATAAATGACAATTTTAATAGAAGAATTGAGCTGTAACATGTAATGGAGGTATAGAAGTAACACCTCCTTGCAATAATAAAGAAAATAAAAAAATAAAAAAATTCATAAATCAACATTTTTCCTCCTATAATGTATATCCGCTAAAACATTTGGATAAATAATATTCTGTCACAAATTAAGTACCACGAGCCAAAACAGTAACGATTTCTGTAGAACACCCTGACAATTTATTAATGCTACACTGTTAAAAATTTGTAGCTAACTATCCAGTTATTGGGAAATTTTTACAAAAACCGGTTATATAGCCGTAATTTAACTTTATTCCAATTTTTCACAGTGTATGATTAATTCAAAAGGAGGAAAAGAAGGGAAATTCCTCCAGGAGATTTTGATATTTACATTTATTTAGTACCCCTTCTCTCATCTCTAAATTCTATAATTTCACCACCAAAATTCTCCTCGGATGAAAAATTCTGAACTCATTATTTATATTTAATTACGAAATATTTTTTTTTCAAATTAATGTGTGATATCTTTCTTTCTTTTCAGAAGTTCACAGTAGTCAAATCACACACAGATCCCAGTCCTGCAAGCCTCGATGGTACTCCTTCAGTGTCGCCGGATCAGTGTCGATCGGTAGCGGCCTCTGCATCAGCGGCAAGCTTACGTAGTTCCTCCGGCAGTGACGAGAAAGAGAAAGCCGAAGCTCAGTACCTGTCGGCCAACTGCGTTCTTTTCACATACTACAGCGGTGATATCTCTGCGGTAATCGATGAACATTTCGCGCGGGCGCTTAGCCAAGCAACAAACTACACAACGCCTGAGGCCACCACAGCGAAAGGAGGGCACTCTAAAGGTAGGATATTATTGTGATCCAACTATGTGTGAGGTGTTCGCACACGTGAATAAACAAAACATTAGTCTTCGCGAATATTAGATAACGCTATATTTCGATCAATCAGTTTTAGCATCCAAAAGCATTAGAGGAGAGTAGTGGCCATCACAAAACATTCTTCAATATAAATTTTATTTTTATTTTACCATCAATTTTACCTCTCTTAGATGCTGCAACCAAAATTGAATGTATTCCCATGTTCAAGATGCTAAGCGTGAAGTTTCGTTGAATTCTGTGCTTTTAAACTGGTGATATAAGCATCACATATTTCGAACCATCGAAAATATGTATACATCGAATGTCGTCTCACTTTCTTAAATGACCGCAACAAAAACTGTATGGCAATCTAGTTCTATCGTGACGATTCTAAAATTGATGTTTCATTTAATTCTGCGCACATAATCTAGAAATAGAAGCATGACATAAATCGAACAAATCATCGATTTGCGGTACCCCCTCTTATGGGATTTTGCCAAAAACTAATCAGCAGCAGTTCACATAAGGATAAAACTTGACATAAAATTCCATCTTATTCTACGCAGAGTGCGTAGCGCTACACGTTTGTGAGTTAGAGCGCCCACAAAATTTGTGTCACATATATACAGACATACAGATAGGCACAACAGATTCACGGACAGACATTTTCTAAAATCAGTCAAATCGTGTCCACGACCTTCTAACACGTATAAATCTGTCGAAAACTGGAAATAGAAATTTTTCACAAATTCAATACTTTTTTCTTGTATAGATAGAAGAATGAAAAAAAAAATAAATAAATAAAAGAAAAGAAAGTAACTAGATATAATTGTCTCAAGAAATTTTAGCCATAGCCATTGCATGTATAAATTAGCGTATTAGTAGCATCTTACATACCAAATTTACTAATTTATATGAATAGAAATTGAAATAAAAAATCTTTAAAGTAATATTATGGAATTTGTCTCCCGCCATTCTTCTGTGTATCACCCTACACTGTTAAAAAATTCCAGCAAACTGTCAAATCATTAGAAAACGGTTACGTAACTGTAATTTAACGCTATTCTGACCATATTACCCATATTATGGTCAGAATACTGTTAAATTACGGTTATGTAACCGTTTACTAAAAAAAACAGTCGAATGACCAGACAGTTTGCTGCAAATTTTTAACAGTGTAGTTCGCAGTGAAATAGTGCTAATTTTTTGTGTACTTCGTCGTCGCATTTATCGACTTTATATTTGACCTAATTATGCCAGGATTTCTCAACATCTAAGAATCAAATGGGCAGCCACTGTAGATCGCTTTCATACTTACAGGGACAAGTAATTGTGTTTCTCTAATGTTGAAATCACATCAGAATTTTCGAAAAACTTCATTAGAAAATAAGAAAATGCAGCTTTACAGCTGTTTTTTACCAAAATTAAAAAATTAAAGTTTGTTCAAAAATTTTAAAACTACAAATCTTAATTAAAATTGAGCGGTATAAAAAATATCCCATTGTCCTTCAAGTGGTTAAAGTGTCCAATTACTGATAAATTGAGGGCTAAGAGTTTATGTCTGCTATTCGTAATAAGATGCGAGCAGTGCTTCCAACACTGTAAATGAAACCACAGTATTTTTACAGCAGAAACTGCTGTCAATATGGGTGCCAGCAAATTTTTCTGCAAATTCACAGAAATTTTGTGTTTCATGGGTGAATAGCAAATTTGTAAATTTCAAGGAATTTTTTGCTGTTTATTTTACAGAAGTTTTGTTTTATATTTTACAGCAATTCTTTTAGTTTTACAGCAGCTTTTGCTGTTAATTTCACAGCACTGTTAATAGTATAACTGTAAAATGTTTAGCACTTGTCGTTGATATTTTTTTTATCCCTCCTCCCCTCAACCCGTGTATTTATTATTATTATTTAATACTGAGACATATTTTAAAGACTTAGGGCACTAAGTGTTATCTTTTTGTCTACTATAAAATCATTTCTGTTATACATACGAATTTCGTTTTTTTTGGTCATGTGTATCACCCACAAAAATGTCAGTCATTTGCCTAGAGATAAAATGTTTTTTTAATAAATCATAACAAAGGAAGATTTTACTTATTTATCTAGCTTTTAATTAATTTACTTTATTTCCTTAAACTTTGTTTATTCGTTTGTTTGTAAACGAAAATATTTGCTAATCTAATTCATATATTTAGGTTGATCCAAAAGTTCTGTCGTATTTTAATATCTAATTTTAACAGCTTTAATACGGGTAAACTTTTAATGCCTGATAGTTTTAACTTCCAGATCAAATAAGCAGGTATAATAAGATTATCAGGTACTAAAATCTTACCGGTATTAAAGGTATTAAAATTAGGTATTAAAATACGATAGAACTTTTGCATCAACCTAATACGTAATGTATATATATTTTTTGCTTTTCTCCTATAATTTTAGATTCAATTTTTTAAAACAATTTAAAGATTTTTGTTTATTCAATGTAGTCATTATCCCCCCTGCCTTTCACGGATGTAAAAAGTATGTCATTTTTAAACCATCAAACATAAATAATTAATAAGACGACCTTATTGTACGCAATTTGCTGATACGGAAACTTTATTGATAAGAAGCTTTCTTATGCTAAAATAATTTTATAAGTCAACATTTAATTCTATAAATATCGTCAGGTGGTATTGAAAATGAATACAAGAAAAACAAGAACGAAAAATCATGCGTCAAGCATAGATTATGAAACACTTTCCAACACTTCTAGAATGCTTTGACAAAACTGCCCGTTTAATAAGGTGAAATATGATATCTAACTGAACAATTTGGCAAACTTGTCACACATTTGAAAACTCAATACCAGCAATTACCGTCGATAGACGGAAAAGTATCCGAATTCTTTTGTGCATTCCTGTATATGATGTATAGCTTTGTATACATACTACAGAGTAAGGCTATAACTTAGTTCAATTAGGAAACGCATAGCGCAGTTGTAAATTCCCCTACAGCAATTTCCGTTAATAAATGGAAATATATTCGAGATCTTTTGGGCTGCCGTGTATATTATCTACAGAATTTGGGCTATTAATAGGCAAAAACTTAGTTTAATTTAAAAATATGCATCTGAACTTAAAACGCACTTCCAGTAATCATTCTTCTTAAACCGTATACTGTAACCGAATTCTTTGGTGTATCACTGGTAAGTGAACTATGAATGCTATGTACACCACATTCTATAGGAAGCCTCTTTTAGCGCACCTGAGTGATACATGTCAATTTAAATATGTTTGACACAGTATAACATCATTAAAATACAACGCAAACGATTTTTCCGTATAGACCGCAATGAAACGGAATTCTTTTGAGTATCCCTGTAATATTATCTACATAATTTGTGCATACCAAGTAATAGGTAAAAGCTTAGTTTAATTAAAAACACATATCAGAACTTAAAAGGCACTTCCAGCAATCATTCTTCTTAAACCGTACCGAACCGAATTCGTTTGTGTATCCCTGTAAATGAACGATGAATGCTATGCACATCACATTCTATAGTAAGCCTCTTTCAGTGCACCTGAGTGATATACTATATCATTTTAAATATGTTTGAAATAGTATAACATCATAGAAATACACCGCAAACGATTTTCTACATAGACCGTAATTTAACGGATTTCTTTTGAGTGTAACTGTAAATGAAGTGCGAATTTTACATACTTCATTTTCAATACCGAACAATAGCCATAGTAAACCTCATTAATTGCATTGCGATCCGACTTTATTTACGTGAGTTAGAGCATGGACAGACGGCAGACACAAAATTCGAATTCATAAACACTTTTCAACTAATGTTAGAAAGTGTTAAAAAACTTACAAAGTCAAAAAACATTTATTAATCTCTAATTTTAATTACTTTATTTTAAAGAAAGTAAATAAATTTAAAAAAAAATCTTTTCCCCTAAAAAGAATTTTAAAATTAAGAGTAAAAAAATAAATAAGTAGATAATGGACAAAAGCAATATATGAGGAGCTGCTGCTAATTATTACTGTGATATTAGTAAACAAACTCTTGGAATATTTTATAATTTAATAAAATAGTGCAGATTACTCATAATAAATAATTTGAAAATTGCATATTAAAAAAGTGGAAAAATAAATGCATTTAAAAACAAGCTTCTATAAAATCTGAAAATCGTTGGCCGAAACTTAGGACATTGTTATATTAAGATCTCAAAATTTAGTGAACTAAAATAAGATATTAAGTAAAAAAAAAAAAAAACTATTTAAATAAACACCGAAAGTGGACCGAAAACTGTTAGTTTAAAATATTTACATGATTTAGAAAGGATATTCGAATACTAACGCATAAACTGGAGTTTTAAAAAATATATAATAGAGCAAAACAGTTAAAAAAAAATCTTGAAAAAACAAAACATAAAGTATTAAGTTTACCTGCTATACTTAGATATATATTATGCGTAAATAATAACAAAGTCCTGTGAGATAATACCGAGAGATAAAGTATACTGACCAGATAAACAAGCAAAATCATCTTTTTTTTCCTAAGATTGAGACAAAACACTTATTATTGGTGTTGCTGTTACGGCCGATTATCTACACGAGGGATATAGGCCGAAGGGGGGAATGCCCTCCGGGGGTGTCTTTCTAAGGATCACTGTAAGAAAAACCACTGTAGATTTAACAGCACAATGTGCTGGCAATTCGGACGCCAGCAGTTTGTGATGTTAATTTTATGCAACTGCTGTTATTTTTCAGCAGCACATTGTGTTGTTAATTTGACTGTAGTCTGTACTGTTAATTTTATGCAACTGCTGCCATTTCAACAGCGCATTGTGTGGTTAAATTTACAGTAGTTTGTACTGTTAAGTTAACGCAACTGCTGTTATTTCTGCAACGCTGTTTAAAATAGGCTTACGGTACCCAATCTACTAAGTCTATAAAATGCGGTTTCCTAGTTCAAGGGCAGAAAAAATAAAACATGTTATTAAAAGAAGAGAACAAACTTTTGAAGTACATACTGCATTTTACGTGTTTTTTAAAGTTTTGCTTACTTTGCTAAAGACAGAAACAGAGTTAGTTTCACAGTAGTTTGTACTGTTAAGTTAACGCAACTGCTGTTATTTCTGCAACGCTGTTATGTTTAAAATAGGCTTACGGTACCCAATCTACTAAATCTATAAAATGCGGTTTCCTAGTTCAAGAGCAGAAAAAAATAAAACATGTTATTAAAAGAAGAGAACAAACGTTTGAAGTACATACTGCATTTTACGTGTTTTTTAAAGTTTTACTTACTTTGCTAAAGACAGAAACAGAGTTAGTTGCATATCACTTCAAACAAGTCACAGAGTTCAGAGGTAGAAACAAGCGGGAAGAAATGGCGGTTATGTGTTACAGTTAACTTCCTTTCTGCTAACCGAAGAAAGTTACAGTACATTCAACTGCAATCGAATGTGAGTGTGAAATGAACAGCAGTTTGTGTTGTAGAAATGTCGTTTTTTTTTTCTTACAGTGGATCCTAACCCGTATTTACGCAAGCTAAGTAAGGTTCGATGAAAACCATGGAAAACTCCTAACGAGAAATGTCGTTTTTTTTTTTTTTACAGTGGATCCTAACCCGTATTTACGCAAGCTAAGTAAGGTTCGATGAAAACCATGGAAAACTCCTAACGATTAGGCCGACCTGCGCGACATGTGCTTGAACCCAGCACCTCCCGTCTACCAGCTTTGAGAGCAGAACCTCTCAGCCACTGATGGGGTCACTTATTCTTGGCAAATGACTTGAAAGCCATTGTCGTAATATGTTACTCAGGGCTTAAAAACTAAATTCATATCTTACAAATATATAATAGAAATTATATAATGTTATTAAATCAATAATATAAGAAAACATAAAGATAAAACTTTTTTTTCTTCTTTAAAATATTTATTAAATCATCCGAGAAACTGTTGTAATCATTACAATTACACTGTGTAATGGCGGCCATATCTTGTTTTTTCCCTCTGATTTGAAATGTAGTCGACACACCAACAGATGTCGCTTTCGGTCTTTCGCATTTACAGCTGTAATTTTTGTAAATAACAGCAATTGCTGTTTTTGAATGTTAAAGGAAATATTTACATCATTATTTGTTGCAGTTTTTCATCCTTTTTTTTTTTTTTTTTTTTTTTTTTTTTTTTTTTTTTTTTTTTACAGTGTATTTAAAGGGGTCCGTGCCTCAAACACATAAAAATATAATAAAGTAACATAATGTTTTTTTTTCCAATTAATATACATTTATACATTTATTTATATATTTATTTATAGAATAAATATAATTTTAATGATACACAGTGAGACGTTGTTTCACTGTGCA
Source organism: Maratus michaelseni (assembly GCA_963931845.1). Lineage (NCBI taxonomy): Eukaryota > Metazoa > Arthropoda > Arachnida > Araneae > Salticidae > Maratus > Maratus michaelseni. Next base: position 96,728,789 of record OZ007591.1, read on the forward strand.
CAAGTGTTCCATAACTCCTTGCGTATTATGTGGATTTGTTGAAAAGAAAAAAAGAGCTACATATCTCTTCCTACTGCTTTGTTCGAGTTACAGCTTACATATGACGTTTGAACTAAACTACTATCCACAATTATACTGAAGATATATAATCTGTAATAGAGTTAAATAGGTAACTTTCAGGTCTAATTTTTTTTTTCTTCTTGGAACTTCCGAACAAAGCAACGTCCATAGTTAAAATACGGTGTTCGAACACTCCACACAAAGCACCAATGAGCAGTCTAACATATAGTGGCACAAATACTAATTTAATTTTAAAAGCTTCTCTGTTTCACTGTGTACCACTCTCCCCTAAAAAAAAAAAAAAATAAAATAAAATATTGTAGATTTTGCAGAACAATCCTGTCGGTAACCAGTTTTCCTCTTTAATTTATACAGAGAAATTCTGTTAAATTGGTATAGATTTTCTCTGTATGAAACAGAATTTTTCCATGCTACAGACAGTGTAATTCTGCTAAATTGGAGCATAGTTTCTTAATTGGAAACAAAATTTCTCCATGTAATAGAAAAGGCAACTTTTCAGCAGAAACATAGTTCCTCTGTATTAAACATACTTTTTCTGCCTTACATAACAATAATCTTATTTATTTGTAACCGAGTTTTTTTGTACGAGATCACTCTCCTCATCTTTTAAAGAATTTCTGGTACAAGTGTTATGATTAAAATAAAGTTCTTTATATACACTCTATTACGACCATTTTTTACGGTATTTCTGGTATTCCCATATTTGTTTACCAGTGAAAAGTGAAGAAACTGATGACTTTAAAATTTTCCACTAGAGAGTGAGAAAACTAATATATATCCTATATAATAGAAAAAAAAAATTGTACTTTACATGAAATGGAAAAATTTTGTTTAAAATACGATAAAATATCTATTAAAATATACGTCAACATTCAAGTATTTTTCCGAAGCACGGTGTAGGTATGACCTAAGTCAAATGAACATGTTTTATACCAGAAACTGTATTGAGTAAATAAAATTAAACTAAAAGACTTAGAAATTTGAAACCTGACTTGAACAGACTTTTAATAAATACATTTTCATAACATGTTTAGTTGAATAGAGTCAAATTGACTAGTGCTCTGAAGAATATCGAAATAGGGACATTTATGTAATATAATTACATGTTTTAGTAATGTATATAGTACATTTTAGTAAGTTAATGTAACCACATTCAACACAAAATATTCTTAGTTTTTATTTTATACAAAAAATGTATAAATATTATATACTGCACTGTAAAGAAAAAAAAATCTAAATTTGACAGAAAAAAACTGTCAATTTTGTCGCCCGTGCAAAAGCGTTTAATTTACAGAAAATATCTGTATATTTTCATTAAAACAGTTTTTTTCTGTAAAATTTAAAAAATCAACATTTTTTTTACAGGAAAAAACTGTTTTTTTAAACACTTTTTTCTGTAAAAAATGCAATATATTTCTGTCAAAATTACAAATTTTTTTTATAGTGTGCTTGTATAAATTCTATATTGTATCACATATTTGTAACGTTTTTTAATAACCACATAGTCGATAGATATTGTGTGGGATTTTTCTTCTTATTTAGTTTAATTTTACAGCAATCTTTAAGCTTATTCTATATATTTTAAATCATACATCTGCAGTGCTAATCAGTATACAGTGCAGATGTTATAATCCATGAAAATTCATTTCGTATTATTATATTACAAAAGTCAGAAGATGCTCTGTTTTCGAGAACAAAAATCATGTTTAAAAAGTTGAAACTAATAACAATTTCTAGTTTCTCCCTAAACGCATACTGGATTTTTTTTTTTTTTTTTTTTTTTTTTTTTGAAAGAAAAAATAATAATACTGAAGTTGGTACTCATGCGGTTATACCACAATTAATGGGACGTTATGAATTTTTCAAAAAATGCTGTTTCTGATTTTCAATTATATTAGTATAGCATCAATCAGATCAAAAATATAAAAATAAAAATTTGTACTAAAAATGTTTTTTTTTTTTTTTTTTTTTTTTTTTTTAAATTTAGCTAAAATATTATTTTATTTCAATGTAAAAGCATAGGAAAAAGAAAAATTTCAAATATATAAAGAAAAATGAGAAATTTCAGAAGCTATTAGAGAAAAACTGTTTCTACAACCATAATAAATTAAATTTTCATCTGAATATTAAGATGTGAATCAATAAATGTATTAGATTAATGTCAATAAAAATGCTGTTAAAATATTTGGATATTTTCCACCAACCAAAACCAAACCTTCAAAAACTTTCCCATATTCATCATATTCGTTAATGTGTTTTGAATATTCATATTGTTTTAAACTTTTATAATATAGAATTTATTTATTTTTTATTCTGAAAAATTCATGAGTAGCAGTTTTTTATTTTACTTATATATATATATATATATATATATATATATATATAAACAACTAGTAGACGTCCGATTTTTTTCAATTGTTTTATAGGAAGAAAATGAAATAATATCTTAATACCTCAGATTGAAAATTGATACCCTGAAAGTCATCTTAATCTTAATCTTTCAAGACATGTCACTCAACAGTAAATATTTGTTTGTTACAATAATGTAAAATAACATTTGTAGTGATATAAAAATGTTTTTCTTTTCTTTTCTGTTGCCATATCTTAAAAGAAATTGAGCAAAAATTTAAGTTTTTGGTAACAGTCCATTAATTTTCAACCTTCAATGCGCGGTTTTTATATAGAATATGGAACGTGGATATGTAGAGCATGGAAATGCGACGGCATGTAAAGAACTGGTTGGTTGGTTGATTTATGACGGTCGATTATCTACACGAGAGATATAGGCTCTAGGGGAAGTCCATGGGGGTCTTTCTAAGGGATCCTAACCCGTATTTACGGCAAGGTTCCAAGAAAACCACGGAAAACTCCGAACGGTTAGGTCGACGAGCGTGACAGAGGTTTGAACCCAGCACCTCCCGTCTACCAGCTTTGAGAGCAGAACCTCTCAGCCACTGGTGGGGTTGTAAAGAACGGGAACTTTCATTACAAAACATGAAATTTTAATTCGACGAATTTTTCTTGTTTTAAGTACTACTAATAAGAGCTTGAATGAAAATTCATTTACAAAATAGGATTTTTTAATTCGGTGTATTTCTTCTTTTAAGTACTATTAATAGTAGCGTGATTTTTTAGAACTATTTTTACTTTTATTTACGAAACCGTTGTTTTCAATGACGAGAACATTGTGAAAGTATTCCTCCTTGCATTTGTGGCTTCTCTCTCTCGTGAATGATGATACACTGAATTGGTACTCCTGCTTCCATCCTCTCAACCCCGCCTCTATTTGTACAAATAAGTGCAAGTTATTTGACTGCACTGCCGGGCCAGGATTTTGCTACCTCTTAATTTTAACAGAAAATGATTTACGAGATTATTTTTACGAGGGAAAATCATTAAGTAAGTCACAAAAAATAATTAAATAATAACTTACAATGATATTCACTTCAAAACTATTTTTATTTCCCAACATATTCTTCACCAATATTTATGGACTTGTATCACCGTTTTATCAGTGCCCCAACAACAGCTGCATAACATTCTTTGGGTTGCTGTCTCAGCCACATTAGGACTTCAAGTTGAACCTTTGCATCACCTGTGAACATCATCTTGCTTCCAAGATGGATTTTTAGTGGACTAAACAGATGAACATCGCTTGTGACTAAGTCGAAGCTGTATGGTGGATGTTGAAGAAGTTACCAACCAAACTTTTGAACTGTCTCCTGTGTTCAACTTGAAGTCCTAATGTGGCTGAGACAGCAACCCAAAGAATGTTATGCAGCTGTTGTTGGGGCACTGATAAAACGGTGATACAAGTCCATAAATACTGGTGGAGAATATGTTGAGAAAAAAAAAATAGTTTTGAATTGAATATCATTGCAAGTTATTATTTAATTATCTTTTGTAACTTACTTAATGGCTTTCCCTCGTATAAAGCTCCAACGGAACAAAGAAAAAGAAGCGAAAATCTGCATGTAGGACTAATCAACCACAGTTAATTTTCATTCACGTGAAAAAAAAACTTGCTTATTTTAAAATTAATGTCTTTTATTTGAGTTCCTTGTGATCGCGGTCGGTCTCTTACGCCTTTTCCCCCTTTCACTCTGTTTGCCTCACTCAAACTCCCCCCTCCTCTTATGTTCTCTAAAGTCATACGGGTTATTTGCTTCTACATTAAAGCCACAACGTTTACGATGTACCCTAAAGACAAGTACTGCGACATCGTAATACGCCGTGACCAGGCGTATTAATCGTAATCCTGTAATTCGATTACAATCAACCAGAAAAGCGGTATAACCGCACTGTAATCGTAATTGTGATATTTAATATTTCAATAATCAGAATAAAATCATAATCAAGAAATTTTACTCAGATACTAATTACAATCTAACACAGTGTAATTAGCATTGTAATTTGTATCAGAAAGCTATATAATCGCAATATTTCTCTCTGATAAGATATTACGGCGTATTTTCCTCCTTTTTAACACTTTCAATTCAAAAATAGTACTAAACATTCTAACAAACTATATTTACATCATTGGTCCATCCAAGGCCGAGGTGTGTGTGTTGTGGTAAGGGGTTAAAGAAAAAGGAACTGAAAGGCTCGTAACAGGTTAGATTACAAAATTAGTATAATCGAAATAAAATCCTAATTGACTTGATCAGTAAGCGCAATTCAACAAGACAATTTTAATTGTAATCTAAACGTAATCGTACTTCGCAGTTTAATGATAAGAAAATTTGAAAAGAAAAATTGCAATCCAACTTTCGTAAATAAATATAATAATAACTTTTTTCTAGAAACTGAGAGCAATCGTAATCGTAGCTGTGCAATCGATCAAACCATGATAGTGCCATAATCCCCTCTCACAGGACCGGCCCTGCTGATCTTTGTGCTCTCACAAAACAAATCCACCTTCCTTGAACTGAAGGACAGATAGCTACTCAGCTTTACATGTCTTAGATAATTTATCTACTTCTACCTGAAATGCCCAATTATGTATATAGGGTATGATATAGAATAGATTACCATTTCTAATGAAAGATAAATATGTTCTTAATACGATGAACGACAAACTTTGGTATCAACATGTGAGTGCCACAATTAAACAAATATAAGTGTTTTTTTCCCTTCCTATCTACACACATATATCCAGAAAGGCAGAAAATATGCAAGTACCAATTCAATGATACAAGATAAAATGAAGAAAAATACATATTTCTATTGCAGAGAAAATTTCTTTCTCTATAGCTAATTTCATCATGTGGATTGCATTGAAAGAGTCACTCTAGATGGCGTTAATTTTTTCATCTGTTTTACCGCTAATGCTTCATTTTCTTCTTCCCAGTCTTTTCTTTTTTACGTTCTTCCATCCCATTTTTTTTTTCTCCTCCCGACAGACGATTTTTTAGACTTCTACCTGAAATTCCCAATTATGTATATAGGGTATGATATAGAATAGATTACCATTTCTAATGAAAGATAAATATGTTCTTAATACAATGAACGACAAACTTTGGTATCAACATGTGAGTGCCACAATTAAACAAATATAAGTGTTTTTTTCCTTCCTATCTACACACATATATCCAGAAAGGCAGAAAATATGCAAGTACCAATTCAATGATACAAGATAAAATGAAGAAAAATACATATTTCTCTTGTAGAGAAAATTTCTTTCTCTATAGCTAATTTCATCACGTGGATTGCATTGAAAGAGTCACTCTAGATGGCGTTAATTTTTTCATTTGTTTTACCGCTAATGCTTCATTTTCTTCTCCCAGTCTTTTCTTTTTTATGTTCTTCCATCCCATTTTTTTTCTCCTCCCCGCAGACGATTTTTTATTCGCAAGATAAATCAGCAGAAAGGAAAGAATCTAAATCTGTCAGGCGAAGGCAAATTACTTCAGAGTTTGCAAGAATTCACACATCGCACTCCACCGAAATTTTATAAGGCAATAAAATAAATAGATTACTATATACTTAAGTCGCATATAGTGGTAATTAATTTTAATGCAAATTTTTAAAACAGTTTTTTTAAATCTTACAAATTAACTACATTTTAATATGGATGAATAAAATATGAAATAAAACGAAGAAAAATATATATTTCTGTTGCTATAAAAGCTCTATTTTTCTAATCATAATTTAATCATGCGGATTCCATTGAAAGACTTGCGCTAGATGGCGTTAATTCTATCATCTCTTTTCCCTCTAAAGTTTTTCATTTACATCTCCCGGAGCTTTTCAATGTTCTTTCATGCCATATTTGTTTTTCCTCCTCGCGCAGACGACTTTTTTTATTTGCAAGATAAATCAGAAAATTTGCAGAAATGAAAGAATCTGAGCTTGTCAGGCAAAGGCAAATTACTTCAGAGTTTGCCGGAATTCGCTCATCGTACTTCACTGAAATTTTTATTTTCGCTTTTAAAAGCAGTGAGATGGAAACGGCGAGAAAGTGAAAAGTCCAGAAGGTATGGGAGAATTTGCTTAAAACGCATTTAAAAGAACTATCTTCCATTTCCGTATAATTTTAGAATTGCAAAAGAAAAACTGTTTAAATATATGGCGGATAAAATTTTTAAATATTTCCGAGATTACATCTAGATATGTGAATCCATTTCTATAGCCTTATAACGGTATTAAATTTTGATAAAATTGGTCTACAACAGCTAAAGATATTAAGAAAAAATACAAAAATACAAATACTTGTTGTGGAAAAAAAGCTTTTTCTCTTTTCCTAATTTCACCATTCAGATTACATTAAAAAGAGACACGCTAGATGGCGTTTCGTCTGTTTTCCCACTAATGTTTTTCATTTACTTCTCCTATTCTTTTTTATGCTCTTTCATCCTTTTTTTTTTTTTTTACTTCTCTCGCAGACGACTTTTTTTTTTTTTATTTGCAAGATAAATCAACAGAAAGGAAAGAATCTGAACCTGTCAGGCGAAGGCAAATTATTGCAGGAATATGGTACGTTGTACTCTACAGAAAATTTTATTTTCGCTTTCAAAAGCAGTCAGGAAGAAACGACAAGAAAGTGGAAAATCAAGCAGTCAGCAGAGAAAGTGCTTAAAATGCATTAAAAGGAACTTACTTCCATTTCTGTATAATTTTGTAACTGTAACAATTTTTTTTAAAGATATGGTGGTTGGAATTTTTAAATTTTTCTTTGAGAGCAGAAATGAAAGAATCTGACGCAATATTGTGCTTATATCTAGATATGTGGATTCATTTCTTTGGTTATAATACATTAAAATTCCACGAGAAGTAAAGTAACTGTAGCAAGAAAATGTAGTTATTATTTATAAAGTGTATTTTTTCTAAGGTTTTAATTTTTACTTATATATATATATATAAACAAGTAAACATATTTTTTTCAGATTCATCCTTTAATATTCTCACTGTAAAAAACATTCTAATATTAATTTACGTCAACGTTATATAAGTATGAAATCACTTGTTCTTAACTGGCAACGGTAACAAATGCCTTAGATTACATTTAACTTCCATTTTTGAAAAAAATTAAAATGCGCAAATACATGACGGTTGCAATTTTTTTTCTGTGTTTAGTTTTAGATGTGTAAATTGGTACATTTGTTTGGTACAGAATGTCGAAAGTTTTAAAGGGTGCTATTCTAAAAATTAACCTACGCAAAACTGTAAATTATCTTGATGCCCGCTATATACCCTTAAAGTATCCGAATACCTTCCGAATACCTTCGGAGGGCCTTTTTTAAAATTATTTTAAAATATGACTTTTTTTTGCATTGTATATCATGATGTGATTAAAAAAGTAAAATAAAACAGAAAAAGTTATACATTTCAAATTATTTTTTTATATTTTGGGGGGAAAATAAGCAAAAAACAGCGAAAATAATCACTCCCGCAAAACATCATAACTCAACTTTAAATCAAGATATTTTTATTTTGTAAGCATTATTATAATTATTAAACTTTTTTCTGGGCAATGAACTACTCTGATATTTGTGAGTCAAATATTTAAAACTATATAGAAAGTTAATCAGTGATGAAGCAAAAATTACTAAAAATTTATTGCAAATTGGAAACTTTATCAATAATTTAAAAAAAACTAATACACTTACTGCTACAAGTGTAGTTCATTCCCTTTATTGCACTTTGCAAAGCATACAAAAAAAAATTAAAAGAGATTCATCCATAATTTTTTCCGTTATGATGTTTTGCGTAAACATAAAATGTTAAAAAATTGATTTTCAGAAAGCGCAAAAACAATTTAATTCAAAATCTTATCTTTATTTTGAAAAGCAAACCATAATATGTTATTCAATTTATACACTATATTATCTATTTTGGTTAAAACAATTGCTGTTTTTCTTTTACAAATTCTTTTCAAATTTTCTCTGCTTCTTTACTTTTGGGTTTACATAGCATTGACAAACGTGTTGACTTCCGGTGAGCAGAACGATACTTCCGGTTTCAAAATACTGATACTTAGTAATTTTAAAAAGGTAATAACTTGACTTCTAAATAAGATATAAACAAAATTCAAACAGATTTGGAAAGATAAAGAGTCCGGCTATTATATTATACCAAAATCTAAAAATCGATATTTTGGCCGAAAATCGGCTTTTAAAGGTGTTCGGACCTTAACTGCTGTTAGTGATCTGACAGACTGGTTTTATTTTTTCGTTTTCACAGTTTAACTTTTAATTTTCAGTTTAACTATAGGGACTGGTGAAGTTTTGTTTCGTTTGGAGCCTTAATACTGTCGCTAAAGATTTCTGAACAGAAGAATTTCAATTATAATAGTCCCAAACATAAAGTTTAGTACATAAACAGTATCCTATGAGTGAATCGAGCCTTTTATTCATCTTTTCATCAAGCGGTCTCAGAGACTGCTCACGGTAGTTATGCGACAATATTCTGTCACAACAGTTAAGGGTTAAAAAACCTTTATCTTTTGAATAATCCTTGTTAAAATGTTAAATATAATTAATTTTAAGTAATGAATAAATGCATGTTCTATAAAAAATTTAGGCACATGGATGTGATTCGCACACAAATCACCCGTTTAAGTTACTTTTCATTTTTAGGGTTTCGTTCATCTCACGAAACCCTATTACTCCCGCTTCGTTGTCTGTCCGTCACAGAGCCGGTTCTCAGAAACTATGTAACTTACAGTCATGAAATTTTGTGTACTTATAGCTGAATATCTATTATGAAGCTCAAAATCATAAAATTTGAAAACATCGTATTATTTTAATATAGAGAGATAAAAAACCAAAAATCTAACAGCCTTTTCCTATTAAATTTAAAAATTTTTCGTTATAGCAGTTGCCAACAATTAGAAATCCACAGTAAAATTCTTTGTACAATAATTAATTTTCTATTGAAAGATTTCCACGTGAAAAATGAAAATGAAATAAAAAATTTCACCAATTAAAAAAAAGATTAATATGACGTCGTATTGGTAATAAAACGGAAATTTTCAAACATTTCTCAATAGTACAAGGAGTTTGAGTATGTGTAAATACAGAAAGCAGCTTAATATGACGTCATTAGAGAATTAAAAAGAAAATTAATTTGACGTCTAACATTTTGAAGGTTTTGTTCAACATGTTTAATTTTGACATGTTTAATACAACATGTTTAATTTTGACATTTTTTTTTTTAATATCGCATTTAGTCCACATGAAGATATTATTATGACAGAATATAATAGCCCGCTATCGGACCGGTTCAAATTTTCGAAAAAACGAGAAAAATAGACCGGTAAATTTTCACTTTATGAAAAACATGACTTTTTTTTTTTTTTTTTTTTTTGAAATTTATTTGTTTTTATTAAAGAAAGGATAAAGTGTTTTGAAAGGAATATTAAACGAAACCCTTTGTGCGATCTTCGATCACACTTACCCACTTGTTAATACTTATAGAAAGAGAGTAGTATTGTCTAAATTTATTGACTTATTATCTAAACGAAACTTGTATTACTTCAATAATAAAAACAAGTTTTTCATCGGATTTTTGTACAAGTCTTTCATCGCAAATTCGGAAAAACTTTAATAACGTAAGCAAACATATTTTAAATAAACGCTAGTTTATATTATGTATATTCAATTAGTATACAGTTAGCTTGCAAAAGTGATCGTACAATTTAAAAATACAAAATTATCAAATAGTTAATAAAAAAGAAAAGTGCCCAACTAAACTGATAGCATTGAGCTCGCAGGCTACTCACACTAATTGTATATTATACTTTTATTTCAAAGAATAATGCCCCTTAAAAAATAAAGAAATCGACAATAAACATGTATACCGAATTTGAAGCAAATCGGATAATTTTGCATGAAATACCCATTTAGCTAAATTAAGGGGGGTTAACACACGTTTCTCCCCTTTATACTTAACCATTGAACTCCCAAAACTAATCAGGGAAGCGCTTTATCAGAATTAACCTATGTACAAAATTTGTAGCAAATAAGTAATTCTTCATGAAAACCCATTTATCTAAATTAAGGGGATGGTATTTGTAAGAGTTAGTCGAAATTTATAGCATAAAAAACTACAAATCATCAGTTTACCCTACGCGTCGGTCGCGCGCGCTTTTCTCTTTTACTCAAAAAAATAGTTTTTGTAAATGCACTAGTTAAATAAATAGAGGTAAGGAAATTTTCCACTTACCTTCCGCCTTCGGAGATGTGCAGTTGTCCGTAATTAGAATTGTGTTTCTATAAAGTTTATTCCATGGGGTGCAAACATACTATAATCCAGAGAGCTGCTGGTGTCAAGAAAACGCTGCTTATAATTGAGAAAAGGAGTTATTAGTTTTAAATAAAATAATTATATCCATTTTACTATGATTTAAGTTAAAATATAATTGTTTGAAAAAGGTTACAGCGATGTGAAGAGTCTTACCATCTGCTCCTCTTAATTTTAAACATTACATCGTTATGCGACCTTCTCGGTCTGAAAAAATTTAGATTCTAAAAAAGAAAGTTTTTGACTGCATGTGTAATGATCAATTCTTTTGCGTTTTTGGAGAAAAACAGCTGATTCATCGGAAATCACGATATTCGTCATAAAGATGATGCAAATGTTCATTAGCACTTTTACTTTCAGAGTTCAAAGACTTGGTATTACATTTCTGGTTTATTCACAGTTATTAAATTTGATTAGCGTATTTTCCGTGCGTTCTTTTCTCTAAATTGGGTGATTACAGTGTGGTTTTCCAATATTCCGCCTTAATCTCCCAATGGAAGAAAGTCTTGTAATTTTAGTTTCAGTCTGTTCCGCAAAAAATCAGGCTTGGTTGCGGGCTTGGTTAGCATGTCTGCTATTATCGATTTACTGGGGCAGTAACTTAATTCGATGATTCCTGATTCTTTTAGATGCTTTATCACGTGCTACTTCACGTCAATGTGCTTGGATCTATTTGAATGTTTTTCAGACTCTACCATTTTTTATACAGTATAAGTTATCCTCGTGCAGTGTGATTGGAAGTTTTTGTGGCAGGTTCAGATCTACAAGTAGTTTTATGATCCATATTATTTCTTGAGTAGCGATGGCTGCTGCTACGTACTCTGCGTCTACTGATGATTGTGCTATGCATAATTGTATTTTAGAGTTCCATTGTATTGGATTTTGTCCTAGTAGGAACACGTTTCCGGTGGTTGATTTCCTAGTTTTCATGTCGCCCGCCCAATCTGCATCCCAATATTTTTCGAGAATTAGAGCTGATTCGGTGCTTAGTACTCGATTTAAATTTTTCGTTGAGATTAAATATCGTATAACACGCTTTACTGCTTTCCAGTCCCTTTCCGTTGGATTTTCGTTATTTCGACTTATAGTTGTTGTTGTTATATCGGGTCTTATTATTGTTGCAGTTTAAAATATGCATAGTGTACTCGCCTCCGTTACCGGATCTGATTGTTTTCGGGGTTTTTTTCCGACTTTGCTGTGCGCGGTCGCGACGTAGTCCTAATTTTTCAAAGAATTCGCTTTTTTTTATAGACATTAAGTAGAATATGCAAAATCTTGAATAATCATCTATAAAAGTGACAAAATAGGTTTTTCCACCTATTGTGGATATTTGCAGGGCAACACTAGATACCGGGCTTGTTCGTTCATTCTCATGACGTCATAAATTATGGCTGGCCGCGACCAAAGACATACAGCGATTGTAACAAAACGATGGGCGCACCGCTTTGTACCATTCGCTGGTCGCGACTAGAGCTCCTATACTACAGGCTCAATCATACCGCCATTTAATAACCCAACAGACCAAAAACTAAGCTAAAACAGGTTAGCTTGGAGACCGCTCACCAGGCCCCTACCTACCGGGATTCGACACAGTTTGACGGGTTTGAGTGCCTGGAGAGTGAGGCGAAATTTGCCTGATCGCCTCATGGGGCGATAGACATTGACAAGTACCCAGGTTGGCTGACCAATAAAGTCCGGATTTTACTGGCTTGATCACTCCTAGGTTTTAGTATTCTGAGATCTGTTGCCGCACGCCACATACTCGTCATGATAGTTGGAATGGGACTGGACAATTTAGTGCCGAAACTATGGTATTCAGCTTAGCTTGAAAAATGGGGGGAGAATTTTGAGGGAAAATAATTAAAACCACTGAAATTATTATTATTTTTTTTTTTTTGCCAATAGCTAAGTCGTACCAGCAAGGAAAATTTTGGGGCCGAATAGCAAGGCAGACGAAAACGCTGCGGGGGCTGACGGGACTGCGTCTTTCTACCGTACCCCACCTGGTAAAAACTGGCTCCGTGGGCTGTCCCATTGGAGCGGGTCCGGTAGTGTGTGCGGACAAGGTCCATTTGCACCTAATAAAGAGGCGAACAGTCAAAAATAAAATGAATAAAAAAACTGCAGCTAAAAAAAAACCTTTGTGCTACCAGTTGGGGCCGGCCATTGGCCCGTCCCAACCGGCAGCACGAGGAACTGCAAGGGGAACCTGGAAGAGAAGAATGTTAGTAACATTTTAAACTGAACTTATTCTGAATTATACTTTAACTACATTATTGAAATAAATTTACTTTTATTGTGCTAATTGACTTGGCTACCCGTCCTTTGGGCCCATGAAAGGTTGTTAAATAATTAACAATTTGCAATTTAAAATAAGTACTATTGTCGTTAACTGACTAAACCATAAGCCCAATGGGTTGTTGTTGTTGTTATTGGTTTGGCCCAAGGGCCCGGTTTTGCAGCTTTTTATTTCTATATAGCTGACATGATCCATATAACTGTGAAACTAGTCTCCTAATTTTGAACCAATTCCAGATAAGAGACCTGCATCTGGATTGGTACCCCCAGAGGTAACGCTTATATAGAACTTGGAGGACATTAGAGCCAAGAACAGATTTAACTGCACCAGCTCGCATTAACGTACACGGTAAAACCGGTTAGCTTACCGTAGTACGTGGACGGCGTGTACCAGCGACAGGGACGGAAAACACCTGCTCGGGTGGTTTCCTAATGCTGAGCTGGGTTACAATATGGCGGTTATTTTGAGCAACAAGATGGATATGTGTCAGTTCCCCTTGTAAAGAATCCACGATGTTGTGTGTTTTTGAAATGGGGTAGCGTGGAGCCGTTTCACAATGGATCACCTTCATTAAATATTTCAGAACAAATTTTATTTAAAAAGCGTTCTTGAAATTTCTAGAGGTAAAAATTATTTACAACAATTTTTTTTAGCTGAGTTCGCTCGACTTGTAATTTATAGCAAATCACCAAATAGTCCAGTCTTTTACAGTAGTTTTAGAATCTTAAAGTCTTAACTAGTGCTACTTTTCACTCTCCCCGAAAGGTCAAATCCAAGGCTGTTGCCTTGACTTCAGAGAGATCGCACTCTCTCATTCAAAAATCTGTCAGCAAACCTGTCCTTCCCTACTAAGAAGGGAAACCGTCCTGAGATGAGTGTTTTCCACCAACACTCGTTCTCCTGCCGAAACTCTAACTAACTTCCCCTCGATCCTCTTCTCCGGTCCGTTTCTCGAACAAAAGATTCTCCGATCACCAATCAAAAAAGTTTTAGTTTACGTCATTGGATAAAGCCTTTTTTAGGGAGGTCTTACTGAACTTTTAAATGTTCACGCAGGAAATTCCCACGATCTGAGACCCCACATATAGACGGTCAGATCAGAGAAATATTTGCTGTCTAGCAATTTCAGTTTCACAAGATTGATCGAAGCTCATCTTTTCCTATTGTAGTAACCGGCATTCTTGTCACCCCACAGCTAAGCGTGAGAAAAGTTTTCCAACTCTTGGGAACTTCTATCTTTGATTACTCTGCCTAATTAGCAGACTGTGAGAGATTTACTGAAATTGTTACACCCTTATAGGAGTCTTAGTCGCGACCAGCCACTATTTGTGACGTCAAGAGTATGAATGAGCAAGCCCGGTATCTAGTGTTGCCCTGGTATTTGTATAGGGCCGCACACATCGAAGTGAATTAATTCCAACCTTTTCTTTGCTCTATATTCGGCCGAATTTGGATATGGGGTCTCGTTTGTTTTTCTTCTATGCATACTTCGCAAATGCTACCGTATTTACAGTTATCGTGTTTTATTCCGTTCACCAATTGTTTGGAAGTGGTTGATTTAATTGTTTGATAATTTCTGTGACCCATCCTTCTATGGCACGTTTCTATGCAGTTAGTGTTTTTGCAGCTATGTGTTAAGTTCACGTAGTTGGGGGTCTTTATTATTTGTGAGTTTTAGGGGAGACCGGGGCATGTTGGCCATAGGGGCACTTTGGCCCATCCGCGATATTTTTCAAGCTATCCGGTGGATAGCATTACCAGCTAAGTGAAATGTGTCTTATCACGTCTTCTTTCACCCACAACATCGTCAACCGTTAAGAAGCAATCAAACGAAAACCACTACGAATTTTCAAATTTTTACACATGTAAGTTTTTTTTTTTTTTTTTTTGCACTTATAAAAAATCGTTTTTGATTTGTTTCTAAATTGGTGACTTTGGTGAATAGCAGTATAAATAGACCGTTGTTCAGAGCTTATTTTCTACCTACTGATTTTTTTTAAAAATAACGCAATATTTTGATACGACGATCAAAAACTAATATGGCAATAAGGGGCAAGTTGGCCCATTTAATGTAGGGCATGTTGGCCCAGATTAAACGACGAACCTATGGACGAAATTCACATTTGTGACCACCGCTCTTGAAAGGGTATTCAAAAATAGTAAATCAGGAGATGAGTGGATCCAATGTACCAGGAGCAAATGTTGGGCATGCGAATCATATGTCACTGTGGATATGATAATTTATGTCTGCATTCATTGTGATGATGAGAAAAATTTCGATGAAGGCAGTAGTTAAGTGGAACAAAACATCTTTTCCTATCCTTTGTACTTTTTATATACCAAATTAAAATTACATTTGATATGTTATGTGTTTTTCATTTCCGTTAGCAATCCGAAAATAAAATCTATTTAGTTGGCCAACCTACCCCATTCGACGGGGCAGGTTGGCCCAGTGACTTGATGTCCTTCTGAGCTTCATATAGAAACTACAAATAATTATTTTTCAAAATTTTTCCTACGTAGTTATGCTTTAAGGTGCACTTATTGCCCAAACGAAAATTACTTCAAAACCATTCTTGGTTGCTTTGCTAACTGATAGTAGGTTTGTCTCTATCTCCGAATCGTATAACACTTTTTTGTGTAATTTGACCGTTATATTTTTCGTTTTCTTTAACTCCTTCACCCGGAACCATGAGACTAGTTTATTTCCGTTTGCAAAGGTTATTTGTGTTTCGGTCATGTCTTTAAATTTTGTTAATATTTCCTTAGAATTTGTTATGTGTGTAGAACTTCCACTATCCACCACCCAGGTATGTTTTCCTGTGTTTTCTACTAAAAATGCTATATTTTTGTTTTCACTTTCTTCATGTATCTCGCCGTTATGAGTTTCATAAGCATGAAATTTTAAGTTTTTCTTTGATTCACTTTTTGCGAAGCATAGTGATGTGGAGTGGTTTTTGTTTTTATTACTTTTGTGTTACACTGTGTAGTCAATTAGCTCATTGTATTGCTGGTATCTTTCTGAGTTTTCACAATATTTTACTGGTTTTTTTTATATGAGTTACTCTATAGAATTGACTACCAAATCATGAAAAAAAATATATTTGGTATGGTTCGCGAATGTGCAGTTAAAAATTATTTCATACAAATGCTCATATCTCATCAAATATTCAATACAATATTTTTTTAATTGCAGTATACCGTTTCCACTGTTCTTGAAGTCAAACATGTGCTTTACATCCTCGAATTTCAAGAACAATTTGTCAAGAATTTCAGTAGATATTCTACAAACCTTATAAAAAAGCGAAAGCGTCCGGTCACTGCCCCTTAATTTTTGGAAAGCAGTGTATTTTTTAGGTGCAGGTTTAAATTTCTAAAAAAATTAAGGACTGGAAATACTTGCAAACATCATTAGTCAAGCCAGAATAACCTCTCATTTATTTCATCAAAGTGACAGTAAAAACTGACCTAAGAAAAAACGAATATATATATATATATATATATATATATATATCGTATTTTAACTGCATTAGAGGATGACATCATCTGTTTCGGAAAAAAAACATGGGATAAAGAAAGAAAAATAAATTGAGCATGAGCATTTGAATTTAAATTTTGCTTTTTAATCACAAATATAAAATAAACCCATGCAACAACTGTCATCCATTTTATCTTCATTGAACATTTTTTTTATATGTAATGATTGTTGCGATATTTTATTTTTGTGGCAACACTAATTTGACGAAAACCTTTCATTTCATTTATGAAAACAATGTCGATTTAATTTTTAATTACTTGCAATTTTTAATCAAAACACATGTTTTAATGAAATGTGAGTGTACTATGTCAGAAGCCACTTCAAAATACTTTCATATGATATCTCATTTATCGTTCTACGTTTTTTATTTGCTTAGAAAAAGGTATGTTGAGAACAAAAATATTATATAGGATAATAACGGATTTTGCGTAATTTAAATTTCTATTACAACATTTTAAAACATGTTTTTATTATGCATTTTTAAAAAGCCTTTTCTGAAGTAATATCATAAAAAATAATAATATAACCATTAAAAATATTGTGTTTTGTTTCAAAATAGGCTATTTACGTTTTTGATTGTTATTATTAAGCTTATTTCTGGATAGAAATCTTTGACTTATTTGATCGCAGAATTTCTGTAATTAACTAAAGCTAATCTTTCTACTAAAAAATAGTGGTGCTTTAAAATGGATGAGTTTGCAGCTAGGAGCTTATAAATGAAAAACGAAATTTTGTTCAATTGAACTTCCTTGATACCCTTAAGAAATAAGTACAAAGCATAATATAACTAACGGCAATTAACATAATATTTTATATACCTTTAAATTCTGTATTTTGTCATGTATTTGTTTGCATTTTCTAAGACAATAAAACGAATATCTGAAATAAAATAATAAATTTAACGAAAGACACAGGCATGTCTATAAAATCTAAATTTAGTCCCTCGAGAACAATTACTGCATTATTACGTGCTGTAGCCTGAATTCTTTATATTGAAGAATGTGTATTTATCACCGTTTAAAACGCATTATCTTTTGTTCTTTCATTCCAATTGCTTAAACGGTGTGATGTATGCATCTTTTTGAGAGCAATGTTGTTGTACACAAGAAAGAACATAAATAATGCAATAATAGATAGACGTTTTAATCTCATGCTAAAGGAGTTTGTAAATATGTTTAAAGCTTATTGAATGAGCAAATGTTTTGGACCGTAATTTAAATATCATGATATTGTTTGGATTTTTCAATTAGTCAAATTTTAATGTTGGAAAAGTGAAATATCTTTCTGTAATATTATTAGACTTCGTGTAATTTGCTTCTGTAGGGGCACAGTCATTTTCATTAGTAAAATTTTGGTCTTGTAAAAGTGAATATATTTCTGTAAAATCATTAGACTTCGTCTGATTTGATTAGGGGGGGGGGGGGAGCAATCATTTTTTGTATTTGTTTGCATTTTCGATTAGTCAAATTTTAGTGTTGGAAAAGTGAAATATTTTTATGTAATTTTCTCTTTATTACAGAAATATCTTTCTGTAAACAGACGTCGTGTGATTTGCTTTGATGGGAGTACAATCAATTTTTATATTTTGTTTGTATTTTTCAACTAATAAAATTTTAGTGTTGGAAAAGGGAAATATCTTTCTATAATATCATTAGACTTCACCTGATTTGATTTGATTGGGGTACAGTTATTTTCTTGTATTTTGTTTGATATTTAATTGATTTTAATTCAATTTTCTTGTATTTTTAAACTAATCCAATTTTAGTGTTGGGAAAGCGAAATATATTATTAGACTTCCTGTGATTTGCTTTGATAGGGGTTAGATTGATAGTTTCAACTAATTAAATTTTAGTGTTGGAAAAGGGAATTATCTTTCTGTAATATCATTTGACTTTTTGTGATTTGCTTTGGTGGGGGTAGAGAGTTGTTTGTATTTTTTAATTAGTCAAATTGTAGTGTTGGAAAAGTAAAAATTTTGATTATTTTCCCCTCATTTACATTTTACTGTTGAAAGTTAGCGAGGACCTCTCGGAGCTTCGGGAGCTGTGGGATTTCTCACCCCAGTTCAGTAAGCCTACAGCTGCGCCTATTTACAGGCTGCAGATCGCCGTCTTACAATATGAAACAAAAGTCCCGCTATCGAACATTATTGGTTGTTTCCCAATACCATAGGCAATAGCATCGGTAGTACATTGTTAAAATTTCACCATAACATATTGACAAGAAAATTGCCACCATAAAATGGTAAAACCTTATACCAACATTTGGTTTTCGGTTGAACCATAAACATTTGTTGATTGAACCATGAACTGGCAAAATTTTTAACCTTACCATGTGAAAATGTTGAATCGATATCTGGTAAAATGTTGAACCACAAATCGGCTACAATTTGCAAATAAGAATAATTACACTTGGACTTCCTTTTCGACAGACTATGTACATCCAAGACTAAACCAGCATTGGAATCTGACACCTCTTGACTTTAAGCCATTGTTCTAACCACTAGACAAGCAGGCGGATACCAACATGCTCTAATGAAACATATTGAGAGTGCATAGATCTATATTTGTTCTGATTTACTTACATAATGCCATAAGATGGTGAAAAGTTGACTATATGTGGTTGAATATATGTGGTATAGTTGAATATAAACCATGTAGAAGCTTTACCTAATCAGGTGTTTAGAAAATTCAAGTGAAACACGTTAATGTGCTTCTGCTTTTTTCTTTTTCCCTAACAAATAGTTTTTAACATTGAACGTAAATATTTCACAGCGTAGTTTATAAACAGTTAATCAATAGATAATACAATCAACAATCAGCCTTATCTAAGTATCAGTATGTTTTACCTACTTCTGCCGCATTCAGCCGTCTATTACAACTTCTGAGCCTTTCAAAAAGGGTGCTTATCCAAAGATAGGGCATGAGGAAGCTACAGGAAGCGTATCTTATGTCAGTCTAGTACATGTCACTCAAAACTCAAAACGGTGCAACCTCTTTAGCTCATTATCTCTTAAAAGTGTACAATGACGAGTGAGAAACAGTTAATGAGCTATAGGGTGAGAGAGAAAAAAAAGTTTGTTCTTATGTTTTCTTTATTTGAGTGGTTTGTCTTTCGTTCTCCCAGGGGTTCCAGTTGTTTCATTTTTTAACCGAAACTGATGCTGGAGAAACAGCTCATATGTGTGAGAGGCTTCGAATATAAGATACAGAGATCGTGGGAAAAATTTGACTTGTCGCATCAAAAGAAGCTACAAAGTTTGCTATTTATTGTCTTCTGTAGGGCAGGTTCCTCTTGTTATTAAGGGACTTGGTACCCAAAAAAATTATTCTGTAAGTAATACCTATATTAAAGTTTTTGGATAATGTTTCTATAATAGGAAATCAGTAAAGATAGTAAAAGACCTTAAATTGTTAATAAAATAATATATATATATTTTTAAAGAATTTTTGTTAAAAAATTAACAATTTATTATTCTTTTTAATATTTGTATTTTAAACTAGATTTTTTTTTTGTTTATTTCATACTTATGGCACTTTATTCTACAAACCTAACTATGGGATTTTTTATACAAAGATTAGATCAGAAGAAAATAATTAATAAGTGGATACATATGGAATAAACCTATGAAAATCACATATTTTAAGTTCTTTTTCTTAAAACAAAAATTTCAAAGATATCAAAATATCGATACTTATTAGTTATCTCTCATAGAATGTAAAAATACATTGTAAAAACATTGAGTCATTTTGCTTAATTATTGTGGAAGCCTGATTACATAGAGAATATGAAAAAATACGAACTGATAAAAATGAGTTTAAACTTTTCAATTACAAAAAAGAGATATTATAGAGAGATAATTAACCATGTCTCCTTTACAATTTATCAGATCGTCAAAAAAAAATTCGGCACAATGTTCTAGAGTTTTTAGGATTCATTTTAGGATAAAAATCTGAAATTCGACATTTTTGTCATTTTTTGGCAAAATGCGAGGTACTGGTACTGAGTCTTTTGAGGGATTAACTTTAGATTTATAATGTGTGATGTTTAAGTCTGTAATATGCTGTGTTTGCTTAGAAATTTGATTAATCCGGTGTGCAACTATCGCTCCATTTCTGCTCTGTTTTTGAGTGTAGTGAGAAAAATATCTGCAAAATTCTGTCCTTTCCTTTTCTTTTGTTTAGTACAATAAGCAGAGCGAAAACATTTGAAATCTCATGTTTCTTTTATTTGAATGATTTTCCTTTCTTCTCTTCGGGACTCCAGTTCTATTTTTTAACCCGATGCTGGAGAAGCAGCTCATATGTATGAGGTCCTTCAAGTATAAGACACAGAGATCGTGAGAAATTTGATTTGCCGCATCAAAAGAAGCTACAAAGTTTGCTATTATCTGGCTTTCTGTAGGGCATGTTTCTTTTGTAATTGAGGAATTAACTATAGATTTATAATGCTTGATGTTTAATTCTGTAATATACTGTTTTTTTTTATACATTTGATTAATTCGGAGTGCAACTATTGCTTCATTATTTCTTTGTTTTTGAGTGGTAGTGTGCAAAATTTCTATTTGCTATCTTCTGTAGGGCGAAAGTTTGCTATTTGTTGTCTTCTGTAGGGCAGGTTCCTTTTGTTATTAAGAGATTAACTATAGATTTATATTGTGTGCTGTTTAAGTCTGTAATATACTGTTTTTTTTAATTGATTAATTCGGTGTGAAACTATCCATTTCTTCTCTGTTCTTCAGTGTAGTGAGCAAAATTTCTATTTATTGTCTTCTGTAGGGCAAAAGTTTGTGCTGTTTGTTGTCTTCTGTAGGGCACTTTTGTTGTTGTTGTTGTTTGTTTTTAAGGTATTAACTATATATTTATAAGGTGTGATGTTCAAATCTGTAATATACTGGGTTTGATTAGAAATTTGATTAATTCTGTGTAATTGTATCGCTCCATGTCTTTTCTGTTTTTGAGTGTAGATAGCAAAATTTCTACCAAATTATGTAATTTCTTTTTCTCTTCTTTAGTACAATAAGCGAGTTAAAACATGAAAACCTCATGTTTTCTTTATTTGAATGATTTTCCTTACTTCTCCCCGGGACTACAGTTGTTCCATTTTTTTTACACTAAAACTGATGATGGAAACGCAAGCTTATTATGTGAATCAGATGGTTCGAGTATAATAAAATAAATGTATCACGGGGAAATTTGATTTGTCTCATCAAAAGAAGCTTCAAAGTTTGCTGTTTAATATCTTTCCTTGGCCAGTTTTCTTTGGTTAGTAAGGAATAAACTACAATTTTAGTATGTGTAATGCTTAGTCTGTTGTATGTTCCCTCCCCCCCCCTCCACTTAGATCAATTTGATGTGTGAAAATTCCCCAATTTCTTCTTAGTTTTCGAGTGTATGTGTAATGAACAAAATTTCCACGAAATTTTGTCATTGTGCTTAGTATAATAAGCAGAAATAAAACATTATTAATGTAGAAAATTTCAATGTATAGATAAAGAAATTAGAGGTTCAAATCATAATTTACAAAGAATGTTGCAAAATTTTATTTATCGCATCAAATAATAATAATAATAATAACAGTTATAATAGAATAAATTAAAAATAAAAATAAAAATAAAAACGAATTTTACTGTTTGTTGTGTTTTGTAAGCAGTTTTTTTTAAATTATAGAATGAACTATAATTTTATAAGCTTGTAAATAGAGTTTAAGGCTGTAAATCATAATGATATTTTCAGTAAAAATTGGATTAATTTAGTATGGAAAAATATCTTAATTCCTCTTTTGTTTTCAAGTGTAATTTTGAGTACATTTGGATCGGAGCATTTTGAGTATGTGACGTATTCAAAATTGAGTACTTTTTACTCCATTTTGAGTACACATTTTTTTCAGTGTAGTACGTCAAATTTTAGTGTATGTAAAGAAGTTAGAAGCTTGGAGTGTAATAAGATAAAGGAATGGGGGGAATTTTGATTTGCTGCATTAAACAAAACGGCGAAGTTTTACTTTTTATTCTCTTCTTTAAGTCACAGTTTCTTCTTCTTATGATTATTAAGAAATGAGCGATAGGTTTATAATGCGTGACGTTTAAGCTTGCAATATATTATTTTTGTTAAGGTGGTTCTCGAATGACTTGCTCAATAACGCGAAGCTTTCTGACACAATCATTTTTAAATGTATAGGCATAAAATTGGCAGGCCTGACTACTGAAGCGATTTAGAATCGAAATGAGTTTTCCATTTTTTGGTAAATAGATTACTTATCGAGTTATAAGCGATTCTGGTCACGTGACGACACCTTCTTTGCGCTTCTCTGACTAACGCGTCGGAAATTCGGTTCAAAACGGAGAGTTTGACAGTCTTTTCTGAAAACTCTTCTGCCTTTACCAAAAATTGGAAAACGTGTTTCGATTACATAGTTTCTGAATAAGAACACCTTCCAATTTCATGCATTTGCGAACAAAAATGAATTAAAATATGCGTCAGAAAGTAGCATGTTTGGATTTGAGAACAGCTTTAAAAGTTTGATTAATTCAATGTAGTTTCTTCTCTGTTTTCAAGCATGATGACCAAAATTTCCACTAACATCTGTCATTTTTTTCTCTATTGTAAACTATCCTAATGAGTATTGAATAATTAATGTAGCAATTTGTAATACAGTTAAAGATGTTAATCACAGGCGAAAAGAAAAGAAAGGTTTCTCCCCAACCCATTCTTTTTGTCATAGTTTTGACAATCACAGGGCAATTTATAAAGTTCGGCCAAGTCTATGACAATATATTCTTAAATACAAGGCTAATAATAAGTGTGAATAATTGAGATGATATATTGTACCGCCGACAAAACAAGGGGTAAAATAAAAATAAATAACAATTTGAACATAACATATGTAGCCCCCATGTTTGCTTTTGAATATGAGGGTCGTTGCCAATCTCTAGCTAACAAATAGCGGTATAATCTCTTCCTCTTCCACAAAAAAAGAGTTGACATACAAGTGGTAATGCACATTATAAGATGTCGGGGGATCTTCTGTATCACTTTTCTGGCTATGTCACCTTTTCATTTCTCAAAATCTTTTACAGAAGCGTACAAAAGCACACCGCGTTATAAAATCTAAAATAGCAACAATACCCATTCTGTACAATAGCCAAAGGACGTAAATTTAATCTATTATTAGAGAAATATAATTGTTCATGCGGAAAGTTTTATAACGGTTTCTTCGAAAAACAAATTCCCCATCTTTTTTTATTTTCAATAGGCATCAAATACAAATAATTTTAAGTAGTTCTCATCAAACAAAACAGTTGTTACTGTTAGGTTAAGAGAAGTCTTTATTCATATTTTTTATTTTAGTATTTGCAAAGATTCAGTGTTTGTATTATGCTTAAGGTTGTTATGAACAGAGCTGATTATAACAATATAATAAATATATACAATATATGAAATACCTTTTATTAAATAAGACGGATCTAAGAATTACTATATTGGCATGATCAGCAGGAAATTTAGTTAAAGAAAAAAGGAACATATAGCTGATATTAAGTATAATAGAAAAACCACAGCCCTGGCAAGATTATATCAAGAAAAAACCATCCAAATAAATTTCAATGAAAGTAAAATAATGTTTCCCTCCAGTCTATACTATCCATCCATAATAAGAGAAACCATAGAGATACTAACGCACAAAAATACAATATGTAACGATGCAGCATCTTTTAACTTACCGAAATTGTGGCTTGAGTTACTACATATGGTTACAGATATGAAAATAAACAACCGAGTAAAAATAAAAGATAACGTGCGTAATTTTTAAAAAGTACATTAAAATTAAATTATAGCATTTTAAATAATAACTTCAAAGACCGTGCAATTATGGAATATTCTCATTTGTTTTTGAAAATGGCTCAGAGTGAACCGAAACATGTCAAACAACCTATTAAAAGTTATTTTACTATGTATTAAATTGTTAATTTACACCTTTTAGCATTTAAAAGAAAAAAAATAGGTCTGATTATGTTCTGATATTTTTAATATCACTATTTCCAAATAGTAATCTTCACGTTATTGAAACACAGATTTGCGTCATTAAATAAAGCAAATATTAATATTCAGAAATAGTGGTATTCAAATAACTAGAGCAAAAATACCCTGTATAAATACTTTGAAGTTTTATGTACAGTTCTGTTGATTCATAGCGTTTTTGCTTTAACCAACGTTTCTCCCTGGTTAATTATAGAGAAATTATCCTTTTTTTTTCATTTCTAATATCTTAATTTTGGTTTTTAATGTATGATAGCCCAAATTCTGTAAAATTTTAACTTAATAGTTCGTTCAAAGATGAAATTATACATTTTGTGTGTGGGTGTGGAATTATGGTAATTTGGGCATGATGTAATAATTTTCACTTTCTGCACATTGGATTTTTTCTCTACATATCTTTATGTATTTTTCCCCCTTATTTTAATTTTGAGAATCTAAAATATTTGGATATATTTATGTATTGTAATTATCGGTTTATCTATTGTCAGTTATTTATGTGGTTTAATGCTTATTATTTACAAAATTTATAGTATATATATATATATATATATATATATATATATATAAACTTATTGCAAAAATTAACCATTGAAACAGAAGCAACTGACCATATATATATATATATATAGGTGGTTGTAACGTTCATTCAATGGTTATATATATATATATGTATATAATTGGCGTTTCTATAATTTTTACTAACACAAAACTTTCTAATATCTATATTAATCAAAGAAAGTTTCGCTCTCTCTGTGTGTCTGTCTGTCTGTCTGCCTGTCGGCGATGGCAAGGAAAATCTAGCGCACCTTGAAGTCTGAAAATTTCGGTGAGGATAGTCCAAAGCAGGTCCTGATGCACCTGCGACTCAGATTTTTAATTTTTTGAGACCCGGGCCACCTAGGCATTTTTACGTTTTTGAGCTCTAAGTTGTTAAGAACTTGTCTCATTTTTACCCGATAAGTCTTCGTGTTTGGGGCCCCATTCTCCATTTAGTTATACCCCCATTTCTTCTTTCCAGTTAAGACCCTCTGGTGCGCGATACGGGGTGACACGTTGAAGTTTTTGTTCCCGAAATTGTTAATAACTTGCTCCCCTTTAATCCGATCTTCTTCGTTTTGGGGGCCTTTTTACATTTAGTCCTTCCCCCATTTCCATATTCCAGTGAAGACCATGGGACCCGGTAAGAGGCGCCTTGAACTTTTTGTGCGCCATGCATTTTTCACCCCCTTAATTGTGTCACCCTTATAATTCATAACTTTAAAGTTGAGTTTTGGACTCCTCTCCTTGGGATACCACCCTCATATTTTTATTGGGGCTTTAGGGCCCTTTTTTAAGCATTTCTATAAGCTTTTATTCTAATGATTAATTTATACCTAATGCATATTTTTGACTAATTAAAGATCTAGAGCGCTAAGTACTGGGACCTTTTACGATGTTTTCCTCTTAGGACCCTGCTCAAAACTACCAGTTGGCCCCTTTTGGGTCCCTTACTATAGCTCTCTTAAAAATTATCCGATTCGCTAGTTGTTTTTTTCTAACAGCTTCCTAGGACTTCCAACTACTACATGAGCGACAAAAAAAAAAATTCCCGGACAAGACCCGGCCAATCTGGGCTCCTTTAAGTTTTTGTGCCCTAAATTGTTAATAACTTCCCCCCCTTTTAATTCGATCTTCTTCGTTTTGGGGCCTTTTCTCTATTTAGTTACTCCCCCAATTCTACATTCCAGTTAAGGTCCTTTGGCCTTGAACTTTTTGTACGCTATGCATTTTTCACCCCCTTAATTGTGACACTCTCCAAATGCATAACTTTAAAGTTGAGTTTTAGACTCCTCTCCACGGGCCATCACCCTCATATTTTTATTGAGGCCGAGGGCTCTTTTTTAAGCATTTCTTTAAAATTTTACTCTAAAGATTAATTTACACCCTATGCTTAATTTCGACTAATTGAAGATCTAATGCGTTAAGTACTAGAACCTTTAAAGATATTTTCTTCTTAGAACCCTGCTCAAAACTATCATTTGCCCTTTTTTGGGCCTCTTACTATAGCTCCCTTAAAAATCTTCCGAGTCACTAGCTTTCTTTTTCTAACAACTTCTTAGGTCTTCCAACTACTGCTTGAAAGACAAAAATATTTCTCGGACCTCAGCTACCACTAATTTTGAATTTAATCTCCTAAAAAGTCTTTAAAACCTTTGAAAAATAAACCGGCTAGCTTCGTACACTCTGACCATGAAATTTTTAAAGTTTGTAAATGCTAAATAAACATTTCTGCTTAAATTGTATATATACAGTCACTTTTATGTGGAAATGGTTTATTTATCAATTTCCAGATTTTAAGAATGTCATACAGTTGGAGAAATAGTCGGTTTGTTTTTTTATGTACTGTAATCACTTTTAGCATGTAAATGTGATTGATTTATCAAGTACATTTGCGATATCTTGTTTGTAGCGAAAATACATAAATTTAATCTATTATTACAGAAATAAATTGTAAATGTGGTAAGTTTTATAATAATAATGTCTATACGACACTCAAATTCGCCTTCTTTATTTTTAAATATATATTACATAAAAATAATTTTAGCTAGCTCCACATCTAAGAAAGTTGTTATTACAGTTGAGTTAAGCAAAATTTTTATTCATAAAACTTATTTTAGTAATAGGGGGGGGGGGGGAATCAATGTTTGCAATGTATTTAAGTTTGTTTAAAATATTTTAAGCTTCTATTATTATTATTATTATTATTATTATTATTAGTAGTAGTAGTAGAAGTAGTAGTAGTAGTAGTAGTATTTAATGCTAAAAACGCTTTTATAAGTAAATTTCGCGTTAGAATAATTTTCACTGACATAAATTTTTCCATCATTCTAATTCTTCTTTTTTATAAATCAACCTACTTTCATTGACTATAAATCTACAATTGTGATACTATCTTTTTAAATGTAGTCAATTGAAAATTGGTTACATAACATTTTTTTGTACAATGGCGAAATGACGTAAATTTAATATAGTCTTAGATAAATAAAATTGTAAATGCGGAAAAGTTTATAATGATCTTTACGAAACGCAAATTAGCTTTCTTTTTTAAAAATAGATACTAAATAAAAATAATTTTAACGCTCATCAAACAAAGCTGTTATTATGGTTGAGTTAACCAAAATCTTCATTCAGAAGACTTATTTTAGTAACTGGAAAAATTCAATCTTTGTAATTTATTGAAGTTTGTTATAAAATCTTCTAAGCTTCTTTTTCTATTATTATTGTTATTATCGTTATTATTATTAAAACTCAAAACTGCTTATTTAAGTAAACTTCGCATTACAATAATTTTCACTAATATAAAAATTTCCGTTATTCTAACTCTAATTTTGCATAAATCAACTTACTTCCATTGACTAAGTATACAATTTTGGTACTATCTGTTTAAATCAGATAGTTATTGGTTACATAACATTTTCTGTACAATAGGGAAATGACGTAAATTTAAATCATTATTACAGAAGTAAAATTGTGAATGAAGAAAGTTTTATAATGTTTCCTTTGACTCCTAAATTCACATAAATTCACCTTATTTTTTTTTTATTATTTACACCAAATAAAAATAATTTTAACTAGCTTCTCATCCAACAAAACTGACGTTATGATTAGCGTTCATTCATACAATTTATTTTAGCAATAAGAAAGATTCACATTCAGCGTTTGTATTGTGTTAAGATTGTTATGAAATCGTCTAAGTTCCTTTTTTTTTCTTAATTTTAAGACCATTTGTTTTAAATTACATTCGGGTTACAATAATTTTCCGTAATGTAAAACTTCTTATTATGATTTTGTGTAAATCAACCAAATTCCATTTATTAAGTAAAACTGCGATGCATGATTCTTGACTGCCAATTTTCGGGTAGGGTGAGTGAGGGGGGGGGGGGGGGGATTGTTTATTTGTTGATTTTTCTTTCATCAAATAAACATATTTCGTACCAGAAAAGTTATTTCATAAAAAGTGTTATTTTTATTTGATACTTATTAGTTTCTTTGTTTATAAATAATTTTGTTGATCAGTTGATTTTTTCAAAATTAAAAATTTCTGTTTGAAATATATTTATTTGATTTGAAAAAAACCCCAAACGCTGACAGCATTTTTTAAATATAGTCAATTGCTAATTGATTAAACTCTTTCTGTACGATGGCCAAATGGCGTAAATTATTTATTAGAGAAACAAAACTGTAAATGCTGAAGGTTTTATAATGTTCTCTTTGACATACAAATTCATCTTCATCTTTTTAAAAATAGAACATAAAAATAATTTTAACTAGCTTTCATCAAACAAAGGAAAACAATTGTTTCGGTTGAGTAAGCGGAATCTTCTTTCATAAGATTTTTTTTATCGTTATTACTGCGCTTGTATTTTGTTTACATTACCATAAAATCTTTTCAGCTTATGTTTTTCTTATCTCCTCTTACTGCAAAATAGTTTTTGAGTTTAAAATAATTGAGTTTTGATATTAAAATAATTGAGTTTTGAGATTAAAGTAATCGAGTTTTGAGTTTAATATAAAATTTTTTCACATTCAAATTCTGATCTTATATAAATGAAACTATTTTCCTTTTATTAAGTACAATTGTGATATCTCAAATATAATAAATTTTGAACTGATTATTCTGATTTTTTAGTGTCAAACCTTGCATTTCAACATCATTTTTGAAAATAACTGTTAGATAAATAATCATTTTCATTTCTAGATAAATAACTTTTAGTTATTTGGAATTTGAAAGTAAAATCTATGAATCTTTTAGAATGTGCGCGGGCAAATTGACTGATAAAACCTTTATTAATTATGCCATTGATTCAAAAATATCTTTAAAAAGTAATAAGCATAAATAACTTGTTTTGTCTGTCTAGCGATTTAATAAAGTTTTAACTGATTATTTTATTTTTTTTAATGTCAAACCTTCATTTTCAACATCATTTTTGAAAATAACTGTTATATGAATAATCATTTTAATTTATCGATAAATAAGAATTACTTATTTCGAATTTGAAAGCAAAATCTATTAATCTTTTAGCATGTGTGCGGGGAAATTGACTGATAAAACCTTTATTGATTATGCCATTGATTCAAACATATCTTTAAAACGTAATAAGCATAAACAACTTGTTTTGTCTGTCTAACGATTTAATAAATTTTTAACTGATTATTTTATTTTTTTTTTATGTCAAACCTTCAATTTCAACATCATTTTTGAAAATAACTGTTATATGAAGAATCTTTTTAATTTATCGATAAATAAGAATTAGTTATTTGGAATTTGAAAGCAAAATCTATGAATCTTTTAGCATGTGCGCGGGCAAATGACTGATAAAACCTTTATTGATTATGCCATTGATTCAAATATATCTTTAAAACGTAATAAGCATAAACAACTTGTTTTCTCTATCTAACGATTTAATAAATTCTTAACTGATTATTATGATTCTTTATTGTCAAACTTTCAATTTCAACATCATTTTTTGGAAATAACTGTTAGATAAATAATCAGTTTCATTTGTAGATAAATAATAATTAGTTATTTGGAATTTGAAAGTAAAATCTATGAATCTTTTCTCATGTGCACTGGAAATCTGACAGAAACTGACAAAAACACCTTTACCGATTATGTCATTGATTCAAAAACATTCTTAAAAAGTAATAAACAAAAACAAATTATTTCATTTTTCTAGCGATTTAATTCTAGCGATAATTCTAGCATAATTCTAGCGATTTAATCTTTTGACTAGTTATGTGAAAAGTGTTAGTTATAAAATAAATTTAGTGATATAACTAAATAATTTTTATTAAAGCTCCAATTCTTCTCTAATAGCTTCTCTAATATCTTCTCTAACTCTTTCTTTCTGATAAATTCATGAAGTTATTTATATCCTCACATGTTTAAAGTTTTGAGATCTTCTCATTCCAGTTTCCAAACATCGAATAACTTTTTATCATTTGCCTGTAAGTGGAGAATTCGTTAGAAAATGCTGCCAAATTTGGTATTTAAAAATGATTTTCGGGGCACGACAATTCTGAAAAGTTGAATCATCAAATTACAAAAATATAATCAAAAACTATAAAATTTGCAGGCAAATGAAAAAAAAAATGTCATTTTTTTAAAAATCCAAACAAACATATGTCATGATTTTACACATGTAAGAATGCAAACAATTTTATAATATGTAAGAAGATTTCTTTGGAAAATCAAGGTTTAAGAACACTCTTAAATGTAAAATATGAATCCAATTCGTTACTTAACTATGTTACATTTAACAATGTTTTAATGAAGAAACACAAACTTTCGAGTTTATAAAAATATCTTTCTGTCATAAGATCTCAAGCTATTTTGAAATTTTCATGAGTGTTCGAAAGTAATTGCACTATATTTTGTGCACCATTTTAACTCCTTTAAGGCTGATCTCAAATTCAAACTGGCAACTTTGTAATACATTTTTAATTCATATTTGTTCACAAAGGTATCAAATTGGCAGATGCTCTTATCAAGAAACTATCTAATCGAACTCGTGTTTCATTTTTTCGGTAAAGGCAGAAGATTTTTTAGAAAATTCTGTGAAAGTTGGTGGTTTGAAGCATCGCAACAGCACAGGAAAGCAAAAAGACTGCCGTCCGGAAAAACAATTGTTTATAACTTACGTTGTAATTCATTTATCGGAAAACGAAAAAAAAACTGTTTGATTACAAATCACTTGAATAATCATTCCTGCAAGTATAATACATTTATGTTTAAAAATGAGTCAGAAAATTTTGAGTTGTTGAGCGGGGAGAAATTTTTTTTTGCAAACCGCCTTAAGATACTGTAGTTTCTGAGCTCCTGATAGTTTTTGATTATCTATAGTAGCAGTTTAAACAAATCAGAAAATGTGAATCATTCATCTAAAATACCTGAAAAAGAAGAAAGTTAGGTAATTTAATCTCATTAGAATTAGAAGTAACATTGTTTATATTATCTCTTTTTATAAACTTCAAATTTATTCTAATATATATATATCTAATATGTAACATTTCATCCAAGGTTTCAAAAAATTCTTCCCTTCCATTACTATATTTTCAATTTCATCATCTTTACATAGCCCAAAAATATTACGGAAAATAATTTTTAATTCCTCAGTAAATCTGTTTCGAACTGCATTTATTTTGTCTGAATCTAAAGTACCTAACTCTTCCAAAGTTTTATTGTTTAAGCACGTTAACAAATTAGCAACCTTCTTTCGATTTAAATGCGCTTTAAAACACATTATGAAAATAACAAAAAGATAAAATAGATAAATACACTTATTTCAAAACCAGAAATGAAGAAACAAAAATATTCCTTAAAACTCAACTAATGAATCAATCGAAAACAATATGAGTTCTATTAAACAACAATTACAAAATAAAAGAATTAAACAACTCACTTAAAATTCCTTCAAAAATACCCAAGACGGACTATGAATTCCACGAAAAGAAAATGTCTCATATTTCACATAAAATGTTATTACGTAATAAGTAGAGTATTTCATCGATTCACAAAGCAGGACACAATCGAAACTACTTTCGAATTTCTTAAAAAGCTCCGGCTCGACGGACCAAATTATTTTATAAAGAATTTCACAATGGACTGTATAACGCTGGGTTTTGAAAAACATACAAAAAATTATTCTGATGGTGGAACATTGTTTATTTCACTATAAAAAGAATTATATCATTTCGTTATGCTTGTTCACACATCCAAGCAAACATTTCACAACACACTCAAGAGAAAATTTTTCCCCACTCATCGGATATTTTTTTTATCAAAGGCATCGGATCGCCATCTATGCTATAGAAAAACAATTAAACATAAATTCAACATTTAAGAATCAAACAATCTCCAGTACACGTTTATTATCAAACTCGTACATTTTCATTACAAGTTTTACTGCTAATTGCGTTTTAACTTAGAATCTCAAGGAAGATGTCAAATCCTTTTCTGGAAAACTTAATTTTTTTATTATCTTTTTCTCTTTCCTTTAAAATTTATTTCCAAACATTTTAGACCAAAAACTACCCTGAAATAGTTAAAAAAATATGAAAAGTTATCTAAATTTAATCTAAAAATTTAATCTTTATAATATTTTATTTTTAAAATTTTATCGGGTCTGTTGCTCATAGAAGAATTCTTTATCATGCGCTAACTTTATTTTTTAGCAAAAATTTTTTGTTATGTTTCTACAGCAAGTTTAGTTTCAGGATTTTGTAAAATTTGAT
The DNA here is from genome assembly GCA_963931845.1 of Maratus michaelseni. Taxonomy (NCBI): domain Eukaryota; kingdom Metazoa; phylum Arthropoda; class Arachnida; order Araneae; family Salticidae; genus Maratus; species Maratus michaelseni. Next base: position 96,761,760 of record OZ007591.1, read on the forward strand.
TTTTATTGATTTTTGTATATGATAATTTAAAAATGACTTATTGCCCTGTAGTAACAAGCATAACCGCTGGAAATGGATTTCCCATTTTCCTCTATAATCTTATTTTAGACGGCGGTTTATTTTTATGCTTTAACATTTGAAATATATTTCATTCTAACGAAAACCATATCTTGCTCTAAAAATAACAGCAAAATCAATCTTTTAAAAATAATTTTCTAAAATAATATGTTAGGGTATGTTCTAGAAATAGTTTCTAAAATAATAATCTAGGCTAAAAAATATATTCTTATTTGTATTTTGAAATATTTTAATAAATTACCCTTTTAATTTAATAATAGCTTCATAAATTTTAGAAACTATAATCAAAAGCAGGCTATAAAAAGATTTAAAAAAAATATTTTTCTAATTGTCACTTGAAGTCATACACTAAAAAATATACCTTTGATGTAACAACAGTTTAAAAAACTTTCAGAAAAATAATCACGTATTGTAAAAAATTGCTTCTAAATGTGATTTTAAGTACAATAAAAAAAAATGTATTATTTTGATTTTATAATAGCATTATACTTTTTCGAAAAAGTAACAAACATGTTAAACAAAAAGAGAAATAAAGAAATCTTGTCTGCTATTTACTTCTACTTTTTTTTCGCTAATGTTGTCACATTTATAACCCTCGCCTAGTCATCTTAAAAACAGAATCCGATTCTAAGACATCTTCACGGATATCCTCTAATTTCTGCTACCAAAGCACTCCAGAAATTCACACTGATTATCCGAAACATTTTTTTTTTTTTTTTTCAAATTACTCTCTTCACAGAGAGCAAAAACTGATTCCAAATTAAAGTTTGAAATCGGAGTTTAAAAACTGCATGCACTTCGTTGTGTTGATGGGTGGTCTATAATAGTGCTTTCTGGGCGCGTTCAAATAAGATAAGAGATTTCAATTAATTACTATGTCAAATGTAGAACTGAGTGAAGAGAGCGAAAATATTCACAGGACAGTCGCTCTACTGTACAGCTTAATGAGTCATGTGCGAAGCTAATTAAAAACGGGAATTAAATTGTTGAGCACCGTCTTGATAGACGAGAAGATAATTCGATAAAATGGCTTGTTCTGTGACCTTGGATTTAAAGATAAAGTTAAATTACATTGAAACAGAGCAACAAAACAATATTTACAATAAAATCTTTAAAAAAATTGTACTTTTGTCAATTTACATGTATAGTTTGTCTTGATAGATGAAAAGATAATTCTATAAAATGACATGTTTGATAACCTTGGTTTTAAAAATAAACCGCAAAAATGTCTACAAAACAAAGTTAAATTACTATAGAAACTTTCAAAAAAAGTTTACAATAAAAATTTAATGTCAATTTATATAATACAACAGATTTGTTTCAACATTAAAAATATATATATATATATTTGAATTTTATAAATTTATTTGAAAATATGTCTAATTTCTTTGTTTTTTTTATATACATTGGCGCATACAAGATTGCGAACCTGATAGGCTAAGCCTTGCGAAACCTGATAGGCGAGAAGAAAGTGGCTAATTAGAAATTAATAAATTAAGATAATTATGTAAATATTGAATGAAAAGTTAAGAGGAATGTGAAAACGTTAATTAAATTAGTATTATGTGAAAAAATAATTAAATTAAATTAAATTAATGTATTAATACATTGTCAGTGCATAATAGTATTATTTCTATAAGTAAATAATAATTTTTAAAAAAAGGGGGGGGGGAAGTGAAGAAAATATTCAAAAAGAACAAAAATAGTAATTAAAGAAAGATGATTAATGAAGTTAATTAGCTATGACATTGTGCTACATAAATCCAAGAAGTTAAATAAAATTCTGTAGATTAAATTAAAACTGCCTATTAGATGATACGAAATCACTGCTATTATATAGAAAGGAAGTATACTGTAAGAATAATTATTAATTTGGAAGAAATAATTAATGAAAAAAATAATAATTTAGATATAATAAGTGTGATGATTTAGTGATTAAAGTGACATTGTCCTAAACAAATAAAAAAAAGTTAATTAAAAGAAATACAAAAAATAAATAATATGAAACGAATTTTGTTAAAATAAAATGAAGTGAACAGAATCAGCGAAAGTATAACATGTAATGAAAGGATTCAAAATAAACTAATAACCCACTCACTCTCTTTTTTTTGTAATTAACCATTGCATTTTAATTATCCATACAACACCTCCACCCCTCCATACTCTAACATCTACCCTCCCATCCGTCCTATTTATTTTGTTTTAATTTATTTTTTTAATTTAATATTTAATATTTTTTTCAATTTTTATTGCGTAATGATTTAATTTTTTTTTTCATACCACACCTCCCTCCTCCATACTCTAACATCTACCCACCCATCCGTCCTGCAGATTCGATCATGGGCTAACTACTATATTAAAGAATATATGAACTTTTTGAAAAACCATATTGTAATGCATCATAAATAAGTTGTTTCATATTTATATGATGAGAAGCACATAGTCGTTTTATTCTAAAGATATGATTAAGAAGTATATTACGATAAATATATTCGAATTCTTTTGAGCAGCCGTGTATAGGATCTATAGATTTTTTACACATCACATGCTTTAGTAAAATGTAATTCAGCTATAAAACACAAAACATATTTGAATATTTTTTTCAGCATTTAATGCCCATATATGATGATTTGAATAATTTTATGCAGCCCTGTATATGATCTACTGATTTTTATACACACCACACATATTAAGTTCAAATATAATTCAGATAGGAAACGCATAATACAACCAACCGCATCTGAAAACGCACTTCCAGCGATTATTGCTTATACACAGTACTGTAATATATATATATGTGTGTGTGTGTGTGTGTGTGTGTGTGAGAGAGAGAGAGAGAGAGAGAGAGAGAGAGAGAGAGAGAGTGATGAGAGTCATGGTGCTTATGGCAAATTATGTTGTGATAGATAAGAAGATAATTTTCCAAAATGATCTGTTTTATAATCTTTGATTTAAAGATAAACAAACCAGAGAGTCAACCCTTCAAAATAGGCATTAAATTACATTAAAATTTTACGATGAAAGATTTACATTACAAGTTCAAAATTCTTTCATTAGTTTTAATATTCATACATACATTAGAGAATTACATACTTGATTAAAATTAACACAATCACTATATCATCGTATGGAAATTCAGATTGATTACCCGAAGTATATTTTTTAACCTCTATCTTTACAAGACGTTGTAAAAATTAGTTAAAATTAAAGTTTGAAATCGGAGTTTAAAAACTGTATGCACTTCGTTGTGTTGCTGGGTTGTCTTTAATAGTGCATTCTAGGCGCGTCCAAATGAGATAAGAGATTTCAGTTAATTACTATTTCAAATGCAAAGCTGGGTGAATAAAGTGAAAATATTCAAAAGGCAGTCACTTTACTATACAACTTAATGAGTGCGAAGCTAATTAAAAACAGGAATTAAATTATTGAATAATGTCTTGATAGATGAGACGATAATCCTTCTATAACCTTGGGTTTAAAGATATACAAACACGAGAATTAAGTTTAGGAAACAAAAGTTAAATTAAATTTTAAAGAAACAATGAAAAAAAATAGTTATTCCTATTTTTAAAGTATGTTAGGTAACCTATATTTTGGTTATTATTATTGGGATAATTAGCATCATTATTTAACAGCAAAGTATCATGTTTCTAAAGTAGAATTAGAAGAGAACAGGTATCAAATCTTTAAACGCCAATAAGTACATAAATAATTACAGCAATTGTAATTCCCATTGTTATTCCTTTGATTTTTCTTGTTAAAACTGATTTTCGATAAATGAATTTCAAGTTTGAAATTTGAGATTAATTTTGGTAAATTAATTTTAAATTAAAATTTTAAATCGGTATTTAAAAATTATATGCACTTCGTTATGTTACTGGGTGGTCTCTAATAGTGTTTTATGGAAACTTTAAATAAGATTGAACATTTCAATTAATTACTATGTCAAATGTGGAGCTAAGTGAGGAGAGAGAAAATATTCACAGCACAGTACAACTTAATGAGTCATGTTCGAATATAATAAAAAACAGGAATTAAATTTTTAAACACCTTCTTGATAGACAAAAACGTAATTCGATAAAATGACGTGTTTTGTAACATTGGATTTAAAGATAAAGCCACAAAAATGTTAAAAATAAATCAAAAAGAGAAAAATGCTTATACAAATAAAAATATATAAAAGGCCCACGAATGTACCCATCTTTAGCAATAGCAAGTGGAAGAAACAAGATAATTAAGTTAGAATTTAATAACTTCCAGGATGTGGGGCTACAGCACGAGGCCACCTATAATTTGCCCGTTCATCATAACCAGTGAGATTGAACAGTTCAGGATTAGGAATAGAAAGAATTTTGCCAAAAAAGTTTATTGCGTTATTTTCAATAATTTTTCGAATATGATTTATGTTAAGGTTATTATGAATTTTTTAATTCCTGCAATATCAGAGGGTTTTCCTGATACCTCTTAGAATGTTATTTTTGTCAATCTGAATTTTTTTTATGTCAGAACTTGCCACAGAACACCAGATCGAAGGCGAAGATGAAAGTAATGACTAAAATGGTGGTGTTCAAGTTCAAGGGTTTCGTGCACCCTAAACGGCACCTATAGTTTTATATAATATAAATTAAAAATAATATAAGTTGACACATTACAATAGTCAACATTACATAGTCATTACGTAGTCAACAAATATAATAAATATAAATTAAAATTTTTAACTCGTCTCGTAGAGGTTAAATAAAATTTCTCGTAAAAAAAAAAAATTTTTTTTTATTTAGTCGGTTAAAGCTCTAATACAGTGGCCAAACTTCCCTGAAGTGGGGAGATTTATGGGAAGTATTGAAAAAATCATTTACTAAATTTTCAAATTTTTGACGATCTGAAAAGATAGAATATACAATAAGTTGCTTATACGTAGAACGGTGAGAGGTTATTGTATGTGAAACACAAATTACGAGCACTTGAGTGAAAAGTGGGTCAAATATTCCCAATCTCCCTTATATATAACATGATGTTAATGTTGAATTCTCCCTTAATAGATGAAAAAATAATTCTGCGAAATAACACCTATTATACTTAACTATTACTTTCCCACATTCCTTTTAAGTGATGAATTTCTTGCTGTTACTCGGTCAATCCACTTGAAATTTTAGTTGTTCGATATTTTGAGTCTTTAAAATATCTTTCAGAGCTTGAATAAAATCCTACTTTGGATAAATAAATGATTAAAGTCCCATCCATGTGTGTTACAGAAAATAAATTACTCTTACTGAAAGACAAAAGGTAAAGTGAGAAATTTTTGAGATAACCGAATAAATTGGCCTTTGTTCTTTGCAGCAAAGAGTGTATTGTTAGGAAGAATAATTTAGTACAATAATTTGTCCGAATTTTGCGAAAGTGTGATTGAAAAATTTCGATGTTTAAAAATAGAGTTTAAACAAACGATAAAGTCAACCCTACAAAGAACAGGTTAAAAATAAATTGAAATAAAAGGCAACAGTGAGTTTACAATAACAATTCAAATTTTTTATACTTTTTGTCAATTTTTCAATTCATGTTAGGAAACACATATTTGATTATTATTAACATAATCGTTATTATCATATAGTAATTCTCATTGAATACGCGAAACATTTTTTTTAATTCTGAGATGCAAAAATTGAGTCAAAATTAAAATTTGAAATAGAAATATTAAGACTGCATGCATTTTATTGTATTGTTGGGGTAGTCTTTCATAGCGCTTTCTGGGCACGTTCAAATAAGATAAGAAATTTCAAAATTAATTACAATATCAAATGTGGAGCTGAGTGAAGAGAACCATTATCATCATAAAAGTATCAATGAATACCCGAAATATATATATATTTTTAATTACTTACTATCTGAAGTGCCTATCTTACGAGTTACAAAAGTTGAATATATTAAAGTTTAAAATGGGAATTTAAAATTGCATGCATTTCGTTATGTTGTTGGGCTGTCTTTAATAGTGCTTTCTAGGCACGTTCAAATAAGATAAGAGATTTCAATTAATTACAATATCAAATGTGGAGCTGAGTGAAGAGAACCATTATCATCATAAAACTATCAATGAATACCCGAAATATATATATATATTTAATTACTATCTGAAGTGCCTATCTTACGAGTTACAAAAGTTGAATATATTCAAGTTTAAAATGGGAATTTAAAATTGCATGCATTTCGTTATGTTGTTGGGCTGTCTTTAATAGTGCTTTCTAGGCACGTTCAAATAAGATAAGAGATTTCAATTAATTACGATATCAAATATGGAGTTGAGTGAAAAAAAAGAGAATACTCTACTATACAATTTAATGAATCATGTGCGTAGGAAATGAATTGTTGAATAATGTCTTGATAGATGAGACTATAATCCTATAAAATGGCTTAACCTTGGCGTTGAAGATAAACAAATCAGACATCAGTAGCAAAGCAATATTAAGCCAATATTCTTTGTACTAACTATATCTTAGCCAATATTCACAATACAGGCATGAAGTATTGCTCCAACATTGGGATAGTAACATTTTGTCAATAATGGAACAATATTGGAAAGAAATACTTTTGTACTTCTGATGTAAAGCCAATATTTTAGTAAGAATGAAGAGTCATTACAAATATTTCCAGGGTAAATCAATAACTTAATATGGTAACTCATTGGAAGTATTTAATATTGTTGCAAAATTGGGTTACAATCTCCAATATAACAAATCTTGGATTTCTACTGGGGGGAAATAAAATATACCAAATAAATGTTAAATTACACTTAAAAGTGTACAATAAAAATTCAGAATTTCTTGTACTTACAAGGAGACCGCCAAACATGATGCGCACAGATTTTGATGTTTTTAAAGTATGTTGTAGGGGTCATACCCCGAACTATTCAAGTCAAAGGTTTCCTTCAAATGGGCTTTAGTTTTCGAGAAATTTCGGGTTAAAGTTCAGCATGCATTTCAAATACCCATTAATTCGCTATCTTAATCGAGGTCTTCGTGGCTCGGTGCTAGCGCGTGCGATTTGAGAGCCGGAGATGATGGTTCTGTCCTCTAATGTGACTTTTACCTTTTTATAATAAATTTAATATACTTGTCTCGTTATAAGTTTTATGCAGAATTATGAATTCTGCATCTTTGAACTTTTTGATATTTTCCTAATAAATTCCATTTACATATTCGAATTTTTCGTGAAAATTTATAGTTTTTGCGCAATTTTTATTCTAATATTTCGGTTGATGAAAATCCAAACTATTTTAAGTCTTGATATCTCGTCTTTTTAAAATGATTCTTGTTTACATTTATGTATATTTAATTATTTATTTATCGTATTTATGAAATAATGCATTTTTTTAGCTGCATTTTCTATTTAAAAAAAAATTAATTGATTAAGAAAAAATTAATAAAATAATGTATCCTTTTAATATTTGATTTGTTCTAAATATATTGAAATATGTTAACTGCTGAAATACTAAAATATTTATCATTACCGACATCGACATTTTTAGTTTATTAAATATGGAACTAATTGTGTGATACATATCGCAAAAATATTCTAAACAAATTCCGCATTCAAAATCGCCTTTAAATATATTCTTTACGTAAATTGTTTTAACAATACTGGAAGAATGTATAAATTAGCATATTATATATTCTTTAAATACTTAAATTGTGATAAATATATTTAAAAATGCATTAAATTTGGAAAAGAAATTATTTCAAACGTGGTAATTGTCTTTAAAAATACTTAAATTGTGATAAATATTAAAAAATGCATTAATTTTTCGTAATAATTTACATTTATTTTTTTTTTTTTTTTTTTTTTTTGTGCAGTTTTGAAATTAATATTTCACGAAATTCCAAACTAATGTATGTCTAGATTTTGTTTATTTTGTTTATTATTATTTACACTTTATATTTTAATAACCGTTTTAAAATAATACTTTTTTTAACTTTATGAAATTTTAAATAAAATTTTGTATTCTTTAATAATTTATACAAAATATTTTTTATTTCAAATCTTCTAAAGGTATGTATAATTAGGTAATTTCAACAACATATCTTGAAAGGAGTAACAAAATATTAAAACAATAACGCTTATATCCAAGTTTTAGCCAGTTATGTATATATATATATATATATATATATATATATATATATATATATATATATATATATATATATATATTGTTATTTAAATACATTTAACTGCAAAGTTCAAACTTAACATCATTTTTGATTTGCACAAATAAAAAATAATATATTACAATTAATTTTTTTAAAATTCTAACAAGTCGATGCCATACAGAAAAATTCAACTAGAAATGAAAAATCGTTTGTAAATTACAATAGCTATAAAAAATACCTGGAAAAAATCGTCTGCAATGACTTTTACGGTAATATCAGAATAAATAAAATTTTCTTTTTATCCATTTCGTTTAATCCTTTGCAGACAATTACCACGTTTTGAAATAATTTCTTTTCCAAAATTAATGCATTTTTTAATATTTATCACAATTTAAGTATTTTTAAAGACAATTACCACGTTTGAAATAATTTCTTTTCCAAATTTAATGCATTTTTAAATATATTTATCACAATTTAAGTATTTAAAGAATATATAATATGCTAATTTATACATTCTTCCAGTATTGTTAAAACAATTTACGTAAAGAATATATTTAAAGGCGATTTTGAATGCGGAATTTGTTTAGAATATTTTTGCGATATGTATCACACAATTAGTTCCATATTTAATAAACTAAAAATGTCGATGTCGGTAATGATAAATATTCTAGTATTTCAGCAGTTAACATATTTCAATATATTTAGAACAAATCAAATATTAAAAGGATACATTATTTTGTTAATTTTTTCTTAATCAATTAAATTTTTTTTAAATAGAAAATGCAGCTAAAAAAATGCATTATTTCATAAATACGATAAATAAATAATTAAATATACATAAATGTAAACAAGAATCATTTTAAAAAGACGAGATATCAAGACTTAAAATAGTTTGTATTTTCATCAACCGAAATATTAGAATAAAAATTGCGCAAAAACTATAAATTTTCACGAAAAATTCGAAAATGTAAATGGAATTTTTAGGAAAATATCAATAAGTTCAAAGATGCAGAATTCATAAATCTGTATAAAACTTATAACGCGAAAAACATATAAAATTTATTAAAAAAGGTAAAAGTCACACGAGAGGACAGAACCCTCATCTCCGGCTCTCAAATTGCGCACACTAGCACCGAGCCACGAAGACCGCGTTTAAGAGTGCGAACTAATGGGTATTTGAAATGCATGCTGAACTTTAACCCGAAATTTCTCGAAAACTAAAGCCCATTTGAAGGAAACCTTTGACCTGAATAGTTAGGGGTATGACCCCTACAACATACTTTAAAATCATCAAAATCTGTGCGCATCATGTTTGGCGATCTCCTTGTTAGATTTTCGATTATACGCTCGGGAATATGTACTCATGTTATAATTATTTCCATAATTATCCTCAAGATCATTATTATTATTATTATTAAATAGCAGAGTATCGGGTTTCTGAAGTGTATTTAAATTATTATAATATTGTATAATGTGTCTAATTATCATTGTGTTGCTTTGTGGCTTGTAATGGAGCTGTCTTGATGGGTTCAAGTAAGCCATTTAAATTTATTACTATACGAAATGTAGAACTGTGTAGAAAGAGAAAGTAGTCACCAAACAATTCTACTATGCAACGGAATGTGTGATGTGCGAGGATAATTAAAAACAGGAATTAAATTGTTGAATTCTGCGTTGATAGATTAAAATATAATACTGTTAAATGGCTTGTCTTTGTAACCTTGGATTTAAAAATAAACAAGTTGGAGCATAAAGTCGAAAAAATAAAACTTATATTACATTAAGAGGGTTTAATAAAATGTTTGCAGTAAAAATTCTTTGTTTTGAAAATTTTAATGTTTGTATCATGTTTTTAACTAACATAAAAAGAATCATATTTATTAATATTTATTATTATTATCATTATTAAGTATGAGAATATCAAACTTTTGAATTGTATTTAGATGAATAAATAATTCTGTAAAGTTTATAACATTGCGTTAAAAAAAAAAAAAAAAAAAAAAAAACAGAAAATCATGTTGATAAAACAGAAGATATATTACATATTAAAAAGTTACAATTAAAGGTTTACAATAAAAATTCAAAAAATTCATAATTTTGCGATTTTTCGAATTTACGTTAGGCCAACTGATATTTTGATTAAATAAAATATTATCAGGTAAATGTGTGTTTTTTTCTTATTAATTAGAATGGGTTTAGTATCATATTTATCACACTGCTTCATATCGGTAAATTGTACTTTGTGCCATTTATAAATCATTCACGATAAAATTTAAACTTTTAGCTGAAAATTTCAAGTAATATTTAAAAAATATATTTTTCATTTTATTTGTACTGTTTAAATAGTTTTTACGTAAAGATGAATGAAATGAACTCGTAAAGGGTTAAACTTACTATTCTTAGTTAAAGAAAAAAAAATATGTTTTTTTCTCCTTTTCTTTATAATTCTGATGATATCCAATTATATTTTTAAGTAGGATATGCATGCCGAATTTGGTTACGTGATTTGACAACAAAAATTGTTACAGAACTTTCTGTCATTTTAAAAATTCAAATTACTTCTAACTCCCAATTCAAATGACAGGAGAATAATGTATGTTGCGTTACAATGGAATAAATTCATCAGATAAGCTCTCTATTATATATTTCATGGACTAATAGACGAATTTATCAAGGACTTCAGCAACATGTGAAGTGTAAAGAGTTGTATTTACTAGTGCTTTCCCAAATTCCTTTGAAGTGGTAAATGTTTTGCTATTAGTCGGTCAATCCACTTGAAATTTTAGTTGTTGGATATTTTGAGTCTTTAAAATATTTTTCAGAGTTTGGATAAAATCCAACTTTGAATAAATAAATGATTAAAATCCCATTCATGCGTGTTACGGAAAATAAATTACTCTTACAGAAAGACAAAAGGTAAAGTGAGAAATTTTTGAGATGCTCGAATAGATTGGTCTTTGTTCTTTACAGCAAAGAGTGTATTGTTGAGCCGAATAATTCAGTACAGTAATTTATTTGTACGAGTTTTACGCAAGTGTGATTGTAAAATTTCGAGATTAAAATGCTCGCTGTGGTGAACTTTCCACCCTGAAATGAACGATGAACACTTTGTTCAATTAAAAAAAAAAACAAAAAAACTAAAAATTCAGAAGAATTTAATTCAGAAATTTCCGCTGTTAGAACAACAAGATCTGTGAAAAACGTTTATTTAATCAGAATGCATTCCATAGTAATTGTTCTCGAAACTACAATGGCTTTCCCTATATCTATCTTGAGTGTCAAAAAGGTATCTCTGCATTACTTGAGTTGATAAGAATAATGTAATACAACGTTTTACTTGAATGTTGTGCAAGTGTGATTGAAAAATTTCGAGATTAACATATTTGTTCTGATAAACTTTCCGTCCTGAAATGAACAATGAACACATTGTTCAATGAAAAAAAAAATTAATGCTTCAGAGAAATTTAATTCAGAAATTTCAGCTATTACAACAACAAGATGTGTGAAAAACGTTTATTTAATCAGAATGCATTCCATGAAAATTGTTCTGGAAACCACAATGTTTTTCTTTATATCTGTCTTGAGTGTCAAGAAATTGTCCCTGCATTATTTCAGTTGATAAGAAAAATGCAAAACAGTGAGTTACTTGAATTTTGCTCAGGTGGGATTCTAACATTTTAACATTAAAATGCTGGCTTTGGTACACTTTCCGTCCTGAAATGAATGATGAACACATTGTTCAATGAAAAAAAAAATAACGCTTCAGTGAAATTTAATTCAGGAATTTCAGCTATTACAACACCAAGATGTGTGAAAAACATTTATTTAATCAGAATGCATTCCATGACAATTGTTCTCGAAACCACAATGTTTTTCTTTATATCTGTCTTGAGTGTCAAGAAATTGTCTCTGCATTATTTGCGCTGATAAGAAAAATGCAATACAATTTGTTATTTGAATTTTGCCGAAGTGTGATTGAAAAATTTCGACATTAAAATGCTCGCTTTGGTAAACTTTCTGCCCTTAAATGAACGATAAACACATTGTTTAAAAAAACTAAGCTTTAGGAGAACTTAATTCAGACATTTCAGCTATTACAACAACAAAATGAGTGAAAAACGTTTATTTAATCAGAATGCATTCCATAGTAATTGTTCTCGGAACTACAATGGCTTTCTCTATATCTGTCTTGAGTGTGAAGAAATTGTCTCGGCATTATTTGAGTTCATAAGAAAAAGGCAAAACATTGAGTTACTTGAATTTTTCTCAAGTGTGATTCTAACATTTTGACATTAAAATGCTCGCTCTGATAAACTTTCCGTCCTGAAATAAACGATGAACACATTGTTCAATGAAAAAATAATAATAAGGATTCAGGAGAATTTAATTCAGAAATTTCAGCAATTACAACAACAAGATATCTGAAAAACGTTTATTTAATCAGAATGCATTCCATAACAATTGTTCTCGAAACCACAATGCTTTTCTTTATATCTGTCTTGAGTGTCAAGAAATTGTCTCTGCATTATTTGAGTTGATAAGAAAAATGCAAAACAGTGAGTTACTTGAATTTTGCTCAGGTGTGATTCTAACTAACATTTTGACATTAAAATGCTCGCTTTGGTAAACTTTCCGTCCTGAAATTAACGATGAACACATTGTTCAATGAAAAAATAAATAAAACTTCAGAAGAAATTAATTCAGAAATTTCAGCTATTACAAGAAGAAGATGAGTGAAAAACGTTTATTTAATCAGAATGCACTCCATTAAAATTTTTCTCGAAACAACAGTGTATTTCTCTATGTCTATCTTCAGTGTCAAGAAGTTGCATCGTCATTATTTCAGCTAATAAGAATACCGCTATAAATATGTAGTGCTTCAAGAAAGTCCAGTTTAAGTATGGAAGTGGAAGATAATTTTAGTTGAGTTAAGGTCAAAGGTGTGGTTCATCTTCCAGCAACATTTTTCAATGGCCGATTTGTTAGTTTCTTGTTTTTGAATATATTGCTTGTGCTCTGTATTTAGAAAATTTTAAACCACTATTGATTTGTCCAATATAGGAAAGACCACACTGATAATTAATGCAATAGCATACCTGCCAACCTACCGATAATTTCCGTAAAACTTCTATTACATCTTCTGTAGCAAAATAAAATCGTTTTGAACCATAAAAATGGTTCATTAAAAAGTATCTTGTTCATTAGTTGTTCTGACTTAACTTTATTTATAAGGAATTTTTTTTGGTATGAAACATGTTTATTTCAACTATGTCAAGTTGACGCAATTTTACAGAAATTATTGGTAAGTTGGCAGCTATGCAATAGATACCCCAGGAATTAGATATCTTAATGGAATATTTTAGTTTGAAGAAAATTGGTTAATTGACAGAGGTGAATTTTTTTTATGTCAAGTTGCCTAAGGATTTTAGCAATAGAAAAGCTGGATTTGGGAAAGAAAGGTAAAGTAATGTTAATCTTGGAAACAGAAGGAGATTGAGGTGAATTTCAAAGTGAACTATATCTATAAAAAACATAAAAACATTATTAATTGTGACTTCGCTATTCCCCCATAGTCAGTTTGTTGAAAAAATTATATAAGAACCTCCTGTTCATAATTTCCACTTCTATTTTTTCACATTACTATTTTTTTTCCTATATAATTTCATATTGGCTGTTCCCCGTAATTTTCTGTAATTCTATTGGTCAATAAACCTTTCTCTGGAATCCTAATCTCCTACATATTAATGAACAAAATTCCATCATTCTTTGCACTGATGCGCATTTCCAGCGTTCTGTGTGCTGGATATTGGCTGTAGTTTGAATTTCTCTATTCCACAGTTCTAGATCAGAGGTAAGGAGTTGTTCTTCATAAACATTTCATCCAAGTTCAAGTGTTCGCACTGATGGCAGTATGCTAATGCTACCGAAATTAGTTTACAATAAGTTAAAACTTTCTGGTGCTAAAAATATTGTTTTTATCTATTTAAATTTTTAATACGTTACTTGAGATAAAATGAATTGTTTTCAATAGTACAGTAATTTGTAGATATTTTGTGTACTGGTAATTGAAAAATTCCGAACTTAGAATACTCATTCTGACGAATCTTAATTTCTAAAACTGTTGACGTACGCTGTTCAACTTCAGGCTTTAAAAAAAATTTCTTCAAGAATTTATCCTATATAAAGCAAATTTTTAGAAAAATGTGGCAAATTTAGTCAATTTTGTTTTCTATCCTTTAATTTCAAGAGGTATACTTCTGTACCATAATTTGCCTGAATTCATTTCCCAAATGATTGAAAATTTTTGAGTTTAAACTGCTAACTCAGTTAAATCTTCAGTCTTGAAATGAATAATGAAGATACTCATTAAAAAATAAATAAACAAATTTCAAGAAAATTGCCGTGAGCATCTTCAGCTTTTATAGCAAAAATATTTACGAATAAAAATTATTTAATGAGAATACATTTTAACAAAATTGCTCTCTTGAATTTATAATCTTGTTATCTCTATTCTTCTGTAATATCAAAAAACTTTTGCTGCATTATTTGAGATGGGATGAATAATTCACTATACTAATTTACCAAATGTTACGGACATGTGACATTGAAAATTTTCTATCCTAAGTCTCTCGCTCTGGAAAAATCTTGTGCCTCTAAATGAATTGTACAATGAAAAAAATTTGAACGTTTGAGAGAAATTCTGGGAACTTTATTTTCTGGTATAACCTTTATTTTTCAGCAGTTTCGAGAATTTTTATGAGGAATACTTTCGTGGAAAATTTTGCATGAATTTTCGGTGCATGTTATTAAAAAATGTCGTGCTTAAATTTCTAGATTAAGATGGAATCTCTTTTTCAATAAAGAAAAAAATAGTTTTAGGTAAATTATATTCAACATCTTAACATAATAGAATAAAGAGACTGGAAAACAGTGAAAATTAGATACCTATGATATTGCTCTCAAAACTGTAATTCTGCTAACTCTAGTTTTTTCAATACAAAAAATGGAGTAAAAACAGATTTTTTTTTTCATTGTTTGTATTACACCTATTTTGAAATTTCATAACACTTTTCTCTAAATTTCCACTCTTAACGATTTAATAAACTAGGAGTGTGAAATTTGACAGTATTCAAAAGAATCTTAATAAAATCTTACTCTAAATGTTGCAAAATAAATTAATAATGATTTTAAGCCCGTAAAATCATTAATGAATAGCTATTTAGCAAATATATGCATTTGACATTACAAAACACACTTCAAAATTCTGACGATAATGATGAATAATCAAAATTACACCACCTTTACTATCTATCTATCCATATTATAAAAGACAAACGTGTCCGTGCGTAACGCTGACGTCATTTTGTGAATGGCAACGGTTGACGATGAAATTTCGGTTTTGCGATTTTTGCTACTGCAATTTTTTTTTTATTTCTAAACATCGCACATTTTTAATTTTTACACCGTTATATAAGAAAAAAAAAATCCACTTTCAGCTGCAATTTGTTTGAAAACTGTATCTTAATTGACTGATTTATTATAGCATTTAAATTAAATTTCAAGCATGTTTTTTTTTTAATCTATCTTTATCGATTGTAGACGATTACAAAATATTAATCTGTTTGCACTTTAAACAATATAAAAAGCTCAGCCTTTGTCTGAAGTTAATATTCAATAACGTAATTAAAACTTCATTAAGGAATAAATTAGTATAAATTAAACACAGATTTAACAGATATGTAACTGAAATAACCGCTTAAAACTGCTGAAATTATCAGAATAAAAAAAAACGGCTGTATATAAAAACATTTTTTAGCGATTTCTTCGGCTATTAGCTTATGGCTGGAAGCCAATACGAAATTACCGGTTTTAATAAATTTCAAAATTTTATTTGAATATATAATTGACATATTTCATATTAAAATGCTCTTTGGTGTTGTTAGCGGGCAATCTAACAAACATTATTAAATGTAAAAAATCTATTAGAGTTTTCAATAACAAAAACAAACAAGAACGAAAAATCATGCGTCAAGCATAGATTATGTAGCACTTTCCAACGCTTTCAAAATAATTGTACAAAACATAGCGTTTAATAAGCTAAAAGATGACATCTAAGTAAACAATTTGGAAAACGCATAACATATTTAAAAACATAATTTCAGGAATTTCCAACAGATACAATATTCGGAAAAATATCCGAATACTTTTATTCAGCCCTGAATATGATCTATAGATTTGTATATGCTAGGATGCTAAATTTTAGTTTAGTTAGGAAACGCGTAGCACAGTTTAAAATTATCTTTCTGGAGTTTCTGTCAATAAACGGAAATGTGTTCGCGAACTTTTGTGCTGCCCTGTATAGGATCTACAGAATTTATACACACCACGTAATAGACAAAAAGCGAGTTAAAATTAAAATCGCGTTTAGTAACTTAAAACGCACTTCCAGGAATTAGTGTTAACCAGACAGTAGAGAATTTTTTGTGTGTCCCTGTAAATGAACAATGACTGCTATACACACACTATTCTGTAGTAAGCCTCTTGTAATGCACCTTAGATATATATATATAAATTTCAATGCATTTAAAATAGTGAAACATTATTTAAATAAACCGCAGACGATTTTTCTCCATAGACGTCATGTAACGGAATTCTTTTGCTGTCCCTGTAAAGTAACTATAAGTGCTATGCACACCCTATTCCATATTAAGCTTCTTCTAATGCACCTTAGTGATATATATAAATTTCAATGCGTTTAAAATACTGAAACATTATTTAAATAAACCGCAAATGAGTTTTCCCCATAGACCGCAATGTAACGGAATTCTTTTGAGTGTCCCTGTAATAAAACTATAAGTGCTACACACTTCCGTTGAAATAGGGAACATGCTATAGATAACGACAATAACATATAAAAATTGCAGAGCAATCCGAGCATATTTACGGGAGTTAGAGCACGGACAGACGGCCAGACGGCAGACGGCCATACGGCCAGACAAACCGAAGTCATAAGCACTTTTCAACTAGGTTGGAAAGTGCTAAAAAATGGTTTTCACTTACATTCTCTAAACCCGGGTTGGATGCCCTAGTTTCTCTAAATGTTGTAATTATGTTTACTCTATTTTTTTCTGCATATTTTTATTGTATTAGTTGAATTGCACCCAGTTTAAAATTTAATGACACTTTTCTCTAAATTTAAATTTTCAACTATTTAATAAACGAGAACTATATAGTTTAACAGTATTCGAAATAGTCTTAATTTAGTACTATTCTAAACATTTTGGGCAAATAAAATAATGTATCTTTCACGTCTGAAAACTCATTAATGATATGCTTAATTGACAAAGATATGCTTTATAAAATGAAATACAAAATTATAATGTCAGTTTACTGAAAGCGTTGCCGACTTTTGTGCTATTCCAACTGTTCCACTTAACACCGTGTAGCTTCAAGTATATCTGTATTGACTCCAAAAAAACCTTAATTACATACTTAAGCAGCAAAGGTATGATATTAATATTAAAAAGAATGCATAATAATAACTTCAATCTAGTGAAAGCATCGCGAATTTCGTGCTATTTCAATCATTCCACTTAACACCATGTAACTTCAAGTATTTCGAGTGACTCTTAAAAAAAATCCTTAATTATATGCTTAAACAACAAAGGTATGATTTTGACATTAAAAATAGTTCATAATAATAACTTCAGTCTGCTGAAAGCATTGCCGACTTCGTGTTATTTCAGCTATCTCACCTAACACCGTGTAACTCTCCAACCTGAATCAACTCTGAGAAAAAAAAAATTGGCGCATCATGAACAATTATCGCATTTTTCATCGCCAAGATCTGGCTCACAACTAATTGGTCATTAATCTTTCTATTCTACCATGATAAGATAGCCCAGGTGATGATTCAGCTCTTCGTGGGCGAGCTTTGCCTACCGAAAATCATCATAAGTTCTGGAATAAAAGTGTTCCCATATTGCCTTGTTTTTAGACTACAACGAGCTCCTTTGTTTTCTAAATTACTATTGATGCTACTTGGGGGGCCACGAAGCCCCTTTTTTCCAGAGCCATCCACCTGGGTACTAAAGCTTAAATTAGAATCTGGTGTATAAGCCAATTTAAAGTCACTCACATTTAAAGACTTCTTCATAAGTAGGTAACTACAAACCGTGGTGATATCAAAACAGCCTTTTCTTTGTAAATGTGCAGCTTGGCATAAGGTTACCTTTCAGTGACTCTTTGAAACGCTGTGTTTATCTTAGAACTCAGCTCTATCTAACAAACTCAATGGAGACCTTCTTCTGCAAAATACAGGTGCTTTTAACATACGGCAACACTAGACAGAGAGTGAACATTAAGGCACTTGGCATTACATTGTAGCGATATATATGTATTTTTGTTTTAGAACTGAAATATTGTGCATTCATAAAAGCCAAAAGTAACACATGCAGGTGTAATAACATCCTAAACAGTGAATAATTATTACAGTATACAAAAAATGGTTTTTGATTCTGAAATTTATTCATTTTTAAATGGAATTATTGCAAATAAATTTCTTTGACTCTTTGAAACTTTGTGTTTATTTTAGAGCTCAGTTCTATCTAATAAACTTAATGGCGAATTTCTTCTACAAAATACTGGTGCTTTTAACATAGGGTAACGCGAGGCAGGAAGTCTTAGCTTTAAGGTACTTGGCTTTACATTGTAGCAATGCAACATTTTTGTTGTTTTAAAGCTGAAATATTGCGCATTCATTAAAGCCAAACGTAATAAATGCAAGTGTAATAGCATCTTCTATTCTGAATAATTATTGTAGTACAGAAAAATGTGTTCTTGATTCTAAAATATATTTATTTTTAAGCAGCATTATTACAAACCTATTTCATGAAATGCTGTGTTTATCTTAAAACTGAAATATATCTAACAAACTCAATGGAGATTTTTTTTTCCACAAAATGCATGTGCTTTTAACATAGGGCAACGCGAAGCAAAGAATGTTAGAATCATGGACATAGAAAAAAATAGATTTGTTCATGGTTAGAATCAAGGCACTTGATATTACATTGTAACAATATACATTTCTTTCTTTATTTTTTCTTTTTCTTCTTTCTTTTTCATTTTTT
Source organism: Maratus michaelseni (assembly GCA_963931845.1). Taxonomy (NCBI): domain Eukaryota; kingdom Metazoa; phylum Arthropoda; class Arachnida; order Araneae; family Salticidae; genus Maratus; species Maratus michaelseni. Next base: position 96,781,105 of record OZ007591.1, read on the forward strand.
TCTTTTCATGAACATACGTAAAAAGTACTAAGTCCAAAAGTACCATATCCGGATGTAATTACATCCTAAACAGTAAATAATTATTGTAGTAGACAAAAAATTTACTCTTGATTTTGAAATTCATTCATTTTTAAACAGTAATATATTTATTAGTAAAAGTTACATATTTAAGCTGAATTATTACAAATTTTAGTAGCATTATTACAAATATATTTCATTGACTCTTTAAAACGCTGTGTTTATCTTACAATTCAGCTCGATTTAACAAACTCAGTGGAGATTTTCTTCTAAACAACACAGGTGCTTTTAACGTACGGCAACGAGAGACAAAGAGTGTTAGCATTTTGGCACATGGTTATAATGCATATCACATTGATTATAATGCATATTACATTGGTTATAATGCATGTTACATTGTTGCAATATGTTTTTTTTTTTTTTTTTTTTTTTTTTTTTTACATTTTAATTTTATATTGTGCAACCATAAAAGCTCAAAATACTAAATCCAGATGCAATAATATCGTAAACAGTTAATATTTATTACAATACACAAAAATGCATTCTTGATTCTGAAATTTCTATTTTTAAAGCATAAAAACAAATTCAAAAACACATACAAAATTACGTCTGGATAAAATTAAATATTAATTAAAATATAAAACTACAGACATTTAATTAAAAATAAAACATACACATAATGCAATTAAAATACAAATTCATAGACGTTTCGTGTACTTTCCGTACACCTCGTCAGTGTTACGTTCACAATTACAAAACAAGATAACCAAAATAAGATAATAGTTAAAATCACAGTTTAATTAAAGCACCTACAAGCATAAGTATTCAAAATTTGATCTTAGAGGTGTTGTATACCGTATTCCTTGTAAAGGTTGCAAGTCAAAATACATAGAAGAAACTGGAGGCTCGCTAAATGCGAGATTGGAGGAGCATAGGCATTCGTTTAAAAAAGCCACTCTAACCGCAAGATTGGTCGCACATGCTTTTGAATTTGACACTGGCCTTGATTTTGAAAACGCGCAAATTGCAATATCTAACTGTTGCCTAGAATACATAGTGTGGAAACCGGCTATCCCAGTAATGCTTTAAAAAGTGCTAAAAAATCGTAGCCGATAAATGTGCAACGATGCTGTATGATAATAGGGCGATCGCAGCGACATCTGCTAGCTCTTTTCAACGTAAACATTGAATTGCAAAAATTTAGTAAATATATGTATTTCGAACAGTTATAAGTTGATAATCAATCTTATTAATCTGGTGTATATATCAGAGTAAGGGTACATGAATATAATATGGAGTAAATGGGCCAGTAATGAATGCCTATAAGGAATTTATTTTTTTGTTTAATAATTTAATTATTTAAAATACTTACCACTGGCCGAAACGTTTTCTCAGTTCAATTCTTATGCAATGCTTACGTTGAAAAGAGCTAGCAGATGTCGCTGCGATCGACCTCTTATCGTTCAGATTCGTTGTACCTTTATCGGATACAATTTTTTAGTACTATTTTGTAGCCGGTTTCCACACTATTTATTCTAGGCGCTGTACTGTTGTGTATACAGCAGCCGGATTTTTTGGAGGGTTGGGTGACAGTTTTGTCTGTGTCTCCGATTAATGAAGCTGACCAGGTACTGGCAGAATACGATATTTTAATTAAACTGTGATTTTAACTATTCTCAAATTTTGGTTCTCATTGTTTTATAATTGTGAACGTAATACTGATGAGGTGTATTGAATAATAATTTGAATTGCATTTTATGTATGTATTTTAAAATTAAATGTCTGTAGTTTTATATTTTAATTTATAAAAACAAAAGTATTTCACTAAGATAAGTCTCTCTCTAAAAAAAATAAAAATAAATAATAATCCTAGTGTGTCCTATCTTAGAATTCAGCTCTATCTAAAAAACTCAATGAAGACTTTATGATCTACAAAATACGGGTGCTTTTAACTACGGTAACAAGAGACAAAGAGTGTTAGAATTTTGGCACATGGAATTGCATTGTTGCAATATACTTTTTTTTTAGATCCGAAATATAACGCATTCATAAAAAAAGTTCTGCTTCAATTCGTCGCGTACAATTCATCGCGGAACAATTCATCACGCACAATTCATCGCAGCGTCAATTCGTCGTGGCGACAACTCATCGCAGCGTCAATACGTCGCAGCGTCAATTCGTCGTGGTGTCAATTCGTCGTGACGTCAATTCGTCGCAACGAAAATGTTTTTGAAGGCTATGATGATAAAATAAAGACAATTTAGTAAAAATGTTTAATGAAAATTAGTTTTTTAGATATAGAGAATTATAACTAACAATTTACATGCGATTATATCTAAAAAGCAAATTTTCATTAAATAGTTTTACTAAATTATCTTTATTTTATCAGCATAGCCTTCAAAAACATTTTCGTTGCGACGAATTGACGTCGCGACGAATTGACATCACGACGAATTGACGCTACGACGAATTGACATCACGACTAATTGACGCGACACCTCATAAAAGTCATAACAAATAAATCCAGATGTAATAATATCCTAAATATTGAATAATTATTACTGTGCACACAAATGTTTTCTTGATTAATGTTTTCTTCTTACGAGTATTTTTAAAACATAGAAACAAATGTTTCACTATGATAAGTCTATAAAAAAATAAAATAATCATAGGATGTTTAAAGGAATGAAGCACTTAACTGAAACACGGGTGTAATAACATCCTGATTTGTGAATAGCTACAAAGGTGATTTTAATACTGAAATGCTATAGTAAGTTAGCATTTTTCACACATTGAAAAAAAATCCACAAAAGCTTGTTACTGAAAATATACATAGACCAAGCTATTTAATGTAATATCGTGTATCAATTATCGTGTAGTTATTCATTTCGGTATGTTAGGAACATTTATGGAGAAGATAAAGAATGATATTTTTATGTTATTCTCTATAATTTTGTAAAAATTAAATTAATAAAGTCGAAAAATCAACTAAATATATAATATTTTTTCCCTGAATAGATAATAATTATCAGTTTATAAATTAAATTAAATTTAAAACAAAACAATCTTAATGTATTTATAAAATAATTATGTTTTACGATATATAATATTTTTACATTTTTTATTGTTCCTGCATTTTGGAATGAATATGGGTTTTTATTGTAAGAAATGTTTATGAGCGTTTGGCAAGTTTTTGCAGCTCTCCTGGGATTTATATTGTTCTGTTAGAGTTAGACAGTTGAAGAAACACAAAATCGATATAAAATTTCGACAATGATACATTGAAACTCCACAGCAGCATTCATTCCTTAACAAAAGGGTGAAAGGAGATAAAAATAAAGAAAGAAAATTTGCGTTCTACAAGAGTATACAATTTGCATTTTCGAATGTGTGATTTTGATAAATAAGTTTTAAGGGACATTTGACAAGGTTAATGAGTTTTTAAGTATCTTTCTGATTTAAAGTAGATTTTGAAGAAAATAAAAATTTCAATAAAAGTTTATCTGAAGGTAAATTTGGCTATTTAAAGGAGGAGATTATTGGATGTAAGTGATATATTTAGGTATGCTGCAGAGCGGAAATTTTCTGCAAAGATTCAAGCTTTGGATAATAGTAGAAACACAAATTCTATAGTTGATTTTGGTAATAAAATCTTGAAACCAAGCCAGAGTCCGTATAACAGAATGCAAATATAGTAAAAAGAAGAATTACATAAAAGCATATTTTAAAATGTGATATGTAATAAATGATAAATTAGGTTAAAAGACATTGACAAGATTAATTGGATTTTCAAGCAACTTTTTGATTAAAAGTAGATTTTCAAAAGAAGTATTTTATATATATTTGCTGATTAGATGACTAAATTTCAAAAATAAATTTAGGAGGAAATAAAATAGATTTTTTTATAGTGAATTTAACTGGAGGCGAAGTATGTTTTAAAACAATATCTTCCCAACGCCTATGAATGCCTTTGTAACCATATAATTTTCGGAAACTAACACCTTTATATTATTTAATTGTTATCTATTTTTTCTGTATTTTGATACAATTCAAGAAGGGGAGGAGTTTCTAAAAATTTTTATTGAACACCTTTGTGTCCATATAATTTTCGAAAAACTGCTATTTTATTATCATCTCTTTTTTTCTTTATTTGCATATCATTGGGGATGGAGGAGAAAAGTTGCTAAAATTGTATTTATTTATTTACTTGAATGAGATTTTTCAATGGACGTGAGCAATTTTTAATGAATACCTGAAAGTTTCCGCAGCGTTGTCAGAGTTATCTTACATTTGGATAATAAAATAAACCCTAACCTGGCAAATCACTTCAACCGTCAAATCTTGAAATCTAAATAGAATCCTCACAGCATAATGCTAAAAAAGTGTGAAAAGTACATAATTTATCTGTTGAAACGTATGACGTTGATAAGTTAGGTTAAAAAACATTCAAAAGTGTAATGCGTTTTTAAGCAATTTCTTGATTAAAAGTAGATTTGGGGAAGGAAAACATTTGTTTCAAGTTTTAATCTGACTAAACGGCTCAGACCTTTCTCCGTTTTTTTTTCTTTTTATTATTATTACTTAATGAAGGAGATTACTGGAAAAAGAAATATTTTGTTACATTGCTAATCAGAAATTTCATTCAAGAAGTATTTTTGTATGCACAGGTAATTTTCATCGAACTACACACACATTTTCGCTTACTCTCACCTTGAATAAGATGGCTAAATTTTTCTTCTAACCAATCATACATAGCAGATAGATCCTGGCCTGGTTGGTGCACTATAGACCCTTGCTGTAGGTTCATGTAACTCATCATTATCAGTTCGCTTCAAGCAACCTGTTATCCGATTTTGAAATGTATTGTTATTTTTTGATCCCATAGTACAAGGAATTACTCAGATATGTCATAATTTGTTTCAGTCCCTCACTAAATTATTCTCAAAAACAACTCAACACGTATAAAATTCATACAAAGTATAGATTGTTTACAATGAAGAAAATGATAAACCTTGTTGAAACAAATTTGACGGTGGTGTGGTAAGATGTCGACGAGGACGAAATTGATATAGAAGATTATGATAGGGACAACAGGACATATTATGGACAACAAGGTAATAATGCACTCTGGTTCCAATATTTTCTGTGCGAATCTTGGGCTCATGCTGATTGTTCTGGTTGCGATGTAAATCAAGTCAAGCACAGACACTGGCTATATGATTTTGTTTCTGAAATTCTGTTTCGGATTTTTCCATTTGCAACCTGTTTTGAATAAATTATGAATGTATGTAGGATGTGTAAAATGTGTTAAATAAAGTTTTATAGATACCTTAAATAATACTTCTATCTATTTTAATCTTACCCCATTCGTGGGGGCAAGATGAAAAATATTACTTTCTTTCAGAAAACTTATCTTATTTCATTCTCTGAGCCCAGATAAAAACATTTAAAACATTTTCTGTTGATAAGAAGTACTGTAAAACGCGTTTCGCATCAATAACAGCTTTTAATACACTAACAATTTCAGGAAAAATCTTGGAAATTTAAGCTTGTAATCTTACTTCCCTTTTCCATATAAAAACTCTCGTTTTTTTTTTCCCTTCAAATTTACAATAGAATTATCTTAAAACCATTACCTTTTATTAAGTAATTTCATACATTAGAAAATAAATAATTTTTCGCAACACTTAGATCGTATATCTGAAATATCTCAAAAATTTTATAATATTGCAAAGACATCTGGAATCAGGCTATAACAACGTGAAAAGGATCAGTACTACTTACTCTAAAAGTAATAAGTATAAAGTGCAACTACTCAGATTCAAGCAACTTGTTAGCATGGATATCTGATATTTCTAAACAGGCATATAGAATGCTTACCTGGAGATTTTAGCGATAAATTTGAAGAACTTTCCCCAAAACCGTGTGCAATGATTATTTTTACACATACAGTCAATGTAGTAAACATAAGGCACAACTTCGCCAGTTGCATTGAACGAACCAAAATTGTATTCGAGCATGGATATAAAAATGGCCAAATGCAAGTTAAACATTTCAAGAAACTCAAAATTACTTAAATAGTTGTAGTTTCTAATTAAGAAATTGTAAACAAAAATTTCTTAAATCTCACATTTATTACATGAGTTTTTCAAAGAGAAAGACGTTCACATTCGAAGTTCTGGAGACTAGAGAAAATACCTTTTGATAACCGCAAAATGTGAAGACTTTAGAAAACATGTTTCAGAGTTCTTTCAGCTTATTTTGTTTTAATTATCTTGGCACAAAACTAAAACGTGTAGGAGGTAAACTTAAGGTTGGTTGGTTGTATAGGGTTTAATGGCCCAAAGTCCACATTTGGACATGCTGTGCCAAGGTAAACTTAAGGAATTCACATATTTTGCCTGAGAGTATTCCTCTTTAATTAGATGTTTCCAATGCAGTGTATATTTTATTACTGTATGGAAATAAGTACTTTCTCAGTTTTTATACAGTGTTTTGTTTTAAAATTCGAAATAATTTTTGTAGTAATTTTTAACGTTTTCTAACATAGTTGAAAAGTGTTTATGACTTCGGTTTGCCTGTATGTCATCTGTCCATGCTCTAACTCTCGTAAATTTATTCGGATTGCAATGCAATTGTTATATGTTATTTATATACACTATAGCACGCTCGCTATCGAAACTGAAGTGTGTAGAAATCATATTTCGTTTACAGGGACACACAAAATTATAATGTTACATTATGATCTGAGGGGAAATTTTTTTGAAGTGCATTTTAATAATGTTAAAATATTTCAATCATAATGAAATTGATATACATCACTGATGTGGACTACAATATGCTTTCTATAGTATAAAGAGTAAATATCAATTGTAGTTCGTTTACAAGGATGCACAAATAGTTTCATTACATATGATCTATGAGAAATAATTGTTTACAAGGTGTTTCAAGGATGTTACACTGCGTCAAACACAGTAGAATTGGTATGCATCTAAGGTGACTACAACATGCTTTTTTATACATTATAGAGTGCGTAGTATCTAACGTTAATTTACAGAAAGACACTAAAGAATGGGTTACAGGACGGACTATGAGTGATAATTTTTTAGCGTATTATGTGATGTGTATCAATTCAATTGATCATTTACAGTGCTGCACGAAAGAATTCGTACACTAGCATTCATACATTACTAGCTATGGACTGCAATTGCTGCAAAATTAATTTTTACTGTGTTAAGTGTATATGAATTTTTTATTTAAATGTTATTTCATTGCATGAAAAAAAAAAATAAATAAATAAATTTCTTAAAAATATTCCGATAGTGTTGGAAAGTGTTTGATAATCTATGACTGATGTAAGGTTTTTCATTTAGCTCATAAAATGCTCATTTTCCCTTTTTAATCCTTAAAGAGAGATTTTTTTTTTAAATTCTCTCTCGGTTTCAGATAAGGTTTCAATAATATGTGATTGATGTAATAATAATAATTCGTAAGTGAAAAAATTTATTCAATTATCGATGCTGGATTTTCTTTGGTTTCGTGTTTGCCCCAGAGTTGGTGGCTCACGGAAAATATTCCATCTTGTGCTGCGTTTGTAGCCTTTCCAACATGTTATAGTGAGAAAGTGCCAAGCTTAGTATCTTTCCGAAGTGGTTCAGTTGGTAAAACGTCAGTGCGCCGTATTGATGACCCGGGTTCGAGTCCCGGCTTGGGTACTTTTTCACTATGTTGGCTATACGCCTTTTAAGCAATTAAAATTTGAAATATTGTGAAAAAAATTCATGATTAAAGATTTCCTTGACCTTAGGTTTCGTCTGCAGTGTTTCGTGATATTGCAATTTATTTATTGTTGCCAACATGTGGTTTTAATGGGTGCATCAGTTTTACAGTACCTTTAATTGTAAGATTTTTTTACCTTTATTTCATATATCACTGGGTTTTTTTTTTCAGATTTATTCGATTTAAACCTACTCTTATTATTATTTGCAGTCTAATTATTGTATTCCATGATTCATTTTAATATCAATGAATAAAAATTTTACTTATGACACGAAATATATTCACCGTTTATTTTAAAAAACTAACTTTCAATACAATTGTTGCGCACATCAAATCAGGCACAAAAACTAAATCTTAGTTTCAATTTTGAGTTTTCATTAATATAACTACATTATATATACAGTTAGAGCTGTTGTTTTGTAAAATATTTGATGCAAATTTTATTTGTTGTAATTAGAACGTATTTTTGAATGTGATATTTTCTATAATTTAATTTATATATTTTTCTCCATTAAAATATTTTTCATATAATCCAAAACCTTTAGGTCTAGATTTATACCTAATGTATTTACATTAATAAAAACTCAAAGCTGAAACTAATAATTAGTTTTTATGGATGTAAGATTGCGTGCAACAATTATGCTAAAATTTATTTTTTAAATGAATGGTGAATATTTTCCATGTCATAAATAAAGTTAATATTCATTTATATTATAATGGATCTTGGACTATAATAATTAGACTGTACAGAATAATTTCTGATAAGTAAGTTTAAATCGAATAAATATCAAGAATACTAAGATACATGAAAAGAAGGTAAAAGAAATCTTGCAAATAAAGGTACAGTGAAAATGATAAACTCTCTTAATACATTATGTCAGCCAAAATCATACAGGATATTTCTCTTAATATTTGAACATTATATGATTGAGATTTAAAAAAAATAATAATTTTTAAGTGTTGTTTTTGTTAGTAGCTCTTAAAATATATTATTATGACACTACATAAAAAATAAATTCTTCAATGAAAATTCATTCTCTTTCTTTCTTTTTTTCTTTCTCGTCCTTTCTCACTCTCTCTCTCTCTTTTTCTTTTTGTGAAAAAAAAAACATCCAAATAAAACCAATTTTTAATTCAATTAAGACCATTTTAACAACATTCTAATGGTTCTCAAAATATTCTCAGCAAATTTGTTGTAAAATCACAACACAAAACGAAAAAAATCAACACACAACAAATAGAAACTAAAATTTCAATACATTTCTAATTTACTGTGCGTCCTTACACAGTCCAAAACAATTGTAGTTTTCGAAAGAGAATAATGGAAAAAAGAGAGAAAGAAATTGCTATGATGTTTATGGAGAAAATGTAATTTCTTTTAGTGAGTTGTAATTAGTGGTTGACAACACAAGCTAAAAAGCAAACATATGTGTATTTTTATTATGATCCATTGTAAAAAAGAAAATTTTAATCAGAATTTTATATATATACAGTCCCTGGCCAAATTATTAGTCGCAGTTGTTTTTATTATAATTTGTTAAATATCTGGAAAGATACATGAAGAATTATCTTGAAACTTTAGGAGTGTACACAACATGATCAACGTCATATATTTCCGAGAAGATTTTTTCTTGAAACCCCATAAGGGGCCGCCAACAAAAAATATTTAGTAAACCTGCTCATTTTTCATGCAATTATTATTTTTTTTTAATTATGATTGCAGGGTATTGTGTATAATTTTGCTTGTCATAATTTCTGAAAATAACTTGTTTTTATATTAAAAACTCTGCAAATTATAAGAAAAAAACTTAGTAAAATTTGGGACTGTTTTTATAAAAACCTGAATTTCTCTTCGAGTATACATGCTATCTTCATAAAAATGAACCCAAATTATTACAATAAGCCTCCTAAGCGTGTGATACCGTTTCAACGATTTTGTGATATTAGTTTTTACAGGGTTATCAAAAACGTATTCGTTTTTCTTCAATTTGTTGACGGCCCCTTATGGGGTTTCAAGAAAAAAAATCTTCTCGGAAATATATGACGTTTATCATGTTGTTTACACTCCTAAAGTTTCAAGATGAAACCTCATGTATCTTTCCAGATATTTAACAAATTATAATAAAAACAACTGCGTCTAATAATTTGGCCAGGGACTGTATATCTATATATCGCGTGTGTGTGGTGAAAAAACAACATACAAATAAAATGTATTTAAACTTAATGGACCTCATTCTAACAACACCAGAGTGTTCCTGAAACATTCCCAGTAATTCATTATACAATTAAAACCGAAAATGAATGAATTACAATACTAGATTCCCGTGCTTCCGTACCTAGCACTAAACAATTGTAATAAAATTCTAATATCTTTCAGGTAATTTTAGTCTAAGCTTCAAACCACTTTATATATTCTTATGTATTTATTTATTTATTTTCGAAAATCACATCCAAATAAATTGCATTTTAACTCAATGCGCATTACTCTAACTACTATTAGCATGTTTTCGAAACATTACCAGCAAATCATTATACAATCATAACCATGCCTTTACGAATTTGATAAAATCTGACAGCCAGCAAAAAATTATAGTCGCAAGTAAAAAATCTCTGAAAGAAAAATAAAATACTGTAAATGCTGAATTAACCGACATGTTTGGGAAATGCTGATTTTCCGTATGCCACAAATGTCCGGATAGTTGAGTGCTACAAAATCTATATCTGATCAGGGGCTTCGAAGACTTATAGTTTACTCATAGTGTTTTATATGTTATTATTCTTTAAAATGAATCTGATACATTAATCAGTTTTATTTCTGAACATAAAAGTCTGATTTGAAATATACAAAAAAAACTTGAGCATTTTTTAGCATTGCATCCAATTTGAGACAGTTGCGTTTAGATGTCACAGAGGCTGAATTGACACTATTTCTTACTGTTTTATTGAAACCTCCTCCCTCCCCACCACATTCTACTCTCGTTACATGGCTGTAGTGGAAAATAATGGCGTTTTATGTGCATGAGATGAAAAATGCCTTTTAAACTTGGCTCTTCCGCATTAAAAGTTCGAGAGAAGAGGAAGATCACTGGTTACCGTGCATGAGTAGAGGTGAGGGAGAGAAAAAATGCCGCTTGTGCTCATTTCTTAGGTCAATTCTTGTACAAAAAAAAGCCACATTATATAATTAATAAATAATAAAATAGAATAATTATATAGAATTAAATAATAATAAGATAGAATTAAATAATAAGATAGAAAAACTTGGTCGCCAGTGGTGACCTGGCGACCACATTTATCAAGCCCTGATCACAACACAAAACGAAAGAGCTACAATTTTACTTTCTTGAGCGTACTTACATGGCACTAAACAAAAGTAGTTTTCAAAAGGCAATAATGAGAAAAGAGAGCGAGAAAAAAATTATACAACCTTAAATAAGTTCAAACGTTTCATGTAGCGCAAATATATATGTATTATTAGGGTGTTATATAAGAAAGAAATTTTTCAATTACATTCTAGAGAGGTATTATTATTTTTTAAGAACATCTAAAAAATATTTTAACTCAATTGACATCATTTCTAAAGACAACAGAATATTCCCGAAACATTCCCAACAAATCAGTATACAATCACAATACAAAAAGAAGTAGTTACAGTTCTATACTTTCCTGTACGTCTTGACATAGCATTAAACAATTGTAACAAGAAAAAAAATCCCTGACGGCTCGGCCTACAGGCACAGGTAGATTTCGAAGACGCAGACCGTGGAGCGCCTGTTTGTTGAGAAATGCGGAAGAAATTACCTTTTTGCCATGATGCGGCATTTGGAAACGCCCACTTCGATAATAACTTCAAACGGATTCGATACGTATAATAATTAAGAAATTATGGGGTTTTTCTGATTTTGCGACGAACTTGACCAAGATTTTATGGCCCTTGATTTTATGTATCAGTTTGGAAGAGATTTGTGCAGAATTATCGGAGTTATCGTGTCCATAAAAAAGTGACATAGATAGAGATAGATAGATAGATAGATAAATTTTTGAACTGGGGGTGGTTTTGGGTTCTGAGAGTCATAATCGGCGTAGATCTGCAAAAATTTTTCAAAAATTCCAACTTGAATGTAAAAGAATTGAATGTATGGGGAGAATGTAAAAACAGAATTTCTTTTTGGGTAATTTTAGTCGAGGTTGCAAATCGCTTTTTACGTTTTAATTATTTATTTTTAAAAAACAGCATCAAAATAAAATGTATTTTAACTCAGTCAACGTTATTGTAACGACAATAGCATGTTCCCGAAACATTCTCAGCACGTCATTATACAATCACAACACAAAAAGAGGCATTACGTTTCCAATTTTCTGTGCGTCCTTGCATAGTACTAATAGACAATTGTAACAAAAAACATAATTCCTTAATATTAGTCTCAGCTAGAGAACAATTTTTATATTTGTATGTATTTATTTTGAGAAAGTAAATTCGAAATAAAATGTCTTTTAACTCAAGCAACTTCATTCTGACTACAATAGCATGTTCTTGAAACATTCCATGCAAATCATTATACACTGCTGTCTAAAAATTACGGAGCAGTGACCGGACTATGCCAAAGAATTTTTTTTCATGATTTGGTAGTCAATTCTATTGAGTAACTCATATAAAAAGACCAGTCAAATATCGTGAAAACTACCAGCAATACAGTGAGCTAATTGACAAATTGGGAAGGTTGGTTGACGGTTGATTTTATCGGTGCCGATTATCTACACGAGGGATATAGGCCCTAGGGGTGAGTGTCCTCCGTGGGGGGTCTTTCTAAGGAATCCTAACCCGTATTTATGGCAAGGTCCAAAGAAAACCACGGAAAACTCCGAACGGTTAGGTCGACGAGCGGTTTTGAACCCAGCAGCTCCCGTCTACCAGCTTTGAGAGCAGAACTTCTCAGCCACTGGTGGTCCCAAATTAAGAAGGAAATCCCTTATAATCCAATGGGATTTCCCCCCGAATTTGTAAATTAGCTCACAACACACAAAGAGGCATTACGTTTCCAATTTTCTGTGCGTCCTTGCATAGTACTAGACACCCCTTTGTATATTTTGATCACTATATTGCTGGTATCTTTCTGAGTTTTCACGATATTTGATTGGTCTTTTTATATGAGTTGCTCTATAGAATTGACAACCAAATCATAAAAGATAAAAAAAAAAGTCTTTCATATATTTCGCGCATGCGCTGTTAACAATTATTTCATACAAATACTCATATCTTATCAAATATTCAATATTTATTTATTTTTAATTCCAGTATACAGTTTATACTGTTCTTGAAGTCAAACATGTGCTTTACATCCTCGAAGTTCAAGGACTATTCGTCAAGAATTTCAATAGATATTCGACAAACTGTGTAAAACGCGAAAGCGTCCGTTCACTGCCCATTAATTTTTGGACAGCGGTATACAATCACAACACAAAATGAAAGAGTTATAATTCTACTTCCCTGTGAGTCCTTACATAGTGCTTAAACAATTGTAGTTTTCAAAGAGAATAATGAGAGAGGAGAGAATAAAAAATTGCTGGGATCTGAAAGAGAAAACTTCATAAGTTCAAAGCTATCTTTCAGATTGTGTTGTTGTGTCTACCAAGAAAACAATAGACTTCAAAATGGAATTTCTGCTGATTGTAAGCCAAAATGGAATTGCGCCAAAACCTATCTTTCGTATCTTTTTTTCTTATTTTATTTTATCACCAATTAAACGTCACCACCTCGCTAATCTCGGAGCTTGTTTTTATTTTCACTGTCGCAATTTTCTTTTCTTATTTTTTTTTTCTCTAGAAAGAGGATTAATTGTATAATATGACTTTTTTCTTAAGCGGTTTTGGAAGACAAGAAATTGAGGAAAGGCTTTTAACTGTTAAAGCGGGGTTTTTAATTTCTTTTGATCTCTGTATTTCGGCTAACACCATTTTTCCTAATTAAACTAGTCGTTGGGAGGGGGGGGGGCACCGTAATACTTACCCATCATGGATATGCATAATATAAAATATGAAAATAAAACATATGTAAACTATTTATAAAATGCAATGCAATTCGAATAAAATCGTGGCTTGATGATGTCTTAAACTTTAAATGCTCTATTACTGAAATGCGTAAAAGAAACATCCTTATAACTCCAAAATTGATAATCATATTAACCAATGGTTTACTGCGTCAGATTAAGCGTCTCATTTCCAATTAAAATATATATTTGAATTGAGATTTAGATGAAATACAGGGTCATGAAAAATCGAAGAGTGTGGTAAATAGGATTACAAATATCTCGGCAACTATTTATCCGATCGATTTCATTCTTTATGCATTTTTTTTTTTTTTTTCACTCCTTAAAATAAACAATTTCGAAAAATTGTATATACCTTTTATCAGAACGAATATTTCGAGAGTCTGAAAAAAATAGTTCCGGATAATCGAGGTTACTGAAATTCAATAAGCTTCTTCCCATTAATACATACTAAATAGTATGTATTAATGGGAACGTACCCAATGGTACCCATGGGAAATGTACGTACCAAATTTCAAATCTCTATCTCAATTTGTTCGGGAGATAGAGCGTTTACAGTCACACAGACAGACGGACGGCACTTTTTTTTTTTCTAAAAATATGTTTTTTGGAATCTCCAATGTCTGAAACGTGTAAATCCGTCAAAATTTTTTTTTCGATTTTCAAAACGATTACAAGACTTACCCTATTACTACGTATGATGGGTAAGTAAAAAGTTTCACTAAAATTAAATTTGAAAGATTTTTTTTTACTTTTTTCTTAAGGTCTATTGATATTTCGTTGATGAAATATTTTTAGAGAATTAAAAATGTGAATATACACTATATTTTCAATGATGACCGGTCACTTGCGATTTTAGACGTTTTGTTAAATATCTGGAAAGATACATGAGGAATTATTCTGAAACTTCAGGAGTGTAAACAACATGATAGACGTCATATATTTCCGCGAAGATTTTTTTCCGAAACCCCATAAGGGGCCGTCAACAAATTGAAGAAAAACGAATACATTTTGGATAACCCTGTAAAAACTAATATTGCAAAAGCATTCAAACTGTAGATTATGATTAAGTGGATTATTGTAATAATTTTGGTTCATTTTTATGAAGATAGCATGTATACTCGAAGAGAAATTCAGGTTTTTATAAAAACAGTCCCAAATTTTACCAAGTTTTTTGCTTATAATTTGCAGAGTTTTTAATATCAAAACAAGTTATTTTCAGGAAATATAACAAACAAAATTATACACAATACCCTGCAATCAGAATTAAAAAATAATAAAAATTGTATGAAAAATGAGCAGGTTTACTAAATATTGTTTCACTGCGCAAGCGCGAATTCAATCAAAATATACTGCGCATAATATATTAGCTAAATGTATGGACCAACTTTTATGAAAGTCTCAAAAACATAGCTTGAAAATTCTGATAGTAATCGTCGATAGAATAAGCTCGAATTTCGCTGTTCCCAAAAGGAAGCAAAAAGATGAGGGGTTGTATCCAAATATACTATCTTATGAAAGTTGACCTAATAAGAATGAAATGTCTCTCATTCTATATTTGATACAACACCTCATCTTTTTGCTTCCTTTTGGGAACAGCAAATTTCGAGCTTATTCTTTCGACGATTACTATCAGAATTTTCAAGCTATGTTTTTGAGACTTTTATAAAAGTTGGTCTATACATTTAGCTAATATATTATGCACAGTATATTTTGATTGAATTCGCGCATGCACAGTGAAACAATATTTAGTAAATCTGCTCATTTTTCATACAATTTTTATTATTTTTTAATTCTGATTGCTGGGTATTATGTATAATTTTGTTTGTCATATTTTCTGAAAAAAAACTTGTTTTTATATTAAAAACTCTGCAAATTATAAGCAAAAAACTTGGTAAAATTTGGGACTGTTTTTATAAAAACCTGAATTTCTCTTCGAGTATACGTGCTATATTCATAAAAATGAACCCAAATTATTACAATAATCCACTTAATCATAATCTATAGTTTGAATGCTTTTGCAATATTAGTTTTTACAGGGTTATCCAAAATATATTCGTTATTCTTCAATTTGTTGACGGCCCCTTATGGGGTTTCGGGAAAAAATCTTCGCGGAAATATATAATGTCCATCATGTTGTTTACACTCCTGAAGTTTCAGGATAATTCCTCATGTATCTTTCCAGATACTTAACAAAACGTCTAAAATCGCAAGTGACCGATCATCATTGGAAATATAGTGTATAGTCGAACATCGTTAACATGAACATAATTAACTTAAATTACTTTTAACATGATTTTTTCTTTCAATATTCCTGTCCAAAAGAATACAAAGATTTAGTTACTAATAACATGAACTTCCGGTAAAGAGAACAATCTTTTAATTGCCTTGAGATTCACATTAACAATTTTCGACTGTGGTCAGAATTCCAGTACTAAAATTGAAAGGCTAATCTGTTTCCACCAAACTTTCTTGCTTTTTGTTTATAATTTTTTGAGTTCACTACTTGACTTTACTACTTGATTTTATTATTATTATTATTATTATTGATGTTGTTATTTTATTATTTTGATCATTTATTTTCTTTCTTTCTTTTCTTTTCTTTTTTTCTTTTTTTTTTCTTGGAGGTACCGTCTTTATATTTATTTTTACGAACGTTGCGACAATGAAAATAAGTGAAAGCTATTCATTTTTTTTTTAATTATTTTTTTCTGTTTAAAAAGGATTAATTATACATAATATGACTATCTTTAAGCCAAGTTGTAAAAGATAAGAAATTGAGGAAAATCTTTTAATTGGTTAAGCAGAGATTTTTAATTACTTTTAGGCTCCGTGTTTCGGCTAAGGCTATTTTTGTTATCGTAAAAAGAAAAAAAAAAGGTTTAAATCAAATTAAATTCAAAAAGTGCATTGCTCTTTTTGTTACGATCTATTTTAATTTCATCTGTGAAATATTTTTTAGGAAATACAAATGCTATGTGAAAATGAAAAAGAATTGATAATATGAGAAAGAAAAAAAAACTAAATTCGAACGCAAGTCATAATTCTAGTATTCCAACTAGATAAAAATGTACAATACTAGAAAAAAAAAATTCGAAGCAAATTATAATTTCAGTAATCCAACGTTCTTCGAAGGTAGTTGGGGCAAAGTTTCTTGTTTATAATTTTCTATTTTCCTGTTATAGTTTACTTTTTCTTTTTTGTCTTTTGATGGATTGTCTTCATATTTGTTTTCATTAGAACTTTCAATAGATTTTTTTTTCTATCGCAATTTTATTTCTTAAATCTTTGTTTTCACTCTAGAAAAATAATTAATAATTTACATAATATGACATTTTTAAAAGCCGGTTGTGGAAAATAAGAAATTGAGGAAAGGCGTTTAATTGTTAAAACGGAGATTTTTATTTACTCTAGTGCTCCGTGTTATGGCTAATACTATTTTTTCTATCATATCGAGAAAAAAGTTCAAAAATATTAAATTCGAAAGATGTACCTTTTTCCTATGATCTATTTAAATTTTATAAGTGAAATATTTTCTAAAGAATACAAATATGTGGAAATAGATAAAGACGTACAATATGCGAAGAAAAATTAGTCATAATTCCTCTAAAAGAAAGTTGCAGAATAATGCCGTTTGCACCAAAGTTTCTTATTTTCTTTAAATACATATAATTTTCTTTATTTTTGTTATAGCTTATTCTTTTTTAATAAACCGTCTTCATATTTATTTTTATTCGGACTTTGAATTTCTTTTTCTTGCTTTCCCTGCCGAAATTTTCTGGGTTTTCCCCCCCCCTCCCTTTAAAGAGGTTTAATATCATAAAATAAGAAATTGAGGAAATGCTTTTTATTATTAAGGCGAGGATTTTTAATTGCTTTTGTGCGCCGGGTTTCGGCTATCACGTTCTTTTTTTTCTTTTGTAAAACTAAAAAGTTTAACTAAATTTAAATTCGAAAGGTTATTGCTTTAGCCTATAATATATTTAAATTTTAACTGTGAAATGTTTTGTGGAAATGCAAATATGTGAAGTTAAAGATGTACAGTATGTGAAAAAAGTCATAAAAAAGTCATTAAAACCGTTTAAATATAAAAATATTTATTATATTTATATTTATAAAACCTCTATTAAACCTATTAAAGCCGTTTTCAAAAAAGTTTCTTGTTATGCATAAAATTTTCTGTTTCCTTTTTATAGATTACTCTTTTTTTTTCTCTTTTTGTCTTTGATGTGCCGTCTTTATATTTATTTTATTCAAAATTTGAATAGATTTTTCTTATTGTACTGTCTCAGTTTTCTTTCTTAAAAAAAATAAAAGTCTGTTTTTTCCCCTTCTAGAAAAGGGATTAATTTGATAATGTGACTTTTTTAAATGGTTGTGAATGATTAGAAATTGAAGAAAGACTAATTGTTAAAGCGAAGATTTTTAAAATTATTTTTGAGCTCCGTGTTTTGGTTAATGCTACTTTTTCTATCCTAACAAGAAAAAATAGTTGAGATAAATTTTCTGTAATTTAAATAATTATTTTTCCTGTGATCTTATTTAAATTTTATCAGTGAAATATTAGTAAATTTATCAGTGAAATATTCTCGGAAATACAAATATGAGGAGAGAGCTAAAGATGTACAATACAGGGAAAAAACTCGATGCATCTCATAATTCATGTACTGATAAAAAGATATTTTTAGCGATAAAAAGATATTTTTAGCGGTAAAAAGACATTTTTAGCGGTTGTGGAAGGTAAGATATCGAGGAAAGGCATTTAATTACTTTTATGTTCCGTGTTTCGGCTAACGCTATTTTTCTAACAGTATAAAGAAAAAAGTTTAAATAAAATTAAATTAGAAAGATTATTATTTTTCCTTACGATTTATTTGTATTTCGTCAGTGAAATAATATGTGTAGATAGATAAAAATGCATGATACGAAAAGAAAAAAAAACGCTAATTATTATTTTAGTATTAACAGTAATAACCATTATCACAGGATAAAGTTGTTAAAACTTTTCAGAATTATTGACAGCAAAAAAGACTTTATTTCACGAAAATTTCCATAAATTAACGCGTTGACGGACACTTGCGGATATAGCCGTCAAAGCGAAGTTTACTATGTGGCATGACGAAAACGAAAACGTCCAAACGAAACGGTCGTTTTTAGACACTACGGCTATAGCAGCACAAATGTGCATTTACCGGCGTACAAGTAGAAGTCCAGTGTCATGTTTTGGAAACAATTTTTTAGGTTGAAGTTCGTTTCCCACCTGTTATACGAGTTGCAGCTTCAGTATGCACATGCAGGGTGGCTAGTGGTCAGGGAAAAATACAGTAAAAAAAAAAGATAAATACCAGTATATTCTTATAGAAAAATTCAAATTCGAACTTCATTTGTTCCAACTGTCCGTCAATGTGTTAAAAAAAATCTGTTGGTTTCTGGAATTGTAGATAATTTTCCCTAATTCTAAAGTTTCATGAAGCTACAACAAAAATTTGAAAACGTTTTGCTGTTCGTAGTTAATTTATCAATTTAATTTTGAATTAATTCGTTAATGGTAAAAATAAATATACTTAAATTCTGCGTCGAAAATTTAATGCTTTTAAGATAATGTATAACAAAATGCTGTAAATGTGTTCTACATGTGTGTAGGCTCATTCTACATGCACGCATGCTTGCTATATATGTACGAATTCTTATACTATTTCATATAAAGTTAAATACAATAACAAGTGCTAAGACGGGATCACAAAGGACTGGAAAAAACTTCCATTATAGCCAGGCTGCATGCTCTGCAGGTACAGCGTCTGTTATAATTGCGTTGTATTATTTTCACCAGTACCATAAAAAAAAATAAAAATCCTTTTAATTCATGATTTCTTTAAAGACAGTTTCCGTTTTCACATGTTTTAATCTACTTGCATTTCAGTACATATATCGGGGCTTACTAAGTCTAAACCCATTATCACTATCTTTATTTATTGATCCCTTTTCATGGATATGTCCAGACTTTTATTGTTTTTGTGAAATTTTGAACAGTTTTTTTTTTTTTATATTTGTAAAAATCTAGTCATAAATTTTTGTATTTGAAATTATCCTTATAGTCATAGGTTCCTGTTTATGCATTTTTTACTAAGATCCGTTTTATATATAAAAGCTAGATAGAGGCTCTTTGACAAGTCCAAATGTGTTGTAACAAATTCGATTTTACTTTCAAATGGTTAAATTTATGAAAGTCAATTTGTAGATGGAAATGTTTTGTGAAAGTTCAATTTTTAAGGTGGTTTTCTTCGAGCCGTGGATTTATCCATGCGTAAATACGGGTTAGGTTCCCTTAGAAAGACCCCCACGAAGGGCACTCCCCCCGGGCCTATATCCCATGTGCAGATAATCGGCCGTCAAAAATCAACCCAATTCAATTTTTAAGACAAAGAAAGAGAATGAAGGGTCTTGTTCTAAGTTCAAATATTTTGTGAAGGCCCGTGTTCTTAAGTGAAATTTTTTGCAAATTTTAAGATGAAAATTTTTGTAAAGACTCCTTTAAAGAATTCAAATCCTTCCTAAACTAAAAGCTGGCTAATACGCTCTTTGACGAGTTCAAATGTTTTGTTACATATTAGATTTTACGTTTAAATGATTAAATTTATAAAAAGTGAGTTTGGATATGGAAATGTTTTATAAAAGTTCTATTTGTAAAACAAAGAATTTTGTGATGCGTCTTGTTTTAAGTTGAAACATTTTGTGTAGGATCCTGTTTTAAGATGAAATTTTCTTATCAAGGGTCCTTTAAAGGATCCAAATTCTTTCTAAACAGATCCCTTCTTTTGTAATTAATCTTGAAATTCAAAGTTAATTATTATTTAATGTACTGCGAGTTTCGCTTCCTCGTTAATAGCACAAGGATTATGCTTGGAATCTCTGAAAAAAATGTAATGTCTTCGTTCTATTTTGGATATCTTCCCAGTAATGCTTAATGAAATCTTGAAAATGTGTTTTTCATTTATTAAAGCGACTTTGACAGTCATTTATTATGCTTGTTAAAAACGATTTAAATTTAAATTTATAACAGTATCTAATTCATTAAATCTTAAAAATGTTGAATATCTTATATTCTTTTTAACCACTTAACTGTTTCTTTTTTTAAACCGAATTTGGCAGACAAAATGTAATTTTTTTTCTAACCCGTTGTCTAAGCTTTTCGGTTATCAGCACCCGCGCACTCCGCACAAGTGTGATTTGGGATTCCGTAACTTCAACTGTGTTACAACTAGAGTTGCAAAAATCCGGTTTATTCCCAGGTTTATTTCCAATAGACCTGGTTTATTCCCAGGTTTATTTCCAATAGACCTGGTTTATTCCCAGGTTTATTTCCAATAGACCTGGTTTAGTCCCAGGTTTATTCCCAAAAGACCTGGTTTATTCCCAAAAACCCGGTTTATTCCCAAAAAACCAAGTTTATTCCCAAAAAACCCGGTTTATTCCCAGGTTTAAACCGGGGTTTTTCTAGCCTTTGCAACTCTAGTTATCTCTTTGTTGGCAATATAGTGATAATCAAACGTATTATTCCTATGCGAAATTTAATGAGAAATCGAACTGTGATATTTATTTTTATCAAAAATTTCATTTTATTAAAGAAAAATTCAAATTAATGAAAGCATGTTTTTAGAAAACGCTGACATTCAAAATTTTGTCGATGGGAATTCGCACTAGCGTGGAGTTAACAGGTTAACCATCCTAAACTAACTAGGATTAAAAATATCGATAAAGCAACACAGTTACTATTTTTGCGTACCACAATTTCTGAATAGTAATTCGCCTTATTTAATCTAAAAATTTCTGTCATTAAATAAAGCGAAGATTACTTACTTAATCTATTCGCTGTCAACCACGAGTATACTCGTGGTTTTTCAATCTAAAATTACAAATTCGTAACCGGAAATTTCAAAAGAAGAATTTTTATTTTATATAATCATGAAATGTCTGTAATTAAATAAAGTAAATATTGCTATTAGTATTTTCTGGCATGAATGCGAACTTTCTAAATAAAATAAAATTCCGGCAATTTTAACCCGGCAATGAATGTGTTAAATAATCCCTTAATTAATTATGCTTTTTACATTTTTATCAAGAATGCATATTGAAATTTGTATAATTTTCCAACTTTTTTTCAGTTTAAATATTCTAATAATTAATTTGATCATGAGAAATTGCACTGAAATAACACCCGTATGCATACTTGCTGGTAAATAAGATACTAAAAAATGTGATAGGCGGGATAATAATGATGATTTGGAACAGCATATCAGTCTGCCTAAAAATAAACAAACCCCTTCCGTAAATAAGAATATCAAAGTTCTCTTCTGTTAGAGCGAAAACTCATAAATAAAAGTCATGTCACACCTTGGTTAAGCGTTGAAAGCTGATCTCGTACTCTTACCTCATCTTCATCCTTTGACAAATGATGCATCTGCGACTAAGGGTGTAATTTAAGAAAACCAGCTCTTGCTTTTGTGAACGCAGCATATCTTAGATATAGTTTTCGGAGTTTTTAATTAGTGGAGTTACTGACTTGACAGTCAATATTTTAGACATCTTTTCCATTTTGTTTGACGTAAAACAAAATTGTCATGTTATCTATTATTCACTCTTTTTATTCCTGGACGTCAGCCAGTTGTAGAAAAGCTTTGCAGCAGATGGAAACAGATTGTGAATAATTGAAAAGTCAAAATTACTAGAATGTGTCTTTTATTTTTTGTAATATATCTTAAAAATTAGAGTGAAATTTGCTGGAAAAAGTAATTTTCCAGTCTGTGACAACCAAAAGCATTTTAAAAGTCGTTCCAAAAGTTTTTTCTTGTAATCTGCATGCAGTTATGGAATATGGTAAGCGTTTGTTAAAGAGTATTTCGTGTGGTTTTCCCAGTAATATACTCCATAATATCTGTATGTGTAGTGCAAAGACGGCGAACTTATGACACACGTATTCGAGGTTGCTCGATAAAAAAAAATTCTCGCTCGTAAAACTTCAAAAAGTTTAAATTTATTTTTGTATTAATAAGTAAAATAGATATGTCACACTTTGGTTAAGCGTTGAAAGCTGTTCTCGTCGTACTCATACCCAATCTCCAGACATCAGTCTTTGACAAATGATGTATCTGCGACTAAAGTTGTAATTTAAGAAAAACATATTTTACTTTTGTGAACGCAACTTATCTTAGATATAGCTTTGGGAATTTTTAATTAGTGAAGTTACTGACTTGACAGTCAGTATTTTAGACATTTTTTTTCCATTTTGCTTGACCTAAAAAAAATTGCCATGTTATCTATTATTCACTCTTTTTTATACCTGGATGTCAGCCAGTTGTAGTAAATCTTTGCAACAGTTGGAAACAGATTGTGAATAATTGTAAATTAAAAATTACTAGGCTATGTCATTTATTTTCTGCAATATATCTTCATATTAGAGTGAAATTCACTGGCAAAAGTACTTTTCCATTCTGTGACAACAAAAAGCTTGCGCCAAAGTTCTTTTCTTGTTATCTACATACAGTTATGCTATATCGAAGTGTTTATTATTGTAAATTTGACTTTATATCTTGTGTTATTTGGAGAATGTCTGAATCTTCCACCAGTTCCGGAGCATATCGCGTGTTTTCCCCAGTAATATAGTCCATAATATCTGTGTATGTAGTGCAAAGGCAACGACATTATGGCACACGTGTCCGAGGATGCACGATAAAAAAATTTCTAACACGAAAAACTTTGGAAATTTTCAATTTATTTTTGTATTAATAAGCAAAATATGTATGTCTCACCTTGGTAAAGAGTTGAAAGCTGCTCTCGTACTCTTATTTCATCTTCATCCTTTGATAAATGAAGTATTTGCGAGTGTACTTTAAGAAAATAAGAAACGGAGTGTATAATGTATTTTTCTGAGTAATATGCTCCATACTATCTGTTTGTGTAGTGCAACGGCAGCGAACTTATGGCACACGTGTCTGAGGTTGCACGATAGAAAAAAAAATATGACATACAAAAACTTTAAAAAGTTAAAATTTATTTTTTTATTACTAAATAAAATATGCATATCACACATTGGTAAAGCATTGAAAGCTGATCTCTTACTCTTACCTCATCTTCATCCTTTTATCTCTGACTATGGGTGTAATTTAAGAAAACCAAATCTTGCTTTAGTGAACGCAGCATATCTTAAATATAGTTTTGGGAGTTTTTAGTGAAGTTACTGACTTGACAGTCAATATTTTAGACATGTTTTTTCATTTTGCTTAACGTAAAATAAAATTGTCGCGTTACCTATTATTCACTCTTTTTATACCTGGGCGTCAGACAGTTGTAGAAAAGCTTTGCAGCAGTTGGAAACAGATTGTGGATAATTAAAAAGTCAAAATTATTAGACTATGTTATTTATTTTCTGTAATATATCTTCATATTAGAGTGAAATTTACTGTCAAAAGTGCTTTTCCATTCTGTGACAACAAAAAGCTTGTTCCATAGTTCTTTTCTTGTTTTGTTCCATAGTTCTTTTCTTGTTATCTGCAAACAGTTAATGCTGTATGGAAATGTTTATTATTGTAAATTTGACTTTATATCTTGTGACATTTGGAGAATGTCTGAATCTTCCACCCGTTCCGGAGCATATCTATTTGCAAATCTGCCGAATTCTACATGCGATAGGTTTCCCTAGCATCGCCAACAAACAGACACACCTATTATTACTAACAGACATAAATATTAAACAGACACACCTATTACTAAACAGAACACCTATATTATTTTCAGACACACCGACAAAAGCTTTCTTTTATTAATATTAGATAAAGTTACAATAATGGTATAAGAGGACAGTTGTCGTAAACATAATGAAGAAGTTGGCCTATTAATTTCATAAAGAAAGTTTGGAAAGCTTGCATGGACATCGGTATATTTCATTTCTGTATGTACATTTTTTAAGAAGTGTAGGTATGTCTGCCTGTATCCAAGGTGTCCGATATGTTTGCCAATCATCCATTAAGTTTGAAGAACAAAAAATTATATTATTTAAATTTGTGTGGTATTATAGCATGGGTTTGTATATTTCAAAAGGGCTAATAAGTCACCTAAGTTTACCTAATAAGTCAGCTCTTTCGTTACCCGCTTGTCCAGCATGATTTTTAATCCGATGAAATGTTACTCTTATAAATGAATGTTTTAATATAAACTGTAAGAAATGCTACTTTTAAATTTCATTCCGTATTTATAATAAAAATACTTATATGTTTTCCGTCAACTAGAATATAATGTATGACGATTTTATTTTACAGATGTTTGAATATGCATACGTATAATGAAATCTTATGGCCAGAGTATTATCAGCAACAGAATTAAACTTTCTTTTTTTTTCCAGATGGCCCTCCAATGTCACATCGGAACTTTCCACCTTCGTTTTGGAACAGCAACTACACACCAATCTCCAACAGTTCCACGATGGGACCTGGTACCCTGTCAAGCCTTCCTCCCGAAATTACTTACACAGATCCATATCACCATGGTTCACTATTACACCATCAGAATGACCCTTGGCACCATTACACACTAACAGGACAAACAGGACATTTTGGACACCATAGTTCATACCATCCTGGTATGTCAAGTGTACCAGGTGCATCAAGGTTTACGCCACAATACGGGTCACTTTTGTTACAGCCGAGTGTAAGGTCCGCGGCTAGGCTTGGGTCCGCAGCTGCCTGTGCAAGCTTAGAAAAGTCAGAGGCTTGGGGTTCAACAAGGTACCACGATCCAATAGCAATGGAATCCAACTATGGGGCATATAGTACAATGACACCTATGCCTGGTAAGATATGAACTTTTGTTTATTAGGAGGTTATAATGTGCAAATTATTTTTTTAACTTGATGAATTTATGTAAAAATATTGTTATTGTAAACATATTTGAATAAATAAACGGGAAGTTTTCTTTTAATTATTCAGAAAGGACTTAAAGTTTTGTTCAAAATTTCTGCTTTGATATTTTTTTGTGTGTGTGTGTGTGATTTTCATCAAAACTATGGAAGTTGAATTTTTGATTCCGTCAAAAGTATGAAAAGTGTTGTAATCCGTTAGTATAATCCCCTGTTTACAAGAATTTTTTGAAATACTTGTGCTTCTAAGAGAAATTAAATTCACCCTTTCGCAAAATAAATAAATAAATGAATGAACAAAATGAAATAATAGTTTTAAACAATTTACAAAATAAATCTAAAAACAATTAATTAATTTTGTAATTGTGAAAAAGTTTTCTCGTATTTTATAAATATTTACCGAACTGTTTTCTGTTTGTCCAATTTCCTAAATTAATATTTTCAATATTTTGACATTATTTAGCGGAATAATAGTAGTAATAATATACTCGAGAATAGCGAAATACATAATTATTTCTATACTTTCGAAAGAACTTCTCAAATAGTTCAAATAAAACATTCTAAAAAATATATTTTTTCTTATAGTTTGTTTAAAATATATACTACTAATTATTTTTCAATTTCAATTATGTTTTTATGTTTTCATTTTTCTTTAATTTATTTATTGTTTCACTTAGTTTATTTTTATTATGTTGTTTAACTATTATAAATGCCTAGAACAGAAAAAGTGTTAATTTATATTATGAAATGACTTTTATAACATTTGTCAAAATTTTGATTAAACATATCTTCTCTATGAGTGTCTTTATTTTATCACTTATAACCCCATTATAGGGCAAAATAATATGAAAAAAAATCAAAACTAAATAAATTACTAAATTTCTGTATAAGCAGAATTGTTTTTTCTAATTTTCACAGACTCTAGCAATACTGGTTATACAAGTATGTACGAGCTATACAAGCTGCAAAGCATTCAGAGGCCTTATCGATGACACAGATTTAATTATAGTATGTGATTTTTATTTTATGTTAAATGGTGGCGGGTTTTGATAGATGATTTTGTTGTGCATGCTGGTTTTAACAGTAGTTGATTATAGTGTGAATCTAATTTAAAAGTGCCTTTGATTTTTTTTAACAAAGTTTTTTTATAATAAATCAACGAGCATTTCGAATTAGTCCACGTGATAAATGTCTAAAATGTTGCTAAAATGTTAAGAAAAAGGTGAGGAAAAATAAGGAACGCTAAAAGTATAATATAAATGATATTCGAAAATAGTAAATTTCAGTAAAATCAATATGTTAAATTTCATGATTTTTTTTTTTTTTTTTTTTTTTTTTTTTTTTTTTTACAATTTTAGAATGTAAATCTTATAAATTCATTAAATTCATAGTACTTTCGGCAAAAAATAATTTTAAAAAACTGTTTACATAGGCGATAAAAAATACGAATCCTATTTTTGTTCACATCTTTCTTTTGTTTGAATTTGATTTGTCATTCTTTTTTTTTTCCTCTTTATTGCAATATTATTTTTCTATAACTATCAGTTCAAAGTATTAAAAAAATCATTAGATAAATTAAATAAATTAATGTTAATAATAATAATTAAATTATTGTTAATAATAATATTCAAAGTTATTCTAAAAAAAAAAAAAAAAAAAAAAAAAGCAACTTTTCACCTCAACCACAACAAAATTTTCAATATAAACATTTCTAATAATCTAAATTTGATACTAAATATTTGACTGGATTTTTTTTTTTTTTTCGTTTGTTAAAAAAACAATGTCCTAAAACACTACCTAAATTTAACTTTTAAGTGTATAATTTTTCAGACTTGCTACAAGTAAATTCCTACTAACAATGAAATATATCTAATAATATCATTAAAGATGACTAATAATTAAATATGTTCAGACAGGTTGTTTTTATGATCAAGGAACAGACTATGCAATTTGAATTAAAATATTTAGATTTGGATTACAGTATTATTCCATATAGTTGTTAGTCAGAGGTCACTACAAGTAAATTCCTACTAACAATGAAATATCTAATAATATCATTAAAGATGACTAATAATTAAATATGTTCAGACAGGTTGTTTTTATGATCAAGGAACAGACTATGCAATTTGAATTAAAATATTTAGATTTGGATTACAGTATTATTTCATATAGTTGTTAGTCAGAGGTCACTACAAGTAAATTCCTACTAACAATGAAATATCTAATAATATCATTAAAGATGACTAATAATTAAATATGTTCAGACAGGTTGTTTTTATGATCAAGGAACAGACTATGCAATTTGAATTAAAATATTTAGATTTGGATTACAGTATTATTCCATATAGTTGTTAGTCAGAGGTCACTACAAGTAAATTCCTACTAACAATGAAATATCTAATAATATCATTAAAGATGACTAATAATTAAATATGTTCAGACAGGTTGTTTTTATGATCAAGGAACAGACTATGCAATTTGAATTAAAATATTTAGATTTGGATTACAGTATTATTCCATATAGTTGTTAGTCAGAGGTCACTACAAGTAAATTCCTACTAACAATGAAATATCTAATAATATCATTAAAGATGACTAATAATTAAATATGTTCAGACAGGTTGTTTTTATGATCAAGGAACAGACTATGCAATTTGAATTAAAATATTTAGATTTGGATTACAGTATTATTCCATATAGTTGTTAGTCAGAGGTCACTACAAGTAAATTCCTACTAACAATGAAATATCTAATAATATCATTAAAGATGACTAATAATTAAATATGTTCAGACAGGTTGTTTTTATGATCAAGGAACAGACTATGCAATTTGAATTAAAATATTTAGATTTGGATTACAGTATTATTCCATATAGTTGTTAGTCAGAGGTCACTACAAGTAAATTCCTACTAACAATGAAATATCTAATAATATCATTAAAGATGACTAATAATTAAATATGTTCAGACAGGTTGTTTTTATGATCAAGGAACAGACTATGCAACTTGAATTAAAATATTTAGATTTGGATTACAGTATTATTTCATATAGTTGTTAGTCAGAGGTCACTCAAATTTATTGTTTTTGATTAAAAAGCGCAGCTTCATTCTTGTTATTATTCGGAGTTATTCACTCCGCAAAGTATTTTCACTTAAATTTTATAAAAACTGTAAAATAATAATAATAATAATAATAATAATGACCTTTTTAAATATTCAATAAAGCCGAATGAATTATTTAATTGTAAATTGTTGATTTCTTATATTGATGTTTTGTTTTTTAAAGCCAAAAAAAAAAAAAAAATGTATAGAAATTACGCAGATTCTTTTCAAAAGAAGCTTAGACATTTTAAATGTGATAATTTCAAAACTTGTGCAAAATATCAATCCAAATACTTTAATGTAGGTATCTAATATAGTACATGCATTTGTAGTGAATATTTTTAATGGAATTGCAAATCTGAATTTTAGAAGTATCAATAGTGCAAATAAATGTGTTTTCTTCAAATGTTTACAACTTATTATGAGAGTTCCCTATCTTTCAGTGCAATTTGTTTAATTTGGGAAAGCAAATGTAAACCAACTACTATATTACAAATAATGTTTTTGTCTCTTATGAATGATATATGTGTAAAATTATTCTAAATCAGATATCAGTTATATGTTTCTGTTAAGGTATATGAATTATGATATATGAATGAAATGCAGTAGGAATTACAATGTAATGATGTATATACGATATTATTCTTGTTATTATATATCATTATATAATGTATAGAATATTAAATGTAAAACTGAATAATCATTCAAAATATAGGGGGGGGGGGGGGTTTCGGGGGTAAGTCATTAAGTAAGTCACAAAAGATAATTACTTACAATGATAACTTACAATGATAACCTACAATGATATTCACTTCAAAACTATTTTTATTTCTCAACATATTCTCCACCAATATTTATGCACTTATATCACCGTTTTATCAGTGCCCCAACACCAGCTTCATATAATTCTTTGGGTTGCTGTCTCAGGGTTGCTGTGTCCACATTAGGACTTCAAGTTGAACCTTTTCATCATCTGTGAACATCATCTTACTTCCAAGATGGTTTTTTAGTGGACTAAACAGATGAAAATTACTTGGGGCTAAGTCGAAGCGGTATTGTGGATGTTGAAGAAGTTGCAAGATGATATTGACAGATGATGAAAAGGTTCAACTTGAAGTCCTAATGTGGCTGAAACAGCAACCCAAAGAATTGTATGCAGCTGGTGTTGGGGCACTCATAAAACGGTGATATGTGCATAAATATTCGTGAAGAATATGTTGAGAAATAAAAATAGTTTTGAAGTGAATATCATTGTAAGTTATTATTTAATTATCTTTTGTGACTTATTTAATGACTTACCCTCGTACTTTGGTTATTCGCATACTAAATAGAAAAATTAATGCCTGTGTAAAACATATTGTATATAAATACCACAGTTATTTATATAGAACATATATTATATGAATTATATACAGATTTGTCGGTATATCAATATTTTATTTGTTCTGAAAATCTGACTGAACTATTTTAGGCCCATTCCTTGCAGTGTATTCGTTTTGAATATTTCTCTTATCTAAGAAAAATACATAAAAATATAGACATATAAAAGAAATTACCCCGAAAATTGAAATAAGAAAGAATATGAAATAAATCTATATTATAAAGCAAAAACATGTCCGTGAATAACGATGACGTCATATTGACGGTGGCAATACCTGACTGAAAAATTTCGCTTTAA
Organism: Maratus michaelseni; assembly: GCA_963931845.1. Taxonomy (NCBI): domain Eukaryota; kingdom Metazoa; phylum Arthropoda; class Arachnida; order Araneae; family Salticidae; genus Maratus; species Maratus michaelseni. Next base: position 96,811,637 of record OZ007591.1, read on the forward strand.
CTGCAATTTTTTTTTAACTTCTGTACACACAATTTCAATTTTTACACCAGATAATAGGGGGGAAGGATGTTCTTTTAAATGCAATTGTTTGGAAAACTATATTTCAATTTACTGATTTTTTATAGTCTATAATAATCAAGCAAGATTATTTTTTAACTAATATCTATCGCATGTAGCCCGATTACGAAATATTAATCCGTTTGCACGTAAAGCAGTATAATTCAGCATTTGTTTACAGCTAATATTCTATAACGAAATTAAAACTTCATCAATAAATAAATAAAATAAGAAAAATAAAACACAAATTTATCAAACATGTAATCGGATTACGCGCTGAAAATGTCAGAAATGAATGTCAACTGAAAATGTCAGAACCAAAAAGGCTATTGTAAGAAGTGATCTCTAGTGATTTCCTGGGCTCTATTAACTCCTGGCACGCGATTAATACAAAAGTATCGTTTTTAATAAATTTCAAAACTTTATTTGAATACATTACTGATATTTTTCATATAAAAATGCTTTTTGGTGTTATTAATGGGCAAATAAATCTAAAAAATATATATTAAATGCAAAAATCTATTAGAGTTTTCAATTTAAAAAAAAAAATGTTTTCACCTTATGTTCTGTAATCCTGGATTGAATGACCTAGTTTGCATAAAAATGCAAATGACTCAATCTGACTGAATCAATCTTACCAGATAAATATTGAATAATAAAAGAGATACATATCTAATGGCTTGAAGACTGGAAGCATTCCCAATAGGTTGGTAATTACTTGATTATAAATCAGGCACTTTACAGAAATCCATTTCATTTTAAATAGCATTGCTTTTGATAATAAAATTACATTCTACAAATGTCTCAAGACTTTTATCAATCTTGGCTTTATTTAACAAAAAGTGCATTAATAAATTTCTTTAGATTATCATATTGTTTCATATTACTCTGCTAATGTATGTTGTATAAAAATTACAATGATTAACATAAATTATTGGCATAATAACTAATATTATTAAAATTTTCTTGAAGTATTTTAGATTCACTAAAAATTTGAGCTATATTCTCCATATATTTATGTTTCCCAAAGACGTTGTACTTATATAACATATATCTTTTTTCTCCTACACAATATCATTAGAATACTTTTTTTTTCAATGAAGTACAAGTATTCTTTAATTAAGAAAACAACTATTTTGGAATAGAAAGAAAAACATCAAATTCCAAAAACACTTAACTAAAAGAATTTTCTAGCTCGTTTGTACTGATCTAACAAATTTGCATAAAAATGCAATTAATTTCGAAAACATTTGTTCTATGTCAGCTAATTTGTTAACACGTTTGCACTAGAAAACTCTATAATAAATTATCGAAAGATAAATCAGCAAAAGGAAACTTATAATTAAATAAGCACGCGCATGAAACTTTTTTCCCTTCTCTTCATGGCATTTTGATAAGTTATCTTTTAGGATCAAGAAGAAATGGCACAAAATTTCTAAACTAAATGTCGTTACTTGGCACAAAGATAAAAATCTGTCCCTTTTACAAATTAGAAAAAGTTCGTAACTCGAGATTGGAACGGTGTTTTAGAAAGAAAGATAAATTAGAATAAGTTCCGGAAGTTCGGTTAAAGCTCTAAATTAACACTAAGAAAAATAATGAGTCAGAAATATAATTTATTATTTGACTTGGAATAGATTCAACATAACGACTTTCGCACCCAAAAAAAAAAAAAAAAAAAAAAAAAAAAAAAAATTATGTTCCTTTCTTTTAGTATTAAAAATATAGATTGTTTTTCGTTTATTGATTCGTTGTACAAACGACAATATCGTGTTTCTCATCATTAGACAAAAGTTTTTTTTTTTTTTAAATATATAGTTTAACAAATTACAATAACCATTGGGAAAATGTTCAAAAAGCTTAGAAAAAAAAAATTACCGTATTTTCGTGTTATAGCGACCCACAATTATGATTACGCCCACAATTATGATTACGCCAAGGTTGCAGTTGATTTCGCCAAGATCATCGCGAAGCTTATATATGCATCCTATATGCGCATATATATATATTCCAAACACTCCTATATGTACCATATATGTTATTATACACATATTATTTACGTCTTATATGTTGTATATACACCATATACACATGTCATATATATACAACATATATGACTATAACTTGGCCACATACGTCAAGAAATGTTATATATATATATCATATGTTATTATAATGTCATACATGCTTTATAATTTGGCGATAAATATTGGTCGCTTGCCGATTTATCCTTGGGAGACGCTATAATAACGAAAATACCAAATTTACAATATATTAATGAAATCAGAAACAAAAAAATTATAAGACGATTTATCATCCGAAGTCAATTTTTGAATTCGGCCTTTTTTCATATCTGATAATTTGCATCTATCCTTTTCGTAACTTTAACATTTTTGTAAAGATTTTATTACGCATAATGAAAAGAGGAAAGTATATTTATAGTTTTTTGCATTTCTATTGCTTATTCAAAGAAAAATTCTTCTAAATTTACAGAATTTCGTTAAAAACGTTTAAAAACACTTAAAAACGCTTAAAAAATAAGTGATGAAGTCAAGGGGTCCATTCTCGACCGAAAAGAACAACCATTTTCCCAATGATTAAAAAGACGAAATTTTGTATTCAAATATGAAATTGGCTTTTTCTTAAGCACTCTCTTTAATTCTTAACTTTTGTTACTTTTATTAAGCTTAAATGTATAATTCAGTTGTTTGTACAGTACATGTTATGCAAAATGACTCTTGTAAAACGCATTTAGAATTATTATTTTTAATTTCTGTATCTATTATAATAAAGAGAGAAGTTTGTGTGCGTGTGTTTGTCCCAGAGTTTTCTGAAGAAAACGCTGCGCACAGGTCTACAATTTTTTGAAAGTTATCTACATTAGAGATGAAACGGGCTCAGTCGGAGCCCGGACATAGGCTTGATTTTTTTCAAAGAAAAAGGTCTTTGATTTTTTTACCAGTCGGGCGGACCCGGTCGGAATCAGAGTGAAAATTTTATTTATTCGCAAATTGGAATAAGGGAAAAAAAAAAAGACATGCTATTTATGAAACAAGAATGTAGTCTAAGTTTCTTAAAGTGTTTTACAATCCTTTAAAAATGAGAAGGTATTTAGGATTAATACTTATTTCTAAGTAAGATATTTTTTAATTAGAAAATTAATCTTGAAACAATTTTAACAAATTTGTACTGCGTGTTCTCGGGATCGGGCTTGGACTCCGGTAAAAAGAGCCTAACTCAGCTCTAATCTGTATCTCTGAAGTTTGCCTTTTCTTTTATAGGTTTTGTTTTGCAATTTTTTGTTATTTTTAACACTTTTTACTCTTTTTACAACAATATTTTCGCGTTAGTAAAAAGAAAGCTGTTTCAATTTTTTAGCCCAATATAATAAATTTTGTCCACTTTTCATTGAAGTTTATTCGGAATACGTACAACAATTTTTTAAGTTTTTGCGAATTTGTTTTTGCGTTTATTAGGGTTTTTTAGCGTTTCCCTGCGATTTTTCCCCATTAGTAAAAATAATCTGGTTTCAATCGTTTATTCCGATATAGTAAATTTGTTCTCTATGATTTTTGTAGTTTTCGTGAGTTTTTTATGCGATTTTTGAATTTTTCGCGAGTTTTTTATGTGATTTTTGAATTTTTATCGAGTTTTTTTTTTTGCGATTTTTAGCATTTTTTCGCGTTTTGTGGCGATCGATTTCTATAGCAAAACATGAACGACGATGCTGTACGTTTTTTTTAAAGATGAAAAGTAATGATTTGTGTACGCTGTCTAAGACAACGGGGCCATTAATCCCTGGTTCGTTTAAAAATATGTTTAAAAAAAATCATAATTATTCAAGATTTGTTTGATTGGAGACCGGAGAGAGCGTAACCCGCACGGGTGGCCATGGGTCCCAACTACTAGTTCTTTTAATTCAAGGTTCGTTTGGTAAAGTAACTCCGCTAGTATATATATATATATATATATATATATCAATTTGAGATCGATATATATATTTTTTTAAATGCATATGTTGCATTCGTTTGTTCAAATAGAAATATTTTGCCTCGTTTTATCTTTCTTTTTTTTTTAAATGATTTTTAAGTTTAATAGAGAATTGAAATATTAGTTCGTAAATAATTTGGAGAATATCAATTGGAGATATCAATTTAAACCAATTATTTTTTTAATTTTTTTAAAGAAATGTATCCTTGATATAATAAATTATAAGAACAAAATGTGTCCATCTGAACTTTTAGTGAAATGTTTTTTACGAATCCATCTTCGAAACAATTCGAAGATTACTATCTAACTCTAAAAAAAGCTGTGAATATTCTGTTAGTGATTAGAAAAAAAAAAAAAAAACTCAAAAAGCCACGTCGCCTAAAGTTTTAAGTAATTTTGTTGATAAAGATTTAAAATTTAAACATATATTTAAGCCTAAAGGAGAAAATATCATCAAATGCATCATCTGCCTTTTGACATTATACGATCGTAAAGAAAGAGAGAAACTTCGAAAATTATATAAAAAGTATCTAGAGAGTTATATGTAGATAATATTCGTCATAATTAATAATGCATAGCAATACGAAATCGCAGTAGAATTTAGTAAAAAAAATTGTTAATTGATCCATCTTAAAAATATTGTCCATTGATAGAAAATCTTTAGTTTTCATATTTCGTTCAAGGGGTAACACCACTTTTTGTTGTTGTTGTTGTTGTTGTGTGAATAGATGCAGTAAGAGTGATGCATATATCATTACATGTTACCTCCTCTAAAAAAACTTTCTTGATGAATCAGAATGCTAAAATACCACCGACAAATGAAGGTGTGCAATCCCGAGACGATATAATCCAAGGCTGTATAACATAAATGATCTGCATTAAAAAGGATATTCTAAAACACATTCTCAATTGTTATGTTTACATCATTTGGTAAAAATAACCATTATTTTGAACTCATAAGAGAAAAGCAAATTAACTTCTTTTAAAATCTCCTTCTAATTGTCAGCCCCCGACGACTGCTTTGTGAATTGTCAGAAATACCATTCTAGACAAGAATGACTGAATCTGTTTGATTACTGTTACACTCTTCGTCGATGCTAGACGTGAACAAGTCACTGTGGTTGGCATAAAAAAAGAAACCTAAGAAACTAGAAGAGGAGGAAAAAAGAAGCCTCATTTCAAGCCTCAAAAATTTTTGGAATCTTAGCCACAAAACTCTATTCTTGTCGAGTCTGTTCTGGCATCTTACTAGTAACACTCTTTGGAACTGAGAAAAGAGAAGATAGCTCAACTCGAACGAGAGTTAAATGAGCTGTGACACTTCGGCAAAATATTTCTTTGTTTGCGTGGATAGTTTGCGACTTAACCAATCAGCTGTCATTCTAAGAGAGCGTTTGGCATTCGATTAAACGACTTGTGGAACGAAGAACGAAAGCCTTTCTGTGCCGGCGTAATTTAGCCGGCAAGTACACACGTTGAATCACCAGAAAACAGCTTTAGCAGAATGGTTGAGGAGGAAACAAAGATTTTTTGCATAACCTACATTGTGATGAAGTGAAGATCGTTTAAATCTGTTGAAATTGAGTGCGAGCGGTTTTAAATCATTTGGAACAGAGTGGGATGAACAGAGATGAAAACACAATTTGGATTACATAAAATTCACACATATTTTTTAAAGCTTTAATATTTACACGGGGTTAAATACTGTGTCGATGTTAAATATACCATTTTATCTTATACAAGCTAAAATTACTTTTAGCCAAAAAGTTTAATTAAATTACAGCAGAAACAGATCAAAGAAAATTAACAATAGCAAATAATTTGAATTGTTGCAATTAATATAATATTTCTGTATTTAAAAAATGATTTTTGATACTTTTTTGAATCAATTCTTTATGTGGATAGTTTGTGACGACCAATAAGCTTCCAAGAGAGAGTTTGGCATTCGATTGCACGACTTTTAGAGCAAAGAAGGAAAGCCTTTCGTTGACGGCGTAATTTAGCCGGCAAGTACACATGTTGAATCACCAGAAAAGAGCTATAGCACGATAGTTGAAGAAGAAACAATTTTTTTTTCGCGTTGCGATAAAGCGAAGAACGTTCAAATGTATTAAAATTGAGTGCGAGCTATTTTAAGTCATTTGGAAAACGCTATTTTGATTGCCCTAAACTGACAAATATTTTTAAGTGATTAATATTTGCCTGATAACCAAGGCTATTAGTCGAATTTATATTACGATCCCTAGAAACTGATATATATAATTAATTTAATTCTACTCCTCGTACTGGACTCCCCATGCATAATACGTAGACGATATCTTCATCATATAGAAACATAAAGATACCTTAATTGATAACTTCTTAGCTCAGATTATTAACCTTGATTCTAAAACTAAATTTATTGGAAGTTGAACAGAATGGTACACTCTGTTATTTGGATGTGCTATTAATCAAAACGCACTATGGCGCACAAAACGTACTGTTTATAGAAAACCAGTAGCCAATCAATCCACCATCCCAACGTAATACTTAAGCAGCTTTTTAATGCAAAGTTTCCGCATTTAGACATTTCATTATGACAGCCTTCACAGTCTGTACCATTGATCAGTTAACCAATTAAATAATTAAAATACGTGATATCGCAAGAAATAAAGAAAGCAAAAGTTATAAAGAAAGTACTATAAACAGATTAATTATGAGCATGGATAAGAAGAAGAAAAGAAACTTCAATGAGCTATTAAATAATTCCAAGTTATCTACTTTACAATATTTTCCTGGGTTTTTTGAAAGATAAACTTAGCAAATTCAATACATGTCTTATTCTTATTGCAAAATCTTTCATAAAATTATAAAATAAAGTTTGTAAGAAAATAGATACTGCAATAGAACCTGATCAACTATAAGGTGTATATAAAATCCCTTTCATTAAAGCAGATGGAACTTGCAATATTATGTAGGAATAACAAATATAAAGTTTAAAACGAAAATGAAAGAACATATAGCATATATCAAATACAACAAGAGAACTACAGCTTTAGCCAGACTACATAACATAGAGCCTTTATGGACTATTTTTTTAAATAGTAAAATAATTTATCCTTCAAGATTTTATCCCTCATCCATTATCCGCGAATCAATGGAAATCTATATGCGTAGTGAAAACCTATGAAATGAATCAGCCTCCTTTGAGTTACCTATGGAATTTGGGGCGAGAGGCTTTATAAAATAAAAAACAATAAGGTAAAATAATTCACGTTTACAGATGACCAGTTTTATTAAAACACCTGCTTTCCTTATACCTGTAATCTCTTTTTTTATTATTATTTCTTTTGTTGCGGATCAGGTTTGGGGCAGGTTGACTTTAAATTTTTCAGGTTCAGGTTGGTTTCGGATTGAGTTTTGATTTTTTCAGGTTGAGTTCGTGTTGACATGATTTTTCAAAAGAAAGTCCGGAATATTTTGAATTGATAAAACTATATATTTAAACATTAATGAGAGTATATATATGTGTGTTAATTTTTATTACAAAAAAGATAAAATTCATAGCAGAGACAAAATTGTAGACTTCTTTTCAGTAATTGTATTAAAATATGGATTAATTTCTTTCATTTTTAGTTCGGTTTGAATTCAGGTTTTAATATTTCGGGTTCGGTTTGGTTTTCGGGCTAACGAATTTTATTATTATTATTATTATTATTATTATTATTATTCGGGTTCGGGATGACTTTAAGCAGAATTTTCGGGTTCTCCTGCAGAATTCTATTTCATATCTTTAAAAATATATATTTATTTCAAATAATTTTTGTGTATAGAAAATAGTATGTATAATTTCTAGTACCCTATTAGTATAAATTTATCACCACTCACACAATTCCAATATAAGTTTCATTATATAGTTTTTAATCAAATAACTCCCTTTTTTAAATTAAAATCAAACTAGTTATTTGCTTCCTTTTAGCTGTTCCACTTTGAACTACACTGAGAGGAAAATTAATAATTTCTCTTTAATCAAAAGTAAACTGCCAATGAACTAAAACAAACCTGCTCCGCTTTTAACTGGTTTCCAAGAAAATGCATTGAGAATAATAACTCATTATTTTTTTTCTCCTTTTATGAGAAACAAGGAAAACCACAAATGAAATTATACATTACAAAAGGTTTATTAATAGTTGGCCGATTTTGTAATGAAACATACTAAACGTAATATCACCTTACTTACTAATTGTAAATTATAATTGTATTTGTTCAAAATGGGGTTAAAATTTATTCAGTGTCTATAAAATTCTGATTACTCATCTAAGTCTAAATCATGGTGATCTGAATTCAATATCGGTACGCACTCGAAGGTTAATGAACTTCTTTTAGTGTTATTCATTTGGAATGGTTATTATATTCTGTAACATTGTGCCATGGTGGCACTAATGTAGGAAGCTAATCTTTTTTTTACTTTTTCGGTTCCAATTTTTTTAGATTTTATTTCTGTGTTTATTGATTATATAAATTCTTTTTCACCAGGAAATTAGTTTGATCATATGTTAAATTTCTAACTAGTGCTGCAAAATAATTCTGCTACTTTAAGAAGAGGGTTTTTTTTTTTTTTTCAGCTCTTATAAGGAGTTTTTGTATTACATTTAAAAAAAACATATATAATATATTAAAAAAAAAATCTACTATTTTTAGATTTAAAAATTGTAAAGTAGCTGTCCACATAACAAAAATTAAGAATACACATTACTAAAATGTAACGAATATGTCATCTACAGGTTTGACATTGGCAACTATATTTTTATTACTTTGACTACCACTATTTCTAAAGAAAATAACTACTTGAAAAATTAGTAGAAATCTACCACTAGATTATTGTTTTAAAATAGTGGTAGACAGAATTTAAAAAAACAATTATCGGTTACAGCCCAGCGTTTACTAAAAAATATCGAATATGGTAATTTTGCGTACTATTAATATGACAATAGGCTATGGAAAATTTTTGTGAGGACGTTTGGAAAATGCCGTAATTACAGCAGGATTAAATAGACATAATAGCTTTCTATTGATTTTCCTTCATTTTTATGATAAATTATTCATACGGGCAAGTAACCACTATTTTTAAATTTAAAGAATGAAACAAATAAATTAAGTATCAGAAACGGTATATAGAGCTTTAACCGAATTTTTCTTTTCTTTTTTCCTTTTTTTCTCTTTTTTTATTTTATTATTATTAATAATAACTGATGTCATAATAGTAAATGCAAATACACAGACTATCATTACTATAGGCAGATAATAACAAAAATAATTCAAAAAAAGTCCTTCCGGCCTGTACCGGGAGGAAAAGGTAGCTTTCCTATATCTTCGTTTTAAAATTTTAGCTAATGTTACACGAAAACAGCAAGTTAAAATGCAAAGAAACGTTTACAAAAGATTCGTTAATACTGAATTTGAATAAGAATTTCGCCAAATTATTGAGCAATAGCCAAATTGGCTTCATTTATAAAGACTTATTTTGGTCGCCAAATTTGGCGATATTTCGCCAAATGTCACTAATTTTGCTAATTTTGGCGCCAATTTTTGCGCTAACGTATATGAATATATAGTTTTATGCGTATGATTGGGAAAATTATTACAACAATGAAAGAAAATAATTTGCGAGTAATCGCGTTAATGTGCTGTTTTGCTTCAAAATGTCAGCCACCCTAGAATTTCAAACTGCTCTCTCTCAGCCATTTTTTAAGATAGAGGTAAACCAAAAAATGCTCTGGAATCCTTGTATCAAGGCCTAACAAGTAATTAAAAAATAAATTTGAATTTTTAATTTTTTTTGTATATTTATTTTAGTTTTAAATTTTTAAATGGCAGCCATCTTGAAACAAAATGGCGGACCAAGCTGGCCAACGAACTCGGTCGAGACATTGGTGACCTTAATACACACAATTAGTTTCATCAAAATTGATTTATAAATACGAGCGTTATCGTATGACATAGGTCAGATATATATATATATATATATATATATATATGGATATATCTATATATATAAATCAACATTTGAACGGAGGGTGGTTTTGGGGTCTGGGGGTCATGATCGGTGAAAATATATCGAAATTTTCCGGAACTGCTTTCCTCCGAACGGCTGCAATAGGTAGCTTTATATATTTTTGTATTGAAAGCTACCTAAAAGACAAAATAATAATCAACGTAAAGATACGTCCTATTATTTGGACTCTAGACACGAAAGTGTTAATTATTTTCTTTTTCGAAGAACCTTTTTTCTAAAATTATAAAGTTTCCTAGTCTTGTGGTTACTGGTTATATAAATTATTTTTCACCAGGAAATTAGTTTGATCATATATTAAATTTTTAACCAGTGCTGCAAAATAATTATGCTACTTTAAAAAGAGTTTTTTTTTTTTTTTTTTTTTTAAGCTCTTATAAGTAGCTCTTGTAATATTTAAAAAAAAAAATTAAAACATGTAAAAAAGAAGTATTTTGGGATATCGTATTTTGGAACTTTTGAAACGAATTAGATCAGCCCTATAAGTCGGTATGACTAATAAACGGTTCGTGAGATATGTTTGTCGTTGATTGTTACAGATGAATTGAGGAAGTTTCTGATTTCCTTCTTAACACCATCAACTTCTTCAATAATTTTAGTACCAGTTTCTTCTCGTTTTTCAGATTCTTGTTAATATATTACGTCAATTTCAAACAGGCGCAAAGAGACGCGAAAACTGCACATTCATTTCAAATCCAGATACTGATAAAATTCGTAATTTTTTGGTACTCAACATTCAATTTTGGTTCCAAATTTTTGAAAAATGTTTTTCTTTCGTCTAATACTATTATTGGACCAAAAAAAAAATCTGCCATAATAAAAATTAAATTCACATATATAAAAAGTTAAATGTTTGTTAAAGCAGTTTGTTTACATTTTTTTTTTTTTTTTTTTTTTTTTAAACAGTGAGACTGTTTTTGCCAGCCTTTGGTTCACAATGCCCTGAACGAGTTCTGATGGCCGGGGATGTTGTTAAATACATATCTGTTATTGATTGCCTCTTTAAAAAATAAATAAATAAATAAATAATTTATTTTTAAGCACCTTTTGATAATTTCACCCTCTAGCGCTGCTGCAAAATATTTATGTTATTTTAGGAAAAGTTTTTTTGAAAGCACTTATTATTAGCAACCAATTAACAGCAGAAAATACTTATAATTGGGAAATTTTTCTAGTTGCTTAGAATTGTGAGCATTTTTGTTTGGAAGATTATTTTTTAATCATTTTCGTTTCACTTTTTACTTTTGTATTTTCAAAGAGCTTAATGCTCACAAATGCTCACAAACTAAAGCAAAATTAGTATTATGCTTCTTAAACGTATCTAAAGTATATGATAACTAGTCATAAAATTTGCGATTTTGCAATACATTTTCTGAGAAAAAACTTTTTTCCCCTTTTAAAAATTCGCCAAAACAACTTTTAGTAAAAGAATCTATGCGTACCACAATAAATGTAAGGATTTCACTGCGCATGGAGAACTGAAATATTTACTGCATTCAATCAAAATATAGATTTGGTTTTTATGATATTTTTTCACATTAATTTTAAAGTATGGTTTTACACCAAATGTCTTTGTAAACATGTGTTGTCTTTGTTTTCGTTTTGCATATGAAAAAATAACTACGGGCTAAAGATTTAAATCAAAATCTTCGTTTTACGTTTCCAAAATGCAACTGAAGTATACGATAAATTAGTTATAATATGTATTAGTTTATGCTTTAAATTTTCTAGAAAACAAGGACTATATGGGGTTTTTTCTTTTTTTTACGGTACATTCGAAATAGCTGAACTAGTACCTCACAAAACAAATTAAGAAAAAGGGAGAAAACGTCACTTTCACTACATGACTTTCAACGGAGAATAAATAAATTGAACATTATAGCAAAGGAAGGGGGGTGAAGATAGTGGAGATAGGGAAAGAGAGGGGGGTTTTCAAGGAATGCGGAATGCCGATCAATAACAGAGCGGGGCTGGAATGCGGATTCCGTTCCGCCCTTATCCGCCAATGGCCGAAGCGGATCATGATGGAGGCCAGCAGAACTGGAAAATTGAATTAAAGGGGGGTGGCTCAGGAACGTGCCGTCAAAGTCTGTGTAATATTGCGATCCGTTCATCCCTTTAGGATTCGGGGGATGGAGGATGGAGAGAAAAGATGAAATGGACGTGAAGAGAATGGTTTAAGGATTATTGTGAATGCTGGGGGAATATAACTCTGTGGAAACGAAATGATATTTAACTTTTGAATTTCGTGAAGAGATTTGAAATGTGATGACGAATGTTAAATGTTTATAAATTTCTTCACGTCTTATATTTCTGATTTATCTTGCCTGTGTTGCCACCTTCTATTTTCCTTTAATACTACTACTAATATTAATAATAATAATAATATTAACAATAAAGGTTACATTTTCAATATATCACCTAATTTGATAAATGTTTCTGATAATTTCTTTTTCCTTATATCATTTTTTTTTTTTTTTTTTTTTTTGCATTAGGTGCCTTCGTAATTATATAAATACGTAGCACCTATTGTCGTCATCTAGTCCGTCCGTCCGCATATAACAACGCAAAAACTACCCAAACGAATGGTTTTAAATTTATGATATATTATCTTTGCAGAATTTTGTTGAGACCTTTCAAATTTTATGGAAATCGAATCAAAACTTTAGACGATATTAATAAAAATATTTATTAAGAAATTTGAGTTTAAAAAAAGAACTGTGCTTTCTTGTTATAGGAGCTTCCGAGGTTTAATCGTCAAGAGATCGAGATACTTATTTTATTACAGAAATTAATCTGCAGATGATATAATTCATTTCACAGAACTAAAAATCATAAAGATCTGAATATTTATATAACTATCTACAGTACGAACGCACCTCGTTTGTCACCTTTGACGTACAATTTACAACTTGTTTCATTACAGTTTGAAGGAAAGTGTGATAATCGAAGAGCTGTTTCGGTAGTTTATGCTGATTTTTTTTTAAAGATTATACGATTGTTCTAGACAATTCTTTCACCCCTTAACTCTGTATCCCGAATTCAGTTCGGGCAAGAAGAGTTTGCTTGTTTTGTTACTAAAAGCTTTTGCACACCAGTAATTATTTAAACGCAATCTTCACTTTATTAATCGACAGACATTTTCGATTACATAAAGCAAATATTTTAGTACGGAAAAAGTGGTGTATTGTACCCATTTTTAGTTGATGGTGTCAAAAAACCTTGAACAGTTAAGGGGTTAAAATCATCCGTGCAGCAAATATGGGCTATTGAAAGAAAAGAAAAAATCGAGAAAGTTGAATTAAAGGATTGGTAGCAGGTCAGGAACGAGCAATCAAGGGCTGTGTAATATTGTGGCTTTGTGCTCCATTCATCCATTTATAAATCGGAGGATGTGAGACGGAGGAGAGTATGAGAAGAGAAGAAATGGACGTGAAGAGAATATTTTGAGGATTATTGTGAATGCTTGGGGAATTTAACTTTGTGGAAACAAAATGATATTTAACTTTTGAATTTCGTGGAGAGATTTGAAACGTGATGTCGAATGTTAAATATTTATAAATTTCTTCACGGTCTTTGATTTCTGATTTATCTTGTCTGTGTGACGTTGTAGTTTTTCTTTATTATAGTTGCTACTACGACTATTACTACTACTACTACACTGCAAAAAATAACTGTTGATTTTACAGTATAAAACTTGCGCGGTAGCGTATTACTGCTTGCGCGGCAGCGTATTACTGCTTTTTTTACTGTTTAATACTGTTAATTTTACGGTATAATACTGGCAGCTGGGTACCAGTTTTATACTGTAAAATCAACAGTTATTTTTTGCAGTGTACTACTACTACTACTACTACTACTACTACTAACAATAAAGGTTACACTTTCAATATATCACCTAATTTGATAAATGTTTCTGACACTTTCATTTTGCTTATATCCATTATTTCATTACAATTTGAATGAGAGTGTGATAACCTAACTGCTGTTTTAGTAGCTTATGCTGCTTTTCTTTTTATGCTTAGGCGGATTTTTCTTTTTTCTTTTTTTTTTTTTTTAACATTTCTCTAAAATTATTCGTATAACAAATATGAGCTGGTGAAAATTAAATCCAGAAATTGAATTCAAAGGGGGTGGGTGTAGCTCAGGAACGTACAGTCAAAAAGTTGTGTAACAGTGCGTTCCATCAATACTTTTAGGACTTGAAGGATGTGGGATGGGGGACAGTATGAGATGAGAAGAAATAGACATGAACAAAATAATTTAAGATTTTTTTTTTTTTTAATGACTACTGAGAAAATATAACTCCGTGAAAACGATATGATATTTGAATTTTGTGGAGAGATTTGAGACGTGATGACGAATGTTAAATGTTTGCAAATTTCTGCTCGTCTTGCATTTATGATTCATCCAGTCGTCTATGTATTTTTCATTTATTTAAATTTCATTCAAAAAAATGTTAACGTATGCACTATTAAAATATATTATTATAATTATAATTTTATATTTGGCTTATTATTATGCATTAGTGAATATAGATTACAGTCCTGCATTAGGTCGGCAACCCGATTTCACCCAAAATTGCGGTTCAAGTCAGGCCAGGTTGACATCAATTTTATTCATTGTGGGTTGGATTGGCTTTAAATGTTTCGGCTTTGGAAATCTGCAAAAAAAAACCTGAATATTTTTCAAATGAAAAAAAAAATATATATTTGAATATTAATGAGTGTATATGTATTCATTTTATACAAAAAAGTGATATTAAAGATATAATTGTAGACTACATTTCTGTAATTGCATCAAAATACGGATTGATTTTCTTTCACTTCGGTTTCGGGTTTGGGTTGGCTTTAAGTGGAATTTTCGGGCTCAGGTGGGGTACAACCCTATCCGCTCAGAACTCTAGAATACAGAGTTTACAGATAGTCCTTTCAAAAATTATAAAAGGTGATTAGGTGTATGTAATTGTTTAAATGGAAATGAACCCCCCCCCTCCCCCCCCCGTTCTCTGGGACAACCTTGATATTATACTTACAGTTCTCTGCCTAAACTTTATTTTTACTCAAATTTGTATACAAGGTGGTCATAATTAAAATAGCCACACATTTTGTAGTTCGATTGTGTAAATTAAGCCAAATGAAAGAAAATATTATATAAAATCTTTTTAGACCATAGGAAATGGATTTAACAAAAAATTACTGTTCAAATCTTTGCCACAATGGTGAGATGTAGTGCTTCAAGGCATATAAACTAAAGGTTAAATAAAATATGTTAAATAATCACGTGAAAGGTTGTTTTTAGTTATGCCAATAAAATAGGCATTAAAACTAAAGATTCCACAAAATGTTATAGACAATCACGTAAAATCCTCCTTTTTTATAATTTCAGTGCCTATACTGCCGAAATTCAATCTCGAGTGCCCTTTTTGCCCCTGGAGGCAATTTCTTCTTCTTCTTTTTTTTTTTAAGGGCTCCGTACCTCAAAAGGAAGAAATGGAACTCTTATAGTCTTTGGATATCCCGCTTAGGAAAATCACGTAATAGATCGACATATATTTATAAATTAATGATTTTCGGATATTTACCTTTACATGTGCTACCTTCCTTCAAGCCAAATTCCAAGATTCTTGGTTAACCGGAAGTACCCTACGCTTTGAGATTAAAACTTATAGGTTACTTCTAGCTGACCTAGAACCTTGAAATTTGGCACTAACGTGAAGGAAAAAATCCAACTATTAATATATGTCGATTTTATAACGTGACAAATTCATGAATTTACATAATCAGCACTAACGCCAAATTAACGCATTGTAACGGAATGTTTTGTAACGGTACGAAACCCTCAGAGTGCGAGTCCTACTCGTACTTGTCCTCATTATTTATTTATTTATTTATTTATTTTTAAATCTATTCCCCATGGTCTAAGTCTAAATAGTTTTTACATCAAGTTTTGTTACATTTGGCCGACTTCGAGGTCTCAACATCGCTACTTAATTGTGGTCATCTTGTTCATTTTGTGTAAAATTATTTCAATGTTTTATAATATATTCATATCTTTTGCAAATCGTGTAATTTTGTTTTTTATCTTTTAGGTCTGGATGGTCAGCCCCAAGACAGTAAAGACCTCTACTGGTTCTAAGCAACCAAACGTGATATTTTTCCTCTTTCAGACAAATTTAGGGATGTGTTGAAACTCCTTACAGTGATAATAAAAGACAATAAGCACGGAGATGGCAACTCTTACGCTCAATCGATATCGAATCGATACTTAGACATGTGCGATCGAAATCGAAAAAATGTGCAATTCTGAAACTGTCAAAGGCTTTTTCTATGCTTTGAATTGCATAGTTAATATAACATGTCAGCTTATAAGTGAATAATGGATTTAAATGGCAAATAACATTTACACAATATTATAATTTAAAAACGTAAAATTTCTTAAGATTTTAAAAATTCACATAAGCATGTTATTTGATTAATTTCAATTGAATCTATGATTTATCATTAAATAGAATAAAATGGCTGGTGGATTATCATGAAATGAATAAATTAAGTCAGATATATTTTTATTTTTACATTCAAAAAGATCAGAGAAATAATGTATATGTTAATGAATATAATCATACATTTTTGTACCACCATCATAAATTTTTACCTTAGATTCAAGATGTTTAAAACATGCCTCGAATTTTTCTAACGTTGTCATATAAATTATTTAACTTGAGCTTTTGAAGTAAAACATTGATTGGATGTAATAAATATGTTTTAATATATAGTATATGCTTTTTATGAATTTACTTTATAAGTATAAATTTAAAAGTATTTTTACATTTCGTTTACTAATATTTCTCTATTGATATGTTTAAAAAAATACTTAGAATTCCTTTATTTGAAAATCTATAATTTATCCGATAAAAAATTAACTTGTATATATTAATGTAATAGGAATATCTTTATGTGCCAAAATTTTGAATTCTTTTATCTATTGTGCCAAATTAAAGCTTTTAAAACGTAAAAGAGAACCATCTTCTCAGAAAAGAAATTTTGAAAATTCGTGAATGAATTTTGCAAATTTTCTTTGCGTCTTTTTGTGAACTAATGTCTTATATTCGTTCTTTTGTAAATAGTATTCATAAATATTTATGGCATTAATAGTACAGTGAGTAATGGGAACATATGTTAGAATAAGAAAATAAAAAATTGAGTTTTTAAATGAATTTTGTTCCTGTAGATTAATATTTTGTAGTTTGCTGGATTACGAAATTCTTTAACTGCAATATTTTAAAACAATTAATATTTCTTATGAGAGTAATATCTGTCTAATCTGTTAGATTTATTCAAAAGTTACTGTTTAAAAGAAGCAACTATTAATATTTACGTTCTATTTTATACCAATAAATCCCTTACACTTCCTATGAATTTTATTTTTTAAACTATGCATTGCATTTAAAGGCTTAATACTCTCAATGTACATTTTTACATTTACAAAATGTGCATTAAATGTACAACAGTTCCCAATATTCGTTCAATATTTGCTAGCATTTCTTGATTATTCCGTTCAAATTTCAATTAATATAAAATTGGTTGCATACAATATAGAAAGAAAATATTTGTATTTGATCAAACTTCTCAATTCCTATAGATACTTTACACAAATTTTATAATATAATTTTATATTTAAAAACTTGAATATATACCCACTTTAAAATTACCTTTAAAAAATTTAAATTACTGCTATTAAAAAAATGAAATTGATTTATTTAACCTGTTAACCAGAGAATAAACTTTTGTTCAACTGATATAGCTGATTACCAACGGGGCACACTTCCACCAGTAAAAAAGAATAGAATTTTTTTCCTTATTCGTGGCAGTAATTTTGCATGAATAGGGCGTTTTACGAGCGGCAGTCGGAAAATAAGTTTCCCCTGGCGACTGTGGACAGAGGTGTGTATGAAAGACAAAAAATGTAATGAGACATTAAAGATAAAACATAACTTTATTTTTCCACATAAATACCAAGTACATTGAGACATTTGTCATACCGCTTTATAAGCTTCAAAAAGCCCTCCAGGAAAAAATCAGGGCTTTGCATATGGACGAAGCGTTGAACGGCTATGGGCGAAAGACGACACAGCAGGTGAACGCGAACGTGCAAGACACCGATACCATTGGGTAGAGGTCGACTGCGATCAAGCAGATGGCGCTGTTGCAGTGCCTGCGCAGATGGTGGAAGCAATGCGTTCAAAATATTACGGTAGTAGTTTGGGTATGACGAAATATTTCGTCATACGCAGTTAACAGGTAAAGTTTGGCTTTTTGGAATGCCATAAAAAGATAAAATATGCCATCAGTTTAGTAAGCTAACAAAATATGAACATACTTCAATTTTAAAGAGGTGTTTTACAGTTGTTACACAAGACACACATTATCATAAAACTGTACAAAATCAAAATTTGAAGAAAATAAATTTTTTACTTATTAGCCATCAATCAATATTTATATATAGCTTGGCAAATTCTTTTTTGTTCTTAATTCCTTAGTGTAACACATTATTTTGAATACTGTTTAAGTCTGCGATTACTTTTTTTTAAAATATAATTTACGATATCATGTAAGCCATATTTAGCTTTTAAGACAGACAATAGTCCGCAGGTGTTAAATGTAGAGAGTAAGGCAGATTTGGAGAACATCAACTCTTTCTTTACTAGAACTGGCGAAATGAAATTGGGCTAATATGCACTCCCTAATGTATAGGCAGCAGATATTGATTACATAAAAACAAACGATCAACTAATTTATTTAACTATATTGATATGTTACAGTAATAATTTCCATCAATTAGTATTTGGCAGGTTGGTTCAAATTGGTTTTAAAATATTAATCTTATAAATTTGTGGATGAACTTGAATGTTTTTTTATATGAAATATGACAAAAAAGACTACCTTACAGTAACTTGAAGAATAAATCTAATAAGTCCAGTTTGCAGGAGAAGATTAAAGCTTTATTAACATGTGCTGATTTATCAGCTAGGCTAGAATATTATTTACTGCTTCTAAGAAGTATTAAAGCTTTGGCTATCATCCTATCAAAGTTTTTGCTTTGCAATAAACATGTGTTAGCTGCTGCTCTCTTAAGATATATTATAATTAATTATGACATTCTTTAACAGTAGATTTTAATCAGCATATGTGTTAATCTTTTCACACCCAAATATTGCACATTTATTTCTAAAGTGACACAACTTTTGATATATTAATGAGTGAATCATATATAAATAAAGGTTGATTCAAAATGGTAGATTCAATTTCATGCTGTTGTATTTTATCAATTATACATTAAATGTAAATGATGTAAATTACGTTTGATTATACATACCACAATTTCCGGCGTCTAAAGTAAGTCCGTTTCAAAGCAGAAATTTTATTTACTAAATAAAGTCAAATAAGTACCAAGTAGAAATAAGTTACATTTCATTAAATCAAATTTCTGGATTTGACTCGCGGCTTAAACGCCGGAAATTACGGTACTTTACAGTTATAGATGTTCAATGTAACCCCCTTCAGCTTCACTGATAAAGTATAGAGGATAATTCAATTCATTCCAAACCCGATGAAAAATGTCATGCATCACCGCAGCTGTGATGCGGTTTTTTGGGGGGTCATCTAGATTTGTTCCAAGACGTAGTATATAAAACTGCTTTTTTTTTTTTCAGGAAAACCTACTCGAGAAAATCACAGTTTTACTAAACACAATAAAACACAAAGAAATCTTAATAGTAGCCATCTTGCTCTGAAGTGAAGCTGTTGTGTACTAGGTTAGATTTAGCAACGCTTTAGTGGTAGCTTTTCAAAACTTAGGACATCCAGTATCAAATGATTTTTTTAGGTCGTTCACAAACAATGTATGATTTGGAAGGTGTAGCCGTTTGAAATAGAGTCTACTATTTTGAATCACCCTTCACGTTTTAGGCTGTGGTAAAAAATATACTTACTTATCTTTCAAAATGGCTAACTCTAGAGAAGTTTTGCCATTTTTCCTATCTGGCACTCCAAAACACTGCACTGTTAAAACTTTTGTGCTGCTTTGACGCAAATTTTGGTTCTGCAGTAGCTTTAACCATAAGATGGTGGAATCTCGTTCCAATATTTCGAGCTATGCTTCAACTAGAGCTCCAAATGTTGGAACGAGATTTCACCATCTTATGGTTGCAGCTACTGCATCACCAAAATTTTGTTCAAACTAGCACAAAATTTTTAACAGTTTGCTAATATTGGTATAATTGGTTGTGACCTGGCTCTTACGGTTATTATTAGGTGTACAAATGAGTTTAAAAGCTTCCTTTCTATGACCCAGAGCATGAATTTGTATAAGAAACAACTCCATGCGTGTTTGTGGCATGACTAGAGTTGCAAAAAACCAGTTTATTCCCAGGTTTATTTCCAATAGACCAGGTTTATTCCCAGGTTTATTGCCAAAAGACCTGATTTATTCCCAAAAACCAAGTTTATTCCCCAAAAAAACCCGGTTTATTCCCAGGTTTAAACCGGGTTTTTTCTAGCCTTTGCAACTCTAGGCATGACCTTGACAGATTCAGAGGAATAAATGAGAATCAAACGCTGGTGGTACAGTCAAACTTCGTGAACGATGTCCAAGTGGAAGGTGACAAGTGAAAAAGCATTTATTTGCTACATTATTTGCTACCAACTTCATCAAGGAAAAAGTACAGCCAAAGCCTGTATGTATCAATCTGTTCTGGGAGAGGGTACAGTATCAAAAAGCATATCTGAGTTCAGACGGTTTAAAACTGGCAATTTCGATGTTAATCATCATAAACGAAGTAAAGCCTCGCCGAAATTTACCTACAAAGAGTTGCAAAACTGTTTGAATGCAGATTCGCTTTAAACGGAAAAAGAATTTCTTAAAAGTTGCATCTAAATCAGAAAAATATTTCCACTCTTTAAAGGGCCGGTTTAAAAGTGCGTTCAAAATCGCTTTGTAACTTCTTTGTACACCTAATAAACCTAATAACATATGTATGACTCTGAACTAAAAATTTATAATTTGCGGTCTATGCTTTCAAAATGAAAAATATTTCCATGAATATGTTTTACACATTATCTGAAAATTTGAAATTTTTAAGTTGTGTCATTTTATAATGCAATATGTTAGAGAACAGAGTTATAATAAGAAGTTTAACATTAGAATATTGATTTGTAAATAAGTCTTTAAATCAATGCGTTTTAATTTTTCGTAACTTTTTGTGTCTGACTTCATGAAAATAATTTACAAATGTGTGTCATTACTGCTTCTTCTATGTAAATGCCAGCTATGTCAATGTAAAAAGTTAAATAAAAATTTATATGTTAATGTGGATTTTTGATATCTTTAATTTTAGTCATCAGACATTAATAAAAAGTGAGTTGCAACATGATTTTTTTAGGTAGATTTCGTAAGAAATACTACCTATTATATGTTCCCCGTTGGAATTTCTATTTTTGCAGATCTACGCCGATTATGACTCTCAGATCTCAAAACCACACCCAGTTCAAAACTTTATCAATCTATCTTTCTATATCACTTTCTTATGGACACGATTACTTCAATAATTCTGCACAAATCTCTTCCAAACTGACACATAAAATCAAGGGGCATAAAATCTCGGTCAACTTCGTTAATGGGCAAAATTGAACCAAGGGGGCGGGGGAATGAAAACAGAAAAGAACCTTTAACTTCTTAATTTTGATACATATTATCGAATCCGTTTAAAGTTATTATTACTTCTAGAAAAAAGGCCAAAAATTTATGTATGACAGAATTTTTATTTAATTAAAAATGGCCCCGAGGGGGGGGAAGGAGGGGGAAAGGGGTTTCAGAAGAAAAAAATTCATAACTTCGTCAATTCACAAGATATCAAATCTGCTTAAATGTATTATAAATCTTCTTAATATTATCTACAACTTTTATATTGACAAGTTTTTTATAGGACTAACTCTTACAGCAAAAAAAATTAAAAACTAAAAAATCCCTGCTGGCTTCACCTACAGGCAAAGGTATATTTCGAAGTGGACGGTCCTAGCTGCCGCATCATGGCAAATATAGGTATTTCTTCTGTAGTTCCCAATAAACAGGCGCCCCACGCTCTGCGTCTTTGAAATCTAGCTGTGCCTGTAGGCTGAGCCGTCAGGGATTTTTTTTTTTTTTTTAATAAAAAGTTAATATTTTCAAGATTTTTAAAAAAAGCTTAAATGGGGAGCATGTTATCAAACTATTTAAGTGTTGCTGAAAAAATATTTGAAACTTCTTGTATGCAAGGCGCTTTCCTGAAATCAATATACTTAAAATACATTTACTCTAAAATCGTATTTACCTGAAAAATAAAATAATTTTCATTCGATTGGACTATTAAACACTAATAAATATTGCATAACATTTCTTATAATCAAAGCACTTCAATGATATCCAAGTTCTTACAAATTGTATAGTAAATACAATACATTGAAACACCCAAAACCAAGATTTCAAAAAGGCAAAAGAAAAAAAAAACGGACATTTTTCAGACATCATTTTCTAAAGTTATTCTCAAATCCGGGCTACATTCTAAAATATTCACTAGTCAATTCATAAGTCATTTCATTCGTAAATGTACGAAATTTTCATTAAGAAATCAAAGGACTGGAATACGCGAAATGGGTTTCTTCCAATAAATGAAGTTAAAAGAGTCGCGTTCAAGTAAAATCAATGTAGAACAGGAAGATCGGAGTTCTTGGTACAGAACAGTACAGCGAAAGTAAGGAAGAAGGTGTTTCTCAAAAAGATAAAAACGATATCGATTGGTAATCTAATATCTGTTATAGCCATAAACGAGCTAGACTAAAAAAAGTTTTATCTCTGAACAAGAATTAATTCCTACGTATAAAATTAAGGAGAAACTCATAAATGAAAGCCACAAATTAATTAAACAAAAACAAAAACAAAAAAAAACAAAAAAAAAGAAGAAAGAATCAACAGAAATCTTTAAATTAAAAGATTTTTTTAATGCAATTGTTCAGTAAATTCATATATTTTAATGTTTTCATAGGGTTTTTTTCTTCACGATAGATATTTATGCTTTTCCAGTAATGAGCAATTATGCGGAAATTCTAACAATCTGGAATCATTACGATCTCGATGATTCCAGATTTTCGTCTTCCTTCTGTATACGTTAAATACCTACTTTTTCTTTCTTTTTTTTTAATAATTCAAAATTTTGTTCTGCTGTTAATTAACAAGTGAATTTGACTTTGCAATAATCGAATAATCTTAAAGACTACGTGGAGTTTTTTTTTTTTCTTTTTTCCAAAATTATTCACATTTGAATTTTATGTAAAAGAAAACCTTTACAATACATTGGCAAACGAATCTCAGTTTATCTTGCCGAATTATAAAGCAGTATATTAATTTTTTTATGCCGCGAATTTATTTTCCCAATAACAAATTATTTCTACCAGGTACAATCACAGTTAAGATAAATTATCTTTACTAACTTATGCTCGTACATTGAACATCCCAAGTTGCGTTCACTTGACTTTCTTTATACAAATCGAGTCAATACACAAAGTTTATTTAAAAAATTATTCACGTTTTAATTTTTTCATATCGAAGAAATTCTTTTCAATTCTTTGCAATTCGTTTTTTTTTTTTTCAATTCTTTGCAAACGAAGCTTAGTTTATGTTGTCTAATTCTGAAACAGCGGTTTGATTTTCCCATTTAAAATATATTTGTACTTTTAAGTGGTAAACTTTAAATCACGGATAAGACAAATTAAATTAGCTTTACTAGCTTGTGTTCGTTCATTTAACATTGGGAA
This sequence comes from Maratus michaelseni, assembly GCA_963931845.1. NCBI lineage: Eukaryota > Metazoa > Arthropoda > Arachnida > Araneae > Salticidae > Maratus > Maratus michaelseni. The sequence goes on from OZ007591.1 coordinate 96,835,583, forward strand.
AAAAAGAAGCTTTAAATATAGACTCTTAAGTAGTGATGATTTGATTTTATTTATAATAATAGGTCGATACATAAAGTTTATTGCAAAATTATTCGTGTTTTCATTTTTTTATGTTGAAGAAAATCTTTTCAACTCCTTGGAAAACGAAGTTCAGTTTATATTGCCTAATTCAAAGACAAAAGTTTGGATTTTTACATTTCAAAATTATTTATACTTTTAAGTGGCAGTTTTAACTTATGGATATGACAAATTATATTTACTAACCTATGTTCGTATATTTAACATCTTTCTAAAATCCAATCAAATGCGCGGGAAAAAAAATAAACTTTTACTAGATCCCAAATTGTTAACTTTCTTTAAAAAAAAATCGATTAATTCACTTTTTTAATTTTTCATGTAGAAGAAAGCCTTTTGAATTCATTGCAAACGAGGTTCAGTTTATCTTGCCTAATTCTAAAATAACACATTGTTTTTTTATGCTGCAGATTTACTTTCCCATTTAAAAATTATTTATACGTTTAAGTGGTAGTTTTAAATCACGGATAAGACAAATTATCTTTACTAACTTATGTTCGCACATTTAACATCCTTCTAAATTCAACGAAATGTGCGGGAAAAAAAGAAGCTTTTAATAGAGCCCAAGTTGTGCTCTAACTGTCTTAGCCACGTGATTAATGAGCTAACTTATGGTCTCCGGGTTACGCTACGAGAAGAGTGACACATATGGGCTGATTAGTTCTCCAGTTTAGCCATGCTACTTCCGGTACATGTTACGTCACAGAGTGTAGTGACATTCATCTAGCTATGTTACTCTCTATTTGTCTTGAGAAAAGGCTGTCTGCTCACGTCTAAATTCGTTAAGTGTAAATTTTCTCACATTTCATGGGATTGAATCTGAAATGTATCTTTTTTTTTTCTTCATATTGTTAAAATTATATCCACACACATACCAATCAGGAACAAGTAGTTGCTACTTTTGCTATCATTAAAAATAAAGTATAAGGTACAAAAGGATTGATAAAAGGATTTTTTTAAAGACAGCTGATGGCCATTCACCAAAATTTGAAAAGAACTTCGTTTTGGCCCTAGAAATGAAGATATGATAAGTGCCAAAAACTTAAAGTTGTTTTACCATTTTTTTTTTTTGGGGGGGGGGGGGAGGGGAGCAAAAGGAGAGTCTTTTAAAACTCCGGAGCGGGGCAGGAACTGAACTTTTTTAAAATAGGTCAGACGGGGTATAGTTTGTTATGTATTTTTAATTCCGAATCGAAAGACATCATCCGAACGATGGATCAAGTCGATACGATCATTTGTTACAAAGTTACTGCAGATTTTATGAATAAAAAGTCGAAAATTTTACTTTAGTGTAAAGTAAAATAGAGTTTTACAGCAACAACTGGTGGCCATTCACTAAAATTAAAGAAGAACTTTGTTTTGGCACTAGAAATGAAGATTCGATGAGTCTCCAAAAAATAAAGGTGTAAAAAATGTTTACTATGGTTTGGAGGGAGGGGGGGGTGCATTTAAACTTAGGAGGGAGATCTTAAACGTTTTTTAAATCGGTCGAGCGGGGTGTTACTTTACCATGTATTTTTTAATTCTGAATCGAATGACACCTTTCGCAAGTCGATACAATCACTTGTTACAAAATTACGGCAGATTTTATGAATAAAAGTTCCAAAATTACACTTGAAAACACCCACTCGCTAATTTTAATCCTATGGAGTAAATATTTTACAATATCTCGTTCGCATTTCAATAATTTTAAGTTTTTTTTTTTTTTTTTCCTATTGGATATCTGAGGTTAATCTCTATGCAGGCCCTTTTGTACTTTTTCGATTTTGATCACAAGTTTTTATTATTAAGACACTTTCACGTTCGGAGCTGGTTTCAAACAGGAAAGTATCCTCAAAAAAGAAAAAAAAAAAAAAAAAAAAAAAAAAACTGCAACCATAGAGATTGACTTCAGCAAAAAAAAAAAAAAAAAAAAAAAAGCATTGAAATACGAATGAAATATTGTAAAATATTTCCCTCATAGGATTAACATTAGCGAGCGGGTGTTTTTGACTGAGTGAAGCAGCCTCTTAACTTTATTACACTTATTTAACGTCCGCAACTTCGATGATCTTGAAAAAGACTAAGATGACCCTAATGTTGATTACAGCAATTTTGAGGACATTTAATAAGTTTAAAATTATTCACTGTGATATAAAGAACATGTTTTCAATGTAAAATAAGTGTAATAAAGTTGTGCTCTCTCATAAACTATAATTTTTGACATAGGAGATAGGTATTTGAGTGAAGTAGCGTCTTAACTTTATTACACTTATTTAACGTCCGCAACTTCGATGATCTTGAAAAAGACTAAGATCACCCTAATGTTGATTACAACAATTTTGAGGATATTTAGTAAGTTTAAAATTATTCACTATGATATAAATAACATGTTTCCAACATAAAATAAGTGTAATAAAGTTGTGCTCTCTCATAAAGTATAATTTTGAACTTAGGAGATAGATATTTCCTCCCCCCCCCCCAGATAGGTTCATTTTTCTTTTTCTTTTTTTCAAAATGTTTTGATTGTCTTACTGTAATTTATTATCTGTATTTACTGCCTCTCTGATTGATTTTTGATTTAGATTGTTTAAATGAACCATACAAGATCAGAAGCATAGATTTATTTAGAAACTTTTAATGTATTTCGACCTTTGTTATATAATTTTTTTTTCTATAAAAAGCACTTATAACACCAGCTTGATTTTTTTTTTTTTAAATACAGGATTTATATTATTATTGAAATATTAAGATATACTATAAAAACTACGATGATTTTATGAACATGTTTTCTCGAATAAAAATCAAATTGATTTTTTAAAATGTCAAAATGCTTCATTAATTGTTAAAAGTTGTTAAATAAAAACCATAAAAACAGTAAATTTTTTTATAGATATAAACTGTGTACAGGTTTCTGCTGCACCGGAGTCTTTTTCAAAACAAATGATAATTTTCTACAGTTGCACGATCAATAATGCCATGATTTGAAACGTCACCATTTTCACGTTTGTCATGTTATCGCTCAGTTACTCACGTTATTTTATTTTATTACTAAAATCACGGATTGAGTTACTCCCTGCTTACGAGTATGAAAATAAACATCAAAGTAAAAATAAAATAATGTGAGTAATCTGAGAGAGAACGTGAAAAACGTGAATGATGGCGTTTCATATCATGACATTATAGATCGTGCTACTGTAGAAAATACTCATTTGTCTTGAACAAGGCTTCGGTTAAGCCTAAACATGTAGACAGTTTATATATTTTTTTTTTCAATGTTTTTATGGTTTTTATTTAACACCTTTTAGCAATTAATCAAGAATATTATCACTGGGTGTTCGAATTTGTTACATATGTCAAAATACATTAACATTTGTTAAACAACCAATATTTCAGATATATAGAATCTTCAGATAATTAAATCAATGATAAAAACAGCTAATATTGATCTTAATTTAAAATAAAGAAAGAAAATTTAAAACATCTGAGAAAAAGGAAAATATTGACCGTTTGTCAATACAATAAAAGAAATAAATCTTTTTTTTTCTTTTTATATACATGGTGCAAAATGTTATCTATCGCCGACCTTTAACTTCTCAACCGTTGGTTGTAGACATATAGTTCCAATTACAAAAGCGTTTAAAATGAGGTAAATATTCATGTTGTGGCGTTAATTAAAGTAAAAAATCAATTTTATAAAAATTGCGAAATCTAACTTTTTATACGGTGCCCCGGTTCTTATAGTTATATTTAGTAAATGTTCGCACATATCATAAGAAATACAATACAAAAAGTTTGACTTCTGTACGACAAAAATGGACACAGTTATTAAATTTCAAAGTTTGATATTTTTTCACATGATTTTGTCTTTCATTCAGGGATCAGTTAAAAAATGAATTAGAGTAATTCGAGATCAAAATCAGGATGCAATGTTCTTTTTACGGCAAAACTACCTTTCGCTGGTATCGCTAAATAGGTGTATCACCAAAGAGAGTTATTTCATCTAAAATTTTGAGCTGACTTTGAGGGGTCGTATACAAAGCGAAGAATGAAATATTGAAATTAAACAAAAAAAACAAATATCAATTTATTATCATATTAGAAAACAGTCTACCATAAAAAATGAATACATCAAATACCGGAATCTACTATAGATACTGCTCAAAGTGTTCTCCATTGGTGGCAATGCACAGTTGAATACGTGATAGTACTGAGTCCTGGACACGTTGGAGCATAGCAAGTGTACCTGTGCGACAAGCAAGGATGATGCGCCGCTTCAGATCAACCAGAGAAGTAGGCTCAGTCACATACACCTGTGCCTTGATGTATCCCCAGAGATAGAAGTCCATGGGAGTCAAGTCCGGTGAACGCGGTGGCCACTCTACCGGACCACCATATCCAATGATCTGTTGACCGAATTCGTTGCCCAGATACGCACGGACGTTTGATGCGTTATGCGGAGGGAACACCATCATGTTGAAACCACACCCGGCATGCATTTCGGAGAGGCAGCTCTTCATACCAGTCCCATATCGTGTTTTGTAGTAGGTGCAGGTAAAGTTAGCCCGTTAGGGCACCATCGTAGAAGATGGGTCCAACAATCTGAGTTCCCCATATACCGCACCACACGTTCGTTGACCAGCGTACCTGGTGTCGTACTGTGCGGGCGATGTGAGGATTTTCCAGAGACCAGTAATGCACATTTTCAACGTTCACAATGCCACTCCGTGTAAACGTTGCCTCATCTGTCCACAGAATGTCACAAAGGAACGATGGATTTTTCTCTATAGTGTTAAGCATGAAATTACAGTAATCAAACCGTCTTTCGTGGTCACCCAACATCAATGCTTGCACCAGTGTTGGATGGTATGGATGCGCACCATGTGCATGCAATAACTCAGACACGCTGACGCGTGTATCCACATGCCTCGCTTATTTCCGCCGTGCTCATTTCCGCCGTGCTCATTTGTGGATTTAAAAGGGCGAATGCCAGCACTTCCTCCGGTGTCACTCGAACATTACACCTTGTGCGTCTACTTGTTCTCGGTCGTGGTGCAACAGAGCCGGTCTCCCTAAGACGGTGCAATGCATCAGTTATTGTTTCATGCGTTGGATGTCGATCTCTAGGAAAACGCTCTGAATAAACCCTCGCAGCCGCTCTGGCATTCCTTTGACATTCACCATAAATAAGTATCATTGCGGTATATTACGTGTACGTATAGCCTGCCATCACAATCTCTGCGCTATCTAGCATGCCCACTGCTAGTGGCTCGTGTTTTATCCCGAACGCGTTGTGCTGCGGTACTATTGTAATTTGCATAATCTTGATTTTCATGCTCGTTATATTTCGGTTGGTCGTTTCATTCCACTGCCATTTATAAAAATTTTAGTGAGTATATTTTATTTTACTCATGTCGATTCTATTGTTCGTTTTTGAAAACCTCGCCTAGCACGATTCTACACGATTCCTAGGACGATTCTACAATCGAAAGGGGTGTTACGCTGTTATGAGTATTTTCCGAAGTTCTAGTTTGCGTTCTCTTGTAGGCGGTCACTAAGATTGGCACTCAGCCAAACGCAGCTAAACAAACTCGACTTAACACTATTTTGATAAAATCAAAACAGACTGGACGCATTCGCAAAAGAGCGGAAGGTTTTATTTTCCGATAACAAACAATACCTACTTTCAGTGTTGAATTCAGATACTTTTCTCCGGCGGGGGGACATTATAGAGTTCCGGGGAGAAATTGCACTTTTTGACCATTGAAAACACGAAATCTTCACATTTTCCAGGAGGGACATTTCATTGCTCCAAAGGGAAGGGGGGGGGGATGTCCCTCCCGGGCCACCCCCTGAATTCAACACTGCCTAATTTGACTTTTGAATGTTGTTAAATTTTTAGATGAAAAAACCTCTTTGGTGATACCCGGTTTCGCCTGCTATGCTGCAACGTATGTCCAGGACTCAGTACTCACGCATTCAATTGTGCATTGCCACCAATGGCTTTGAGCAGTATCTATAGTAGATTCCGGTATTTGATGTATTCATTTTTTATAGTAGACCGTTTTCTAATATGATAATAAATTGATATTTATTTTTCTGTTTAATTTCAATATTTCATTCTTCGCTTTGTATACGACCCCTTAAAGTCAGCACAAATTTTGAGATGAAATAACCCTTTTTGGTGATACACCGAAATAGCGATACCGGCTAAAGGTAGTTTTGCCGTAAAAAGAACATTGCACCCTGATTTCGATCTCGAATTACTCTAATTCATTTTTTAACTGATCCCTGAATGAAAGACAAAATCATGTGAAAAAATATCAAACTTTGAAATTTAATAACTGTGTCAATTTTTGTCGTACAGAAGTCAAACTTTTTGTGTTGTATTTCTTATGATATGTGCAAACATTTACTAAATATAAGTATAGGGACCGGGGGACCGTATAAAAAGTTAGATTTCATAATGTTTATAAAATTGATTTTTTTACTTTAATTAACGCCACAACAAGAATATTTACCACATTTTAAACGCTTTTGTAATTGGAACTATATATCTACAACCAACGGTTGAAAAATTAAAGGTCGGCGATAGATAACATTTTGCACCCTGTATATAGATACATCGTAGAAGAAGAAAAAGGTCTAACAGAGAATTGAAAATTTTACAGCGTAAATAAGCCTCTAAATACAGTATTGATTCCATATTGAACCAGTATTTTCTCACTGATACCACCGACTTCTCGCTATTCGAATTCGACATCAACATGAATTCTCTCATATCTCTCTTTTCCATCTCCGTCAGTTTGCGTGAGAAAGCGCGATATTACGTTGATCTTCAACATGGTAAACTTTCTACTTCTTCGAATAGACAAAATCTAACAACATCGAAAACGCAAATTCCGGTGAATAAGAATTCTCGGCATTTGTGTGTATTCGTCTGTAAGAATACATGTTTCAGTAGCTTTTAACTTCTTATTTCTCCCCCTCAAACATTTAACGTTAACATTAAGATAGTATTGAGATAGGGAATTTCGAGTGTCACTGTACACCACAAAACTAACGTAGCATGCGAGAGGAAAATTAAGATGTGACACGATAAGAGAGGAAATCCACTCTATCCGCCTGTATGTTGTCTATTCTTGAAACATATTTTTTTATTTGTTTTGTTTTCCAAAGCCCACTTTTTTTTCGCAAACAAGCTACTTTTTATTGCATTTTCTTTCAATGTTTACATCTGCTGAAAATGTTTCCACAACCAATAACTCTCTTATTATAAATCAGTGCAGTTTTTAAATGACATGACAAATCTGTAGAAATTGAATTTTTTCGTTCTTTATAATAATCATATCTAAATAATTTTCCTATTCTAGTAACCAAGAAAAAAGTTTTTCTTCTTTTTTTTTTAATAGAAATTTAATGAATACAGTGGATTTTTCATTAATCGACGAAAGTTATGTTAGATAATTGATATCATCGAGTAACCAAAAGGACATCATAATAACATTAGCATTTTATAAGGGTTGGAACATTAGATTATAATTCAAAAATGAAAACATAAGATTAATAACCCTATAGAAAAAACAAACATAAAAAGAATGAAAATAAAATAAGTTTAATAAACAAAATCTGTAATTACGTTTGTTTCTTTAAGATATTGTAAGAAACAACAAACTAAATGTAAGGAAAAATTATGTAGTATCAATGTCGGAAAACGGATTGAATCGAATAATTGCGTGTCGGATAATCGAGGTCTATTGAAATAGGGAACTAAGATTCTAAGCCAAATATTTTAAGTTCGAATAATTATAAAATTAATTCTATTGTAACTCAGAGTCTGTATTAAATCATCTTAAAAGTTCCTTTTTACCTTTTTTTCTTCTTTTTTACTTTTAATAAAATTTCACTTTCATTTCTTTTAAATTTTATTTAAATTTCCTAATTTGTATTTTCGAATTTATTATCTTACATTTCTAAGTAATTAATGCCTGGTGTATTGCTCCTATCCGAAATCCAGCTAGAAGATTTGAAATCTTTTTTTTTTCTCCTTTGTTTATAGAGATCTTAAACTAGGGTTTAAAAAAAAATATTTACATAAAAAATGTTTTAATTAATGAAATAAACATTAGGTGTGTTGTTTATAATAGATTACCTCTAACAACCAGTGAGCAAAATGCGATCAAGGGCTTAATATTAATAGAATGTTTATTTAAAAAGGATCGGCAAAGATTCAAAAACAACAATTAATTTTTATTCATTGAGTTTTTTACTTTATTGCAAGTTAAACAGAAATCGTAAACTGCCCGTTCTGAATTAATTATTATTACTTCCAAGTTTTATTGGCCAAAAAATAAAACAAAATAACTAAAATAGTATAACTCATCGATTGTTATGATTTGTCACAACCAAATAAAATGCTAAATTCAACTAATAAAATTATTCTTCGTTTAATCCCTATCAAAACAGCATTTAGTTCATATCAATCAATGATAATATAACCATTAAAATATTAACTATCTAAAATCTTCTAATTACCATATCACAATTAATGAGTAACTGCAACGACTAAAGAAACTGTTATCAAGATGAAATGACACAAAAATGCTTTAAAATTGAACAATAAAGGCATTATATATTGAACATAATTATACTGCTGAAAGGGCTATATCATGTTAAAAGTACCATTTGCATATATATATATATATATATATATATAATTATAATATCTATGAATTTCAAAAAACATATCAAGTTCTATTCTACTTAAATCTCCAAAGAGATAATCAATGATACTGTGTATACAGAATACCACATAGCTAATAATTAACATGTGCAAACATAATATTACCATAGCTGATGCTTCAATGGTAATTGGCCAAATTTTACTCATACCAAAAGAATATTGAAAAAAGAAATAGAGAGAAAGATTATCCAGCATAAACAAAATTAAATAAAAATTTATGTTTTTAATATTAATTTTAATTTTAAAATTAATGAGTAATAGTATGGTAATATACAATTAATGAGTAACTGCCAACGACTAAAGAAACTGTTATCAAGATGAAATGACACAACAATGCTTTAAAATTGAACAATAAAGGCATTATATATTGAACATAATTATACTGCTGAAAGGGCTATATCATGTTAAAAGTACCATTTGCATATATATATATATATATATATATATATATATATATATATATATATTATCCAGCATAAACAAAATTAAATAAAAATTTATGTTTTTAATATTAATTTTAATTTTAAAATTATGACTTTAACACTAGTATTAACTTATTAATGAGGGCTTACGTTTCATTAACAAATATCTCTCAAAGATTACTAATTTGTAACAAATTAGTAATAATATCTATAATAAGTTAAAGCTTGAAAATAATAAGCTTTACTTTATTTAGAGATTGTTATAATTTTCGAAATATTATTATAAGAAATGAATATTAGTCAGTTTACTTTTCATTTAGTTTGTTGCACATTCAGTGATTCTAAAAGAACTAAAACGTTCGTCAAGTAATTATGAAGTATATGCATTAATTTTTGAAAAAATAAAATAATAACACTAGTTTCAATGCTTTCTTCATTATTATTAATACATTTTTAACAGAATTCAGAGAATTTGTGGAAATTTATTGATCAACAACAGACTCTATAAAAGTATTAAGCATCTTATTAAAAATATAGTAACAACCAATATTATTATGTGAAGTAATTAAGGAAAAAAAACTGGAAACCTTATTTTATTTTTAGGGATCTCTAATGGAACAACAACCAGTCAATTTCTCTTAACTCAAATAATTTCTCAAATGCTATCGAATAAGCTGAACATTTATACTTTAAGAGAATTTTGAAAAATATTAAAATAAAGTTATTATAATAACCTTAACTAATGTCTATGGACATGATATAAAAAGTTATCTTTCAACGTCAAGAAATTTATTTAGATTAATAAAATTTACCCAAACTATTTTTTTTTTCTTTTCTTTTAACAGAAATATATATATTTCTATAGATAACTAGAAAAATAGGATTTCCTTAAATTTTCAAGTCGATCGGTCAAAAATTATGTAAAAAGAAACATTACCCATTAAATTGATAAAAAAGCGAAAAAGAATCGAACAGAATAGAAATAAAACACGGAATACTATTTGGTGAACTGAAAAAATGCATGTTTTAATGTGTACATATTAAGGCACGAGTTGGGTTGTATTCGACCGGGAGCCGACAAAAAAAATTTCGTCAATCCGAAACCTGACATGATTCAACCAAAACCAATCCGGACCTGAAATATTCCAACCCAAACCCGAAGTGTAAGAAAGTCAACCCCTATTTTAATACAATTAGGGAAAAGTAATCTACAATCACATCTCTAATATCATTTTTTCTTTTTGTATAAAAATGAACACATGAACATACTTATTAATATACAAATATCAATTTTTTCATTTGAAAACATTCACGACTTTCTTTTGAAAAATTGGGTCAACCCGAGCCCAACACGAAAGAGCTAAAACCCAACTCGAAACCGAACTATGTAAAGTCAACCCGATCCGAACACGATCCGAAAGGGAAAAAAATTAGCATCAACCCGACTAGTCGGATCGGGTTACACGAATGGATGCAGGACTTTAATCATGAATACTTTGAATTTATCATTTAAACAATTGTATCCAGTTATTAAATGTCTCCGAACAATCATTTTAATGAAAAGAAAATGATGTTACCCCTTAATGATAAATTAATTTAAAAACATTGTAATATTCTTCCGCAGAGGGCAATTAAAATAATAATTATTATTGTTCCTACTTCTATGCCCTCCAATAAACATTTACTTCCCTACTTATCCCATATAGACTCATTTCGTAAAGAATTGTTCTTCGAGAAAAAAGAACACTAACGCGTGTGTTCTGCATTTGGAAAAACCTTCTTTAATCATACTTTGAATTTCTTATTTAATCAATTGTATATAATCATTAAATGTCTTTAAACAATCATTTTAATTTTTTTTTTTTAAAGAAATGATGTTGCCTTTTAATGATAACTATATTTAAAATCATTGTAATATTCTTCCACAGAAAGTAATTGAAAAAAATATATATTATTATTCCCATTTCCATGCCCTCCAATAAACATTTACTTCCCTACTTATCCCATATAGACTCATTTCGTAAGGAATTGTTCTTCGAAAAAAAAAACACTAACACGTGTGTTGTACATTTGGAAAAACCATCTTTGAATCATAGTTTGAATTTCTTATTTAATCAATTGTATTTAATCATTAAGTGTCTCTAAACAATCATTTTAATAAAAAAAAAAAGGAATGATGTTACCTCTTAATGATAAATTTATTTTAAATCGTTGTAATATTCTTCCACAGAGGGTAATAAAAAAAAAAAAATCTAATAGTTACTCCCATTTCTATGCTCTCTAATAAATATTGACTTCGATACTTATCTCAGATAGACTCATTTTGCAAGGATTTTTTCTTCGAGAAAAAAAGAATACTAACACGTGTGTTCTATGTGTTCTACATTTGGAAAAACCATCTTTGAATCATACTTTGAATTTCTTATTTAACCAATTGTATATAATCCTTAAATGTATCTAAACAATCATTTTAATAATAATAATTAAAAAAAGGAATGATGTTGTTACCTCTTAATGATAAATTTATTTAAAATCGTTGTAATATTCTTCTACGGAGAAAAATTTGAAAAAGAAAATCTAATAATTATTCCCATTTCCATATCCTCCAATAAACATTGACTTCGCTACTTATCCCAAATAGACTCATTTTGCAAGGAATTGTTGTTTTTCGAGAAAAAAGAACACTAACACGTGGGTTCTACATTTGGAAAAACCATCTTTGAATCGTATCTAACCATTAAATGTCTCTAAACAATCATTTTAATGAAAAAAATATATATAATAATGTCATCCTTTAATGATGAATTTATTTAAAATCTTTGTAATATTCTTCCATAAAGGGTAATTAAAAAAATATACAAATAAATCTAAAAATTATTCCTATTTCCATGCTCTCCAATAAACATATACTTCTCTACTTATCCGAGATAGACTCATTTCTTAAGGAATTGTTCTTCGAGAAAAAGGAACACCAACACGTGTGTTCTACATTTGGAAAACCCATCTTGTTTCAGTAGCTATCCCCACGCAGAACGGAAGCACCTGCATTTGCGCCCCCGTCAAAGTAAAATATCTTAAGTACCCCCCCCCCCCCCTCTTTTTACCCTCGGATTGCCTAATGATGACACAACACCCCCACCCCTTTTCTCAAAAGTACATCCTTGAAAAACGAAAAGAAAAGAGGGGGTGCAGTAAATAGGATCCTTCTCTCGGTTTCAAGTTAATGGGATAGGAAGCGGAAGATTTATTCCGCCAAATTTACCAGATTTTACCCGGCAGAAGATAATCGTACAATCGACCTCTCTGAAATCCCCTCATGCCGTTCATTTTGGAATGTAAACAATGAAAATGACGATTAAGGGTATAGAGCGAATTTTATAATTTTATATGCTAGTGGTTTCATCAATTATGTATTTTCTAGTGAACCTGATTGTTTTCTTAAAAATTTTGATATATTTCATATGTTCGCACTAAAATAATAATTTTTGCTAAGAAAAGAGAACAAACAAATGCAAATACTAAAAGAGCAATTACAGTTTTAATTTAAGCATTAATGATAGCATTAGGTGATATTTTATAACAATAATCGAGTTAGTCTCAACAAATTATTTATTTATTAGTATTAGTATTAGTAAGCGGACCAAGTTTTTTTCTTTTTTTTTTTTTTAAATCTGGCCTCCAAGTTATTTAATCTAAAGGTTTTCCTTTTACTAAAATCGACCTAAGAAACGAGCACAGAAAAAAAAATTTCTCCATGGATTATCCTCTGTAAGTAAATGGAAATAAAAATTCATTCATTGTACTTGTAGGTTGTTGAATCAAAACAAACCCTTTTCTGCCCAGCTGGCTGCTGATTCCGATTACTTAATACGAGCACGGGAGAATGGTTTAAGTTAGCAATGCATATTACATAATAACACTTGAGTTATTTTCTAAACGTAAATAGTTTTGATATTTTTCATATTGGGATTTATTTTATAAGCATTTAAAGATTTGTATTATTCGAGCCGGATTATGTATGTAAATACTCTTATTCTTTTTATTTTTTTTACAATCTATCTGTTAATTGCCTACAAATTTTATCAAGAGTCTGTAACTCATTTTAGTCACAATGTTAAATTAAATTTTTCATAAGATGTCTCATTATAGATGTTGCAAAGTTACAAAATATTAAGAAATAAACTTACAAATTACATTCAAACAAAAGATATTTTTAACTTTTATTTTTAATTTGGCAAAAATAAGTTCATCAAATGAAAATTATAAAACTATAAAATCAGAATTATTTGACTGATTTCGACAGGAAAATAGGCAAAAAATTGCTTTCCTGCTTTACTGTTTCATCGACCCCCCCCCCCCCCCCCTCATCAGATGTAGATATATAGGTTTTGTTGTACTCAACTATTAGGACATTTGAAGCATTCGGCAATCAGCATTTCCCGAACATGCCAGTTAATTCATCCTTTACAGTAATTCTTCTTTTTTCAGCGATGTATAATTTTGATATATTTCATTAAGAAACATAGTTTATATTAACTTTCTAAATTACGTAGTATTATAAACTATGTAACCAATAATTCTAAACTATGTTTGCTACTATTTTTTCTCAATTCCTTCATAAAAAAAATTTTGTGCTTTTTGAAAATCAATGACGGTGAGAGGCGGAGGGGGAGTAAATAATTTTTACTGCCGACGAGAATTTTTTGCTGGCTGCCAGATTTTATTAAATTTGTAAAACCCTTATTCTTAGTATTATTTATTAGTACCAAAACCTTAAGAACCATTGTGAGAATGTTTAAATTGAATAACGACAAATTTAATAAATTCTAAATTTAGTTACTTTTCTTTTAAGACAGTCTCAATCTATATTCTCAAATATCTATATCTTAATAGATAATTAATATATAGATAATTAAAGATATAGATAAATTATGCTTTAGGTATTCCTCTAAGTTTTACTACCTTAAAAAAAATGAAGCAAAAACGAGTCTAAAACTGATTGTTTCAAACAGATACAATAACATATAAAAAGACAATTTCATTTGTGAAATAAATTATTTTCACGCAATTTCTTTATAATTTTTGGAATTTTAAAGTAAAATATTGCAATATTTGATACTCACCAAAAAAAATTTCTCACTACAAAAATAATGACAGTTTATTTATTTTTTTTCCCGTAAATTTGAGTTACTAAAAATATAATCAACTACAATCTAGATCTAGGCCATAAAATAAAAATTTTCAGAGACATGTGCTTTCAAATTATCTCTTTGACGATTTTTCGTATATTTTCTGTATGTTGATTTATAAAAATAGCTGTAAAATTTCAGGAAATTCTCAAATATTCAAACCGATAGTTCATTACAATCGCATCATTAGATTAATTATGGGCGTTTTATATAAATATAACTATAAAAATGTTGGACATAGAACGTTTTTCGTAACTGAATGTTCATGTAAATCATATTAGTAGTGGGAAAAGGAGAGTTCACTTGTGGGTGTGGTGGTGGTGGTGGTGGCGGTTGTGGCGGTGGAAGGGGGCTTATTTTTGAGGGGGGCTTATTTTTGAGGGGGGGGGCTTAATTTTTTTTTTTTTTTTTTTTTTTTTTTAATTTTAGAATTGACTTTCAGTTTGAAGGTTAAACGAAGTTTTTTTCTTGGTTCAGTTTTTTTTTTTTTTTTTTTTTTTTTTTTTTTAGGATCAAATTTAGGTTAGTTTGAAGTCTGCTATAGAAGTGGGTATAAAATGGAGGGGCTTATTTTTGAAGAGGCGGCTAACTTTTTTGAAGGGGGACTTATTTTTGAGGGGGGCTTAATTTTTAAGGAGGGATTAATTTTTTTTAGATTAAATTTAAATGTTAGATTGAAGTCTGCTATAGGAGGAGGGTCTAAAAGTGAGGGAGCTTATTTTTGAAGAGGTGGTTAACTTTTTTTAAGGGGGCTTATTTTTGAGGGGGGCTTAATTTTTTTTTTTTTTTTAATTTTAGAATGGACTTTAAGTTTGAACGCGAAACGTATATTAAACATTTTTTTGGTGTTGCCCTCTATCGGTAGGGAATGCAATAACGGATATTTAAAATAGGTTTTATTGAAAAGATTTCACTGGGGTTTGAACCTGCAAAATAGCTTCTTGACTTGATAATTTGTGGTAGGTTTAACTGATCAAGCCAAGAAGTTATACATGAATGTCGAGATTTTAAGTGTTTAAAGAGAGGTATCGTGAGAGTGACGTATCATGTGTTAAAATGACTTGAGAAAGGAAGTGATTAGCGTCGTGTGTCTGTATATAACGGTATGCATTGTGTTTTCGCTCATTTATATGCTTACCGGAAGTGAAAAGTTTAAGGTTTATTTTATACTGAATTTAAATGAAACCGGAAATTTATCTTTTTCGATATGATTGGATTGAATATTAACATATTTATTTTAAAATGTATAGTGGAAGCAATGGTAAAAAGAAGACATCTTTAGGGGTAATTACTGTTTTTATTGTGTTTGGTGTAGAAAACATAGGAAAGAGGTATAGTTAAAAAACAAATTCAATTTTATTAATAATTTTCCCAATGCAATACATGTGGACCCACTTTTCGTTTTTTAGTGGGTTTTGACAAATCTAATACAGAATCTTGTTTAATGTTTATTGACAAATATTTATTTTTAATAAAATTTCGCGGGACATTCATTTCGTTTAATGTTTCTAATAATTCGTTCTGTGCCTTGATCGGTTTTCTTTTATTTACAGAAAACAAAAGATTAAATAAATCTGCCAAGTTTGATTCGGGGATAGGTTTTCCTTCGAAACTTACAGTCAAATTTTTATCCTATCGAAATTTTCTTGGACGTGCCATGACAAACTGAACTAATGCTTTGATAATTTAGGATAGCTTTATCTGGATATCATGGTGGTTAGATTACGGATATTTGTGTTTGGAATAACGTGATTTTTAATTTTGCCTGTTCAGTTTCAATTATATTGTGAAATGAGGGTTTATTTTTGAAAGATAATGTTAACTTTTTGTGATTATCTTGTAACAGACTGCTTTCATTAAAAGTGTATTTTAGAATTGTAAACTACAATTTTGAAATTTTCGCCTGTTTGGAGAAAAAGCACAGGGAAAAAAAAAATAAAAGTATTAAAAAAATAATAACAACAACTCTTCAAAAATATAATAACAACTAAACAAATGATCAAAAATAATAAAAAATGTTCAAATAATAATAACAACTGTTCAAAAATAATAAAAACTATTTAAAAAATAATAACAACTGTTAAACGATTGACTTTATACAACCAACATTTAAAAAAAAAAAAAGATAATCGAATCTAGTTTTTTCTAACATGACTTATTTGAAATATTCACTTTTTCTAGTTAGATTTATAACACGTAAGTGATTCGATCAGTAAAATATTATTTATAAAAGCACTAAATACGAGATTAATAAGAATTTTTAACTTACAAACATATGAACTTCTGATACACAAGTGATTCGACCAGTAAAATATTATTTAGAAAAGCATTTTTGACTTACAATTGTACGAACTTCTGATATGTAACCCTTTCTGAATCAATGTGTAAGAATTAACTGACTATTGAACTTATAACAGAGTATGATAAAATAATCACGTGACTTTTTTAAACCAATAAAATGTTATTATTTTCAAACAAGCGCCCTCTATCATTTTATGAACTTCCAAGAAACGAGTTAATATGATTATATTGTTTCCTGTTACCGCTGTGAAAGGTTGTGTTTTCCGTTTTAAGTTAGTTTACATTTAAGTGATTACGGAACGAGTCATGGATTCTGCTTTGTTAAGTGCTAATGATATGTCTAACGTGAAGAGTGAACCCTCATCACCAGGATTAAATGACCATGACATGGAATTTTTAATACAGCCTAAAGAAGAACCCGTTTCGAACTGTGAAGTGAAACCCACCTCATCAGGATTAAAGAAACAGAGGTTACCCTTTGTGTGTTCTACTTGCGACAAAGCTTTTCCCCGAAAGTTTAACTTAACGTTTCACATGAAATGTCATCTGGAGAAAATACCTCTTGTGTGTATAATTTGTGAAAAAACATTTGCTAGAAAGTATCATTTATTAAATCATATGAAGGTTCATTCAAAGACCCCTGTGATTCATAATTGTAATGTATGTGGCGAAGTATTTTCACAAAAGACTGATTTATTAAAGCATGGGAAAATTCATAATACTTCCAAGCCAAATCAAAGGAAAAGTAGACAATCACCCAGTCACTGTAAATGCGACGACTGTTTTGAAACATTTAATAATAGATCTGACGTAGTCAAACATAGAAAAATTCATCTTTCACCTAAAGAACTTAACCCGTCTGATCAACTTTCCTTGGGAAACAGTTCGAAATATGAAATTTCAGACATCACTCAGTTTAGTAAAATATTTAAGTTTTTCGATGTTTTTACTCCTGCTCATTGGAATTTAGGTGAGGAAATGATTGTTGAAGTACAAATGAATAAGAACTATGAACTTTATGTTCACATACAGAAATACGAAGAATTTGAAAAGAACGGTCGTGAACTTACCCCCACAAATGAAGGCATTACATTATCATGTGCAACATTCGACAAATTTGAATCGAGATTGGATAAATTTAATTTTGTTTCTGAAAAAGATACATTCGTATGTAATAATGACTTACTAATCGCTTATGTAAATAAGGAATCATGCATACTGCAAAAATTATTCAAATCGAAAAAGTTTGGATTTTGTTTGAAGTCGGATTTTTTACTGCTTACAAATGATCAATATTTGAAACTAGTGAAAAATGGCTTTAAAATTACCAAATGTCTCATTGAGACGCTTTTAACCAAGCTTATTTCTGTTTCGATTTTAGAAAACTTAAACAAATGTAAATGTACCCACCTCACAATAGAAGAGACTTTGAACTATTTCTTAAAATGTTTCGATGACGAGTTAAAGTCATCCGTTTCTCGCGTGTTTGATTGCTATCGATGTTCAATCGGAGAACCAATTAATGTGAAACACGAGTGTGATAGTTATAATTTGCGTAGAAAGTATAATTGGTGTAGTGACAGTGCACTGCTAAATTTCAACGTGACTGAATTTGTAAATAACATATTCAAGAAATGTTCATGTAATTATACTCATTTATTTTTTGAAACTATGAATATGGACTTTTATAATAACCATTTAGACAATGTATTTGTAAATTAACATAGAAATGTATTTATTTAATAAATATTTGTTTTTATATCACATATCTGTTTTTATTTGAATAGGTATTAAACTTATTTATTGATAAGAAAGTTTAATTTTCTCTCTCCTTTTAAACAATGACATTGCATGTTTTGATAATTTCCATCCCACAGTTAACATTACAGTATTTAACATAGTTAAGAAAATGTTTAACTTAAACCGTCACTGTATTTATTATAGATAAGTAAACATTTTATCTTTAACCTAAATGTAATTTAAATGATTAACTATAACTGTGACTGCTTTTAATCTAGATAAGTAAATGTTTCCAGGAAACACAATCAGTTTACTGTAGACTTTTATCGAGATTACACCTGTTAGTGGAATGCTCATTAAAAATATTTTATGACATTAATATACAGAAAAGATCTCACGAAGAAGTACTTTCACCTTCAAAACGTCTACGTTTAGAAAAAACCATGGAAAATTTAAATACCTATGAGAAGGAGTTAAAAGACCCAAGATTAAAACTTTCTAAAATGGGTAATAACTGTGTAACTACTGAGGACATACAAGATGTGAAACCCGAGATCGCTATGAATTTTTCAAACTTTGCCTATGGGAATGATACAACATCTTTCGAGAATCCCGGTCGAATGCCAAATTCTGCCACGGACTATTTGAATACATTTTTCGAAGACATGAATTTTGAAAATTTAGATTGTTCTACTACCTTAGCGTTTCAAGAACCTACAAATAATATTTTACAGACTACTGTTAAACGCGAGGTCAACGAGCTACAAGCAAGCAACCTTTCGCAAACAAGTGGTGAATTACAAACCACCATCTCACCTGCAAATGACATTAAAAGTGATAAATTATGCAATTCCTATGTGTTTCACAAAGAGCTAAGTGACTGTTTCTATTTAACTTTGAAGTTAAGAACTAAACAATATTATATACTTATACGAGAATTTAAACGCAATGTATCTACTAATGAAGAAATCCCGACAAACCGAGTGGTTAATATGGATATTCCTAGCTGGTTTGAGTTTCAATATAAACTTATTGCATTTAATTTAAGATACAAAAGCACGTCTTTTGTTTCTAATAACATGATTTTAGTGTTAAATCAAAATTCTACAATGCGAATTAAAAATTTAAAGAATCATTCTTATATTGACTTAAACGAACATCAACTAGAAAAATTAAAAGAAAGTACCTCTCATTTAAATAGTGCACTTTTACAACATATGTATACAAAACTTTTACCATCTCTTATTAAAAAGAAATGTATGGTGAGTAATATATCTACAGAAAATGATGAGGTGTTAAAGTATAAACTTAACACATGTATCGAGAATAATATGTTATCAATACTTAATCAATTGTATGAATGCCATGCATGTGCACTACGACATTCGAGCAAAAGCCTTCACTCCTGTTTCATATTTAATAATAGGGAAAAATTTAATCAATTAGGGGAAGCTTTGTTAATGCTCGTAGATTTCGATTATGTAACTTCAACGTTTCTAAACGGAGTTTATAATGTTAGTGAGCACTTTTTATGTAAGATTAATGAACAAACTATTTGTAATGAATTATTTAAGACCTGAAAATAAAATGTTTTTGATTAAGTTCTGTGTGTTTATTTTTGCAAAGTGTCTATGAGTGAATTTATTAGTTTATAATTTAGTAGAAATTTTAAGTGAAGTGATGTAATCCAATTAAAAAATAAATTAATCTATAACAAAAATTAATTGTAATAAAAATATTCACATTAAAAAAAAAGGTTAAAAAAATTAGAAGTTAATGAAATTAAAACTTATTAAAATTAAAAGTTAACAACAAAAAATAAATAATAAAATAAAATAAAGATTAACAAAAATATAGTTTTAAAATAAAAGTAAACAAAAAAAGTTATAAAGTAAAAGTTAACAAAAAGTTAAAAGTTAATAAAATATTTAAAAAAGCAAAAGAATGTATGTGTTATGAAGAGAGGGGTTTCCTTGTGAAAGTAACTTACAAAATCTATGTGTATGTATTTATTAGTTTTTCATTTAGTAGAACTTTTAAGTGAACAGTTAGAATTTATGTTTTTATATAACTTAACACAAAATAAAATTTTTAACTATTGCAAAAAGATTCAACTATAGAATGGAAATATGCATATTAGTAAAACAATCACAAGATAATAAAATGAAAGATTTTAAATTTCATACAATTTAACAAATATATATATACGAAACACATTACGGATTTAAATATTATAAGAAATGTTTGATTGAAATTTTTAAGACAGATTTAATTCTTGGTTCTGCCATATATAGTTCGAACTTATTTTAGAAGATAGTTTTCAATAGTCTTGTGGTTCGAACTTGACAAAATGAAATCAAGACACAATGAATTGTATGTTATTTTAATCATTATGTCATGACTTCATACTTCTGAAAGTGTATTTAAAGGTTTCTCTAGCTTTATTCAATGTTATTAAGCGTTTGTGAAACCGAAAATTAATGAAAAAACAGATCGCCTTCTACCAATTGCGCTAAGAATGTTTTATTCAATTATTATAAATAATAAAACCTTTTAGAATATTACTTATTTTAAATTCAAAATAATAAAAATTTAAAGTTAACAAAATAAATAATTCCTCTGTTCATTATAAATAAATAAAAGTTTACAAAATAAAAGTTTCAAAATTAAAACTTTATAAAAATTATAAGTTAACAAAAAATTAAATAAAATAAAATTTAAAAATAAAAATTATGAAAAGTAAAGTTTATAAAAATTAAAAGTTTTTAAAATTTTTAAGTTATGTTTAAAAATCTTCAAATTAATCAAAATTGACTTTTAGTTTTATGTTAATGTAAGTTTCAATGTTTTAAATATCGAACTAACTGTTTATTCCCATAATCATTTGTTTACCCATCTTCCAACCAACCAACTGGTTGCCTAGCCAACCATATACTTTGTATCTACACATGCGCAGAAAAAAAAACACTAACTTGAGTTTTACTTTAAACCTTTGCTAGATTAGATATATTATACAAGTCGAATATCTTCCATACTTAGAAAATTTATAATTTTCAACTATTCGTCCCTATTTATCTTAAAACATTAACAAATAAATATAATTTATATACTTACAAAAACAGGATAACTTAAAAAGGGGTCCATACATTTCAGCTTGCTAAAGTCAAGTGTCTGGTTTATAACAGAATGGGGTTAAACTATCAGTTTACTTCCTTATCACTCACGTGATCAAGACCTATCAGTTACATTTTCAGGCCGATAACAGCTAAAAACAGCGTGTTGGTCATTTTAATTTCTGACTTCGCATACTGTGGTTCGGTAAGTTTTCTTGTCTAACATTTCTTTCTTTTTAAGAAATAAACTAATCGGAAAAATTTCTTTTCATACCCACTTACTTTTAAATCACAATGTTAAAAGACTAAATTTTATTATCTTAAATTATTCTTTTAAATGTCAAAAAAAAGATCTTAAAATATATTTGCAAATAAGTTCTTATAAAACGGTTTTAATTAGTTAAAGGATGAACATTGTTATTTTAACTATCTATTATTTTGAAAGCGAAAAAGATTAATTCACATGAAAATTAAACTTACCTTATTTATAAGCTGGGTAAGCAGGGTCTGGCTTTTTGACGACTTGTACAGATTTGAAAGATAGTACAAACGTATATCAGTTAATCTCACGTGATATGATGACGTTACTATGTGACGTCATCCACCACAAGTTAATCACGTGACTACGCGACCATAACCTTCACATTACTAGTGATGTTTAGATCACGTAGCTAATTGTAATTATCATAAAATATACTTATAATATATTTATAAAAATATATTCATAAATTAATAATTAATTAATTTATTATTTTAAAATGCTATGCTTTTCAAAATAATACGCAAATAAATTAGTTATTAATTTATGAATATATTTTTATAAATATATTATAAGTATATTTTATGATAATTACAATTAGCTACGTGTAATTCTTTTAATTTTTCTAGTTGATGTTCGTTTAAGTCAATATAAGAATGATTCTTTAAATGTTTAATTCGCATTGTAGAATTTTGATTTAACACTAAAATCATGTTATTAGAAACAAAAGACGTGCTTTTGTATCTTAAATTAAATGCAATAAGTTTATATTGAAACTCAAACCAGCTAGGAATATCCATATTAACCACTCGGTTTGTCGGGATTTCTTCATTAGTAGATACATTGCGTTTAAATTCTCGTATAAGTATATAATATTGTTTAGTTCTTAAATTCAAAGTTAAATAGAAACAGTCACTTAGCTCTTTGTGAAACACATAGGAATTGCATAATTTATCACTTTTAATGTCATTTGCAGGTGAGATGGTGGTTTGTAATTCACCACTTGTTTGCGAAAGGTTGCTTGCTTGTAGCTCGTTGACCTCGCGTTTAACAGTAGTCTGTAAAATATTATTTGTAGGTTCTTGAAACGCTAAGGTAGTAGAACAATCTAAATTTTCAAAATTCATGTCTTCGAAAAATGTATTCAAATAGTCCGTGGCAGAATTTGGCATTCGACCGGGATTCTCGAAAGATGTTGTATCATTCCCATAGGCAAAGTTTGAAAAATTCATAGCGATCTCGGGTTTCACATCTTGTATGTCCTCAGTAGTTACACAGTTATTACCCATTTTAGAAAGTTTTAATCTTGGGTCTTTTAACTCCTTCTCATAGGTATTTAAATTTTCCATGGTTTTTTCTAAACGTAGACGTTTTGAAGGTGGAAGTACTTCTTCGTGAGATCTTTTCTGTATATTAATGTCATAAAATATTTTTAATGAGCATTCCACTAACTGGTGTAATCTCGATAAAAGTCTACAGTAAACTGATTGTGTTTCCTGGAAACATTTACTTATCTAGATTAAAAGCAGTCACAGTTATAGTTAATCATTTAAATTACATTTAGGTTAAAGATAAAATGTTTACTTATCTATAATAAATACAGTGACGGTTTAAGTTAAACATTTTCTTAACTATGTTAAATACTGTAATGTTAACTGTGGGATGGAAATTATCAAAACATGCAATGTCATTGTTTAAAAGGAGAGAGAAAATTAAACTTTCTTATCAATAAATAAGTTTAATACCTATTCAAATAAAAACAGATATGTGATATAAAAACAAATATTTATTAAATAAATACATTTCTATGTTAATTTACAAATACATTGTCTAAATGGTTATTATAAAAGTCCATATTCATAGTTTCAAAAAATAAATGAGTATAATTACATGAACATTTCTTGAATATCTTATTTACAAATTCAGTCACGTTGAAATTTAGCAGTGCACTGTCACTACACCAATTATACTTTCTACGCAAATTATAACTATCACACTCGTGTTTCACATTAATTGGTTCTCCGATTGAACATCGATAGCAATCAAACACGCGAGAAACGGATGACTTTAACTCGTCATCGAAACATTTTAAGAAATAGTTCAAAGTCTCTTCTATTGTGAGGTGGGTACATTTACATTTGTTTAAGTTTTCTAAAATCGAAACAGGAATAAGCTTGGTTAAAAGCGTCTCAATGAGACATTTGGTAATTTTAAAGCCATTTTTCACTAGTTTCAAATATTGATCTTTCGTAAGCAGTAAAAAATCCGACTTCAAACATAATCCAAACTTTTTCGATTTGAATAATTTTTGCAGTATGCATGATTCCTTATTTACATAAGCGATTAGTAAGTCATTATTACATACGAATGTATCTTTTTCAGAAACAAAATTAAATTTATCCAATCTCGATTCAAATTTGTCGAATGTTGCACATGATAATGTAATGCCTTCATTTGTGGGGGTAAGTTCACGACCGTTCTTTTCAAATTCTTCGTATTTCTGTATGTGAACATAAAGTTCATAGTTCTTATTCATTTGTACTTCAACAATCATTTCCTCACCTAAATTCCAATGAGCAGGAGTAAAAACATCGAAAAACTTAAATATTTTACTAAACTGAGTGATGTCTGAAATTTCATATTTCGAACTGTTTCCCAAGGAAAGTTGATCAGACGGGTTAAGTTCTTTAGGTGAAAGATGAATTTTTCTATGTTTGACTAAGTCAGATCTATTATTAAATGTTTCAAAACAGTCGTCGCATTTACAGTGACTGGGTGATTGTCTACTTTTCCTTTGATTTGGCTTGGAAGTATTATGAATTTTCCCATGCTTTAATAAATCAGTCTTTTGTGAAAATACTTCGCCACATACATTACAATTATGAATCACAGGGGTCTTTGAATGAACCTTCATATGATTTAATAAATGATACTTTCTAGCAAATGTTTTTTCACAAATTATACACACAAGAGGTATTTTCTCCAGATGACATTTCATGTGAAACGTTAAGTTAAACTTTCGGGGAAAAGCTTTGTCGCAAGTAGAACACACAAAGGGTAACCTCTGTTTCTTTAATCCTGATGAGGTGGGTTTCACTTCACAATTCGAAACGGGTTCTTCTTTAGGCTGTATTAAAAATTCCATGTCATGGTCATTTAATCCTGGTGATGAGGGTTCACTCTTCACGTTAGACATATCATTAGCACTTAACAAAGCAGAATTCATGACTCGTTCCGTAATCACTTAAATGTAAACTAACTTAAAACGGAAAACACAACCTTTCACAGCGGTAACAGGAAACAATATAATCATATTAACTCGTTTCTTGGAAGTTCATAAAATGATAGAGGGCGCTTGTTTGAAAATAATAACATTTTATTGGTTTAAAAAAGTCACGTGATTATTTTATCATACTCTGTTATAAGTTCAATAGTCAGTTAATTCTTACACATTGATTCAGAAAGGGTTACATATCAGAAGTTCGTACAATTGTAAGTCAAAAATGCTTTTCTAAATAATATTTTACTGGTCGAATCACTTGTGTATCAGAAGTTCATATGTTTGTAAGTTAAAAATTCTTATTAATCTCGTATTTAGTGCTTTTATAAATAATATTTTACTGATCGAATCACTTACGTGTTATAAATCTAACTAGAAAAAGTGAATATTTCAAATAAGTCATGTTAGAAAAAACTAGATTCGATTATCTTTTTTTTTTTTTAAATGTTGGTTGTATAAAGTCAATCGTTTAACAGTTGTTATTATTTTTTAAATAGTTTTTATTATTTTTGAACAGTTGTTATTATTATTTGAACATTTTTTATTATTTTTGATCATTTGTTTAGTTGTTATTATATTTTTGAAGAGTTGTTGTTATTATTTTTTTAATACTTTTATTTTTTTTTCCCTGTGCTTTTTCTCCAAACAGGCGAAAATTTCAAAATTGTAGTTTACAATTCTAAAATACACTTTTAATGAAAGCAGTCTGTTACAAGATAATCACAAAAAGTTAACATTATCTTTCAAAAATAAACCCTCATTTCACAATATAATTGAAACTGAACAGGCAAAATTAAAAATCACGTTATTCCAAACACAAATATCCGTAATCTAACCACCATGATATCCAGATAAAGCTATCCTAAATTATCAAAGCATTAGTTCAGTTTGTCATGGCACGTCCAAGAAAATTTCGATAGGATAAAAATTTGACTGTAAGTTTCGAAGGAAAACCTATCCCCGAATCAAACTTGGCAGATTTATTTAATCTTTTGTTTTCTGTAAATAAAAGAAAACCGATCAAGGCACAGAACGAATTATTAGAAACATTAAACGAAATGAATGTCCCGCGAAATTTTATTAAAAATAAATATTTGTCAATAAACATTAAACAAGATTCTGTATTAGATTTGTCAAAACCCACTAAAAAACGAAAAGTGGGTCCACATGTATTGCATTGGGAAAATTATTAATAAAATTGAATTTGTTTTTTAACTATACCTCTTTCCTATGTTTTCTACACCAAACACAATAAAAACAGTAATTACCCCTAAAGATGTCTTCTTTTTACCATTGCTTCCACTATACATTTTAAAATAAATATGTTAATATTCAATCCAATCATATCGAAAAAGATAAATTTCCGGTTTCATTTAAATTCAGTATAAAATAAACCTTAAACTTTTCACTTCCGGTAAGCATATAAATGAGCGAAAACACAATGCATACCGTTATATACAGACACACGACGCTAATCACTTCCTTTCTCAAGTCATTTTAACACATGATACGTCACTCTCACGATACCTCTCTTTAAACACTTAAAATCTCGACATTCATGTATAACTTCTTGGCTTGATCAGTTAAACCTACCACAAATTATCAAGTCAAGAAGCTATTTTGCAGGTTCAAACCCCAGTGAAATCTTTTCAATAAAACCTATTTTAAATATCCGTTATTGCATTCCCTACCGATAGAGGGCAACACCAAAAAAATGTTTAATATACGTTTCGCGTTCAAACTTAAAGTCCATTCTAAAATTAAAAAAAAAAAAAAAATTAAGCCCCCCTCAAAAATAAGCCCCCCTTAAAAAAAGTTAACCGCCTCTTCAAAAATAAGCTCCCTCACTTTTAGACCCTCCTCCTATAGCAGACTTCAATCTAACATTTAAATTTAATCTAAAAAAAAATTAATCCCTCCTTAAAAATTAAGCCCCCCTCAAAAATAAGTCCCCCTTCAAAAAAGTTAGCCGCCTCTTCAAAAATAAGCCCCTCCATTTTATACCCACTTCTATAGCAGACTTCAAACTAACATTTAAATTTGATCCTAAAAAAAAAAAAAAAAAAAAAAAAAAAAAAAAAAAAAAAAAACCGAACCAAGAAAAAAACTTTGTTTAACCTTCAAACTGAAAGTCAATTCTAAAATTTAAAAAAAAAAAAAAAAAAAAAAAAATTAAGCCCCCCCCCCCTCAAAAATAAGCCCCCCTCAAAATTAAGCGCCCCTTAAAAATAAGCCCCCCTCAAAAATAAGCCCCCCTCAAAAATAAGCCCCCTTCCACCGCCACAACCGCCACCACCACCACCACCACACCCACAAGTGAACTCTCCTTTTCCCACTACTCATATTCTTCAGAAATGCATTTAACATTTTTACTTCTGAAAATATATTAGAAATGTTCACCCCAAGTTCTTAAAACTCTCCAGATTTAAATGTTCAACTTTCCTTAATCTCAATATTAAATATATTTCCTTTCTTATGGTTACATAATACACTCTTCCAGTTTGAAAGCTGAAACAAAAACGCCATAACTATACACTTCCAAGGATCGTATGAAGAAAACATAAACCGTTTTGAATGGCTAATTTTGCAGTCTTTCAAATAAAACATTATAAATCTGCGATATAGTGATAGTGATAAATAAATCTGTGATGTAGTGATATTTGCCGAAATTTGGATTTTTAAATACTATAGTCAAAACCTTAATGGTAAAATGTAAATAATAATTTGATTTATACCGCGTGTGTAACCAAGGATTGTCTTTGATTGACGTGCTGTGTATGAAAACAAAATGACTTTAAACAACCAAAAATCGTATAAATGCA
The DNA here is from genome assembly GCA_963931845.1 of Maratus michaelseni. Classification (NCBI taxonomy): domain Eukaryota; kingdom Metazoa; phylum Arthropoda; class Arachnida; order Araneae; family Salticidae; genus Maratus; species Maratus michaelseni. The sequence goes on from OZ007591.1 coordinate 96,863,506, forward strand.
ATAAAACCAGCTATGTACTATGAAATATGACTCGGAATTCTCGCTCGGTCACACACTTCTGGGAATTCAAAATTTGTTGTTTCCCCTCGACAACTTTGCTATGAGCTTGTAATTCTCCTGCGGATAAAAGTAGCTTTATTCAAAAGCCCTGGATCATAACTGAGCAGCCCGTTAGCTCTTCACAGAGTCGGGCTTTATACGAGTTCACTCAGCTTATATGTTTTTCTAAGAAAAAAGTGGAATTTCTACCATGGTGGTAAATTACTTGTGGCAGATGCTCAGAAAAAAGAAAAAGAAGACGTTAGAGAGACATTTGTCGATGCATTCATGATGCCATAATTACGATGCAAAGTTAAAATGGCACAATATATCCAAGTACTTATTTGTTATAGGGACCTTTGCTCTTTTTTTTTCTTTTTTTTAAGTTAGGTGCAATTTGGGCTTTAGAAAGTGAGAAGATATGTTGCTAAACTATATAAACAGCTAATGAAAACAAAACTGATAAATTTTTATTCTTGTTTATGTATGCATTTATATTATATTATATATATACATTTTATTCATGATGCCATAATTACGATGCAAAGTTAAAATCATGCAATAAATACAGGTGTTTATTTGTTATAGTGACCTTGGTTTAAATAAATAAATAAATAAATAAAAAGCTTGCTGCAATTCGGGCTTTAGAAAGTGAGACTTGTTGCTAAACGATATAAACAGCTAAATGAAAACAAACCCGATGAACTTCTATTCTTGTTTATGTATATAATTATGCAAACAAGTGTAATTATGTATATAACTACGCTTCTTAATGTATTTATATATATAAGCATTTTATTTATAGGTATATTGTTATTATTCTTTATGTACAAATTACTTTCGCTTGCATATAAATATAGATAAATGGCTTCTTTATATTAAAATAAACTGTATAAATATTGAAAACAGTTGCTCGTGTATGGAAAAATGAATATGTAGCCAGAACATATGCATGAACATTTTCATTCGCTTGCCAAGGTCATTTTCCCTATCTCGCCAAAGTACCTATAAGAAAAATGTACTAAAATTTATTTTACATAAATTTATTCATTTTATTTTATTTTATTTTATTTTATTTTGATAACTAAAATAATAATACTTATATTAAGGGGGGATGCAGATGCAACTTCCGTTAAATTAAGAAAAATGCTTGTAGGCTTTAAGGGAAAAAATTGGCAGCTTATTTTCAAACAAAAATCAGAATTCGATTAGACAAAGTTTAAGCAACAATCTCCAAAAAAATTTAATTAATTTACTCATCAGGAAACTCAGAACAAGAAAATGGTTTTTAGGTCTTCGTTCTGATTTGTGGGCATGATAGCGATTTTGATAGCGTCGTGTTTGATAGCGATGGTTCTGAACTATTTATATATTTAATTGAATGTAGTAATATGGGAAAACGTTCATCTTCACACATTGGCACGCACACGCAGACAGAAAGAATAGTATTTTTATGTTAGGTTCAAATCTCCCCCATTAGCAGCAGCTTTTCTGTTTCGCGTTTCAATGCGGTTTTCTGTTAGGGTGGTTTTTTTTCATTTATTTTAAATTTTCCGTATTTTCTGTCTTTAAGACAGCCGTAGCCCCCATCCCTCTTTTAAACATTTTTAATGCTTTTCATTTATTTAATATTTTCTTTATTTTATTTTATATAAGTTTTACTATTCGCAACCCTCCCCCCTCCCTTTTCTCTGCTGTTTTTATACATTTGTTCTTTAATAAAGGAGTTAATCTACCTTTTCTCTTAAATATTTCTCTCTGTTTAATTTTAATTAGTAATTGTGTGGAATGTTATTGTTTTAAAAATCAACAAAATTCATTCTTTTTGGTTGTCACTTTTTACATATATCCCAACAAGAAAATGGTGCCGTCTAGAAACCTTCCTGCGGTTACCAGGAATGAAACCATTTCCAACTGTTAAATTTTTTCTTACATTATATGAATGGAGCAACTGGGTATCGGTTTTTATTTATTGTGAATTTTTTAACTATATTCACCTAGTAAAATTTTCTATATATTTCTAAATATCTATTCAACTATAAGATTGATTTTTTAAAAATTGTATAGGGTATTTGTGATGCTCTTGTGCTACCGGTGTGTATAATCCCCATTTTTCCCCTTTTCAGCCCCTTTTTATTATATTTTTTTAGTTCTCTGTGTAATATCTAACTTTATTATGGATAAGAAAGATGCTACTAAAGAGCTGGAAGAGCTCCAAAAAAAAAAAAAAAGAAAAAAATCGCTTGTTGACAATTTGTGCAACATTCCACCATTCAACGGAGAGGCTAGCTCAGTCTCATTTACTGACTTTTCAGAGAAACTGGATAGTCTGTCCACCCTGCTTGACTGGGACGACAACGAAAAAAAATTTGCCCTCCTCAACCGCTTAAGTGGTACTGCAGCCAGATTGGTTAAACCCCATAAAGAAAAAAAAAGTGCAGAGTTGTTACTTATTTTAAGGAACAGATTCATCCAAACACCTGCTCCTGGTGTTACACTTGCCAAATTTCTTAACTTCAAACAAACACCAGGTATGTCTGTCCAGGAGTTTTTTGATGCTGCGTCTGACCTCTCATCAAAAGCTCTTGTTATTAATGGAGTGGCTGATGCCATCGTCAACAAAAGCCGTGAAGTCATGCTTCACTCAATGTTATTGAGTAACCTTACCCCTGAGATCAGAAAGGGTGTCATTAGCAAATATCCCAAACCCCCACAGCAAATCTTAACTTTTGTTCTTCTAGAGGAAAAAGCTTGCCGAAGTGTAAACCCATTTTACACATTACACAAGGAACCAAACACCCCCCCCCCCCTTCCCATTTATCAACAAAATTTGCAGCAGAATTTAGCTTGTGTAGCTACACACACAACTTTAGTACCTCATAATGATAGCAGTAAAGAAATCGAGACTCTGAGAGTACAAATTGAGGCCCTAAATTCAAAACTGGATACCCTGATAGGAGACAAAAGTAGAGAGAGAGAGATGCGAAGCCAGGAAAGAGTACACGATAGAAATTTTACTTTTTTTTTTTTTTTTTTTGTTCCCAACCCGGTCATTATGCTAGAGAATGCGAGAATTTTGTTGATAACTTTTCAAAAACTTAAGTCATTTACTTTATTAATTTTGGTTAATCAAATTTATTTGCTTTGCATTTTCTTAATGCATCTCTCTGTTTAATTTTAATTAGTAATTGTGTGGAATGTTATTGTTTTAAAAATGAACAAAATTCGTTCTTTTTGGTTATGTGTCACTTTTCAAATATATCCCAACATTTCTTTAAAATGTTCCAAAACTTCCGAATTATTATTTTTTTAATATCTTTTGAAAAATTAATTTTTTAAAGGTTCAAAGCTACTATGTCCCCTTAAGTTTCGTATACGTTTCTCTTTTTTACCAATTTTTTTGCCAGTTTTCTTTTATTTATGGAAAAAGAAAACTATTTGCTAAAAATTTTAGTCTTCATCATAAATGCTAAACCGGCAATAAAGGAATACAATGGAGCTTTGCGTGAAGTTTGAAAAATGTGCAATTTTTTACTACAAAAGAGGGGAAAAAAATAAGTTAAAGCAAATTCTGTGGCATAATACAAAGCAAAAGCTTAATAAAATAAATCTTCTTTTAAAAAAACGTGCATTCTAGCTTATTTGAGAAAAATTACATCATGTTTGGCAAATGATTTATGACAGTAACTTAAGAATGCGTTTAGAATGTTATGTCAAAAAAAATGTGTCAATTACAAATTAGGGAATTAAAAGTTTTCATTTACTAATTTATTACTTCGTATAAATACGCAACTGGAAAAAATATATCACATATACATTAAAAAAAAAAAAGTTATTCTTTATTTTTATGCAACGCGTGTTACATTCTGTATGGTTTTTATTTATTTTATTGCATTTTACGCAGAATAGGATTCAGCGGTTATTTCTGGTATAGAGGGAGTTAAGTATTTGAATATTTTTATAGTATTAATATGAGTTTCCATGCAATATGTATATATATATAAGATATTATAATTATATATATATATATAATCTTTGAATTTCAAAAAACATATCAAGTTCTTGTAACATTCTAATTAAATCTCCTAAGAGATAATTGGTAATAAAGTGTAGACAGTATACCACATAGTTAATAAATTAACAAGTGCAATCATAATTTTACCATAGCATTTGCTTCAATGGTAATTGGCCAAAAATACTGAAAATATGAAGAATATTTAAAAAGAGAGACAGAGAAAAAAAAAAAAAACATATATATATATATATATATAATAAACCATAAAATGTTAATAATTTGAAGTTGATATCAAGTGAATACAAATGGATTTTGAAATGAAATATGAACTAAATATAATGGAAAATTGGATAACAAGAGATTTAAATTAGAATTGGATATGAAAAAACACGTGTAGATATAATCATCAGCCTGGATGTATCCACACGTGTTTTAAAAATAATACAGTATTTCATAAATATACTGGCATTTATGCTAAGATCAGTATATTCATCCAGGTATACTGTATTATTACCAGAAAACAATTGGAAATAGTAAAATTGGAAATAAAAAACTTGTAAAGAATAGATAAAATATTTTACTCGCAATAATTATCAAAAATTCCGTAAACATCACAAGGTCTACATTTATACCATTACGACTACATATATATATTCAAACTTAATCCTTTTATAGTAATAAATTGTTTTTATTATATAATAGTATGTATTCACTAATAATACAATAGATAACAGCACCTCACTGATTCATTTGAATACATGGTGGAGTTCAATTTTAAATTTTCTATAGAGGGCGCTGGTTTTATATATTGGGGTGTGTGCTTGGCTTTGCTGTACATTGTTGATCCTTGGTCCATGGTCCATCATTTTTTAAAAAACTTTTTTTTGGCAACATGTACTGGTGATCTCCAATGATTGTATTTTGTGCTGACTCATTCTTGGATTTTGCTTTCAATTTGGTAATTTGATGTTTTATTTCCCTCTATCCTTTTTAATCTTGTTTTATTTTGAACTTAAGTGTTGTGTTTCATTGTTTATTTCTCTATTTTATGAGTGTGGTTGTCCCAAATTCATATTCTTTAGCTATTTTATGACTAATATGAATATGAAATCACACATTTTATTTGTGGAACATAAGGCATTTGGGACCTGACGATTCTGTCTAAGTTCCACAAATTTCTGTTATTCAATTTCTGCCTTTTTTTTTACTATGTTTTTGGAGTCTATGTTCAGTGTGTTGAGGGGAACAGTATTGTTGTCAATTATTGTTATTTTACTTTTATTCATAATTTCACAGTTTTTGTTGGTGGTTGTAATGTTTATTTAATTAAATGGATATATATTCTGTCTACACTTTATTACTAATTATCTCGTTGGAGATTTAGTTAGAATGTTACAAGAACTTGATTAATGTTTTTTGAAATTCAAAGATATTATAATTATATATATATATATATATATATATCCAGCGGGAAATGCGGGGAGGGGATTCAGGGAATTCATTAGCATTCCCTGCTGGATTCCTTTTTGATCTTTTACATGGACTGTATTATGTATAGTATAATTTAAAACCTATAAATTTATTTAAAAGCTAAGTATGTAAATAAATGTCTGTCAAGAAAAAACAGAATCCCCAAACATTTGATTTTTCTTTCTCATACACGAAATTTCATTTCACTTTCTTTAAATAAAAACATTTTACTTTCAGTCTGACTTTTTCTTATTTATTCTTCTATCTATATAATAATTTTAGATATTAAAAGTTGGAGATTTAAGAAAATGTTCAAATTCCGTTTTTCATATTATCCCCTAAACTATCAAATAGATTTTCACTAATGAAAGTTTTAATTGTAGACACTTTTTAGTATTATTGCATTAAGAAAAATTCATATTTTACTTTTAGTCGATTTAAAGCATGCGAGATTTACGGCGGTTTTCAAAAAATATACCCCCCCACCCCTCCACCCCAATAACTCGAAACCTTCTGAATCATTTTTAAATATAAAAACATGCAGGCCGCGCTTATCGGCAAATTCAGCTTCAGCTGAAAATTTTATTTATTTTTTAACCTTAAAAGGTACTGGGAGGGACATCTACGTTCTATAGACTTGGTCTACTCGTCTGAATAGTCGGTCGTAGACTGTGGATACTTGCAAGAACGCATATTGAGTAAATTTTTAATAGAATAGTTTTTTAGCTCACAGGCTATCAAAGCCTGAGAGCTTATGTGCCCGCCGGTTCTGTATGTACGTACGTATGTATGTACGTAACGCGATAACTCTTGATAGAACTAACCGTTTTACTTTAAATTTTGTTTATAGATTCCTTGTGATAAGGCGCTTCCCTGATTAGTTTTGGAGGTTCATTGGTTAAGCATAAAGGGGGGAAACGGGGGGCTAACCCCCCATAATTTAGATAAATGGGTTTTTCATGCAGAATTATCCCATTTTCTTCAAATTTTGTATATAGGTTCATTTTGATAATGTGCTTCTGTCAATAGTTTTGGGGGTTCATTGGTTTAGTATAAAGGGGGAAAGGGGGGGATACTCCCCCCCCCTAATTTAGATAAATGAGTTTTTCATGCAGAATTATCCGATTTTCTTCAAATTTTGTATATAGGTTCATTTTGATAATGTGCTTCTGTCAATAGTTTTGGGGGTTCATTGGTTTAGTGTAAAGGGAGAAAGGGGGGGATACCCCCCCCTAATTTAGATAAATGAGTATTTCATGCAGAATTATCAGATTTTCTTCAAATTTTGTATATAGGTTCATTGTGATAATGTGTTTCTCTGAATGGGTTTGGGGGTTCATTGGTTAAGTATAAAGGGGGAAAGGGGGGCTAATCCCCCCTTAATTTAGATAACTGAGTTTTTCATGCAGAATTATCCGATTTTCTTCAAATTTTGTATGTATATTCATTGTAATTAGAGACTTCCCTGATTAATTTAAGGCATTCATTAGTTAACTATGAGGGGGGTAACGGGGGAATGACCCCCCCCCCTTAATATATTGTTGATTTTTTTATTTTTCGAGGGGAATATTTCAAATTCTTTGAAATAAGAGTACAATATACAATGAGTGTGAATAGCCTGTGAGCTCAATGCCCTCAGTTTAACTGGGCAGTTTTCTTTTTATTTTTTTTCTGTGAACAAATTACATTTTGAGTTATAAAAGATTGTTGTCTCAGGGAGGCGTTTTTTTCCTTTCCTGCCATGTAGCGTCTGGAAATTCGGTTCAAAACGCCAATTTTGACAGTATTTTCTGATAACTAGTCTGCCTTTACTGAAAAACAAAATAAACAGTTTGATTACATAGTTCCACAATAAGATAATCTGCCAATTGAATACGTTTGCGAACAAAAAGGAATTAAAAAATGTGTCAGAAAGTAGCCAGCTTGGATTTGAGAACAGTTTTAAAGAACAATTGAGAAAAAATTTCCTTAATCTTTTATAGAGCAAAAAATGGTTTTACAATTTATGTATTAGTAAATTATGGTGAGACGAAAAAAAAAATCTAAGATTGATAATATTGCACCTTTTTTAATTATCTATTTAAATCAGGTCTAAAATTCAAGCAGACTATTAAATTTAACGGGTTCAAATCTCGTTTCATCAACTTCCTCCTAACTTTGGTTTTTATGCCACTTTCTTTAATTACAATTTATATTAGTAAATTATGGTGAGACGAAAAAAAAATCTAAGATTGATAATACTGCACCTTTTTAAATTATCTATTCAAATCAGGTCTAAAATTCAAGCAGACTATTAAATTTAACGGGTTTCAAATCTCGTTTCATCAACTTCCTCTAACTTTGGTTTTTATGCCACTTTCTTTAATTACAATTTATGTATTAGTAAATTATGGTGAGACGAAAAAAAAATCTAAGATTGATAATACTGCACCTTTTTAAATTATCTATTCAAATCAGGTCTAAAATTCAAGCAGACTATTAAATTTAACGGGTTCAAATCTCGTTTCATCAACTTCTTCTAACTTTGGTTTTTATGCCACTTTCTTTAATTACAATTTATGTATTAGTAAATTATGGTGAGACGAAAAAAAAATCTAAGATTGATAATACCGCACCTTTTTTAATTATCTATTTAAATCAGGTCTAAAATTCAAGCAGACTATTAAATTTAACGGGTTCAAATCTCGTTTCATCAACTTCCTCCTAACTTTGGTTTTTATGCCACTTTCTTTAATTACAACTTTTGCATAGTGTCACTTTTGCGTAACCCAAGGCATTGATTTCATCAGCTTAAAAGCACGCTTCAGTTTCCATTCATAAAATAAACACTCGCGCGTCAACACAACGTGTGTTTAAGAGGAGCGATTCAATTAAAATGGACATCATGCGATATACGAGACGTATAAATAATGAAAAAGGACTTCTCACGGTCCCCAGTTAGAAAAAAAGCGGCGAACATTTAGCTTCCCTCTGTAGTTTCTTCGTGTTCAATGCGGCGTGGCGATCATCTGATGCTGAGCTCCTGTCGCTAATTAATTTTATATTGCACCCTCAATAGGAGGCTATCATATGTCCCCTCATCTAACTGAGAAGGGTTGTTGTAATTGAAAATGCTTGGCGGTTGTTGGCGAAGATTGGCAAAGGAAAGAGCCTAATCCTAATGTAATCTGAGGTTTTTGTCTTTTCGGCATCCCTTAAAAAACGATAAAGATCTTTATCAAATAAAAAATACAGTGTGAACCAAAAATTACTAGGTGTTTTAAGGTGGTTTTTAAAAAGTTATATCAACAACACGAAACATTTTGTCGCCTTTTCTAACTCATTTTTAAATGAAATGTAAAGGGAAGATTATTGAATTGATTTGTAAGCGAACAGTCTTTTTCATTTTCGATAAATGAATTGCAATTTAAATTACAAGCGATTGTAGTCTCAGGACGTCAGTTTTTTCCATCGCTGTCGCGTCCAGAAATTCAGTTCCAAACTCTAACTTTGACAGTATTTTTGAAAAAGCTCCAATCTTTACCGAAAATCGGAAAAAACAGTTCGATTACATAATTCCTTAATAAGAGCACCTACCAATTTGATATTTTTGCGAACAAAAATGAAGTAAAAAATGTGTCAGAAAGTAGCCAGTTTGGATTTGATGAAAGCTTTAAGTTAAAAATTGATTTATTTTGACTTTATTATTATTTTCCTTTATATTTATTAGAATCTTAGCAATTTTTTGAGTTTTAGCTCCAGAGATACGCAGATGAACAAAAAGTTATATTCAAACTCAATACACTGTTATTGCGGCTATGATAGTGGGAAATTCTAAAGCAGAGATGACATGCAATTTAATTACACGTTTTCGACCACAAATTTGTGCAGCTAACTTACTTTGCTTAGGTAGATCACGTTCTGCCTTTACATCTCAGAAAACTAAAGCATGCAAAGCAATATTTTGGAAATAAATTTCTACCACTACTACTGATTGTTCAGTATACAGTGGAACTCCAGATATACGTTACCTGAGTTGTACGTTTCCCTCAGTTATACGTTTCAACTCAGCGGTCCCGACCGCTTGCCATTAGAAATTAGCTGAGTTATACGTTTTGAATTATACATTTCCCTCAGTTATACGTTACGTTTTTTCATCCACGGACGAAATTTTGTCTCATTTATACATTTATTTTGTAACCGGAAACACTGACGACGCGTCGGATGAGTCTGATTTGAAAGATCCCACTCAAACTTCGGAGGTGCTCTGAGGGCTTTTGATGTAATAAAGCAATTCGTCACTAATAACAGCAGTAACGATAAGGTTGCTGCATTATTAACAGAAATACAAAGTTTGCTTGCTGTTCTGTGTCGGCTCTGCCGAAAAGAAACAACCGAAGATTTGTGATTATTTTAACAAGATTCAGTAAACTACTGAAATGTCTTTTGATAAATGATTTATATGCCAAGGTGATTCCAATGATTTCTTTTAAGTACTCTATGTGTATAAAAAAATATTTTTGATAAAACTTTTATGATAAAATAACTTTATGTGTACTTTTCTTATGCACCCTTTTTCTACTCTGTCCCGTTTCCGAAAATATATATTATGGGTGCAGTAATACTTAGAAAACTTCCGTTTTTGGTATAAAAAGTAACAAACTCTTCAGCGGAACAAAGTTTTTACGATATATTTAAAAAATGGTTCCGGTACACCATTAATTGAGTTGTACGTTTCCCCGAGATATACGTTCTGTTATCTGGTCCCGGGCAAAACGTATAACTGGAGTTCCACTGTATATCTTAGCTTGGTAAAACTGCACAGTGTTCCGTATTCTAAATCTAAAAGAAGGAGAAAAAAAGAAAAAGAAAAACATTAATAAAATTCAAAGTGATTCGCTTTTTTGATTATGTAGTAACCTTTAAATCACATCCACTGAATTCATAATAGAACGGCTAACTGACCAGTACACTTTATCTTCTGCGACCACATCACACTTTCACTGAGCCCTGAAGCCTGCATTTCTCTTAATATTAGTGTCACTTTTTTCAATTTTTTGGCACACTTTTAATGACTTTTGGTTATTTTTACACATTTTCATACTTTAATGAGCAATACTCAAATTATGGGAAATTTGCGGATCGGCGGAAATGTGACATCCATACTACTTATTATTCAGCTATATATATATAAGCGTGGTAAAACTGCACAGTGTTCCGGATTCTAAATCTAAAAGAAAAAAAAATAACGAAAAACATTAATGAAATCCAAAGTTATTAGCTTTTTTAATTATGTAGTAACCTTTGGACCACGCCCACTGAGTCCATAATAGAACGGAGCGCTAACTCACCAATACACTTATTCTTCTGCGACCTCATATCACACTTTCACTGAGCCCAATTAAAGAAGCCTCCACTTCTTTTAATATTAGTGTCATTTTTTTTCAATTTTTTGGCATATTTTTAATGACTTTTGGTTATTTTTACACATCTTATACTTTATTGAGCAATATAGCTTCTCAAATTTTTCATGTTTCTTGTTCAGCTTACATGAGATTATATTTTATATATGATAAAATTAAATATTTGCGATGACATTAAATAAAATCTGTAGTTTTTTAAATAAAAAATACAATTCAGTGAAAATTGTAGCATCTTAGTCGTATTTAAAAAAGAAAATTGAATTTGAAAATATCTATACCCCATACTATTCTATAAGGGAAAATCGGTGTTTTGCCGTACTTTTTCCTCCGAAATTGCAGAGTGTTGTGCGGAGCGCAATATTCAATGTAATAAAATAGTGAGTTAGAATTCCGTACTTACTTGCGTATAATGTGCACTTTTTTTTTTTCAAAATTTTGGAATAAAAAAATGGGGTTGCGCATTATAAACGTAATAATTCTGGAAACTATATAAAATCATACACGTTTTCACTAAATAATTGAATGACCACTTTTGTCAGGTTTTTTTTTCTTCTTACTTTATTTACAATCGTATGGAAGACTTGTCAACATCGAATTTTCAGGCTTTAGCTATCTTGCCGTTTGCATAAGCAAAATGTAAAACTTGCAGTATGAAAGCAATGATGTAAAATTACAATCGTAATCGCATACTCTATGAAAACAGAACACAAGTTCCACCATACAGAATCGTCTTATGTTGCACAGTGGAAGAGTTCGGGGGCTACCTAGTTGCGAAGCAACTCCACTCCCACATGATGGGTAAAACGTAGAACAAACACATCTAAAGAGCCAAGTAGAAGTTATTCTTTATTGTCTCCGCCCCACCAGTGGCTGAGAGGTTATGCTCTCGAAGCTGGTAGACGGGAGGTGCTGGGTTCGATCCCAATCGCGCCCGTCGGCCTAATCGTTCGGAGTTTTCGTGGTTTTCTTCGAGCCGTGGATTTATCCATGCGTAAATACGGATTAGGTTCCCTTAGAAAGACCCCCACGAAGGGCACTCCCCCCGGGCCTATATCCCTAGTGTAGATAATTGGCCGTCAATAATCAACTCAACTCAACTCTTTATTATCTCTTATGGGCTTGCCTTTTTCAATTTCTAGTAATTGCAAATGTGTTATATTTCCGGTGTCAATAAATATTTTAATAGGAAGTTTCTAATTTTATAGAGAGTTTCTAATAAGAGAAAAATGTATATTGTGGAAATTTTAACTGTATGGTATTTTATGATGTGGCAAATATACAAGAGTAAAGACGAAAAATTATACTTAAGTTTTATTTTCTTTCTTTTTCAGTCAGAATTTTTACAGAATTTTCTTCCAATTCCAGAGGTTTTTTTCTCTATTTAAAATAGTATGAAACACATTATACATGAGATATAAATTTTTTCGTTTCCCAAATTAGAAAAAATAGTGCACATTATGGACGAGTGTGCATTATACATAAATAAATATAGTAAATAAAATTTTTCTAAAAATTTTTCATTATAAAATTTTTTTGGAGCAGTATTTTTATGAGAGTACCCAAAGTATCCTCAGAGAGTACTCAGATAGGCACCACAATTTTCACACAGTAAAATGGATATTACATTAGAATTTAATTGAAATTCCAAAACAAAATATAATTTAGAATTTATAAGTGTAATTTATTCAATTTCAAAATTTATTATGTCGCATCAATGCTAATTTTTTTTATTTTCGAGTGGAAATTAATTTCAGGCAATAGCTGCAGGTTATTTTGAAATTGAATAAATTACACTTATAAATTCTAAATTATATTTTGTTTTGGAATTTCAATTAAATTCTAATGTAATATCCATTTTACTGTGTGAAAATTGTAGTATTCAGCATAGGGAAATACAGACAAACTTAAACAGTGTCATTACTTCAAAAGTTAAAGAAATGGAAATTCGAAATATTTTTTACACTTAAAGGTGTATAAATTAAATATATTTAAAATCATCTCAAAATGACATTTCATTTGCTACTTTTTCGCGGCAAAATTTAATACAAAATATAAATTATTTTACATCTATGATATTTTGAATTACCTTGTCAGGTATATTATATTTATCTTGACGGCATATGCCTTACGACAACGAAAATATTCTTACAATACTAAAGGCACTAATATACCCATATCAGTCCAATAAGGCTTTAACATCTGGACATACATTCGGACTTGGCGTGCCACAGGTAGATAAAAATCGACATTTCCAACAAAAAAAGGATCATCAAAAATAGGAAATTCATGGCGATTACTGCAGAAATTATTCTGTTATATGCCTTTTCTCTTGCTGAAGAGATCCACCGTTTAACTTCTTATTTAAATCATTTTAACTTAAAAGTGTATAAATTAAATATATTTAAAATAATTTCAAAAAGACATTTCATTTGCTACCTTTTCTAGGCGAAATTCAATACAAAAAAAAAATTGTTTTACATCTATATTTTGAATTACCTTGTCAGGTATATTATATTTATCTTGACGGCATATGCCTTACGACAACCAAAAGATTTTTGCAATACTAAAGGCACCAATGTACCCATATTAGCCCAATAAGGCTTTAACATGTGGACATACATTTGGACTTGGTGTGCAACAGATCTATAAAAATCGACATTTCCAACAAAAAAAGAATCATCAAAAATAGTAAATTCATGGCGATTACTGCTGAAATTATTCTGTTATATGCCTTTTCTCTTGCTGTCCGTCCGTCTAACTTCAGATTTAAATCATTTTAACATAGAATCGTAGAAAGAGAATGCATTAACAAAATCATCAAAATTGATATTACCTTGGGTTACCTTTCTCAAATAGGCCTCCAAATTCTGCAATAATTCCAATGAAAGGAGTTATACGTAACGTGTTTTGCAGCCCTCATCCCTAAGCATATACATACCCCAGGGAATTCAAGTTAATAAATTTGTGGCAGAATGGCAATTTTTAAAACGATATGATTTTACTACTAAAATGGTATTTATTATCCTCTTTTACTGACATTCATACATGCAGTGGCATCATTATTAAATATTAATAATATGTCAAATATCATAAAACGATATGGAAGGTAGGTTACAACTTATGATTTTATTTACGTTTGCATGTAATATTAGGGGATTTGGTTAATATGGTTGACTCATATATATAAGTTAGTATTTACAAATCAATCTAGTGTATATAAATTACTGTTACTACGAACTTGCATACGCTATCTTTACTTCAGTCGCTGATGCGAGTGGATCTGCTTTACCAAGCGTAAATTCCTCTTGTCCGGTTCAATATTCGTTCATTTTAGTCATGTGTGATTCAATACTTAATTTATTCCTGAATTTTGTTTTCATCTAAAGAAGAGAAGAAATGCATTCTCACATTGATATGTTGAGCTAAACAGAAGCAGAAACTTTAGAGCTTTCGCGGAAATCGGGTCTACCCCGCGTTCGTCTGAACAACCAGAACTCTATTGATTCATATTTTAAAATATTGCTAAGAACAAAACTCTATCAGAATACTATATAAAATTGCTTTCCCTCTCGCCAATAACGATAACAGTTTATCTTCAATGAAAAAAAAAATATTTTTATTTTTTTAATAATGTGTTGCTAAATTTTCAGTCATTGAAATCTGCTGTATGGAAATCACGCTATTTATTTATGTCACTCGTTAATTCAGGATGATATTTTTTTTTTTCGCTATTTAAGTAGTTCACAGCAAAGGAAAAGTTTTTTCTGGAGGCTTTTATTTTGCCATGACTGAGAAATGTGGTTGTGTGGAGATCCTAAAGCTCTTATTTAACTCCACTCCATACAGAATAAAGGGTTCGCATAATAATAACGGAAGGCGTACCAGAACTTGCACGATAACCTTATTTTGGGAATGCTTAATAATCGCTAGACAAATCTTCATCAAATAGTCTGGCGTAAAAATCTATAAATTCTTAATTAATTCTTAATAAAATCTTAAACACAATTCTAACATTTAAAATTTCTTTCATTGCTTTAAATGCTTTTAATGCTATTATTTATTAATTTATCCGTTTGTAATTAAATAAAAAAAAATTATAGTAACATGTAAAAGAAATGTATGAATATTAAGGCTGTTCTCATACAAACACACATAAATACAAACTTGCTACTTGTTAACACATTCACAAAATGAATTTCATGCGTAATAGCTTGAACATTCTGATTCGTGTTCAAAAGTGTATCGAAAATCGTTTTGGACTTTCCTATTAAAAAAGTTTTAGAAAAAAAGAAAGAAAAACTTTAAAAGTATGCAGCCAAAGTTGCTGTTTTCAAAGAATTTTCGGATCATAACAATCACAAAAGCGAGATCATCCAGTAATTAATCGACTGTAATAACACATGCATTGCATTTCTAAGCAAATTAAAACATTGTTTGATTCTTCTGGTCATGAATGAAAATATCTGAAATTTCCACGCATTTAAGAATGTAAATGTAAATGTATCAGAAACAATCTAGCAGGAATTTTTAGAAGTTTTGCATCGTATTCGGAGAACTTCGCCATGTTAGAGGATAAATAAATAAACCTTATAACCCTTACGCCATAAATCGCATAAAGATCAAGGGTGTAGAAAGGGCGGAAAACGGTGATAGTCCGTATTTACGGGAAAACGGTGACACGTGACCTCCTGTCTCTTTGAATGAGAACCGACGGGAGAATGAGATTTTCTGAGAGAACAAGGGGGTGGGGAGGGGGGCATTTTTTAATTTCCCCTCGGATCATCTGACGTTTGAGGTCGGAGGTGAAGAGCGAATCTTTTGCTACTGTCGCATCTTCTTAACCGGAGATAACGGCAGTTCCCTCCGGTGGAAAAAATTGCTCCATGAAAACATAAAACAATTAATAATGGAAACAAACCTCAGTTCTAATAATTTTTTCGTAATTTCCAGCCTCGTTTAAACATTTTAATAGACAATCCATGAATTATCTGTTAGAATAGTTCAAATTTCTAAGGCTTAAACATCCGCATTTTTTTTTCCGAAAAAAGAAATGAGTAAAGCAATTGATGCTAAAGGTTGTTCCAGACTACGTTTACCTTCGCGATCTTCATGTTTTACGACTTCTCTAGCATGTCTAAAGGTCAAAGGTCGCTGACCAAAAGGCCGCTGACATGACCACAAACAAAGATCGCTGACAGGTATATCACCGCCTCTTTCTTTTTATTGAGATTCCCCTTTCTTCTGTTGAAGACCACAGAACCTTTAGAAAAGAATGTCCAGTCGAAAGATTTGAGACTCTTTTAGCAAGACTTTCTTAGTAAGTATACAAACGGATCTTTAGGCTGCGCTCAGATCGCATTTTCAAAAATCTTCTACAAAAAGTCATAAATTATTTCTCTGGGCTTTCTTTCCCAAATTTTCCGTGGTCATCAACAAAAGTAAGGGGAATGTCAACAAAAGAAAAGGGAGGTGATAAACATATCAGAGAGTCTCCTGCATGGAAAGCTTGTAGTGCTACAGAAGACTCCCCACATAAACCCGGCAAACGAACCGCCGTAGCTGAATGCGATCCTCGCGCGGAAACACACGCTCGCTAATGTTAATCCGAGCATTATTTTTCTAATATCTCGTTTGCATTTCAATACTTTTTTACTTTTTTCTGCATTAGATAGCTGAAATTAATCTCTATTTCCGCTTTGATTACTCTTTTGATTTTCTTTGCGGATTTTTTTTACGAAGATGCTTTGACTTTCGAAACCTGTTCGGAAAGTGAAAATATCTTCGTAAAAAAAATCCGCAAAGAAAATCGAAAAAATAATCAACGGCGGAAATAGAGATTGATCTGAGCTATCCAATGCAAATAATAATAATAATAATAATAATAATAATTTAAAAATATTAAAATGCAATCGAGATATTAGAAAAATAATGCCCCATAGGATTAACATTAGGGAGCGTGGGTTTTCGCGTGAGGGGAGAGGACCCTTAAGGTTTCAATATATTGAATTATATTTTCCATACGTATTTTATATGTGTGTTATTGGTTTATTTGGATTTTTTTTAACCAGCAATTGGGACAGTTGGCCAAAAGAAAAAAAAAACATAGTAATCAATCATAAAAAATTTTAAGACAGGTGAAAATTTGCCATACTATTAGGAAAGGTGGTGTATCATAATTCTTTGAGAAAAGAGTAACCATAGAGGGCCGTGTTCACATTGAAATAGAAGCAAATTTGAAATTTTTCCTTGAAATTTTTAGTAGCAACATCCAGATTTGACACAAAATATCGAGTCCACGTTAAATTTTAGCTTTCCGGTGAAACCATTTAGCAATTATATAAATAGATACGAATTAGATGTGAGACATGACTGAAGAGAAGGATTTCTAAAATTGTGTTTCCCAGGGGCATGAGTACCATTTAATAAAGTAATTTTTAGTTCTAAGTAGAAATATAATCTTTTGGTTATAAAATTTTTGAATTTCCTGAGGATTTACTGACCGGATCTGGCACAAAAATCTCAAATGGAAATTTCTGAAAATTTAAACTGAAACTTCATCATTTACTAGAAAGTATGATATAGATAATATTCCAGATCATTTGAAATGACGTTATAGAAATTTTTTGACAAACTGATTTTCTAATGATACTAATAAAAAAAAGTTTCGCTCTGTGTGTGTGTGCGATGGCTAGCAATTTGTTACGCACCTAGAATCCTGAAACATTAGGTGCGGATAGCCCAATGCCTCTCCTGATGCACCCGAGTCTCAGAATTTTGATATTTTGAAAATTAACCTGAATAATAATTAAAAGCTCTTTAAGCATTGCCAGGGATTAATTTGCACAGGAGCCTACCGGAGCTCAGTTCCGGTACTTCTCTGTTTTTAGTAACTATTTAAATATTGGCCAGATTCCGCCGGAGCTCATAAACACTGCGCTCCGGAGCCCAGTGCAGTAACGCTTCCGAAAAACGAATCCTAAACTACCCTTTCCTTTCCCTCCCATTTTCAATCTTTTGCGTTCTTTTGTATCAAAACTAGAGTTGCGAAAAACCGATTTTTTCCCATGTTTATTTCCAATAGACCCGGTTTATTCCCAGGTTTATTGCCAAAAGACCTGGTTTATTCCCCAAAAAACTAAGTTTATTTCCAGGTTTAAACCAGGGTTTTTCTAACCTTTGCAATTCTAATCAAAACATACTTATAAGGGACGTAATATGTCACTCACGTAAGATATGGAGATGAAACAGGCTCGATTTTTGTATCAATCTTCGGGTTTAGGCAGGCTCGTGCTCAATCTGTCTTAAATTCAAAATTTTATTTATTTCCATTTCAAATCATTTTAATGCTATTTTGATCAGAATAAAGAGAAAGCAGAAATAATATTTTCCTATTCTGCATAGCTGCAAACTATTCATTTTTTGTGTTAATACTATTTCCTAATCATAATCTTGAGCTTATTTAATCGCAGTATTCTGCGATTAATTAACATTAAGATTAGGCAGAGGTTTCTATTTGGAAGTAGTATAATAACTAAAAAGTGGAATAGTTGATAGCTAAGAATACACAGATAGATGTATTTTAAGTTTTAATTTTGCTCAATAAAAAAGCAGAACTGCTTTAAATTTTAAAAATAATGTATGAAATATAAATATGCAGATTAGATTGACAGCGGAGGGGGGAAGGGTATGCTGCGGGTGTTAGTACTGCAGAATATTAGGGCTCCGGTAATTTTTTTTTTCTTAGAAATTAAGCCCTGAACATCGCATCAAAACACTCATTAAAATGCGATTCAAAAATGGCTATTTTTATCGTAACCGCAAAAGAAATTGTCGCTTTCATAATTCCAGACAACGAAATATTCTTATTTTTACTTATCCTCGAGTATTAAAAAAACTATTGAAGGTATCGATTTGAAACTCAGACTACATACTTAATTGATTTTTCTAATTCCAAAAATACAAATTTTGTGAAAGTTGGATTAAAATTTCTCCTTATTTCGGCCAAACACTGACCAGACGCAAATCCAATTGACCAAGACGGAAAAGAGGTTACTGTAAATGGGGGTTAGCCAGATTAAAAAACAACTCTGAGTTTTGTGGACCTATTCAAATAAATATTTCGTTTATCGATCGAATAGGGATGTTTGTATTTTTTTTATTCGCGGGGATGGGGAGGAGAGGGCGACTTTTTAATAAATATCGCATTTAGTGAATCGCGTCCCCTACCATCGGGTTTATCGTTATTTGACACCATTTTTAATACATACATATCTAATGACCTGATTTCAACAGAACTAATTCCATTTAACAAATTTAACTGTTTTAGGTTCATCCGAAGCGTTTAATTGCTGCGATGTATAGATAATTACCACTATTTCCAAATAGTAACTTCAGCAAAAAAAAAAAAAAAAAAAAAAAAAAAAACGTAAAAGCTTTTCTACGATTCCCATAGTCTTTGAACAAGTAGTCCAGTAGTCTTAATTAATTGTTTGACAAAAAGCAACCCCATTTCCATAACTCAGCACCTAACTTTCCAATTTCAACGCAACGCATTCCAAACATTATAATTAACTTAATAATCACCCTCTATAAGATTAAAATGGAACTTATGAGTTGTATATACCACTCTTTTCGAATAATAACTTCAATTTTTTTTTCATTTCAGAGTATCTCGGGATCTACGGGCCTGATTGCGACGGGGTCTGGCTCATTCCACTTGATATCGATAGCCTTACAGATTTCAGCCATTTCTGTATAGAACAGATTGCGCCCCCTGGTGGTAGAAGGTGGAACTAGAGGAGTATCTCGGGCTCTATGGGCCCGATTACGACGTGGTTTGACTCATTCGACTTGATATCGATATAGCCTTAAATATCTTAGTTCCATTTTTTGTCTCTAGGAGACGTTTTCCTATCTCGGCTTCCATGGACCCGATTAAGACGGAGTTTGGCTCATTCGGCTTGAATTCGATAGCCTTACAGATTTCAGCTATGTTCGTATAGATCAGTTTGCGCTCCCTGTCGGTGGAAGGTGGAACTACATGAGTATCTCGGGTTCTATGGGCCCGATTACGACGGAGTTTGGCTCATTCAACTTGTTATCGATAGCCTTAAATATTTTAGTTGCACTTTTTACCGCCAGGGGACGCTTTCCGATCTCGGGTTCTATGGACCCAATTAAGACGGGGTTTAGCTCATTCGGCTTGAATTCCATAGCCTTACACATTTCAGCCATGTTCGTATAGAACAGATTGCGCTCCCTGGCGGTGGATGAGGGAACTACAGGAGTATCTCGGGCTCTATGGGCCCGATTACAACGGAGTTTGTCTTATTCGACTTGTTATTGATAGCGTTAAATATTTTCGTTTCACTTTCTACCGCCAGGGGACGCTTTCCGATCTCGGGTTCTATGGGACTGATTATGACGGGGTTTGCCTCATTCGACTTGATTTCGATAGCTTTACAGATTTCAGTCATGTTCGTATAGTACAGATTGTTATTATCACGGGCCCGGAAAAGCCGTGCGGGTCAGCTATTACTATAAAAAAATAATACTCTAAATAATCAAAATTTTAATTATTTAAAGTAATTTTTTATAATGTAAAAGATAGTCAAGCTGTTTTCAAGAAACAGAAATTCGCAGACCATTCCCTGAGATGCTATAGAGGCTGCAAATTCTGCCTCAGCAAGTCTTTGCATTTTGCTTTTTTAAACTGCTCTGTTCCTGATATATATGTATGTGTGTGTGTGTGTATTGTCGATTATTTATGTGGTTTAATGGTTATTATTTACAAAAGTTTTACTATATATATATATGTGTGTGTGTGTGTGTGTGTTATTTATTTATTTTTCTGCATTTGTGACTAACGCTTCAGCATTTTACAACATTCGTAAAATGAAAGTACATTAATATCAAATGAACTTGTGTAGATATTTCCAAAATACTTTATATTCATGAAATACAAAGAATGAATTATCATTTTACTAATCAGCGTACAACCATTAGAGTGAAAAAATGTCCAGACCGGGGTTTTTTCACTCTAATGGTTGTACGCTGATTAGTAAAATAATAATTCATTCTTTGTATTTCATTAAAAATTTACAGCGTAATTTCAGCTCTGCTAAAAAATTAATTGGTGTATTTTATATTCATTTACTGAAAGTTGATGTTATACAACATTATTAAGTAATAATTTTTTAAACATGCCCCAGCGGATATAAAATTAACTTCTTACATGTTACATTTAGTTAGTTACCTAATCATTTGCTTATGTTGAGAATAATTAGTTTAATGGACACAACAGTTACTCAACGTTTTCATTCATAAATAAGGCATACAAAAAAATCATTACGTTTTACTTTACATCTGATCTAATAATCATCCTCATTTTATGAATGAAAAGCACAGACAGTTTATGAATGATAGCATTGGAGTGTTACTTGTTGTCTGACACGCTGAACTAAAACCAGAGAAAGACAGCACGCGATAAAAATTAAATAAATGTTGGTCAGATAGTAATGAATTTAAATGCATCTTAAAAGCCTCTGTTGTTTTCCAGTGTCACGTCGTTTAGCAACCGGATGTTGCGAAAAGTAAAAAAAAGAAAGAAAGAATGAAAGAATGAAGAAAAAAAGAGAAATTTGATTAAGTAATTAAATGAAAAAGAATCTCATTTTGTGAGAATGTTTTTAATTTTCAAACATCTAATTTCAGAAGGGTTTAAAATATCTCCTGAACCTTTTGAACAGATTAAAAAAAGGAAGACAAAAAGAACTCTATTTCATTACTCTATTTCATACAAATATTTCATTAATTCATCTTTTTTTCTTCTCCATTTCCCCCCCTCCAATATGTTTTATATTATCTTGGTTATATATTCAATTTTTATTTTTCTTCTATATTTTTTCTGGAAATTAATCAAACAGGTTATGTGCTCATTTTTCAAATTTATTTTTATTCTCCAATTGATGTATGATGTTTCTGTGTTTTAAAGGTTATATATATATATATATATATATATATAACAAACATATCTATATGCAATATATATATATATATATATATAAACTTATTGCAAAAATTAACCATTGAAACAGAAATAACTGACCAAATGCAATGAAATTATTATCCCAAATAGCTATTATATATATATATATATATATATATATATATATATATATATATAACAAACATATCTATATGCAATATATATATATATATATATATATATATATATATATATATAACAAACATATCTATATGCAATATATATATATATATATAGTTTTTTTTTGAAAGTTTAATATTAAGTCTTTTAAATACTGCATTGCATTATAAAGATTGCAACACAGTAGTAATATTATTAATTTAATTTAATTTTTTATTTAATTTTGAGATATTTTAAATTGTTTAAGATATATTTCAATCAATCTCTAAATTATATTATATATTTAAGTAGAAGTAAAATAAAACATTAATATATTTATGTAGAAGTAAAATAAAACATTAAAAAATAAAACTAATTATTTTATATAAATTCTATAATATGTATATATATAAGTGGATTAACACAGATGGCAGCACCAGCACTTTGTATTAAAAATAAAAATAATATCTCTTTTACATAATACATACTCTTGTTAAGAATATTTAAAATGCTGTGTAAGATTTATTTAATTCTGGGTAAATTTATTCATATAGTGGGATTTTGAACGATTTTTATGTAAAACTACAAGGTAGTATTGTTTTTTACTGTTTGTATGTATAATTAAATCTAATATAGTGGATATGTAACTCAATCTTAATTTTGAATAATTATCATACCAATAGATGGAGGCACCTTACTTGTCACGTAGATGTTGATAATAGTGATAATATTGTTAATATTATATTTAATTTACCTATAGAGGGCGCTATCGCTTGTATATTAATTTTACTTTTATGGATTAAAATTGAATGGAGTATTTGTATATTCATGGATATAATTTTGTTATTAGTGTATTATCATAAAAATAAATTTGTGTGTTTTGGAATCAATTTGTGTTGGGGTGTCAAAGTTAGGGTAATATTTCAAAAGATGTGCTCTCAACTTGAATTTCAAATAATTTCTCTCAACTCGACTATGTCAACAAGTATAAAATATTTCATGATGTGTGCCATGTGGACGTGTGGTATCATTAAGAACTTGTGATGTTTAAGGATTCTCGATAATTATTGTGAGTAAAATATTTTATCTACTCTTTACGGGTTTTTATTTCCAATTTTATTATTTCAAACTGATATCAGGTAGTAATTCAGTGAGGTGTTGTATACAGATTTTAGGATAATTGATGTGAGTGATATATTTTATCTATTTTTTATGGGTTTTTTATTTCCAATTTTATTATTTCAAATTTTAATATTTCCAATTGTTTTCTGGTAATAATTCAGTATACCTGGGTTATTCTACTGATCTTAGCATATTGTGCTGTCCTCTAAAAAAAACCATTTTTTGAATTTATCTTTATATAAAGTCTAGTAGGGAATACAAAAAAAATCAACATAGCTATATTTTCACGGCTTGATTTGACTAAGATTTTAATGTTGAGTATTTTTCATTCTATCAATATGTTACAAAATGACAGCCAATTAAGCAAGAAATTGAAAAAAACCCACTTTTTCCCAAAAAAAACCCATGTTACCTAAAAAAAACCCACATGTAAAAATACTTGGAAATAAAATTATTTGACAGTAAAATATATTTTTTTTCATTATTATTTATTTTTAAACCACAATTCTGCAAAAAAATATTAAATATTTCATTATTTTGTAAATTGAAGGAATTTCAAATGCAAAATATAATTATTTGTAAATTCGCTCCAGACTTTTCACATTTCTTTGCATACATCTTCAGTAAATTTAAGAAGAAAATTATTAAATAGCATTTGTAAAATCTCCGAGAGTTTATTAATGGAGAAGCATTAGTAATAGCCACATTTTGATTTCTTTTGTTCTGAATAATATAGTGATTAGATTCAAACTTGAGTATTCTTAATTTTTGTCGGCATTAAGCAATTTATTTGACGATCATCATTTACTTCTTCAGTAATAATAACACGAAACTTTATATCATCTTATTTAATAATCACTTACTGGCCACATTGTAACTTCTCAGCTTCTTGTACAGAACAGAATAAATCATTGTCTTCATTATCAGTAATATCACTTGCGGTGTTCAAAATAGCAGCTTCTTCTGTATTATGCATATCTGTATCTGATAAATCTGAGCTCCATAAAGATTTATTACTTTCCTGACTGCCATCTTCACTAGTAGTAGTACTTTCATTCTCAATGCTTGTTTTTGAATGCAGCAAAGAGTGATTACAATGCTTTTAAGTGCTTGGAAATTAATGTGATTTTAACACTTCATCTATTTCTTTTTGTGTCATAACTGAAACACTCATCTTTATTCTTTCCTTACATCTTGTAGTTTGTGTTTATTAAATTGATCAGTGTCAATCTGGAAAAAAAATGTATCTAATTGATATTAAAAAATATTGAGTACTTAGGTAATACAAGGAATGGATTGGTGCTGTTACCAGAACATCTGCCAACATTGCCACACAAAATCTTATTTTACTAATTACATTTCTTCAACATTTTTGCATGTGCAGATTTTTAATGCTTTTAATTTTTCCTACCATTGATGCAGTAACCTTAATGGCAGCAAGTATCAAGTCATACTATCATACCTGAACCTTTAGCCCAGATTTGGCACCAAAATAATTTCCATTGCCTTTACTAAATACGTCTGCCAGCGGCCACCTTATGGCACTTTTCCCACAAGGAGAGAGTAAAATTTTCTTGCATTTTATCAAGGATTCTACTTTTGCTGGTTGCAATATCTTTATATTAACATATTTATTTGGGCTATTTAATTTTAGATTAATACTAATAAAAATTTTAACAAAAGTTTACTGTTTAACATTTTTAAATAAAAAAGTGGCTACTAGTTTAAAGTTAGTGGCCACTTATAAAACTACTACCACTGGCCACTAATGAAATTTCCCAATTTTGCCTTTTACCTAATATTATTAGTCCTTGTTGGTCTACCTAATATTAGGCTTGTATTGGTTTAAACATGGAAAATAGCAGTTTTAACTTTCCTGGTCAAGATATGTTTTGATCATCAGTAATTAAGACTCATTTTGATTTGGAAAAAGAGATTAAAATTTATTTTATTAAAATAAATTTAATACAACATGTGTTACTTATCAAGTAATGACTTTTTCTGTATTAAGGCTAACTCAGATCAAACTTTGAAAATTATCTTTATTGCTGAAGAGTTTGCATAACAATTCACCAGGTGCATTGTGAAATCCAAAAATGTCAAATGTCTTTTTAATAGAGTTTCAATTACTTTTGAGTGGTTGAAGCAAATTCGACCACGTTTAAATGGTTAAAACCAGTTTTGACCACAATCCTGGTTAAAATGAGTTTTGACTGATCAAAATTACAACCCTGGCTTTACCTTCTCAGATGATAAAGCAAAGATAATGAAGTTCATCGATGACACATAAAGGGTGTTCTTGAAAGAAAATTTGCTGATTAAATTGCTGCCACTCCCTTCCTGAATTGTATTACGATTTTCTTCTGTGGTATATTTTAAATTACATAAGGGGGAATGCATCAGATTTCAAGTTTTACCTTTTATGCAAAAGACAAAATGATATTTTGCAATTCACTTACTGTGTTTTGCACAAAACTGCACAAACTTACAGTTCATCTGTATGCTTAGAAGATAAATAGTACAAATTACAAGCTATGCATCAATATTAGCTATTCCTAACTTAAGTAAAATATTTTGCATTAAACAGTTAAAAGAGTGAATAAAATAAAATAAATAAAAGTTTGAAAACATCAAAATAATGTGTAAAATACAAGTGAAGGGTATCTGTGTGTAAAAAAGATTGATGGGTTTTAATTTTGCAAACATGGATTTTTTTTTTTTTTATGACATAATATAATAAAAAAAAAAATCCTTAGAAGTGCCTTCAATATACATTAAATTTGCATAATTTAATTATGTTCCTTAAAAATAAATGTATTTTTTTTTTTTAAATTGTATATTTTATCATTTATTTATTGAAAAAAGTTTTGGGTTTTTTTAAATTCCACCATGGGTTTTTTTTAGCTCCATTTTCAAAGGTCGTCAGCCGAGCCATACTTGACATAATCAGCTTTAAAATGTGCTATTTTATTCACATTTTAATGGTTTAACATAAAAACATTTCAAAATTGATGTACATCATTTTAACATAACGTATTATAACAAGCAAATATGTGAAAATTAAGCTCATGTTTTGCCAAAATTCTGCATTATTAGAATAAATTCTTTTAAAACTAAATAAACACTCCTTAGGCATTATCAAATGTTTTTATTGTTGCAAATGGTGTATAGAAACAGGGCGAAACCAAAAATTGACTTCAGTGAAAATATTTGATAAAATACTAGGGTGGGTTTTTTTTAGGAAACATTTCACACTGGGTTTTTTTTAGAGGACAGCACAATATATGCCAGTAGAATTATGAAATACTGAATTATTTTTTAAAACACATGTGGGTACATCCAGGCTGATGATTATATCTACATGTGTTTTTTCATATCCAATTCTGATTTAATTCTCTTGTTGTCCAATTTTCCATTGTATATGTTTCATATTTCATTTCTTAATCCATTTGTATTCACTTGATAGCAACTCCAAATTATTATTTTTTTTTCTCTCTCCTTTTAAATTATCTTCATGTTTTCAGTATTTTTGGCCAATTACCATTGAAGCACAAGCTATGGTAATATTATGATTGCACTTGTTAATCTATTAGCTATGTGGTATTCTGTCTACACATTATCAATAATTATCTCTTTGGAGATTTAAGTAGAATGATACAAGAACTTGATATGTTTTTTGAAATTCATAGATATTATAATTATATATATATTCTCTTTTACCTGAAAACTTGGAATACAAGTGAAATTTTTAAATATTCCAATAATATAATATATATATTAAAATTATTTAAGTTAAAAAATATTTTTAGCAAGTGAATTTACAGTTTTTATATTATTTATTTGCATTTTTATATTTTAAATTAGAAATAGTTAAAATCACAATGGTTAAATTAATAACTGCTACTTTTAGAAAATTAACTGTACGTTTGAATTCACTTATTCACTTTACCATGTGCTTAGCACAAAACATTTTTGGCTTCGGATTCTGGACAAATTGATGTTGTAATGTATAGATTTTCTTTGTCTTCCTTTGTATTTATTTGTTTATAAATGGTTTTATTTTCTTCCGTTTGATTTGTGGTGTTCTATTTTCAAATGTATCCTTTTTTTTTCAATTTTTTTCCAATGATTGTTAGGGCTTGGAATTGTCACAAAATTTTGGCTTTAAGCTTGTGACAATTACAGAAAACAATCATTCTTTGCTTATAATGTGGTTTCCCAGCCCTTGAAAAAGTAAATTACATTATAAGCTTACATTTTTTTTTTTTTTTTTTACTTATATTTCACTTTTTGAATAAATAATTCATTTGTTAGGACTATGTTTTATAATGTGTAATTTGACATAGCTATTTGGGGTAATAATTTCATTGCATTTGGTCAGTTACTTCTGTTTCAATTGTTAATTTTTGCAATAAGTTTATATATATATATATATATATATATAATAGATATATGTATGTATGTATATATAATTGTATTTAAAAATGAAAACAAATGTAAAAAACAAAATATATTTAAATTTTTAATAATTTTGAGTTCATACATTTATTAAAGAACTAATATGCTGGGAAATAAAATATCCCAACCTGTATCTCATGTTTGGGATTGGTGAGGGAAGTGAGAAGGGATGGAAACAACGAATTTCGAATAACAGCATTTCAGAACATTCATAACACTCGCATGCAAATAATAAATCAAGACATTTTTTATTCTAAGATATTTAATACATTTTGCTTTATTTTATGCTAACAAAATAATCTTTTGCATCTAAAATAATTTCAATTGTACAAGGAACGACACAAAATAATTGGATTCATATCCCTTTCTAGTTATTAGTTAATAATGAATAGGCGGGCATTGAAACAGCGAGAAACATATGAGTAAATATCGCATTCCAATACAACATAAAGAACTGCTGCATATTATCTATTAATCACAAACGACTTAACGCAAGAATCCTGCATTCATTTCTTTAAACATCCTCAGATAATTTTCTTTATATTTTTTTTCTGGTAATGAAATAACACAGCCCAAACTGTAATCCCCTCACTCCCTAACCCATATGATACACCAGAGAATGTAAGACGGCGTCGACAAAATAATTACATTTTCATTTCAAGAATTCCTTAATCTCAGAATTCCTCAAATGTTTTCGAAATATTCACAAAAGAATAATTGCAAACATTAACAGAATTCATTTCGAGGAGTTTAAATAATTACCGTGCCTCTAAAGTGTATTAAGCTTATGAAGGCTATGAAAAGAAATGAAGGATAATTAAGGGAAAAATAAACGGGATAAGACGGGTACTTTGAATGCAAGCCATTTTTGCGGTTTAGGGGATAAATATAGGAGTAGGTAGGGGAATAATATGTATGCGAACATAAATAATTTTTCACTAAGAAATATCTAGTGTAATTAATTAATAACTTCTTAATAACATTCATTGCGGGTAGATGGGCTATTAATATATATAAATGCTGCAAAGTATCGTCCAGTTTTGACTTACGTGCATATTCATTATTTGATTGCCACTGCAATAATCAAAAGTTATTTCGAATACATAAAAAATGTTCTATGTATTATGACATCAAAATAAGTAACATAATATTAATTTATTTTTTATGAAATTGGAAATAACTGCTCTAGAAAATTATTTTTAAAGAAAAACGTCAGATATATAATATTTTTTTAGTAATTTTTACAAATTAGTGGATAAATAGAGTGGGGGTGGAATATTTATGCGAATATAAATATTTTTTTCACTAAGAAATAGCTTAGTGAATGTATAACTTCTAATAGCAATGTATTAACTTCTTAATAACATTCCTTGCGGATACATGAGATGTTAATATATATCGATTGTATCCGGTTTTGTGCATTACAGTTACATGCGCATATTCATTATTTCGATTTCCATTAAAGTAATAAAAAGTTATTTCGAATACAGAAAATATTATCTAATATAAGTTATGTTAAATATTACGCCAAAATAAGTAAATAACACAATATTAATTTATTTTTCATGCAATTCCACTAGAAAGTTATTATTTTCAAGAAAGATGTCAAACAAAATTTTGTTTAGTAATTTTTGTGATTTAACGGATAAATATAAAAATAGGAGAAGAATACGTATGCAAACATAAATATTATTTCACTAAAAAAATATCCGTTTTAATTAATAAATAACTTCTTAAATAACATTCCTTACGAGTAGATGGGCTCTTACAAGGAGAGTGCCAAGCTTGGTAATCACGGATTTCGATTATTTTTATATATGTTGTAGGGTAGAAGGCCCTTAGTCTCAGGTTCAATGGATTTTATACAACGCTCCCTAGTTCTCGAGAAATGGGGGGTCTAATATTATAACACAACTTAAATACTTACTTTTTAACGAAATAACTGCGGTGACCGTAGCTCAGTTGGTATGGCGTCTGCTCGTTGTTCCGAGGATCCGGGTTCGATGCCGGAACACGCTGTGTCTGTTTTTCTCATTTATTTTTACAAATATACTTGTAATTATAATTTAATAAGCTTAAAAAAATTTTGTTAACACGATTAAATTTTAATTTAGCATTTTTGATTTTTTTTTAAATCATTTTTAAAATGTATTCCATATATGCTTTATCAATGCAACGATATTGAACAATTGTGTCAATTCGTGATTGTAAAGAAACATCATTTATAAATTGCCATAACGAAACGCCTTAAAGTCAATGCGATGATAATACTACTCTGTTTTTAAAGTAAGAAGCATAACTATATTAAAATTTAGCATAAGAATTAAATTAACAACATATTTATGTTTTATTTCATTGTAACTAGAGGGCGCCACAACAGACTTTGGTTATTTCTTTTTTTTTAGTTTGGTGCAGTTAAGTGGTGTTTTTGTTTTCAATCTTTATCGCACAAGTGCGTATCATTCTATAACAGCTTATAATCGTATAAAAATGAAAGAAGCAAGATGTAGTTCACAAGAAGATCAATCTGAAGTGTCGAGATTCGATGAAAATCAGAAAAGTGATGTCACAAATGCGTTGAAGCACTGTAAAATTTTATTGCAAAACAATGGATTTTTAACAAATAATCCAGCATCTGAAATATCTTCGTTTTCTATTGCGATGGGAGAAGAATTCTATAATTCGATAGTAAATATGCTGATTTTGGAACGATTTTTGAATTTTTACTAGTCAATAATAGATCCAATTTTTATAATGCTCCTTAAATGATGAGAAATGTTTAGTAATGGTTTAAAAATCAAAGATGCTAAATTAAAATTTAACTATGTTAACAAATTTTTTTATTGAGATTATTAAATTATAATTATAAATATATTTATTAAAAAAATGAGAAAAACAAACGTAGCGCGCTCCGGCTTCGAACCCGGGTCCTCGAAACAACGAGCAGACGCCATACCAACTGAGCTATGACCAACGCAGTTATATAGTTACAAAGTAAGTATTTATGTTATGTTATAATATTAGACCCCCCATTTCTCGAGAACTAAGGAGCGTTGTATAAAATCCATTGCACCTGAGACTAAGGGGCTTCTACCCTACAACATATATAAAAATAATCAAAATCCGTGATTACCAAGCTTGGCACTCTCCTTGTTAGTTATTATAACGATCCTAATAAGCATTGTTCATTTTTGACTTGCATATGCATATTCCTTATTCCAAATGTCATTACAATAATTACAAATAATTTCGAATAAAGAAAATAATTTCTGTGAGTTATGTTGAATATTACAACAAAATAACTAAATAACCAAAATTTAATTCATTTTCCATGCAAGTGGAGACAACTTCGCACTAGAAAATTATTCTTTTAAAGAAAGACGTTAAACCTAACTTTTTATAGTAATTTCTGCTGTTTATGGGATAAATATTGAAGATGGGACAGAATATATAACCTAATATAAATATTTTTTCCCTAAGTAATATCTTGTATAATTATTTTTTTTTTAAATAGTAACATTCTTTGCAGTAGATGAGTTGTTTTTCTGGTCAAGCATCACCCAGTTTTGACTTTGCTTTAGATAAATATTCATCATTTCGATGGGAAATACTAAAAAAAAAAAAAAAAAAAACTATTTTAACTCCACAAAATATTTTTAGTAAGTTATGTTAAATATTAAATTAAAATAAAACAAGAAGAAAAATAATGTGTCAAACATATAATATGATACATTTTGCAACACTTCAAGAATACTTTAATGAAACTTTGGAAAACGCACAACACATTTGGAAAACCAGATTTTAGCATTTACCATCCGTAGCCGGAAAGCTACTCAAATTCTTTAGTGTAGCCGTGTATATGATCTGTAGAACTGTTTATGTTCTACATGATATGTTAAAATTGAGTTTAGTTAGAAAGCGCATAACATAGTTAAAAATTCATCTTCGGAAATGTCTGCCTTTAAACGGGTATGTACTCGATTTCTTTTGTGAAGGCTTGTATATTATATATAGATTTTTATACACGCCACATACTATGCTAAAATATAATTCAGACAAAAAGACGTAACACTACTAAAAAGACACTTCCAGAAATTACCATTCATAGACAGTAATGGAGCCAATTCTTTGCGTAGTCCTGTATATTATGAATTTGTTAGTATCTATTAACATCTATTAACAACATCTATTAACAACTATTTCGGATTCCACTTCTCCGTCCACCCGACTTCGAAATATAATCCGGTCTTTTGATATGCTGCCACCACCGATATGAATACGTGATATCGAACACGATACGTGATGTATATTCAAGAAAAACCTAACTCTTTCAATTAAACTTAAACTAACACTTTATTAACAATATTTACACTTGAACTCGGATGTAAATTATCCGGTTTAACATTTAAATCAAAATAATTACAGAACTATCCTGTGTGTACCGTTAGGCTACGTTTATTCACTCAGAACCGAGATTTCTGTTAATCTCACACACGCTATATCTCTTCCTTTCGAGAGATCTCGTTCCATACACGTGCCCAGAGCTGCTCTCTGAACAACCAACCTACACGCTCCAGTCCTGCGTTCCAGCTAACTTCCTCTCTGGTCATTCTCCAGAGCACCTTTCTGTCTATGGGGCTCCTAGTCTGTTTCTAAGGGTCTGTCTTCCTAAATAATGGGTGCAGTCTCTTTCTTATCTATGGAAGACCACATCACAAAGGACATACTTCTTCCATTGTATTCAACTCGCTACCCTCCGGATTAAGATTCCAGTACTGAAAAGCCTCTAACGGTACACAATAGATACACACACAATAAGATAATAATAAGATAATAATCACAATAGTTCCATAACAATAGTTTTTAAGCCTATAGGTGCCAGGGACCTGACACCCCCCACTTTAGCGGAAAATATGCCTTTTAGGGGCTAATTTTCCTCAAAACTATGTAATCTCTGAGAAGAGTTCAACAGTTCCTTGATAGGTTTCTTCATTACTATAATTACATAAATATTTCAAGGTGTCTGAAAATTACCTACTGACATCTCTAATGAACCATATACTAATGTGATAACTACAGAAAAAAATTACACAATATGCTAATACACTGTTATAAACACATGATGCAAATACAATTATAAATACACAAAAAAAAAAAAAGTTACACTAGTATTATGTCATTTCAATGTCAGTCCTTAGGCTGATATTACTGGAGGCGGTACAACTTTTTCCTTCCAGTCCTTCCTCGTTAACTTAATTGGTACATCCCTTTCCGCAATGCACCCGCTTGAATGGCTAACTTCTGCCTCTGAGGTCTTAATTAAATTTTCCTCTAGCCAATCAGGCACTTGCCTGACCAAGTCCTCTTTGTACGTAATAAAGACATTGTACCATTTCTGCTTTATCTTACCCCTCTCCGGTTTACGACCAATCCGATTTTTCTCCATTTCTACCAGTTGGATAGGACCCATAAATAATTCCTTATTTTTCCTTAAGATTGATTTTATGTCCCCAACTTGAATATTGGTTAACCCTTTTATTTCGAATCCATTTATGTCTTTAACTCCCGGTTGTTCTCTATCTAACAAAAGAGTTTTCCCACGGTTTTCAAACTCCCCGTCACTATCAAAAACAATATCGACTACTTTATTTTTAGCCACAAATTCCCTCATTTCATCTTGATACACCAGTTTGTTACTCCCGTCCAATAACTCAATTATATATGCATGTTGACCTGTTTTCTCTTTCTCCTTATCACTCCCATTCATTTCCCTCGTTAATCGCATTCTACACATGATTCACAAAACGTTTTAGCTTCCTTCGTCATATTTTCCCAATAAAATGAATGCTTGATTCTTTCTAACATTTTCATAACCGCGTGATGTTCTCCATATAAGGAGGTATGCGCTAGTTTTAGAATTTCTTCCCTTCTAATTTTAGGTATTACTAATTGAGCTACCGTTTCATCTACCAACTTCTCTTTATGATATAATAACCCATTAACAAGATAATAAGACCCTTTATCATTTTCAGCTAATTCCCAAGCTTTCTCTAAATCTTTACAATTCATTTGGGATTCCTGAAATACATTTAGACTACTTTCCTTAACTTGATTAATCTTACTTTTCTCTACCTCGGCTTTTTCCTTCTCATGACTTTGTAAATTTACCGATCTCGTTTCTACGGCATAACAGTCACTCTTATCATTTCCAATCCTTTCCCTTTCCTTCACTTTATCAATACTACCTTCCTTAAATTCCCTTTCTACCGATTTTCTTAATGATTTCTCGTTGTTTAACCCTGACAATTCATTAGCCACGTCAGGATGTAAAATTACCTGTTCCTTACTATTATCGATTATCGCGCAAAGTACATCCTGGTGAATTACATTAGTTTGACCACGTTTTGGAATAGCTAAAGGTAATTGAATTAACGGCGATTTAACTGCCTTACCAAATATCCCTTGTAAATAGATGCTACCAGCCCCTCTTAGTTTCTATGCTGGTACTAAATCTTTATGAACGACGCTAATTTCGCAACCAGAATCCACTAATCCTTTTGCTATTTTCCCATTTACACTAACTTCCACTTTCTCGAGTTTATTTAACTTCTCTCCAATAACTTTAGTTCTCCAATTCCCTTTTTCTCCGATTCTTGCCATACTCGCATCCCTTGGTAATTCTCCATTTCCTCGCACTGAAACGTTATTGATACTAGCCCTTGGTTCTTGTCCCTTATTAATTTGATTACTTCCCTCATTATTTCTTTTTGTACAAAATCGCTGGACATGGCCTCGTAAACCACACTTGAAGCAGGTAGGCATCGCATCGTTAGGCTTCTTATATTCCAGTTTTCTACCCGATAATGGACTAACTTCATTCTTCCCATTTTGTCTTCAATTACTACTAAATCCCTCATCTTTTCCCCTTCTAGAATCTTCATTATTTACGTACCTTTCTTTACCTTTATAACCCTTATAAGTTACCGCATAAGATTTTTGTTTAGCATCGAAGAAATTATCACATTTCTTAGCAATTTTAGAAACTTCTAACCAATTACTGTGCTGAGTTAATCCAATATGCGTCGTGGTTTCCTCATCTAAAGTATTTAAAAACTTATCCGTGACGATTAACTGATTCACCTTTTCATACGTATCTGCACCTTTAATCTTACAGTAATTTTCCCACGTTGCTATTAAACGTGACACAAATAATACATGAGTTTCATTTTGATTCCTTCTAGCCTTCTTAAAGTTTTCCAAACACGCCTTCGGTGTCGGCTCGTGTTCCATTAGAACTAATTCCTTTAACTTCTCATAACTCTCAATTTGTTCCCTAGTCGTGTATATTAGCAAATTATCGGCCTTATCCCCTAGCATATTTAGTAAAATTTCGGCTTGCTGGGTTTCCGGTACATTTTTTGTTTGGAATGCTCGTTCTAAACTGCTAAAAAACAGATTCCATCCCTCAGTCACTTCTGGAACCTTGATAGACAAAGTTTTAACACTTTTAATCAATTTCTCTAGGCTATTCTGATGATTAGATTATCTAGTCCCATTAGCGTTATTAGCCGAACTTTGAATCTTTATCCTTTCCAACTCTAACTCATGTTCCAATCTCAATTTTTCAGCCCTTTCTTCTCTATCTAACTTCTCACGGTGTAACTCCCTTTCTAGGATCTCTCGTTGTAACTTTTCCTCCCTTTCTAAGCTTTCTCGTTGTAACTTTTCCTCCCTTTCTAACGTTTCTTGTTCTAGCCGCTCCGTAACAATAGTGTTAGATAATTCCATAACGGCCCCCTCTTCATATTCGTCGCTCTCCACTATCTTTTTCTTAAGCTTAAACCTGGTATCATCTTCTGAGACTTCAATTCCTAACTCTTCACATATCGCCTGAAGATCCACCCTTTTTATTTTTAGTAAGAAAGCCATACCTTCTACTAATAATTATTACCACCCTACAATAATACTTAAGCACAATATCAAAATAATATTTCCTCAAATCCTACCCTCATAAGTTACCTCCCCCTATTATACAATTTAACATATTTCAAATAAGTAATAATAAAATGATAAATTTCCTTTAACAATGGTGCCCCACAATTTGCTTCCAATAATAAAGTAACAATAATTTCAATTTGATTATTATGTAATACAGATTTTAAATTTATACAATTAAATAATAAAATACCATTTACACAATAATACTGATACGTTGCAATTTGAGTAAAACACTAATGCCAATCACTACATAAAAATATCCACCTAACCAAAATTTGCATGAAATACACCTAAATTCCAAAATTTAATCTCAATAAAATATTTCAATTTTCAAAATTTGTTTGCACATAAAAATGTAAATCACAGCACTTTTTTTTTTCTTGGACCTGAAATTCTTCCTTGAAGGTTATTTCAATTTAATTTAAATTCTACACAAATTTGCCTTCCTCATTTACTATTAATACTTCAAATTTAAAACAAACAGTATCACTTAATTTAAATATTACTTTAATAATAATTTAAATTTAAGAAATTTCAATTATTCCTTCCAACTATTAACACAATGCATTAATTTTAATCATTAATCTTATCCGTTTAAAACAATTAGAAAATCACTTCTAGTAATTAATATAAGATCCTTTTCTTAAACCAATAGTGTAAAAAGGCTGTTAATATCTCATTTGATTTAGTCCAATTATTATATTGCACATAAATTATCATAAATTAACCACAACATTAACTTAAATTACCATCAATTATACACAATAAAAAACAGTAGGTTCGAGAATGTCAGTAGAGTAAAATTATCAAAATACCTTACCTCGTACTTTATTCGCTGAGGCAATTCTCTGCTCACTTTTCCACAGGGTAAATCTTGCACTCTCGGGCAACAATCACTGTAACTTGAATCACTGTGTACACAAACACTACACACAAACACTGGAACTATAACTACACACAGCACCAACACTTCCGCTTGACGATCCGGCAAGGCACTCTGTAACACGGCTAGCTGGCACTGGTCTACGATGACAGGGCACACACACTTCCGCTAGACGATCCAGCATATACTGACTGTAACACGGCTAACTGGCACTGGTCTTCGGTGATTCAGATCCCGTCGCTGCAAACATTGTCGGATTCCACTTCTCCGTCCACCCGACTTCGAAATATAATCCGGTCTTTTGATATGCTGCCACCACCGATATGAATACGTGATATCGGACACGATACGTGATGTATATTCAAGAAAAACCTAACTCTTTCAATTAAACTTAAACTAACCCTTTATTAACAATATTTACACTTGAACTCGGATGTAAATTATCCGGTTTAGCATTTAAATCAAAATAATTACAGAACTATCCTCTGTGTACCGTTAGGCTACGTTCATTCACTCAGAACCGAGATTTCTATTAATCTCACACACGCTATATCTCTTCCTTTCGAGAGATCTCGTTCCATACACGTGCCCAGACCTGCTCTCTGAACAACCAACCTACACGCTCCAGTCCTGCGTTCCAACTAACTTCCTCTCTGGTCATTCTCCAGAGCACCTTTCTGTCTACGGGGCTCCTGGTCTGTTTCCAAGGGTCTGTCTTCCTAAATAATGGGTGCAATCTCTTTCTTATCTATGGAAGACCACATCACGAAGGGCGTACTTCTTCCATTGCATTCAACTCGCTACCCTGCAGATAAAGATTCCAGTACTGAAAAGCCTCTCACGGTACACAATAGATACACACACAATAAGATAATAATAAGATAATAATCACAATAGTTCCATAACAATAGTTTTTAAGCCTATAGGTGCCAGTGACCTGACAAAATCAAACATCTATTACTAAATATAGTTCAGCTAGAAAGTGCATAGCTCAAATAAAAACCACCTTTAAGCAATTCCCGATCTTACAGATTAATGCTTTTAAATTCTTTTGTGTAGCCCTGTTATAATGTCGCATCATATTATATTAATTAATTTCAGTAATTATTCCCCTCTTATTTAATTACCTTTTCCAAATCTGTTCCTCTTTTCCGTTATTTCACAACTTCTACACAAAAAAAATATAATTTTATTCATTTTCCTTCTAAAATTGCGATTTATGTCAAACAGTTGGTATTCCATGCCTGGAATTTGGCATGGTGGTTACTTTTCAGATTTAAATTCTCGCTAAGAACGGTTTAAAAAAAAAATCGAAATTTCAAAGCGTGAAAGCGCGAAAAGTTATAATAAGCGTTCAATAAATTACGATTTCTATAGAATTGCTAAGGATAGAAATTTCAAATTTGATATGGCTGCTACTTTTAAGATGCCGAAAAAACTAGCTTAGAACTGGATATAAAAATACTGGCTTAGATCACTTTTCTAAAAATTCGAAATTTAAAAGTGTGCAGGACCAAAAAATGTTCTAAAAATGCGATTTATGCGATACAGGTAGTACAAAAGTTTGGAAATTGACATGGGGTTACATTTAAAATGCAAATGCTTGCTAACAGCGGTTTCTAAAAAAATCGAAATTTTAAGGATGAAATGAGCGGAAACGTTCTAAATTACAATTTAGTTGGATTTATTCGGGTTAGAAACTTGAAATTTTGTATAGTGGTTACTCTTAAGATACAGAAGAACAGTACAAATAGTTGATTAAAAATTCGAAATTTAAAAAGTTTGAAATGATTTAAAAACGTTCTTAATTGAGATACTTCTTAATTAATCTTTATTCAGAATTGTTAGGGATAGAAACTTAAAATGTGATACGTCTGTTATATTTCAGACGTAAATGCTCGCACAGAAACAGTTTTTATAAAATTCGAAATTTAAAAGTGTGCAGAAGCAAAAAACGTTCTAAAACTACGTTTTTTTTTTTTTTTTTTTTTGTGATGTTGCTGTGCCAAAAACATGAAATTTAGCATGGTGATATTTTTAAGATATAAGTGCTCGCTAAAAAATTCGAACTTTAAAAGGGTGAAATGAGCAGGAAGCATTCTAAAAACCTTCTAAGCTATGATTTATCTAAAATTGTTAAGCATAGAAACT
This sequence comes from Maratus michaelseni, assembly GCA_963931845.1. Taxonomy (NCBI): domain Eukaryota; kingdom Metazoa; phylum Arthropoda; class Arachnida; order Araneae; family Salticidae; genus Maratus; species Maratus michaelseni. The sequence continues at coordinate 96,902,190 of OZ007591.1, forward strand.
TGAATTTTTACATGGCTCTTACTTCAAAGACATAAATTCATCCACAGAACAGTTTTTTAAAAATCAGAATTTTTTAGGTGTGCAGGAACAAAATACGTTCTAAAATTGTGCTGTCTGTGAAATAGTTGTTTATAGAAGCTTCGATAACTAGAAGCTTGGAATTTGGCATGGCGATGACATTTAAGATCTAAATTTTCGCTAAGAACGATTTCTAAAAATTACTAAATTTCAAATGAAAAATGAAATCAGCGAGAAACCTTCAAAATACATTCTAAATTACCATTAATTTTAAATTTACTTTATCTCTTCTCATTCATTTAAGTCTCATGTTCGCCTAGTGCAGTATACGAATGAAGTTTGCTCAAAATGTGGCTTAATTAGTAATTTTTTAATTATCTGTAGAAGAAAAATTTCCTCTAATGAAAATGGCACACAAATACCAATTGGCATATTTCAACTATTACGCGAGCAAAGCTGCGGGTTTTGCTAGTTAATTAATAATTTCTTAATAGCATTCTTTCTAGATAGATTGTTATGAGACTTTAGATACATATTCATTATTTTCATTGCAAACACAATAACGAAAAATTATTTTGATTCGAGAAAATATTTTCAGTGAGTAATATTTAATATTACACTTAAATAAATAAATAAATATACATTAATTTATTTTTAGTGCAAGGGGATTCAATTCATACCTTAAATACATATTCATAATTTTCATTGCAAACACAATATCGAAAAATTATTTTGACTCGAGAAAATATTTTCAGTGAGTAATATTAAATATTACACTAAAATAAATAAATAAATATACATTAATTTATTTTTAATGCAAGGGGATTCCACTAATGAAAATGGCACACAAATACCACTTGGCATATTTCAACTATTACGCGAACAAAGCTGCGGGTTTTGCTAGTTAATAATTTCTTAATAACATTCTTTGTGGATAGATTGTTATGAGACCTTAGATACATATTCATAATTTTCATTGCAAACACAATAACGAAAAATCATTTTGACTCGAGAAAATATTTTCAGCGAGTAATATTAAATATTACACTACAATAAATAAATAAATATACATTAATTTATTTTTAATGCAAGGGGATTCCTCTAATGAAAATGGCACACAAATACCACTTGGCATATTTCAACTATTACGCGAACAAAGCTGCGGGTTTTGCTAGTTAATTAATAATTTCTTAATAACATTCTTTGTGGATAGATTGTTATGAGACCTTAGATACATATTCATAATTTTCATTGCAAACACAATAACGAAAAATCATTTTGACTCGAGAAAATATTTTCAGTGAGTAATATTAAATATTACACTAAAATAAATAAATAAATATACATTAATTTATTTTTAATGCAAGGGGATTCCACTAATGAAAATGGCACACAAATACCACTTGGCATATTTCAACTATTACGCGAACAAAGCTGCGGGTTTTGCTAGTTAATTAATAATTTCTTAATAACATTCTTTGTGGATAGATTGTTATGAGACCTTAGATACATATTCATTATTTTCATTGCAAACACAATAACGAAAAATTATCTTGACTCGAGAAAATATTTTCATTGAGTAACATTAAATATTACACTAAAATAAAAAAAATGTATATATATTAATTTATTTTTAATGCAAGGGGAGTCAACTCCACTGGAAAATAATTGCTTTAAAAAAAACCTGAAGAATTTTTGTGTGTGTGTGTGTGTGTATGCGTGAGTGTGGTTTTGTGGTTTAGATGATAAATATAGGAGTATGGAAAAAAATATGTCAACAAATACATATTCATTACGAAATATCTTGTGGAATTAAATAATAATTTCTTAATAACATTCTTTGATGGTAGATGGATTGTTATATAAGATATCGTTTAGTTTTTACTTATATGCATATTCATTATTTCGATTGCAAATAAAATAATAAACATTCATTTTCACCCCAGAAAATATTTTAGTAAAATACTACACAGAAATATTTAAATAAAATAATATTAACAGTAATACAAGTGATGACAACTACACTGAAAAATTATTGTTTTAAAGGTAAACATTATTGATATAATTTTTATAGTAACATTATATATATATTTTTTAATTTTTGCGGTTTACGATAAATATAAAAGTAGGGAAAGTATATGAAAGTGAATATAAATATACATTTTTTAAATTATTATGGAGGTGTATCTCATGGAATTAATTAGTAATTTTATGATAATATTCCTTGCGGTACACAGAAAAAAATAAAACCCAATTTGGGTCGAAATATTCTTAGGTATGGGCCCAATTTGGGTCATGCCTGTTTTGGTTACCACTGTGCATCCATTTTGGATACACAGTTTTCAGAATCCGTTTTTTTTTTTTTTTTTTTTTTTTTTTTTTTTTTTTTTTTGAAAATGGGTATTTAACAGTGCCCAAAATGGATACACAGTGGTAACCAAAACAGGCATGACCTAATTTGGGTACATACCTAAGAATCTTTCGACTCAATTTGGGTTTTCTTTTTTTCTGTGTAGGGGATTTCTTATAAGGCGTAAGTTCAGTGTAGACTTAGATGTGTATTCGCTATTTTGAATATAAATCCAATAAATCCACAAATTATTTCGACTGCAAAAAATATTTTCAATGATTTATGTTAGACATTATATCCAAAATAAATAAAAAATAAAGTAAAATTGTTGTTAATGTTGGTAGAAATAACTCGACTGAAAAATTATTTTTGAGTAAAAAGAAAAACAATTTTATTTTCCATTTTCTCCCACAAGAAAATTTCAATCAGAAACTTTAAGATATACTAATGAATTGCAAATGTGTATGTGTGTGTGTTTTAATAATGCACATAGACGGGGGGAAAAGCTTTTGACAATGAGTTAGTTGTGCTTTCGGTGCTGGGTTCAAACCCCTGTCGCGCTCGTCGACCTAACCGTTCGGAGTTTTCCGTGGTTTTCTTCGAGCCTTGCGTTAATGCCAGTTACGATCCCTTAGAAAGACCCCTATGGAGGGAACCCCCATCCTAGGTTCTATATCCCTCGAGTAGATAATCGGCCTTCATAAATCAACCAACCATATAAAATTTTGATATTTTTATCGATATAAACTTCTCCTAAGTTTACTATGCACGACGCGCACAGTAAATCAGTCTAGGTGATTACCCTCTTAATAATTATCTTAAACAAAAGAAAAATCACATGGTTTCTTAAAATATATTAAATTAATTGAAAGCTAAGCCTACAACTCAAAAAGTAAATCAAAATTTCACAAAAGGCTACTGTTTGAAGTTTGCGGTCAATTTTTGGCAATTATTTTACATTTCTGAAACTGTTTAAAAAGTTTAAATTATTAAATTATATTTTTTTAAATGGTTTACCTTACAATTAAAAATTCAATTTATTAGTTCAAAGTTAATTTGCAGAAATCGACGTTGGTCGATATAGCTTGGACGGTTTAAGCGTGAGAATCTTACATCGGTTAAAAAAACAACTTGTTTCAAGAAAAACGTGTTTTCAGTTTTAGATCACACTGTTTACTTACCCATCATACGTAGTATAGGGTAAGTCTTGTAATCGTTTTGAAAATCGATTTTTTTTTTTTTTTTTTTTTTTTTGACGGATTTACATGTTTCAGACACTGAAGATTCCGAAAAACATATTTTTAGAAAAAAAAATAGCCGTCCGTTTGTCTGTGTGTGTGTCTGTAAACGCTCTATCTCCCGAACAAATTGAGATAGAGACTTGAAATTTGGTATGTACTTAGTATGTAATAATGTGGAGAAGCTTATTGAATTTCAGTAACCTCGATTATCCGGAACTATTTTTTTTTTCGGACTCTCGAAATATTTGTTCTAATAAAAGTTATAAAAAATTTTCGAAATTGTTTATTTTAAGGAGTTAATATAAAAGACAATAAAAAAAAACATAAATTTTGCATAAAGAATGAAGTCGATCGAATAATTAGTTGCCATGATATTTATAATCATTTTATCCACACTCTTCGATTTTTCATGACCCTGTATTTCATTCAAATTTCAATTCAAAGATATATTTTTATTGGAATTAAGACGCTTTATCCGACGCAGAAAACCGTTAGTTAATATGATTATCAATTTTGGAGTTATAAGGATGTTTCTTTTACGCAACTCAGTAAAAGAGCATTTAAAGTTTATGACGTCATCAAGCCAGGATTTTATTTGAATTGCAATGCATTTTATAAATAGTTTACACATGTTTTATTTTCATATTTTACATTATGCATATCCCTGATGGGTACGTATTACGGTGGCCCCCAACGACTAGTTTTACTCGTGATACCGGTCAGTTAAACTGGTTTTCAGGATTTAACTATTGGGTGGAGCACAAATCGGTTTTGAGGGAATATTCTAGACACTTTAAGAGTTTAAAAAAAAAAAATGCAAAAAATAAATAATTGATTTTTTTTCAAGGTTTTCCGTAAGAACTTCTCCTTTATTTACTGCTGTTATAAGTACATTGTGAAATAATTTTTATAAGTGTCACCTTTCTAGTGTTGTAGATCATAATTTGAAAAGCATATTAAATAGTAATTAATTCTGCTTTTAAATTTCTGACTGGTTAATATGGGATTTCGAGATGTGTGAGGTGTGAAGGAAATATTTCGCTGTTTCACTAATTCCCCTAATCAAAATTTTCTGAAAATTTTATTCGAAATTAATCAATTTTTTAAAAAATGATGAAATTCTAAATATATTACAGCATGTATCTCTATAGGAAGTTGATATTTATAGATTTAAAATTTATAATGAAAATACATATTTATGAATGAAAATAAATACTCAAAAGCAAGAGCAGTTCTAAATAAATACATCATATCTTTTGATTGAAAAATTGCAATTGACAAGTATAAGTATGAGAGTTGTTTTTAAAATTAAAATATTATTTTATGTTTCATTTTATCTAAAATGGAAAATTAATAGAAACTTTTTCATTTTTTTCTATTTTTCAAGATTTTATTTATTTATTTATTTTCAAGATTTCAATTTTTTTTTTCAAGATTTTATAAGTCTTGAAAAAAAATTACCCATTAAAAAAGTCCCATTAAAATTACTGTCGTTCTGACGACGAGTTTCCATCTTTAAAACCAAGAGGCTCAAAAGGAAAAAAAAAGTTGCTAAAGAGCTTTAATAAGTCTTAATGCTAATACAAATGCAAATGGTTATTAAATAGTAATAATAATTCTTACTACTTAACAACAACAAAACGATAATTATAATTATTATCATAGAACTAATTTAGAGTAGAATCCTGCATTGGATCAGGTAACCCGATTTCATCTTGTCGGGTCGGGTCGGGTTGACGCTATTTTTTTGTTGTTGTTGCGGGTTGTGTTGACTTTAAATGGTTCGGGTCTGTTTCGGGTTAGGTTTTGACTTTTTCTTGTCGGGTTCCGGTGAACCCGATTTTTCAAAAAAAAAAAAAAAAAAAAAAAAAAAAAAAAAAGAGAGAGAGAGAGAGAGAGTCCTGAATATTAAAACTATATATTTGAATATTAATGAGTGTATATGTGTTCATTTTTATTAAAAAAATATATAAAATCGATATTAGAGATATAATTGTAGTCTATTTTTCCATAACATATTAAAATATGAATTAATTTTCTTTCACATCAAGATCGTGTTCCAATATTTTGGGTTTGTACCCACGCAAGGATTCTATTTCAGAGGTATTCTTTATCTTATAAAAAAACAGTTGAATAACAAAAAATCCAGAAAAAAGCTAAAAATGAAATGTTTTTTTTAAATTAAAAATACAAAATATAATATGATTTACATCTCGTTAAATTCCTAAGTTAGAGAAATTCATTAAAGCATATTTTAGCACTTTTCCTCGTAAAGTACTATAAATTACCCTCATAAAAAATCTTTTTAAAATTCCAGCTCTCTTAGAAATTCTTGAAGAATATTTTATAAAAGCACTTCTTTGTAGCAGTTTATGAAAAGTATTTTGCGCAAAATTTTTGCTTAAAATATACTAAAGGAACAATTTATGCTTTTTCCTTGCAACAGCATAATAAAGGACATGCGAGCTTCTATTTATAATATAAAAGTAAAGGTATTTTAAGAAAAATGTCTAAAATTTATCACATAATTTAATGCTCACCATATTTTTTAAGTTTATAGAATCATTGTTAGCTAAAAGACTAATACAGCTACTTTGCATATTCTAAGTAGTAGAAATTTTAAGGCGCTTTTGAATCATACCTTAATGTAAGCTAATGCTCAATAAATAAAAAAAAATGAAAAAGAATAAAGAAAGAGAGAAACTTGTTTTGTTAGTAAATTTGATTAACACGCTGCAGTAGGATTAGATTAGTAAATACTTTTAATTTTATTTTGAAAAATATATCTTACACTCTGGTTTACAAATAAACTGTGCGGATGAAGCAGATTTTTGAATATTTTTAACTGGCAATTTAAAAAGAAATTGCGATTCAAAATTCAAATCCTGTTTCCTAAATCAGGATCTGACAATCCTTGAATGTTTGAATTTTTACTCAGAGGTAGTTAAAATAGAGTACGTGCTTTACATACTATGTTTTGCAAAGTTGCTTATAATGAGTTTTCATTGTGAGATAGTACAAAAAAACGCCAACAAAAATTGTTATCCTGCTTTTTCGCTATAAAAGTTAGTATTTTCAATTGACAATTTAAAAATACAAATTTCGATTCAAATCTTTTTCCCAATAGTGGGGTTTTACAGTACTTGAATACTTGAATTTTTACTCAAAGATAGTTAGACTAATTAATACTTGCTTATACGATGTTTTGGAACGTTGTGTAAAATGAGTTACCAATGCTAGCTAGTACAAAAAATCTCCGAAAAAAACTGCTGTCCTTCTCTTTAGCCAAAAGTTAATATTTTCAATTGACAATTTAAAAGTAAATTGCGATTCAAATCACTTTCACAATATTGGTGTTTGACAACACTTGAATGTTTGAATGTTTACTCAAATATAGTTAGAATAATGGATAATTGCTTTATACGATGTTCTGGAACGTTGCGTAAAATGAGTTACCAGTGCTAGTTAGTACAAAAGAGCTTAGAAGTCAAAAGTAAATATTTTCAATTGACAATTTAAAAATGCAAATTTCGATTCGAATCTTTTTCACAATATTGGTGCTTGACAGTACTAAAATGTTTGGATGTTTACTCAAATATAGTTAGAATAATTAATACTTGCTTTATACGATGTTCTGGAACGTTGTATAAAATGAGTTACCAATGCTAGTTTGTACAAAAAACTCCGAAAAAAAAAAACTGTTGTCCTTCTCTCTAGCGAAAAGTTAATATTTTCAATTAACAATTTAAAAAGCAAATTGCGATTCAAATCAATTTCACAATATTGGTGTTCGACAGTACTTCAATGTTTGAATTTTTACTCAAAGATAGCTAGAATAATTAATACTTGCTTTATCCGATGTTCTGGAACGTTGCGTAAAATGAGTTACCAATACTTAGTACAAAAAGACTTAAAAAAAAAAACTGTTGTCCTTCTCTTTAGCCAAAAGTTAATATTTTCAATTGACAATTTAAAAAGCAAATTGCGATTCAAATCACTTTCACAATATTGGTGTTTGACAGTACTTCAATGTTTGAATTTTTACTCAAAGATAGTTAAAATAATTAATACTTGCTTTAGTACAAACTATGTTCTGGAACGGTGCATATAATGAGCTTCCAATGTTAGTTGGTACAAAAAAAAAAAAAAAAAAAAAAAAAAAAAAAAAAAAAATCGAAAAAACCTGTTGTATTTTTTCATGGCCAAAAGTTAATATTTTCAAATGACAATTTAAAAAGCATATTTAAATTCAGATCAATTTCACAATATTGGAGTTTAACAGTACTTCAATGTTTGAATTTTTACTCATAGATAGTTAAAATATTTAATACTTTTTTTGCATACTATGTTTTAAAAAATTGCATATTATGAGTTTCCAGTGTAAGTTAGTACAAAAAATTCCGACAAAAACTGTTGTCCTCCTCACGGGAGAAAAGTTAATGTTTTCAATTGACAATTTAAAAAGCAAATTTCTATTCAAATCCCTTTCACAATATTGGGGTTTGACAGTACTTAAATGTTCTGAAACGTTGCATATAATGAGTTTTCAGTGAGAGTTATAGTAGAAAAAGCTTCAAGGAAAACTGATATTCTGCTCCTTGACGTATAGCCTTTCAAAAGTAGGAATTGTAAATGGTCTTCAATTCTACTATAAACTAGCAAGAGAGATCAAGAAGTGGAAGAACGATTTCCTCAGGAACAGTGTTTCTCAAATATTTTTGATCAGCGACGCATTTTATTGAAAATTTCTGCTGCACATACCAGATATTCTTTACTCAAATTTACCAAAATATTTGAGTTTGTATGTGCTTATTTATTCGCAGTAAAAATGTTATAAAAATTATTTCTGTGAATTTTAAGCCGAACCAACTAAAAAAATAATTCTATGGTTTTTAAGAACTTTCCAATGTTTGAGTACTAAGGGAAAAAATGAAGATGACGAATGCAAATGATAATACATTAGTTAGAAAACGCAATTTTAAAAAGGGCAAATTGGTTGAATTTTGGGAATCGAAAATGGAATATTATTCCAAACTGACTAAAGCAAACATCAAATATGCTTCTCAGTTCCGACAAAGCTACTTGGACACTAAAGGCGCCCCCCCCCCCGCCCCCCCTCCGACCAAACAATAGTAGTGTTATAGAATGAAATAAGTATAAAATAAAAAGTAATAATAACAAAATAGAATCTTTTAAATCAAAATTCTAAAAAGATCGTAAAAAAAAGGTGAAATAAAAACAATTATTTTAAAATATTTATTTATTTACATTTGTTTATTTATTTATATATGAATTTTATTTTCAGTATTTTCAAGATTATAACTTGTAAAATTGAATGTTGGAAGCGTTTTTTTTCTTACGTGAAGGTTTCATGATTTTATTATATTTTATTATTATTATTATTATTTTAATTTTGCATGAATTTTCCAAAAATTTCGGAGATTTTTTTTTTTTTTGTGACAAACATTTAACTCTCGTAATGAGTGTTCCTTTATTTAATTTTCCCCTTAGATTAACATGAACATTTCGCCATCTATAAAGATTTTTGAACCATCATTTTAAATAATATCAGACAAAGGATTATTTTTCTAAATAATATATTTAACATTTTTCATTTAAAGGTAAATCTACCATACTTATTGTTAAGGCAAATTTGGAGTCACTTTACAATGAAACCGTCTGCTTTTCATCCATCATTCACGCAAGCTAGACACCGTGAGCTTTAAAAAAAGCTCACAACAAAGCTCTTTGTTGCTTCACAACAATGCAGAAGAAAAGACGTCAGCATCGATCCGTTCTGCTCCCGGGCCTCCGTTGCTATGACAACAGTCCCCACTCTCCTTACTGGCCTTCTATATTCGTCCCTAAAATGAACATTCTTGTACACGTAATAAATTGCACGTTTTAACGTGGCCTCACGGTAATTGGGCGATCTTTTATACGAGTAGGCGGGGACATTGCTTCTCTGACGTGCAGTGATGATGGGAAAACGGTAAAAGGTGGGGGAGTTTTTCTAGAAAAATGATTAATGTTACTTGACAACTTCGTGCAAGGCTATGAAAAGTGGTCAATAAAGGAAACTCATAAAAAAAATATTTGGTTGCGCTATTATGTATATATGCATAATACTTTCTTTTATTTGTATTCCAATGTTCTGTTCGAGTAAGGAATAAAATTAACAGAGACAAGTAATTGAAGTGTCACTCAAGAGTTTGAAATGCACTTGAAATACAAACTTCATGACAATAGCAAAAATTTTCATACAAAATTGTGTCATTTCCCAATTTTGAAAATTGTTAAAGGTCTATTCCATAAATATATCTAATTTACCTTGATTCAGAAGAGTGTAAAATGCAGTTGCTAATAAAACATGCTCACTGTAGTTGTGATGTTATCATCCATGGTATTAAACCGGAAGAATATAGATTCCAATCTCGACTACTGAAAATTACGTGTCCTAGCACATATGCACATGAAATACAGAACCAAAAGAAACTTCTTCTGATAACATCAAAATTGCAAATTTTGAAGATTAAATAATATTTCTCTCTTCGTATATTCAGCATTCTCAAAACCGCTTGAAAGCCTTCTTCCATTATATTCAATTTTGTAGTATTTTCAATAAAATATTGAAAAACTGGTGTAATACACAAATAAAGGCAAAACAAATTCTTAAATATAAAAAATTTCGTAAAAATAAGAAATGCGAAAGGCCTTTCGATAGAACTTTGACTTTCTTCATCAGGCACAAAGAAGACATGAAACACTTCGAAAGCAAGAGCAAGACTCGAAGAAAAATAAAGAGTAATGGACAAAAAAGAAAAAAAAATCAGCCCACAGGAATGCAGAAGGCATAAGTCAATCCCATAGATAGTATTAGCCAATCAAAAGAAGACAGAACAGAAAGAGAAATGTGAAGCAAATTGAATAAAATGACAGAGTCGGAAAAATAAAAGGAAATTATAATAAAATATATAATATATAAAATAAACAAAGAAGTATAATCAAAAATAAAATAAAAATAAATTAAAAAATAAATTATATAATAATAGTAGTAGTAGTAGTAGTGGTGGTGGTAGTAATAGTAGTAATAATAAAAATAAATAAAATAAATGCAAATGAAATAGAGATTAAAAATTAATTAAATATATAAATATAAAATAAATTAAATACTAAAAAAATATAAAATGTTATAAGTTTGAACTGAACAAGTTTTTCCCACAGCATACTGGAATCAGGTTTTTCATTAACTATAAAATTACAATTAAGATATACTGTAAAATTTTTGAGAAAATCCAATTCAGAGGTGCAATTGACATTAAAGGCACTTTTAGCATATTGAAAATTAAAACTATGATTGAGGATGGAAAAGCAGAGTAAATTTACTACGGAGGAGGGGGGGGGGGGAGGGTATTGCTAATGCCTCCCTGACTACTAGCCCAATTTGTCGGTTGCTGTGGTAACCGCTTTTGTTTCTCTAATTTATTCTTTTTCTGCGTAGATGTAAATTTGATTTTGAATCGAACGGTCGGTAAAAAATTAGAACTCTCAAACGTAAATGATAAAACCATAATATTCTATACATAAATATATGTAAATAAATTGTTTACTAAGTTTTAAAGAAGACGTTTATTTGATTTAACTGCTGTGCTAAATATTCTTCTATAACATGTGTAACTTATTTCGATGAAGTTTTTATTCTGATTTGAAAAGAAATAGAAAGGTTTTCGATTCGAAAAGAACCTGAAATATGAACAAAATGGTATTCATCAGGGGAGGGGGGGGGGGGTGTGTTTTGAATTTATTAACAGCTTTATCGATAACAGAACGGTTGAAAACTCTGTTGACAGCAACATATTTTAAATAATTAAGTTAACCATTAAGGGACCGCTTCGCTTAAACTCCCCAATCGCGAAATCCAATGTTAACCTATGGGAAAACTTAGAAGCGCGATTACTCATTACCTATTATAATTATTAAAATACAGTTTTCGCCATTAGAAAGTTGATATCCGATGCCAAAGTTGCGCATTTTTAAAAATGGTTTCCTTAAATTTTAAGTATTTATAAGAAGATGATAAAATTTCACCAAGTGGAAATTTAAAAGTTTATAATACTTAAATACTTTTTAAATACTTAAAATTTATTGAGACAATATTTAAAAACACGCAACATCGGCATCTGATGTCTTCTTTCTGATGGTGAAAACCGTATTTTAATAACTATATTAGGAAATGAGTAATCGCGCTTCTAAGTTTCCCCATAGATTAGCATAGGATTTCGCGATCGGGGAGTTTCAGTGAAGCGCACCCCCCCCCCCCCAAAAAAAAAAATAAAAATAAAAACAATTCTGAACAAATTTTGAGGTGCGATACACGTATAATAGACACATATTTTCTGGTTAGCTGGGTGATTCGACAGAGCATGAGGAGGGTTAGAGGCTAAACAAATTTTTTCTATAAATATAGTCCTCGAAAAAAAAAATCAAATCTAGTAACAAACACATCAAGGATTGGCAGTTTATTACAATTTTCTAACTCAAAAGTAAACTGAATATGATAGAATCAACAGTTTGAAGAATAGTAGAGATATCAAATATTTTTTTACCTAAGACAAAAGTAATCTTCAATATATCGCATCCAACATTTAAAATTTAGCATATTCAATAATTTCTTTTTCGAAATAATGCATATAAATGTCAAAAAGAATTGGTGATTAAAGGATTTCTCATACTTAAGCCGTCAGATTGCTTGTAAAATCTACTATTAATTTCGAAAGTAGTTTGAGTAATACAAAGTTTAGTTAAAAAAAACAATAGATCAATATAGACTTCAATATAGAATGAAAAGCTGTTATGAAATAAATTTATTGAACAGCCGTACTGCAATGTTATAGGGAATAATTATCTGTGGTTATATATATATATATATATATATATATATATATATATATATATATAATTTCTGTTTTCAATTCAAATCAATATGAGTTAATGAGTTAATTTACGCGTCGTAAATGTGCTGACTAATTAAAAAATTATAAATTCATGCATTTTATTTGAATGTAGCAAAATACTGTTTTGTTATTTTTGAAGATTTTCTGTCCAAAATTGAGAGTAAAATTTTTATAATGTCGCATTAATAATAAATAAATGCATTTTACTTAAATGTAGCAAAAAAGTTTTTTTTTAAATATATAATGATCCTGGACTCTAATTTTGCTATTTTTTATTTTTATATTTGAAGAAATTGTATTAAAAAGTTCTCGTCAGTATCGTCTTAGGTAAATACAGGTAAGTAAATGAAGTTCGCTTACCTTCATTTCTCGGCCAGTCCAGAGGTCGTCAAGTGTATCCAGTAAAGAGAACACATGATTTAATTCGTGGTGTGGTGATAATCTTTTTTTACGAACGTACAGTTGTATCTACTTCAATACATACAAGATATAATTTCATTGTTAGTTAAATATTAAAGAATAGAGATAATGCATTTTCATTTAATTATTTAATCTTAACTTTAAGGATTATAAAAATACATTTAGTTTTAAGTTTACTGGGCTATCTGTAAATGCTTAAATTTAACATTGTGAGGAGCTTATATATTGGCTCTTCTTTGCGTGAAACCATAACCTAGAATAAAAATAGTAATATTACAGAGTCTTTTAGTTCATAAAAAGTTCTTTACGTCATCAGAAAAAAACACTTTGTCAGTCTATCAAAGTTCGTGACGTAAAAGAGAAATCCTTGATTTCAACTTATTTCATCTTTCGAGAGAGACATTGAATTTCCACTCAGCTGAAGTAATTATTAGTTCAGTGTCTTTCGTTTCTTTCGCTGTAAATGATCAATTTGAAAGAGATTACATCGGTGTTTTTTTTTTCAACAATATCCTCCTTAATCTCGGGAGATTGATTATTTCTTAAATTCAAATTGTTTTGGTGTCTTTGAAAATCGAGATTTTGCGCAGTTTTTGTCAAGATGTCGGCTGTCATATGTTTGGTTGGATAGTACTAGAATAAACGTCAAACTACAATTACAACGTGTTGTAAATGTAAGCTGATACATATTCAGCTTCTGAGCTTGATAGGGCAATGCAGGATTTTCTCTTAGTCATCCACTGTATAGGATTTTTCCCTTATGTTTATTATTCTAGTGTCCTTTAGGTGCTTTATAGAATGATATTTTATGTCAATATGTTTGGTTTTTCGGGTGTATTTTTTGTACTCTAGCATATTTATGCAGGACTGGTTGTCCTCGTGCATTGTTATTGGAAGTTGTTGTTGTAAATCTAACTCTTCTAGGAGTTTGAAATTTGAGGAAAAACATAAGTTCTTGCGATGCGTTAGCAGCTGATATATATTCAGCTTCTGCGCTTGATAGTGCAATGCAGGATTTTTCTTAGTCATCCACTGTATAGAATTTTTCCCTAATTAGAATACGTTCCCGTACGTTGACCTTCTACTTTGGATGTCTCCAGCCCAATCTGAATCGGTGTACAACTCTAACGTGCATGTGTTGTAATTATAATTAAATTCAAGTTCTTTCTGTAATTTAGGTAACTGAGTGCTCGTTTGACTGCTTTCCAGTCTCTCTACAGTGATTTATCATTTTTCCTACTCGTATGTTAACTGCTGCTAAGATGTCTGGTCTAGTGACCGTTGATATAAAACTATCACCGTCGAAGTCGGGACAACCGCCATACCCAAGTTCAAGAAAACTTTTAACGATCACGACCAAGATAAGTCCTTGTTCCATGGCCGGTGGGGGCATCGCCACTTGCGTATCTTCCCCATCTTCTAAGTGATTGACGACATAGTCGCTACGACAGCATGCGACGGTGCAACACGTGCCCTAAGGGGAACCACCACGTTACACTTGGTGACGTGCCGGAGCCCCCCTGCAGCTTCTGGAACCTAAGACTCCTATAATAAGAGCTGACGCATATCCATTTTGTTTCAGATTATTCGTGCTCAGTTCAGCATCAATCTACCGCAGCCGGAGTTGGGGTTGCCTAAGACTCGGTTCTGATTGGCTGAACCGGTTCTGATTAGCTTGGTTTTTCGACTGAACTTCAATTTGAGACCCAAATCTGCGAGGATGCGTCAGTCTGTATTATAGGAGCTCTACTGGAACCAGACTCCAAAGAGGGAGCTGAGCCTTAATCCGGCCTTATAGCCAGGTTTCCCCACCCCGTACTTGCTGCACCAAAGCTCTTGGAACGTGAAAATCTACAGAGATTGTCACTAGCCCCTTTTGCAATGGATTGCAAGCCAGCGAGGCCGGACTGCCGATCCCCTGCTTGCGAACCCTACCTTACCGCTGGAAAGCAACAGACATTAGTAAACACAAACATAAATACAATAAGATGCCGATTGCCTGTCTATAGTTTGTGTTATTTGGTAATGGGTTTTCTTCGTCATTTAGACGTAAATAGCCGGTCCCCATGGGAGTGTTGTACGGTTGGAATTTTACGCCTAGTTCTGGTATTTTTGTTTTTGGATTTAGTTTATATCATTCAGCTGTTTTTTCTATTTTTATTCCTAAGTAAATATTTAGCTCTCCTAAACTTTTTAATCCCTTCTCGCTTCTGAGTTTTAGAATTATTTCTTTTATTTCGTTATTCTTTCCTGCTATTCTTTCCTACTCTAACGTGCATATGTTGTAATTATAATTAAATTCAAGTTCTTTCTCTAATTTAGGTAACTGAGTGCTCGTTTGACTGTTTTCCAGTCTCTCTACAGTGATTTATCATTTTTTCTACTCGTATGTTAACTGCTTGCTAAGACGTCTGGTCTAGTGACCGTTGATATAAAACTATCACCGCCGAAGTCGGGACAACCGCCATACCCAAGTTCTAGAAAACTTTTAACGAGCACGACCGAGATAAGTCCTGCGTGTTCCATGGCCGGTGGGGGCATCGCCACTTGCGCATCTTCCCCATCTCCCAAGTGAATGACGACATAGTCGCTACGACAGCATGCGACGGTGCAACACGTACCCTAAGAGGAACCACCGAGTTACACTTGGTGACGTGCCGGAGTCCCCCTGCAGCTTCTGGAACCAGACTCCAAAAAGGGAGCTGAGCCTTAACCAGGCCTTAAGCCAGGTTTCCCCAACCCGTACTTGCTGCACCAAAGCTCTTGGAACGTGAAAATCTACAGAGATTGTCACTAGCCCCTTTTGCAAGCCAGCGAGGCCGGACTGCCGATCCCCTGCTTGCGAACCCTACCTTACCGCTGGAAAGCAACAGACATTAGTAAACACAAACATAAATACAATAAGGTGCCGATTGCCTGTCTATAGTTTGTGTTATTTGGTAATAGGTTTTCTTCGTCATCTAGACGTAAATAGCCGGTCTCCATGCGAGTGTCGTACGGTTGAAATTTTACGACTAGTTCTGGTATTTTTTTTATTTGATTTAGTTTATATCATTCAGCTGTTTTTTCTATTTTTATTCCTAAGTAAATATTTAGCTCTCCTAAACTTTTTAATCCGTACTCGCTTCTGAGTTTTTGAATTATTTCTTTTATTTTGTTATTCTTTCCAGCTATTAAGATATCATCTACATAAACAATTATATACGATTTGATTTCTCTTGTGTTTTAAGTAAATATAAACATGTGTCGTAGGTTGACTGTGCGAAGTTTAAATATTTTAATGACTCTCCTATTTTTGTGTGCCATACTCTGGCTGCTTGTTTTAAGCCGTAAATAGCTTTATTTACTTTGAAAATTTTATTTTCCTGTTTGGGAGTAATATAGCCCTCTGGTTGTGTTATATAAATTTTTTATATAAATATTTAGTTTTAAAGGTCCATCTTGAACCTGTTATTTTTCTTCCTTGCGGCTGGTCTACAACTGTTCAAGTATTGTTTTGCTGAAGGTATTGTTTCTGTTCTTGGGTCGCTTTAATCCAATTTTCTTTTTCGTTTGGATTTTCTATATTAATTATGTCTTTCCAATTTTTGGGTTCACTAATGTGTTCGTGTTTGACCATGTAAATTAATCTATCTGGCGGTACTCCTTTATTTGTTCGATCTAACCTCCTGGGTTCCGATGTGTCTTGTTTGGAATCGATTGGTGTATTATCGGTGTTTGCGATTTCGATTTCTAGAAAATTTTTGTTCTGGATTTTTCACTTTCGTCGTTTGTGTTTTCAAAGATATTTAATTGTTTTCTACTTTCTCGTTTATGTTTCTGGGTTTATTCTCTAAAAATTTTACAGTTTTGAAAATTGTTATATATTTACCACTGGTGTAAATACCTTTTGAATAATTGTCGTATCCAACAAAGATGTCTTCGATTGCTTTATCATCTAGTTTTTGTCTTTTGTGTTTATTTACATAAGCATACGCTTTGCGGCCAAATACTCTGAAATAATATAAGTTGGGTTGTCTATTAGTCCAGAATTGGTAGAACGTCTTTTCATTAGATTTTGTCGGCAGTCTATTTTGTAAGTGATTGGTGGTACAGATTGCCTCTCCCAGAATTTTACAGGTAAGTTAAACTCGTTGAGCATTGTTCTAGTTATTTTTATTAATGTTGATATCCTTTCGTTCGGCAACGTCGTTCTGACTTGGACAGTATGGCACGGTCAGTTGATGTTTAATACAATCTTCCTTAAGAAAGTTATCAATTTGACTGTTTCTATATTCCCTTCCATCATCCGTTCTAAGTTCTTTGAGTTTTTCGCCAAATTTGTTGTAAACAAAACTTATAAATTCTTTAAGTTTCTCGAAGACTTCACTTTTATTTGATAATAAATGAATAATTGTAAATCTCGAAAAATCATCTATAAATGTTAAAAAGTATTGTTTTCGCCTATTGTTGGAGTTTGTAAGGGACCGCAATCATCGGAGTGAGTACGTTGGAGTATTTTAAGTCGCTCTATATTTCGCTTTTATCGGATAGGGTGCATCAGTAATCTTTGCTTTAATGCAGGGTTCCCAATCTGTGGTGTGATTGCAATTGTTAATTTTTATCCCTCTTGCTAATTATTTTGTGATCATTTATTTTATTGATGCGAAATTTTTGTATCCTAACCTTTTCAGCCATAATTCTATGCAATTTTTGTTATTGCAATTGGGTGTTATATTGGCGTAATTTGTGTTAACGGTTTTGTTTGCTAGCTGAATTTCATATAAATTATTTTTTCTTCGACCTTCCAGGCAGGTTATTCCGTCGAATGTTAAATTATATTTATTATTTTCAAATAGAATGTTTCAAGCGTTTTTCCAAGCTTTACTTACGGAAAATAAATTTGTTTCTTTTTCAGGTACATACAAAACGTCTTTCAATGTGGTGTTATGTGTTTCACCGATTGAGGTTTTTGTTATTACTTCTGTGTTACCTTATCTGTAGGAGGTAAGTTTGTTATCATTGTCTATAATGTCTTTTGATTTAATTTCTGTAAATAGAGTTTCGTCATTCGTAATGTGAGATGAGATTCAAGAATCTGTGATCCAGGCTTATGCACATTTTTTGTTTCCTTTGGTATTTCCTGCAATGTTTTCATGCTCAGGATAAGCGGTGTTTTGATCCGGATTCGATTTGTACGTGTTTCTGAAATAATTTTCATCTTTTTTGGAAAACTATGGAAGGAGAAAAGTGTTCGTGTAACTTTGTTTATAGTTTGGATTGCGTGCAGTATTGCTTGTTTTATTTCTAGTGTGCCAGCATTCTCGGGTGGAATGGTTTCTCATTCGACAATGTGCGCAATATTTTCTTTTTTATATAGCCCGTGTTATTTATTCTTTGTGTGTGTGTTTGGATGATTTAGCTGTACTTTCGGTTGGTTTCGAATGTTCAGTTCTGCAATTAAATTCGTTAGTTAACTTGCTTTTTATAAATGCATGTGTGAGTTCTTCTTTCAACCTTTCTCCAAGTGCCGAAATTATGTGTCATATGAAGCTGGCAGGGAACACAGCCATAATGCTGAGATACGACTATCTTTAATTTCTTCGCTGATGGCAGAAAGTTTATCTGTGGTTTCTAAAATTTTGGTAATATGGTTAATCATATTGTCCCATGTAATTTCGTGCTATATATTTTTTGCAATAGGTATAATTTACTGGAGATGTTTGTGCGTTCATGTATTGTTTTCAATGCGTTGTATGTATCTCTGGCATTTTGTAAGATTTTTAACATGAATTATCTGGCTATCTTCTATACTTAAATTTATGATGGCTGTAGCTTTCCGGTCTTTTTTAGACTAATCTGTTGAAATTGGAGTAGGTTCTGTTTCGGTAATGGCTTCGAAAAGCTCTTCTTTTATGAGAAGCATTTACATTTTAAATTTCCAATATGAATAATTTATGGAATTTAATTTCTCCACTTATTTGGCTTTCTTTGAAGGGTACCATTTTTGTTTCCACCTTTAATTTATAAATAAACCCCTTTATTAGAATGTTTTTAAATATTTAAGTATTAAAATAGTGTTGGCCTTTGAATATTTATTTTGTAACTGCCCTAAGAGACTGTATCTCATTCAGTCTCATAATCAAAATTGTAGTAAAATGTTCTCGGCATTATCGTCTTAGGTAAATACGGGTAAGTAAATAACGTTCGCTTAGTTTCATTTTTCAGCCAGTCCAGAGGTCGTCAAGTGTATCCAGTAAAGAGAGTACATGATTTAATCCATGGTGTGGTGATAATCCTTTTTTACGAACGCACAGTTGTATCTACTTCAATACATAAGATATAATTTCATTGTTAGTTAAATATTAATTAAGTTAGTAAGTTAAATATTAATTGTAAGTTAAATATTAATAATTAGCGCAGTAAGTTATTACTACTTGTGCATTAGCGATTGATATCGGTAAATAAAAAATAAATTTTTAGCACCACACGGTCTAAGAGAATTGACCATAACTATAGGATACATAAGATATAATTTCTTGTTAGTTAAATATTAAAGCTATGGAGAAAATGCATTTTAAATTAATTATTTAATTTTAACTTTAAAGGTTATAAAAAATACATTTCATTTTAAGTTTACTGGGCTATATGTATATGCTTAAATTTAACATCGTGAGGAGCATACATATTGGCTCTTCTCCACGTGAAAACATAATCTATAATAAAAATAGTAACGGGTCTTTTAGCTATTGTGAGAATAGGGACAATTTAGAGACGCCGTTCTCAAACGAAAAACTGAGAACGGTGGATTGGCCATCAAATTGGTACTTTCTATTGGGATTAAGATAATTCCAGAATAAGGTGAATAGTTTCTTGATTGGCACCCATTGAAAGAGGATAATCCTGATGAAAGAAAATTCTTATTTTCATTTCAAGTAGAAATGAAAAGCTTTCCCATCCTGAATAGCCATGACAACTGTGTGTAAATTGTATTTAAGAATTCTGAGAGAAGTTAAAAATGTGTCAGGAAGTTATCTTGTATGGATAGTAAAACCCAAAGAAATATAATCCATAGTGCTTTCAAAGTGAAAGTAAGTGAATGGAAGGGGATGTCAATCAAAGAAGATTATGCAGTGGAGAGAAGTAGTTTTTCTTCGCTATATAAAGGAGTTTGGTTTGGGAGTTCCAAAAGAGCGGAAAGAAGGAAGAGAGTTTCTGACCTAGTCTTGATGTTGTTTATGAGATTGTACGAACATGTGTTGTAAATATTCATCATCATTTCATTTTAATGTTATTTTGGAATAAAGTTTTTTTCGTTTAAAACGATATGAAACGTTTGATTATATATATATGCGATCACGTTACCACAACGCGTTTAGTGAATATTCTTCTATGTTAGAGGCACATAATTGAAGTTTTGCTTAAGGCAAGTGAACGAAGACGCTGTCTTTTAATAGTTATATGTTTTTTAGTTAACAGGGACTTTTCGGTAAAGTATTAATGCAATATTAGGTTCCAGCGAAGTAACAGTGTTATTTATCCTAATACGTTAAATAACGCCCATCCCTAATACAGGGCTACACAAAATAATTCGTAAGTATTATGCCTAATGAGCTTGAATTCATCAAAGGTATTAAATTGTGTTGTGCATTATCCTGCTGAGATATGTTAGGTGTACTAAGAGAATTTTGAGGAATATAAATATTAAATTCATATACAGGGCTAGGCTACGCAAAAAAAGTGGATACATTGCCGTTTATGGTTGGTAATTGCTGGAAATGCGTTTTTAATTTAGTTGTGCATTTTTTACCTGAATTAAATTTTAGCATATATGTGGTGTGTATAAAAATCTCTACATAATATACAGGGATGTACAAAAAAGAATTCTAGTTCATTTCCGTCTATTGACGAAATTGCTACAAGTGAATACAACTATGTGATACGTTTTCTAACTGAAGTAAATTTTATGATGCTATGTAGTATACATGGGAATGTATAGCACAAAGTATAATTCCACTACTTTTCTCACTACGAACGGTAATTGCTGAAATTGAATTTTTAAATGCGTTATGTGTTCTCTAAACTGCTTATTAACATATCTTCTTTCACCTTATTTAGCGGTGAAGTTTCGTTACAGTTTTCTGGATGTGTTGGAAAGTGTTTTTATAATCTATGCTTGGCGTATGATTTTACATTTTTGTTTTATAAAAAAATTGAAAGCCGGCTTAAGAGGTCGACTACACATTCGGTTTAGTCAAACTTTACAAATTGATTGTATTTTTTTTTCTGAAAACACATATAATACAAGAAAGGTTGATTGTTATTTTAAAACTTAGTACATCATGGTAATCACAGAAATTTCATCTATATAAATAAAATCTTTTGCAAATATAATTAAATGACAATCTGTTCGTTCTTGAGATATAGCTATCGAAGAAATCGTGAAAAACAGGGCACAGCAGCGACACGTATTGGGCAGCATATACACCCAAAGCTAATAAGGATCTATTTATGTAAAGGTCTAACAGAATATGAAGTTTGGTGAAATTCCCTGCATTTAAGGTCACGGAAATCGGGATAAACATAATAGAAGCATCACCTGTTGAATGATTTAACCTAATCAGCATCTATTTGTGTCAAAGTCTAACAAAATATAAAATTTGATGAAAGTTCGTTCATTAGTTCTTGAGATAGGGCCCACAAAAATTCGTGTCACACACAAATAGATAGACAGACGCACAAACACACAGCTCCGATATACAGACTCACGGACAGACATTTTCTAAAAATTATCAAATCGTCTTCAAAACCCCTCTAAAACGTATAAATCTGTCGAAAACCACAAGTGAAAATTTTTCGCTAACCCAATATACTTTCATCTTGTAAAGATATAAGAAAGTAAAAAAGAAATCAATGTAGATTAACACTTATTTATGTAAATAACATAACAGAGAAGTTTTGATAATTTCTTCGATTTATCCCCTCCAAGGGGAGGGGTAGGGGAGAAATATATGGAATTGATATATTTTAAAGAATTCTATAATGCTGGAAATTTTAGGATATTTAAATCCCTTCTCCCGCAATATTACGACAATTTTTGTAGCAGTGACATATTTGCCAACAATTTCGGATATTTTGAATCTAAATAAAGACTGAATGGGGAAAGACACTTGAAGTTTTTTACTATATTCAGAATTAATAAATAAATAAATAAAATACGAAAAACATTGTAACTACATTTTTTTTTCTTTTAATAAACTCATTGATAGACAATTAAAATTCCAACATCCCTATTATTTTATCAAAAAGATAAATATGTATTTTAATTTAGAGATATATTTTTTAAACTTTGAAAATGCTTAAATAAATAATTAACTCCTTTTATAAAACAACCAAAATAAACAACATACATTTTTACCCGTGCACCTACTAGAATTTCAAGACTGTATTCATAAATAAAAATTTCATATCTGATCATTAAATTAAAGATTTTTGGCATATTTTAAGACATGAAAATTCAAATGATCAATATGGGGTATCACAATCCATACAGGATATAAATGCTTTAATAGAAGATTTTAATGGGATTGGTGGTTGAATTTTCGCGATTGTATAGTCATCTTTACACACGAGGTATATAAATAGACTGGAACCACCTTTTAAAATGGAACCCCCTCCCCACTTACAACATTAGACAATTAGGAAGACGTCATTAATATGCATCTAGCATTTGTGGAAAGAAATAGAAAAACGAAAGAAACCACTTTTAAATTACCAATATGTAAAACCCGTCAACACTATATTGAAACTGGGAGTGAATTTCGCGTAGTATCTAATCTAGGAGAAGCTCTTTATCCTACGGCAACCTGATAATTAACAGATAATTTTATTTTAATTACATCATAACTTTGACTGCTGATTCAGTGAGATTTATAATTGTTTTATCCATAGTGAACGGAACTGCATTTTTTCAGACAGTAATATTCAGCCCAATTATAGATCACTATACCTGCCAGATTTTTGAAATTCTCATACTTCCGCGCCACACACAGAGCATATCGCACCCAATTCCAAATGCTTCCCATCTTCGGCAAGCACCCCTATCTAAACTTATCTTAACAACCACGTATTTCTTCGTCTCCTCAAGTTCTTCTAATGAACATCGCAACTCTCAGACTGACAAATGATAAAGCGAGGACCGTAATGAATGCAGAATCTTCATCATCGACCCTGAAGAAGAATTCTGAATCGGATCGGGTAAGTTCTAGGTAACCCTAATGTACCCAAACCGAATCCGACCCGCGGTTCGGGTCAGGAAGACGTTCATTTTCTTCACTGTGGGTTGGGAAGACGTTCATTTTCTTCATTGTGGGTCGCGTTAACGTTTCGTGCTGGGTTTGACTCTTTTTGGAAAGGTTTCGAGTTGATTCGATTTTTCAAAAGAAAGTTCTATATATTTTCCAAATGGAAAACTATATATTTGAATATTAATGAGTGCATGTATTATGTGCTCCTTTTTATATAAAAAAGATAAAAATGATATTAGAGATATACTTATAGACTACCTTTCCATAAATATATTAAAATATAGATTAATTTTTTATGACTTCAGGTTCGGGTCTGGTTTCGGGTTGACGAAATTGTTTTTGTCGAGTTCGGGTAGGGTTTCGGGTTTACTTTAAGCAGAATTTTCAGGTTCTCTGGTCGGATACAACTCAACCCGTGTAGGATTCCACTCTGAAGCTATAACAGCTGCGCGGCTTATCCTTTAACAAGACACTCAGAATGCCTTTGAGAGAAAATGTCACCCAATTTTATTGCAACATACATAAGATCGTAGAAATATCATATTAAAATTGAGATTTAATCTCATAGTGTCTAGCATTTTATCGGTTTTACACTTGCGAGGCCTATATTTTCAATTATTTTATAACTTAAACTGCTCGCTCATTGATACTCATAAATGTTTTCTCCATAAGTGAACCGAACTACATTTTCCTCAGTTAGTAATTTGCAGGTCAATTATCTAACACTATACCGCCCAGATTTTTGCATGTATCGTACGTAGTTCCGCGCTACACATGGGGAATATCGCACCAAATTGCACGTGCTTCCGATGTTCCGCAAGCATCATCTAAACGTAATATAACAACCGCACATCTTTTCGTTTCACCAGGATCTTCTCTAATTAAGATCGCAACTCTCATACGGACGTATGACAAAAAGAGGCCCGCGAGGAATGCAATGACGTAATAATTAAAATATCTATTTGATTATAACGGTGACTGTTGGTTCATTGGTATTAAACTAAATAACTGAAGTCTCTTTTTTTTTTCTGCTCCTGCGGCATCTTAATAATAATTAGATCTTTTTAATTACTTATAGCTTTGACTATTGGTTCGATAGTACTTATAAATGTATTTTTTTTCTTTTAATGGAGTGAGCTACATTTTCCTCAGCCGGTAATTTTCAGACCAATTTTCTAACACTATGCCCCTCAGATCTTTATATTTCTCGTACTTCCGTGCCACACACAGGCATATCGCACCAAATTGCACATGCTTCCCATCTTCCGCAAGCACCCCTATCTAAACTTAATTTAACAACCGCGTATTTTTTCGTTTCGCCAAGTTCTTCTCTAATGAAGATCGCAACTCTCAGACTGACATATGATAAAACGAGGACCGTGAGGAATGCAGAATCTTCAGCATCGACTCTGAAGCTATAGCAGCTGCGCGGCTTATTTTCTAGCAAGACACTCCGAATGCCTTTGAGCAAAAATGTCACCCAATTTTATTGGCAATAAATTACAGTTGTAACATACCGGCACGACTAATAGGATCGTAGAAAAATATATATAGATAGCAACTGTGCCATTGCGGTGCTTTTCGCCAGTTATTTCTATCTCTCAATTCTTGTTTTTTACTGCGTAAACAAGCAGCCTGCAAAAATATTATGAAAAAGTCAGTTCGAGGGAATGAGTTTTGACGCAAATGCAAAGCTATATTTTATAATTTAATTCAAAACAGATATTTTTTTAAAAACACAAGTCGAGTTAATGTTGACTTTACTGAATTTTTTAAAGTTTTTTTTTTTTTTTAGTTTAGTTTTACTTTATTTTAGTTTATTTTATTTATTCATTTTAAAATGCGATTCTTCTGTCATCAAACTTTAATGAATTAAAGGGTAGCCTCTTCAATGATTTTTTTTCAACTTTATTTTTGACATATTTTAATTTATTTTACTTTTATTTTCTTATTTTTTTCTTCTCACTTACCTGTTGGTCAAAACTTTGAGAATTTAAGACTGAAAATATACAGTTACTCAAGCGAAATCTAAATTTTGACTGGAACTATAGACATATTAAAACAAAATTGCGCAATTGCAATCATTGAAATCACACTCATAGTTTTAAACATGTTCTCAGTTTTTTTTTCTGCATGTTTTCGACATGTTTACAAACTCATTGTCATTTGAATATGCGTGAAATGCGAAAAGATTGAATTTTTTTCCTCTAAGCAGCTTTTGATTGCAGTCGTTTACTATGTGATGACACCACTATTTCGTGATTTTGATATTCCGAATATGAGTTCAAAACTCCAACTAACATACTCTTATCTGTAAAATACTTTTTATTTATATAGGAAAAAGAAAAACGTTGCTTGATTTATTCTAATATGATTGAAAATATCTGCAAGTTTTCACGTCTTTAAAAACAAAATTATTTTGTAAAAGTGTTAAGAAATAGTCAAGAAAAGAGTTAAAACTGATAGAATATAGACGTAATTGATAAATCAACGTATAGCTACTTTTAATTTTGCTCAAACAATAATATTCCTAACCAAGAACATATATTTTTGCACATTCAATCTAAATTATAGCTTTATTTTTAATTCGACACATTAAAATTAAAAATTTTAAACGCATATTTTTCACGAAAAATATTATTCTTGATTATGAACGATGCCAGAAGTATTATAGCTCTAAAATCCATGAAAATCGATAAAAAATCTTATTCCTGATTTTATTTTGGCAGCATATTGTTACCTAAGTAAAATCTGAATCTTAATTTTGAATAGAGTGATTTGCGTTATAACGTAAAAACTGACGTTAGTCTCTTACTATTTATTCCCTTTAAAACAGAGCTATAGTATGAATAATATGGGTGGTGGTCTGGCACCAGGTTCCAAGGCAATTCATAAGCACCGTTAATTATTACTAGCATTTCCCGTCGATCGGCAGAATACAAAATTATTTTTCACACCCGGAGACAAATAAAGTTGTTGGGAAACTAGTATAAATATTCTCGGAGCATGATTATCGTCTTAAAACTATAACAAAGAAATAGCGAATATTTTCCTGTGATGCTCATAATAAGTTATTCTCACTAAATTTTTATCATTATCCAACAATAGTATCTGAATATAGCACCAAACTGTTACCGTGTCGTAACCACTGTGTAATTCAAGACTAGATTTATGAATTCTAGAGATATTATTTGAAAGTTCACCTTTTACTTTATTTCATGAAAATGTTATATAGAAAATGCCTCAGAGAATAGAAAATGCATCATTAACATAATTCTCATAGGTTTGTATGAATTTCACTCAACCAAAAAACAAGAACTTGCATTTTCCCGCAGATATTCATAAATGTGCAATACAAGAAAATGAACATAACTTTAAAAAAAAGGGGGGGGATAAAATTTCCCCACTCATCCTGAATGATTTAATGTCCCATCGCCATCTCCAACCCCTGAACACTTCCTGCTATGAAAAGTTTCGCACCAGCCATTAAAACAAACATGTAAAAGAGGTTGCCGCCTCAGCTGCTACTAAAATCCTTCAGAGACAAAATTTATAGAGAAACGGACAGGGTGATTTGTGTATATAGAAGCTTTCCACCCACCTGCAAGAGAAATCCGTAGCCTTATTTATATCCGTTGCTTTTTTTATCCCTGTTTTTTTATGTGTTTGACAATATGAATATCCACGTGGTAAGTCTATAGAGGAATTTGACATATGCTTATTGTAAATAAGCAGCAAAAATCGTACTAGTTTACTGTAAGAAAGATAAAAATGTTTCGAAAAAATAGTCAAATTTTAATGTTGAAAATTTTTAATTTAATTTTAAAACACGTATTTCATTCACTTCATTTTCCTTCTTCACTAGTGGTAAGTTCAGAGCACAATCAAACCAAAGAGAGGCCCTTGGACTTGTATTCTTTCAGGGCTCTTTTCCTATACTTACGAGATGAACATGTCTACAAGAGACTAAAGATTAAACATTTTTGCTGCCCATACATGAATATATAAATATATATTTAGATAATATATTTTTCAATTTTATCCTACTCTAAAAGAACAAGATGCTGATTATAATTAAGTGCAGTGTCAAAACAGATTTAAAATATCAGCTTTGCGAAATTTGCATACCAAATTTGGGGATTTCCGAAAGCAGAGGTCCCAGGGCTAACCAGATAGCCCATGCTTTAATAGGCCCTGGATATGATCCCCCCCTTTTTTAGGTGCGTTCGTAATTATATAAATACGTAGCACCTATTGTCGTCGTCTGGTCCCGTCCGTCTGTCCGCATATAACAACGCGAAAACTATACCTAACCGAATGGTTTGAAATTTAAGATCTATTATCTTTGCAAAATTTTGTCGAGACATTTCAAATGTTATGAAAATCGAATAAAAATTTTGGAAAATATTAATAAAAATATTTATTAAGAAATTTGATTTTTTTTTTTTTTTAAATCGGTGCTTT
This sequence comes from Maratus michaelseni, assembly GCA_963931845.1. NCBI lineage: Eukaryota > Metazoa > Arthropoda > Arachnida > Araneae > Salticidae > Maratus > Maratus michaelseni. The sequence continues at coordinate 96,929,923 of OZ007591.1, forward strand.
TTTGTTATAGGAGCTTCCGAGGTTTAGTCGTCAAGCGATCGAGATGCTTATGTTATTCTAAAAATTAATCTGCAGACGATATAATTCATTTCACAGAATAAAAAAATCATCAAGATCTGAATATTTATATAACTAGTTATAATACGAACGCACCTCATTTGTCACGTTTGACGTACAATTTCCAACTTGTTTAAATCTAGATTCACTAATTTACCCTTGTCGACTAAATCAATATCCACCATTAAATATACACTGACGAACAAAAATTAATTTAAAAATGTGTCGGAAAAGCCAGTTTTGGATTTGAGAACAACCTTAAAAAAGAAAGAGAAATAATTTGAAATCTTTATTCCAGAAGTATAGAACTATGGATTCGAATGACAGAAAAAAAGTCTTATTTTCTTCGCTTTAATTTTTTTTTTTTTCAATCAGTATATTAGTATAAATATAGATAGTAATGAAAAAATTGCAGAATAACGTGAAATAAACTGCAACTTATTTTTCACAAATGCGAATGAGAGACTGAATTTTTTCCATTTTTAAAACTTCCTTTTTAAAATGACAGCTTCTCAGATTTAAAGACAGCATTTCAAACTGACGTACTGATTTTTATGACAAGGTAAAAAGAAACAACTCAAGTAAAAAGGATTAAAAAGAAAACAACCTACAAAGGCTTTTTACAAACTTATATCATAAAAATTCATGATCTCAAATTGCTTATATCCGGCTCCAATATAGGACAATTTACCCCTTAAGCCTTTTAAACACCGACCCGCTGAGCTGTGAAGTATGACTTGTTGATCCAATATAAGCGACTCCCCGTCTAAGCCCCTGAATAATAATAAAAAAAAATGTGATATCCAAACCCCCAACTCAGGCATGCGGATAATAATCCATAGAACACCACTTTTAATGCCTCTTGTCAACTCGGTGGGGCGTGCGGAACATATTAAAGAAACCCCTCTACGTCCCCTACGAATGATTTGAGATATTACACCCACCCCCCGCAATGACCCATGAATAGATGATCTCATGATAGCGCGTAATGTGGTCAACAATGGTGAAGCTGTGACGTCATAGACCTTACCCACGTGCAGACGAACTTCCACACGTGCGGTATTGTACCTAAGCGATCGGATAAAATAAAAAGGGGTGTTTTCGATTTCTCGCGGTATTTAGGAAACGATATGGTTTTTTATTTGATTCCGCTCTAGCGGCAATGTAATCGTGTTATAGAGGTGAAAAGTAATAGATGTAAAAGTCACACTGAAACCTGATGTTTCTTTTGACAAAACTGTACGGCTTGCTGCATCAAGAATAATACTGTACGACCAAGCAGTTATTTATCTCTGTCTGTACAAAGTTTTGCACGTGGATCCCAATTAATTATCTAATTCTAAATTATTCTTTAGTTTCGCTATAATGTTGTCAGAAATCATTGTTTTAATTAAAAAAAAAAAAAAAAAAAAAAAAAAGAAAAAGAAAATTAGTCGGATGTACTAATCCCAAAACTTTCTTCTATCCCATATATGTTAATATTTCAAAAAGAGTACCGTATATACCTGTGTATAAGTCGAAGAATTTTAGACAAAATTTGGGAGTTGAAAATTTGGGATCGACTTATATACGAGTTAGTAGAATAAATAAATAAAGAAAGAATATTTCACACTCCAGAAGAAGTGTGAAATACCGGAGTCACCGGGTCTAGGTTGGGAAGAGAGGTAAAAGCGGACAATGGTCATTTCCCTGTAATTGACAAAAAAAACTCAACAACAATAATGTTCCTGTAATTGACAAAAAAAAAAAAAAAAAAAAAAAAAAAAAAAACTCAACAATAATGTTCCTGTAATTGACAAAAAAAAAAAAAAAAAAAAAAAAAAAAAAACTCAACAATAATGTCCCTGTAATTGACAAAAAAAAAAAAAAAAAAAAAAAAAAAAAAAAAAAAACTCAACAATAATGTCCCTGTAATTGCTTATTTGCACCCATTTTCTCTTGGGATAGAATTCCCTTCAATACAAGGGCATTCCTTTCAATATTTTAATCTCCTTTTTAAAAAGAGTTAAACTTGAGAATGCTTCTAGATTTCTCTCCTAAAAGTCCTACAATGCAAAGAAGTACCATATTTTAGCAGTCTAAGAAGTTGTTTACCCTTGTAAATAAGGCTTGAATAGATTTTTCATAGATTTTTTTCTTTTTAAGTATATCATTAAATTGATGTTAGGTTTCAAAATAGTTTAAGCTTCTTCAGTTTTACATAATTATACAGTTTTAAAACATTGTCATTTATTTTTTATGTCTAAACGTTAAAAAAAATTACTAATTTAATGAAAATTTATTAATTTTTTTCTATCCTTCATTACAAATCATTTTTCAACATACTACCAGAAATGGGCTTCGACTTATACACGAAAATACAATTTTTTTTCAAAAATTTTCGGAAGAATTGGGGGAGGGGGGGGGGTCAACTTATACACGAGTATATACGGTAATTTTTTTTAATTATGCATTTTAGAATCCGAAAATGCAGTATAGCAGCGCCACCTGTTATATGATTTACACGAAAACGTAATCAGCAACAACTTATATGTCAACGTCTAATTGAATCTGAAGTTTGATGAAAATCCATGCATTTGTTATTCAGATAGAACTATTGCAGAAATCCTGAAAAATGTTAGCAGCGTCAACTGTTGGGCGATTTACACCAAAAACGAATCAGCACTAATTTGTATCAAGGTATAACTAAAGCTAAAGTTTTATTAAATTCCGTGCATTAATTCTTGATATATGACTATCACTATAATCGTGTAAATCTTGAAAAATGCAGCATAGCAGCGCCACTTGTTGGGACATTTACACCAATGCCTAATAAGCAACAATCTTAACGTCTAACTGAATCTAAAGTTTGATGAAAATCCGTGTATCAGTTCTTGAGCTATAACGAACGATCTTGAAAATTATGAATAATGCAGCATAGCAGCGCCACCTGTTGGGACGATTAACACCAAAAACTATTCCGAACCAATTTATATCAAAGTGTAACTGAATCTAAAGTTTTATTAAATTCTGTGCATTAATTCTTGAGATTGAGCACCAGCAAAATTTTTGTCGCATACATACGCACCAATAGACAGAGAGACTCGCAGACAGATATTTTCAAAAAACAGGCAAATCGTGTTCAAGACCTTCTAAGAGACCTTCTTAAAGATAGAAGAAAGTAAAAAAAAAGACATTTCTGACTGAAAAAAATAGTCTAAAACAGACAACTGTATATCTAATCATTTTGGAGCTGCACTATCTAAAAACCTTAAATTGGGTAATTTGAGCTTAGATTATAGAATTAAAAAGGAATAGAAAAATAATTAGCATTGTGTAAACATACAATAACTACAAGTATATATTGATTTAATTTTTACTTTATTGTATCTTTACAAGAAATTATTGGATTCGTGAACATTTTCGACTTCCTGCCGACGGTTGGTTGATTGGTTGATTTTATGACGGCCGATTATCAACACAAGGGATATAGGCCCTGAGGGAAGTGCCCTCCGTGGGGGTGTTTCTAACGGATCCTAACCCTTATTTACGGCAAGGTTCGAAGAAAACCACGGAAAACTCCGAACGGTTAGGTCGACGAGCGCGACAGGGGTTTGAACCCAGCACCTCCCGTCTACCAGCTTTGAGAGCAGAACCTCTCAGCCACTGGTGGGGCTCCGGCAGACGGATTTATACGTTTCAGAAGGTGCTGAACATGATTTGACGGTTTTTAGAAAATGTCTGTCTCTCTGTCTGTCCCGGCTCTTGCGGTACTTACAGGGGTGCCATTTCAGAATTTTCTTGGGGGGGGGCGGGGGAGGGCAAACATTTCTTTGACGGCAGTGGCATAACAAAGGGTGGGGTTCGGGGAAGGGGGCTGTAACTCCCACAAAAGAAGTAAAAACTTCGAATACGAAATCGCAAAAAAACGATGAAAAATTCCGTCTTAGTAGGTATAATTTCAAGATATTCACATTGAAAGTTTTCCGCTATAGACAGATTGTGTTATCTTTGTTAAAGGTAGCCTCTAAAACTGTTAAAACATTCTTTCTATATAGCACCGCTCAAGATCATAGGTATGTTACAATAAAACTTGTGAAAACAAAACCTGTCTATAACAGAATACTTCTCAACCGGAAAAAATTTCGAAGAAAAAGTACCATACATTTATACCTACTATAAGACGGAGCTTTTTTTTTTCTGCGGAATTACGCAAAATTAGTCAATTTGTCAATCGATCGCGGAAAAAAAATAGCGAATTTTGCCAATTGTGAGCTGTAAAAATCGTTAATTTTCTCAAATTGCTGTGGAAAAATATTGCGAATTTCGCAAACGATTGCGAAAACAAATAGCGATTTTTGTGCCTATATCTTATATATTGCCTGTATCTTTTTGAGTTTTTCCGATATTTCACTGGTCTTTTTATATGAGTTGCTCTATAGTATTGACTATCAAATCATGACAAAAAAATCTTTGCTGTAGTTCGCGCATGTGCAGTTAAAATTTATTTTCTACAAATACTCATATCTCATCAAATATTCAATATATTAATATTTTAATTACAGTATAGTATTTCTACAAATTTTTGGAAAGCGGTGTTAAATTCGGTTGAAAACTGCATGCTATTAAAAAAAAAAAAAAAAAAAAAAAAAACTTTTGAATTTTTCACAGAAACGTTAGCATTTTCAAGAACATGCGTGCTATTCTTACACAAATGCACAAAAACGTTGAACAAGATACATAGTCATTTGCTACAGTGACGGATCATTTCGAGCATTTTCTGTTTCTTGGGGAAACGCAAATATTATTTTAATATTAAATTTATTATTACCCCCCCCCCCCTAATTGTCCTCGGGACTAAATCTTCACTCGAAAACATGAAGTCAAACATGTTTTTTACATCCTCAAAGTTCAAGGACATTTCGAGCATTTCCTCACGAATTTCAGTAGATATTCGACAAAACGTCTGAAGGAGAAAACACCCGCTCGCTAATGTTAATTCTATAGAGGAAATAATTTACAATATCTCGTTCGCATTTCAATATTTTTAGATGATTTTTTTTTTTTTTTTTTTTTTTTGCATTGGATAGCTGAGGTCAATCTATGCACGCTCCTTTGTACATTTCCGATTTTGATTACATTTTTTTTATTATTATTAAGATACTTTCACTTTCGGAACCGGTTTCGAAAGTGAAAGCATCCTCAATAAAAAAAAAAAAAACTGCAACAAAAATCGAAAAAGTACAAAGGAGCGTGCATAAAGGTTGACCTTAGCTATCCAATGAAAGAAAAAAAAAATTAAAAATACTGAAATGCGAATGAGATATTGTAAATTATTTTCCCCATATGATTAACATTAGCGAGCTGGTGTTTTCGCCTGAGTGAAGTAGCCTCATAATTTCTGAACATCAGTGTATATAGACCATGGTAATAGAATATCTTCCTGATATGGGCAATAAACATAAAATCCCAGTAAAATAACCAAGACCTCCTTAGCATAGTATCAGACTCAGACTTCACAATCAGCAAGTTTCCTTTGACCGCTATACCACGGCCCAACTCGATCAGCTCCGTTTCTTCTGAACGCTGTTAGATCGAGTGAAGCCTTGGCTATACATGTGGCGTAGCCTACGATGATGCGCGGCGCTGTAAAGCCTGTCATTTTGAACGATTTCTGTAAGCGAAAACGGGTCAAGAAAATAGTTTAAATATAATCTGGTAGAGGGCGTCATTCCCGGGGAAAACAAACGTTGAAATTACATTACTAAGAGTTCGTTTTAGCATTGTGTGACGCTTTAATTAGCTATATTTTTGTTAATGATTATTATATCTAATTAAAACCGACATATTTTACTAATGCAAAGTATATATTACTAATAGAGAAATTTTGACATCGATATATAAAGCCATTGATTAACTTTATGACGTCTGCTCTGAAGAATTTTATAGTTTTACAAAATTTTCTGCTTCAATTTATTTTTCTAATTTTTAGTCGTAGATAATAAGTTTAATAAAACATCTATTCCAGTGTTAAGGTTTAAATATGTTAAGCATTTCAGTAAGATATATACACTTTACTTCGTCATGGATTAATATTCGCATTTAAAATTGTCAATCTCCAGTATAACTATAGAATTGTAATGTAATCAATGAAAACAATCTCTAAATTTTTTAATTTAATTTTTATAATGAGAATACTGTTGTGATAGAACGATTTGATAGCTTAGAAAAGTACAAAATGAAAAAAACATGATATCTCATAATCAAGTATAAAGGGGGGAAACGGGGGGTAACTCCCCCTTAATTTAGATAAATGGGTTTTTCATGCAGAATTTTCCGATTTCCTTTAAATTTTGTATATAGGTTCATTGTGGTAAGGAGCTTTCCTGATTAGTTTTGGGGGTCCATTGGTTAAGTATAAAGAGAGGAAACGGGGGGCTAACTCCCCCCCCTCAATTTTGATAAATAAGGTTTTCATGCAGAATTATCCTATTTTCTTCAAATTTTGTATATATGTTCATTGTGGTAAGGTGCTTCTCTGATTAGTTTGGAGATTCACTGGTTAACTGTTTATATTGATTATTTATTTATAAACCAAAAACTTAGGAGGGTATCCATTACTGGCACATTTATCATATATTTTAAAAGACATTTATTTTAAATTGATTTATAATGAACAGAAATTTTATAGGTACAAGGTACAGGTAATTGCTTGATCTGTGTAATAGTATTAGAATTTTTACTCTTAAATGTCTTAAAATACTACATGCTTTAATTTAAAATAATTGTTAGAAATTTCATAACTTTGAATATTGTGTTGAGGGAGGGGGGTGGGAGAGCAGAAATATTATATCTAGTTGAAAACTATTAGTTACATTATCTCATTAAATATCTCAAAAAGTATCTAAATAAAATAAAAAAAATTATGACCTGTTATTACATGAAAAAACGAAACTCCTTTACTTTTCGGTCTTTGTGTAGGGGAGAGTGGGGCATCTTGGTGAAGTTTTTTTTTTTTTTTTTTTTTTAATACATGAGTTTAATTTTCCCAGTGTCAGATCAAAGAGTCTCTGTGGCTAAGTGCAACAGCCTTTTACATAAATTTGTTTTTTAATATTTTGTTGTAGTTTTTAAGAGCAAATGCCCAAGAACCCTTTAAAAAATCCAGTTTCTGGATAATCTGGTACTGGTAAAAACCAGAAAGTCATTAGCTTTAAATATTGCACTTGGTAGTTTTAGAGAAGATTGCGATAAACAATATTCAATTATTTTTATTGCATTTATTACCTTTTTAATCAAACTATAAAATTGATAATAAATTACAGTTGATGTGTATCGGAAATTTATATGTACTGAGTATGAGAAACTGTGTAATGTATGCATCTGGAGTACCTTTCGCTTTATATCATTTTTAAAATTCTTTTAAGCCAATGAAAGCAAATTTTGTTCCATTTTGACTCAACATCTCAATACAATATATTTATTAAACACACATTTCTGCTCTTTTTTCAAAAACATAATTATGTGTGACTTATAGTCACTGATAATTCTTACTAAGTGTTACACATTTTAAGTATGTAACATTTTTAAAAAGTTTTCTTGAAAAGTCCTAGTTGTACATAAATTTTGTAAAATATTTATATGAAATTGTTTTACATTTCATTCTAATGTAAAACAAATTATTAAATTATTAAGCACTTAAATCTCCTCCCACCTAAAAGAAAACAATCTCCAGTTTACAAAGTTTAAAATTTTTAATTTTTTTTCCCCGTTAAAACTTTTCTGCAGCTCTATTTATTACTTTATTTTAACAATAATAAAAATAATAATCTTTATTTCCCCAATTAGCCAAAAATTTTGTGCACCTCCTACCTTTTGTTTTATAAAATTTTTTAAGCCAATGACTGCAAATCTTGTTTCATTTTAACTCTGCAAGTCAATAGTACAATATTTATAAACACACATTTCTGCTCCTTTCCCAAAAGCATATTTAAATTGTTTTACATTTCATTCTAAAGTGATGTAAATGATCAAGTATTTAAATTACCCTCCACCCCCTCATAAAAGAATGATAAGGAAAAAAGGGGGAAAATCCAGTTTGCAATGTTTAAATACCTTATAACTTTTTTTTTTTTACTTTTTCTTAAAACTTTTCAGTTGTTCTATTTATCACTTTATTATAACAATATAGAAAAAATGATCATTTTAATATCTTCAACTATCCAAAAATAATTTGTGCACATTTTGTTCATATGTAATTATGTGTGACTTATAATCACTGATGCGTAAAATTCTTTCAAAGTGTGCTACAAATTAAATTTTAAGTAGGTAACAGTTTTATTAAGTTTTCTAAAAAAATCCTAGATGTACATAAATTTTGTAAAATATTTATAATAAATTTTTTTACATTTCATTCTAATGTGATCTAAATGATCAAGTACTTAAATAAACCTCCCTTCTCCTCCTCTTCCCGCCCCCCCCAAAAAAAAGAAAAGAAAAGAAAGGTAGGGGGGGGGGAACTCCAATTGACAATGTTTAAAATCTTTATTATAACTTTTTTAAGAAAACTTTTTCTCTCAACTTTTCTGCTGCTCTATTTATTACTTTATTATAACAGGATGAAAAAAGAATCATCTTAATAGCCTCAACTATCCAAAAATTTTGTGCACCTTTTCTTCGTCTGTAATTATGTGTGACTTATAAGCACTGATTCATAAAATTCTTTCAAAGTGTGCTACAAATTTTAAGAAGGTAATAATTTTATTAAGTTTTGTGAAAAATTCTTGTTATACATAAATATTGTAAATTATTTATAATAAATTGTTTTACATTTCATTCTAATGTAAAACAAATTAATAAATTATCAAGCACTTACCACCCCACCCCCCCACCCCCTAAAAAAAAGTATTTTTCTTAAAAGTTTTCTGCTGCTATTTATTACTTTATTATAACAATAAAAAATCATCTTAATTTCGTCAACTATCCAAAAATTTTGTGACCCCCCCCCCCTTTTTCCTTTCACACAGAAAAAAATTCTGTATAATTATGTAGTATCAATAAAAAAATGAACAATAATCTAAATTCCTGCCATCCCCTTAGAAAAGATTGGGGGAATTTCTATAACCATGGTTTGCCAGTAGATGGCGCTCGTCCCGGGAAAAATTCCCACTGCCTGTCCCCTACTTTTGAGTCGAAAATGATAGGCTGTACAGCGACGTGCATCATCGTAGGCTACGCATGTGGTTAAAAACCACATGGTTGTCCTGCTACTAGCGCCATCAATCGTCAGTAATAGGAGTATTTACGACACGAAATAACACGCAATTTTTTCACAGTTCCATTTGTTCTATGCATTTGCTTCATAGATATAGGAATAGGTTATATTACTATATCTATGATTTGCTTATGAACTAGTATCGGTAGTATCCACCAGGCGGCGATACTTTCCGGAGAAAGTCAATTAATAAGTTGGCAATTACCGCGGACATTTCTCCCATAGACTTTCTCCGGATTGTTGAATCTGATCTATGATAAGGGAGGCCTTGAAAATAACTATCTCGTTGACCACATTAATCGATCCTACTGGTTGACCGAGTCTCCAATGGCGCAATTGGCTAGCGCGCGGTACTTATAGACAGTAGTCGTGAGCAATGCCGAGGTTGTGAGTTCGATCCTCACTTGGAGAATGCTTTTTTTCCTTATGCAAAATTTGTGGAATTTAATCTCGTCTTATGCGAATGAAAAGAACATATAAACAGTCGACTCGTATTTTCCTTTCATTTTTTCTTTCTTTCTTTTCTTTTCTTTTTTTTTTTTTTTTTTACTCCATTCAAAATTAACAGCTTAGAAATTGTAAACATGCTACAAAACAATTAATATATTATTAATTTTTTGGCATGGAAAAGTACTGATAGTTAGTGGTAATGTAATCATAAATGTTAATGTTACTTAATTGTTTATAAATAAATCTTGAATTAACTAAAATAATGGCAGTTTTTTATTAAATATTTCAAAATTATATATTTTATCATTTAATATTATATATTTTAAAATTATACATTTTATTATTTAATATTATATATTTTAAAATTATATATTTTATTATTTAATGTTATATATTTTAAAATTATATATTATATAAAATTATATTATATTAAAATTATATATTATATAAAATTACATTACATTAAAATTATATATTTTATTATTCAGTATTATATATTTAATATTATATATTTTAAAATTTATAAAATTACAAGAATATTATTATTTTAATATTAAAAATTCAAGCTTAAAGGTTTCCTTTACTGTTTAAAGCTGTTTTTACGTAGCATAGATTTTTTATTCAATTAATAATTTGTAGCAAAATAATAATAATAATAATAACAATAATAATAAATAGGGGGGGGGGTAAAAACAGAAACGGCTGAACTTTCATCGAATTCTTTCATGAAATTGACTTATTTCAAATTTTACATTCATACAGGACTGTGGTTGAAAAAATATTTCTATGTGTGAGGACAGTCCGTTTTCAGTTTTAATAAAATGAATTTTCTTTTGTGAAAATGTAATAAAATTGAAATATTTCAATAATTTTCAATGTATATATATATATATGTGTGTGTGTCATGTCTGTAAAATTTCCGGAAGAGTTTGTTTGAACCCCTAAATCCCCCCCTTTCTCTGGCCGTGCATATATACTCCTGTTTTGATTACAATATATTATTTTATCGATTTTTCTCAAAAATATTTATACTTTCAATTTCTCTGTCTGATTATCTATACAAAGTCATGCTTCTACATTCTAATAAAATTGCTCGAATTGAGGTATTTATGCAATGTGTTATAGAAATGTACGAAATCCTTTATGGGCCAGGACTGGTGACTATTTTCATATTCAGTCATACCAAAATTTACAAAAAAAAAAAAAAATTATTTCTGGTAGATTTTTCTTGAAAATATCCTAGTATTAGTGTATGGTAGAGAGGAACAGATGCTTTACACTCACGCAGCGTTGTTTGGCGATTTTGTGGTTGGCGCGATTTTCAAGCCCGCGCCAAACCAATAACTTAATACAATTGCTAGGTTGCCATTGAAGAAAAAAATCCCCTAAATTTGGCGACTTTTTTCCTTTTTTTGATTAAAAAAAAAACTATGCGTGAGTATATGACATCATAGCCGGTAGAGATTATTTTTCAATAAGTAGTGCGAATAAAATAAACGTTTTGGGTATTGATAGACGAAAGACGCTAACTCTGGCTCCAAAGTCTTTATTAATGGTGTCAACACACTTCCTTAAAAATGGCGTTACATTATCACCACATAAATACAAAATTTTAACAACAAAAATACAATCTTCAGTTGAATATGACGCTTTGGGAGATATTTTCAAAATTGCGGGGAACGAAACTAACACTAAACAAATTCCTTTTATGCCCTCTCTCATTGCAAGCATACGTGCCGCCATCTATTGAGGCTTTGGGAAGTTATTTCAGTTTAAAGTTGTAAGGCTAATTAAAAGTAGGTTAATTAAAAAAGATATTTTTTAAAAAGAAGAGTAAATAAAATAACTGTGCTTTTTAATTTGATACTTGATAATTTTAAACAATCTCCACAGATGCATTGTTCAATGCTGTCTGTAGTCTATCAAGTCAAGTTGTTGATGTACTGGATTTCCGGATCTCTTAACTTTAACTGGTGGTACATTACGTACAACACGGTGACACGGTGATTGTAACAGGTACAACATTTTTTATTTATTTAAAAAAATAATATTTTAATTAACAAACAAGTAAAACAGTATTTTTAAATATAAATTAAAGGCGTTTAACAAAATTATATATTTTTTAACGTATCAAATGTACTAAATGAGACAGTCCAATAAATATTTTCAGAATTGTTAAAAATATATTACACCAGAATTTTATTTAATTTTATTCAACTTTTTTATTTAATTTATTTTGCCTGATGTGTAGTTTATTTATTTTCTGAAATAATTTCTGGTTCAAATCGAAATTTTTTCATTTGGAACCAGTCAAATGTTCGTTTTTGATATACTTAGTGTTAATTGATTTTCATCAAATTATGAAGTATATCATGAAGTATTTTTAATTTTTTTTTACCTCCTCACCTCTCCTTTTATAGAATCATTGTACCCACGTTTGCATTCAAAATAATTTAAGCTTTCTTTATTGATCATTTGTTTAGTGTTGGAATAAGCTGCAAGATTAGGCATATTCTTTTTCTCTTGATCTCTTAAGGTGGTTCTCAAATTCCATGCTAAACAATGCGAAACTTTTTGACACATTTTCTAACTCATTTTTAAACGTAAAGGCATAAAATTGGCAGGACTCACTATTGGAGTGATTTGGAATTAAATAGCGTTTTCCATTTTTTGATAAATAAATTACTTATCGAGTTATAAGCGATTTTTGTCATGTGACGTCAAGTTTTTCGTCTTTCTCGCGATTCTGCGTCAGGAATTCAGTTCAAAAAGTCGAATTTTACAGTATTTTCTGAAAGATATTCTGCCTTTACCATAACATATATAACGTCTTTCGATTACGGTTTTTTTTTTCTGAATAAGAACACCTGTCAATTTCATGTGTCTCCGGTCAAAAATGAATTTAAAAATTTGTCAGAGAGTAGCTCTTTTGGATTTGAGAACAACCTTAAATTATATTTCCAACAAAGCATCTAGAAGCTTCCACAGCTGCAATAAACTTACAAAAAGAAACACCTTACAGTACTTTTTTGTACTTTTCCAAAAGAGGTCTCATCTCTCACCAGTATAAATATCTATTCATCACGCTCAAATTTCCCCCAATCCTTCTACTTGGGAATTTATTACAGCTCAAAATTCGTGCGCTCGAAAAACATCCACAAAACATTCCCGGAATTTTCTGGAATATTCATTTTCTCTCAATATTCGAGCTGGGTACATTCTTCGAGTGCCTGGGAGATTTCAGCTTTCAGGCAAGGTGGCATAAATTCTTCCGACATTCGAAGTAAATGCCATTGGGCGCACGCCAAACTCGGATGAAGATTTTCGAGTGAAATGATATTTTCGCGAAGAGAGATGGAGGAGTAAAGACAGGTTATTGAAAACAATACTTTCTTCAGATTTTGATTATAATCCGTCTTTTAATCAATAGAATAATGTCATTTGCGAAATATGATTAGTTCGATTATTTCACACCAGCATTTGCACATAAAATTCTCAAACTGAGGCTATAAAAGTGGATTTGAGTGAACTAAATCACTGTACAAGACGTATAATGATCATCGTATGAATACGACAATTATTATACGTCTACAATAATTGTAATATGTATGTCTACATTTGAAGTAAACGCTATTGGACGCACGCCAAACTTGAAAGACGATTTTCGGGTGAAATGATATTTTCGCGAAGAGAGCTAGAAGAGTAAAGACAGGTTATTGAACACAATACTTTCTTCATATTTGGCATAATCGGTAAACTGAACTTCATTTTTGAAATATCATTAGTTAGCTAGATTATTTCACACCAGCATTTGCAGATAAAACAGTTAAACTGGCGGCGCAACAAAAGCGGGTTTAATCAATGAGATAAGAATGCAATGTTGCAAGACGTATAATGATCGTCATATGAATTCGAAAATTATTATACGTCTACAATAATTGTAATATGTATGCCTATATTTGAAGTAAATGCTATTGGACGTATGTTAAACTCGGATGAAGATTTTCGAGTTAAATGATGTTTTCGTAAAGGGAGGAATAAAGACAGGTTACCTATTGAAAACAATACTTTCTTCAGATTTTTATAACAATCAGTCTTTTAATCGATAGATGAAGTCATTTGCGAAATATGATTAGTTAACTCGATTATTTCACACCAATGTAGCATTTGCAGATAAAATTTTCAAATTTAAGCTTCAAAAGAGGTTTTGAGTCAATGAGATCAGTATGCAATGTTACAATAAGTAAAATGATCGTCGTATGAATATCGCAATTATTATACACTACTGGCCATTAAAAATGCTACACCATGAAGGAATGCAAATAAGAGAATGATATTTATTGGACAAATACATTATAATGGGAAGAACAAGTGATAACATTTTCAGAAAATTTGGAGGTGTAGATCACGAGAAAACACTACCCAAAGCAGCCACCTCTTGCAGCAATAACAGCATTTATCTGCCTAGCCATGGAGTCGAACAGAGATTGGATGTCATGTACGGGTACATCAGTCCATGCAGCTTGAACACTATGCCACAGTTCATCAACCGTAGTGACGGGCCAGTCGCTCAGAAGCCATTGACAGGACATTTTCAATTGGTGAAAAATCATGAGAACGTGCCGGCCAGGACAACAGTCGAACATGTTCTGTATCAAGGAAGGTCAGGATAGTACGAGCAACATGCGGTTGTGCATTGTCCTGCTAAAACATGGAGTTGCGGAGGCATCGAAGATAAGGCAGAACCACGGGCCGTAACACATCAGAAATGTAACGGCTGCTCTTGAAATTTGCCGGCAATGCAAACAAGAGGTTACCGAGACGTGTATCCAATGACACTTCATACCGTCTCTCCAAGTGATATGACAGTATGACTATTCGAATGCAAGCTGGCAATGTGCGTTTTCCACGATGCTGCCAAACATAAATGCTAACATCATGATGCTGCATACAGAACCTGGATTCATCAAAGACGACGTGAAACGCCATTCCTGCTTCATATACAGCATCATGATGCCAGCATCCATATTTGGCGGCATCGTGGAAAACACACATTGAAAGCTTGCATTCGAGTAGTCATAGTGTCATATCACTTGGAGTGACGGTATGAAGTGCCATTGGATACACGTCTCGGTAACCTTTTAATCGCATTGCCGGCAATTTCAACAGCAGCCGTTACATTTCTGATGTGTTACGGCCCGCGGTTCTGCCTTATCTTCGATGCCTCCGCAACTCTAAGTTTTAGCAGGACAATGCACGACCGCAATTTTGTCGTGCTATCCTGACCTTCCTTGATACAGAACATGTTCGACTGTTGCCCTGGCCGGCACATTCTCCTGATTTCTCACCAATTGAAAATGTCCTGTCAATGGCTTCTGAGCGACTGGCCCGCCACCACACGCCCGTTACTACGGTTGATGTACTGTGGCATAGTGTTGAAGCTGCATGGAGTGATGTACCCGTACATGACATCCAATCTCTGTTCGACTCCATGGATATGCAGTAAAATGCTGTTATTGCGGCCAGAGGTTGCTGCTTTGTGTAGTGTTTTCTCAGGATCTATACCTCAATTTTGTCTGAAAATGTAATCAATTGTCCATCCCATTATAATGTACTTGTCCAATAAATATCTTTCTGTTATTTGCATTCCTTCATGGTGTAGCATTTTTAATGGCCAGTAGTGTACTTCTACGATTATTGTAATATGTATGTCTACATTTGAATTAAACGCTTTTGGGCCCACGCCAAACTCGGATGAAGATTTTCGTGAGAATGATAGTTTTGAGAAGAGAGATAAAGAAGTAAATACAGGTTATTGAACACAATATTTTCTTCAGATTTTGCTTATAATCGATCCTAGAATGAAGAACGTTGCAAAACATGATTCGATTATTTTACATCGTCATTTGAAGATACAATACTCAAGCTGAATCTGTAGAAAAGGGTTTTGAATAAATGATATCAGTATGTAGTGTTTTGAGACGTGTAATAATCATCGTATGAATCTATTAAACGTCTACATTTGAAATAAAAGTCATGCACACCAAATTTGAGGAATTTTTGTGTGAATGGCACTTTTTCGAACAGAGGTGAAAAAGAAAAAAAGTTGTTGAACACTATATTTTGTTCAGATTTTGTTTATTATAGATCCTTTAATCGAATGGATAAAGTTACTTACAAAATGTGATTAGTTAACTGCATTATTTTTAAACACAACTGTTATAAGGCAAAGGTCTCAAGCTTACAAAAAATATTTTTGATTCAATAAATTCAATAAGCAGCGTTCCGAGACACATAATAATTATCGTATGAGTACATTTGAAGTAGATGGTATACTAATATATGGTTTGATACACACATAACTCGGAGGAAGAATTTCGAATGAATCAATGGATAATATTTTTGTGAAGAGAGGCGGAGGGCTGAAAATGGGTTATTAAATACAATATTTTTCTCTGATGATGGGGACATGAAAATCGCTTCTTTAATCAATAGAATAAAGTAGCTGATTTTATTAAAGTTCATTATTTTACAGAATAATTAAAAAAAAATCTAAAACTGAAGCTGTAAATGTTAGTTTTCAGTCAATGAGATCAGTAGAGAGTACTGAACGTATAAACAATATTGTATGAATATACAATTATTATACGTTGTGATAATTATAGTAATATATAAATTTGCACAATATTGTGATGTATGATACACGGTAGCATATTACTGTTTTTTTACTGTTTATTACTGTTAATTTTACTGGCAGCTGGGGTGCCAGTATTATACTGTAAAATCAACACTTTTTTTTTGCAGTGTAGTTAGTAGTTTAAAAACTCGGTATCATTGTCTTAAGGTTGCAAATGTTTCTTTTTCCAGCTCAACAAACGAAACTTTCTAACGCAATTACATATTATTTTTATTCTTATATGTAATGAATTTTCCACGTATTCTCCCTCAGATGTGCTCACAGACTATATTCATAAATATGATAGATATTTAATTATAGAGGTTTCTATCCAATCATCATCTTTCCGTTTCTTTTTTCTTTTGTTTAATTTTTTATTATTTTATGCCACAAAAATCAGTTTAAATAGCATATTTGACAATATTTTCTAAAAGATGCTTTACATTTTTAAAAACGCTCTTTAATTATGGAGAATCTTAATCGGATTACTTGATAATTTCATGCATGTACTGAAAATGCATGCGATGAATGAAAATAATTTTGCAAATGCATCAGAAAGTAACGTAAATGAGTTTAAAGACAGTAAAACACTACACTTAAAAAAGATTTATAAAAGATTTAACAACCAGTACTGAAAATCGTAAATTTTAAAAGTATCACTTTTTGTTGGCCTGAAGGCGATCAAAGACTTCGTAGATTTATGTTTGAGATGAGATGTGAGTGATGGACAGTACAACACAGGTGATCTAGATAAAAATGACTAAAATATTGTGAAGAAGGATATAATACTTAGTAGAGCAATAATTAGGGGAAGGGGGCATATATGAGTTATTGTTTTTACATGGCTTCCAATCAAACACGGGTAATAAAATTTGTACCTATCTTTTTTATAATCAATGAAATTTACTTCTGTCTTCTTCCACTGAAAAGCTTGTAATGTAGTTGAGGTTCAAATGTATCATTAAATGACAAGACGCAGTATTATGCAGAACACAGCAACACTTTTCGATTTACAACGATTAAAAATGTAAAATATAACCTATGAGTGATTTCTACTTAAATCCTTGTTAGAGTAGATACTACTTCAATCTTCATTCATACCCCTGAGAGATAGATGACTGTAGTAAAAAACCAGCTGTGTCATCTTAGGTAAATGCAGGTAAGTAAATAAAGTTAGCTTACCTGCATTTTTCAGCCAGTCCAAAGATCGTCAAAATTATCCATTAAAGAGAGCACATGAGTAGAGGGAGAATGACAGTTCAACCTCAGCAACAGCAGCAAGCAGCGGCGGTGGAGGTGGAAATTTTTTTATCCCCTACTGCCCCCCCCTACCCCATGCCCCCCTACATCCCTTACCCTACCTAATCCCCCCCTCCCCAACAGCCCCCCCCATTTATTTTATTTTATTTTTATTTTATTTTTTTAAATTTAAAAATTTTTAAAATTGTCTTATAGTACGAGCTATCGGTGATGGTAGAGTATGACCACTATCCCCCCCTACCCCATGCGCCCCCCCCCCCCCCCCAATTTTTTTTTTTTTTTTTATTTAGGAGATAGAAAGTTTAAAGTGGTGTCGCCCTCTATCGGTAAGTATGAAAATTATGGAATTTAAAATGACTGCTTCTGAATTTTAAGTTATAGCATAGTATAAAATAAAATATTCTAAAGTATCTCATCATACTGCTTATAATGGAAATTTAAGTTATAGCATGGTGTAAAATAAAGTAACTTACCAATGCTTACAATGGAAATATATAGTTATAGAATAGCACTTAATAAATAATTTTAAAATGTGTTGAGAAAAGCTCGCAAAGGAATATGAAATTGAAATTTAAGTTCTAACATAACGCTAAATAAATAATTTTAAAGTTTCTTAGCAAACTGCTTACAATGAAAATATTTAGTTAAAGCATAGCACTTAATAAAATATTTTAAAGTTTCTTACCAAACTGCTTACAATGGAAATATTTAGTTATAGCGTAGCACTTAACAAAAATTTTAAAGTGACACATGTAAATAATTATAGTTATAAACCGACATATAGGCAGATAGGCAGGCACACAGACAAGCAGGCAGGCAGGTAGGCAGACAGACAGACACACAGTGAACTATTTGTTACGTACACAAGCATGCATATACGAAGTGAACTAATTGTAATAAAATACAAGACGTGCATACGTTTTAAAACATTTTTTTTTCTTCACAGAAATTAAGAAAATATTAAATTTCGACTACAACTTTCACTTTGAAATAGCGTACTCCCTTGTTAAAAATTATTAGCTTTTAACAAACATGTAAATGAAGCGGGGTTCGAACCTCGAACTTGACAAAATGATCTCATGATGTGTTGATTTGCAGTAGGTTTAAACGAACACACCATGAGACCATGTTTATTAGACGCGATTTAAGATATATAAGAAAAGGTGTCACGTGACTGAACATATTGGATTATTACTATACAGTACTAATAATATTATAAATTTTGTAAAATAATTTAAGCTTTACGATAAACTTTAATGTTTAAACTTACAAACACATTGGAATGTATTTATAATATATAAAATAACCTTATAAAATGTTGGTTGGTTTGTTGGTTTTATAAACTTGCAAAGCAAAGCGTATCTTACCAATTTGCATACAAGAGATTTTGTAACATAAATTATATAATACAGCAAATTTTAACTTACCAAGTGAGGTTTAAGGATACTGTAATAGAATTTTTAATTGTATACTTTAAAAAAGAAAGTTTAACTTACCATTATGTTTATGCTCGGATTCGAACTGTCAAACTTTTGGCTAGCTTTCCAATGCGCTCCCAATTACGCTACGATGGCTCCGTACAATTAATATAAATAATGAAACCTAACACAATGTTACTTTTTTTTCCTAAGATTTTCAAGTTAATAAAACAGGATATGACGACATTTATAGAATAACATCCTGTTTTACAACGATAAGAATAGCAATATAAGAAGCTTGTACACCATAATGAATTTACTGTTTAAAGTTTTGACTTAAACGATTATTCTTCTAATTACTTAAAACCTTGCTGTATATTTGCTTGATCACCTATCTGTTTACCCTGCTTTTTGGATACTTCTAAACCTGAAAATGACTACTTCGCTTAACACATCTTACTATGAAATTTCAGAAATCAGCGAATTTAGTAGAATATTTCAGTATTTTGACGTTTTTACCCCATACCATTGGGACTTAGGGGAGGATACGATTGTCGAAGTGCAAATGAATAAGGACTGTGAGTTAAACGTTCACATTCAAAAATATAAAGAATTTGAGAATAGTGGTAAAATGTACCCTACAAATGAAGGAATTACAATATCGTGCGCAACCTTTGATAAATTTGAAACGAGAATGGCAAAATTTAATTTTGACTCTGCAGAAAAAGAAACATTCGTATCTAACAACGACTTACTAACGATTTATGTGGATAAGGAATCATGCATACTGCAAAAACTATTGAAACCTGATTGTTTACTACTTACAAAAGAACAATTTCTCAAACTAGAGAAAAACTGTATTGAAATTAGCGAATGTCTTATTCAAACTTTTTTAACAAAACTTTTACCTGTTTATGTTTTAAAAAACGTAAAAATATGTAAATGTTCTCACTTTACAGAGGAAGAGGCGATGGACTATTTTTTAGAATGCTTCGATCATGAATTAGAGAGATCAGTATATCGCACGTTTGACTGTTATTTATGTTCAATCGACCAACCAGTAGAAATGGATCATGAATGTATGAGATATAATTTAAGAAAACAGTTTAACTGGTGCGCAGACAGTGCTTTGTTAAATTTCAACATTAAGGAATTTGTGAAAAACCTGCTAGAGAAATGTACATGTAATTATACTTATTTATTTTTGAATCTATGAATGTAGACTTTTATAATAAGCATTTGAGCAATGTATTTATAAATTAACGTAGAAATGTTTTATATTTAATAAATATTTGTTTAGTTTTTCATCATGTGTCTGTTTTTTATTTATGTATAAGGAATAAATAAGTTTAGTTTTCGAAAAGTTTTACAATTTTTATTCAGAAAATGTAGAAACTTGTTTTATTTTTCTACAAAAATTAAGGATTTTATACTATTTCATTAAACATGTGTACTATTATTATAATATAACTTACATATTTTATACAAAATACTACCCTTTACTTGATAAATTATTTAAGATTTTAAACCAAAACTGAGCGAATATTATAACGATTATCGAGTTTGAAAATAGATCTGTTGTCTACCAGACCAAAAACAGGAAACTACTTATTTGCGGATAACATCCCTATGTTTTCTTACTGATAACGTTACTTCTTTTATCTAGTTTAAGGTATAAAAATTATTTCATTTACTTAATTAGCAATACCATATAATGAACGAGTATATTCACACATTTAAATTTGCATTTTAAGCCACGATGAATACATAATAAAACATTACTTGTATACTTTTACATAAAAATTGAAAATACATTTATACTTAACGAAATCACCCACTGTATAATAAAAGATACTTTGCTAAATTATTTATGTTTAACATACAGACTAATTTCTGTATACGATATATAACACGTGACGCTATTTTTAATTATTTTAAGCATGCGCGCCCTCTACAATTAAATAAATATTCATGAAAAGTTTTATTTGAAATAATATTCATACTGTTTCTGTGCCGTTAAGACGTTCTAATTTTTTCTACGTTTAAGTGATCTGCGATTTTAATTGATTTAAATTAAATAAGTACAATGCAAGACATGGTGTTAGACGAACCAACCAAGATAAGAAAAGCCTTGACATCGGAGTTTAAGGAGCAAATAGACTGTACTATTTTAATGAAACCTGTTTTGAATAAGGAACCGATGGCCTCTTCATCAGATCAAGTCGATCAAAAGTTACCTTTTACATGTGATACATGTAAAAAAGTATTTACTAAAAAATATATGTTATTAAGACATATGAACTTACATTTAGAAAAAAAACCCTCTAAGTGTGATAATCTGTTTACTACAAAGAGCGCTTTACAGGATGATATGCTAATTAATCCCAAGACATCTGCCACATATAAATGTGAGAAATGCAGTAAGACTTTCTCACGAAAAAATGTGTTAGTTAGACACATGAAATTTCACTTAGAAAAGAAACCTTTTAATTGTAAAATGTGTTCGAAATCATTTGTGCAGAAAAGCGACTTACAAAAGCATAACTTAGTACATTCTAAACAAGGCGTTATGCATAAATGTAATGAATGTGATAAAAAGTTTTTACGGGAAAAAAATTTAATAAATCATACTATGATTCATAACACCCCTCAGCAAAAGAAAAGGAATATTGAACCGTTTACCGGACACTATAAATGTGTCGATTGTTCTGAAATATTTAATCACAGATTTGACTTAGTGAAGCATAGAAAAATTCATCTCTCGCCCAAAGAACATATATCTGAACAGCGTACTGAACTTTTAAACCATTTACAGAATTTATTACTACGTATAGACACTTTACAAAATGCTATAAAAAATAAAACTATTCCTTTTTGAAATATTGACTTTACCAATTTACTTGAACTATACAACTTCTTGTATATACTAATGTATGTGTTTAAATAATTAAATAAATAATAGATAAGTGAAAAAGCTTTTATGTTTTATTTTTCAATATGATTATATTATATCACTATTATGTGAATGAATGGACTTGTAAATTTAAACCCTATGTATAAAAATAAATTTCTTGCACTTTTACATGAAGTAAAAATTTAATACAAATATATTTCAGATTTTTTAAATATATTATTGATTCACATATGATAGTTAAATTAATATGCTATTAAACATATAATTTTGTATAATCTATATTATTAATTTTCTTTAACACATATTACTTTTTTACAATAAATCGATTTAACTAATTATACATTTGTGTAATTAAACAAACTTATTTTACTAAATATACGTATCGATAATTAATTTTTATTATTTACATACACATGATTATACTTTTTATCGTACGCGATTAACTATTTATACATTTAATAAGCGTTGCCATACCCGCTTTTATAAATAATTAGATATTATAAAGCATACGGATTTCACATAAACAAGCAATATTCATTAAATGAACAATTTGAATCTTTAAGCTATAACGTCATATTTACTTTTAAACTTGCTTTTAACTGTAACCATCACTCTTTTTTAACCTATGTTAGTAACTTTTTAGATATAATATAATCAGTTTACTGTTGACTTTTGTCGTGACTGAACCTTTTACTGTTTGTTATTTAAAAAATGGCTTGTGAATTAGATGGGATTAAACGGTCGTGTGAAGAAATGGCTTCTTCAACAAAGTTTCAACGTTTAGATAAACCTATGGAAAATTCTGATTTTTATAAAAATGAATTTTTACCCAAATCAAGCAGGGCGGTCGCTCTGCCATGCCAAGCTTAAAAAAAAAAAAAAACGCCACACAAACAACGCCAAGAACTGGAATAAAGACCGCTAATGCTTATATACAGAAAGCAACTTTGCAATGTTAAATCGACAAAACATGCCAGATTAAAATATCAGATATCAAACAAACCAAGCGTCGTAGAAAAAAAAAACGAAAACTAGAAGAATCTAAGGAAGAATTTCTTCAATTTAAGACCAAACTCATCTTCATAAGTGATTTATAAACAGAGATATAGCTTTTTTTTAAAACGTCGTGTTACTTAAAATGATCACTATTTTCTTCGTCAAACTTTTTTTTTCAAACAAGCTACAGGCCTTAATATTGGGCAGAATAAAAAAAGGATTGCATTTTTGGACAAGTAATTACGTAATCTATGTGCTTTTATAAAATTCAGTGTAAAAAAAAATATTTTCTATCCTTAATTAGCAAAAAACTGTTAATTAACTTGGCGATTAAAAAATTATGCCAAAACAGAGATAAAACCCGCCAACGACCATGTACCATCTGTATTAAAATAGCACAAATCAGTTACAGGTTATAATATAACCACATCAAATTTCATCTGCAAGTCAGCCATTTTCTTCTGAAAATATTTTTTTTTTAAATAAAACTTCACAATTATAAGAACACATATTTTATCAAATAATTAAATATGACTGCAAACTGTGGCAGATGATTGTTTCTAACATGAATAAGTATGAGAAATTGCCGGTTACGGATATGGATCTGGGTAGCTCAGTCGCAGAGCGTCGGCATGGTACGCATAAGGTCCCAGGTTCGAGTCCAGGCCCAGGTCAATTTTTCACTCATGTTTGTTTAGTGTATTTAATTGTCTGATAAAATGCGTGTTCTTATAAATATTGTAAAATAAAGTAATCAGACGTAGTGTTTATGCTTTAAATATATATAATTTACGTTTTTTGAAAGATCTTTAAAAATAAATTAGTTTTTGAGGGAAGATGTACCTCCTAAAATGTATACATTAAGAGTTATCGCCATTTAAAATTTCTTTCCAAACGTAAACAAAAATTTTGAAATGAATTAAATGTGATTCATTTATTTCTAAAAATAAAAAAACACGGTAAAGGACAGGCATTTCGTTCGCAGGAATACCTTTCACGTCATCTACTATATATACGAGGCTAGCGAAAAAGAAAGGCTACCGCGGTGCTTTACGCGTATCTTTTTTTACAGACCGCGGGAATCACGTGAGGCTCGAATCCACCAATGCAGGTGTACGAAAAGAGCATCACGTCACTCTAGCGGTCTGTAAAAAAAAAGATAAGTGGAACGCACCGCGGTAGCCTGTCTTTTTCGTTAGCCTCGCTATATATATAAAACACAAACGGAAATTTCGTTCCGTTCCTTTATAACTCGAGATCTGCTGAATGGAATTTGATGGAACTTGCACTGTTCGAGAGATAATTTTTCAGGGAAGGTTTTAGTATGTAACACAACGTTCTACGTATATTAGCTATCGAATTATGATAGAAAGTTCTGTTATTTTGGCCGAAAAGGTTACCATTGCTAATTTTTTGGCGATCATTACTGTTGCAGAAAGAAATGAAAAGGCTATACATCTCGAAAAATAAAAGAAAAACTGTTACTAATTTTATTTAAAAAAAAAAAAAGAAAGAAAGAAAGGAAAAAAAAAGAGTTTTGATGAGAGAATATTATAAAACGAAAATATTTAATTTAAACATGATTAGAAATGTTCATAATGCTTAAAACATTATTCAAGGGGCAAGATTTCTATTGAAACAAATTTGGTGATTTATCTTTTGTTTTTGGCGATTTTGATTTTACTTTTGACCCCAAACAATTTGATTTTAAGCCAAAAAGTGTCTTTTTTTGTTGCAGAAAGAATTGAAATGGCTATACATCTGGAAAAATAAAAGAAAAAACTGTTACTAATTTTATTTTTTTTTTAAAGAAAGAAAAGAAAAAAAAGAAAAACAGTTTAGATGAGAGATTTTAGGCCAAAAGGTGTTTTTTTTTCAAGTGTACGACTGCATTTTCGCAGTATTATTTTTTTTGGTACTTTTTGGTTAGCCGGGCGCCAGTGATATATATATATATATACACACACATATATACACATATATCTACACAAATACATGTATATACATACATATATATATATACATTTATATGTATGAATATATATATATGTGTGTGTGTGTGTGTGTGTGTGTTCATATATCACTGGTGCCCGGCTAACCGAAAAGTACCTTTTTTTATTCAAATGCAAACTATATTAATGGCAATATACTTCTATTTACTTCTACATATAAGGAATTTCGTTCCGGCTGCTTATAACTCGAGTTCTGCTGAATGCATTTTCGTAGAACTTAAACTAAGATAATTTTTAAGGGAAGGTTTTAATGTATAACATATCGTTCTACGTAGCTTAGTTATATAATTATTCTGGGAAGTTCTATAATCAGATCAATCCGATTATGAAAGATTAGCCTTTTTAAAAGATTTTGCCGAATGTATTTCGATGGAACCTATACTGTTAAATAATTTTCTAGGGAACGTTTTATTATATAACGTTGCTTAGTTCTAGAATTATAGGGGGAAATTCGAAAATCGGGTGACCATTTTTTTTATCAAATAATAGCCTTTTCAATATTTGATTCCGATTATGAAAGATTAGCCTTCTAAAAAAGTTCTACTGAACGGATTTTGATGAGAATTGTATTGTTAGTTAGATGCTATTTCAGAAATGGTGTTAATGTACTATATATTGTCCTACGTTGCTTAGTCCAACAGTTATGTGTGAAGGTTATATAGTCAAGTGAACCCGATTCCGAAATATTAGCCTTTTTGATAGTTTTTACTGGGCGTATTTTTTGCGACTTGCATTGTTAAGTAGATAATTTGTAAGGATTGTTTTAGTATATTTTATATCATTTTGTTGTTTTAGAATTATGTGGAAAAGTTCAATAATCAGATTATCAAAGATTAGCCTTTATAAAAACTTCTTCTGAATGGATTTTGTTAGTTAATTTGTTTGCATTGTTATTTCGATAATTTTTAGTGATGGTTTTAGTATATTGCATATAGTTTTATCATTCTTTAGCAAACCCTAACTGTAAATGACCAAATAAAAGAGTTGGTCCTTAACAGCTAAAATTTTGACTGCACATTAGAAAATATAATAGCGCAATCGCGTCATTTTTCAGTAATGTGGAAATAATATTCCACGTAAATATACAGATTGCTTTCAAATACAAGGTCAAATTAAACGATATATTTCGTTTGATTCAGGCTTCATTTGTAGAAACCGACCAGCGCAGCGGGCGTAGCTTGCTAGTTTTCCTATAAATTAATGAAATCCAGTTGTTAAATTATTTTTGTTTTATTAGTGAAGTTTCCATTTAAATTTATTGTAACAGTACAATGTTTAATTGAATAAAATAAGGTAAATCTAAGAAATTGCTAAGAAATTCCAAACATGCACAGGGCAACGCAAAAAAAAATAAAATAATAATAAACAAAAAATAAAATCGATAAACTTTAATGTTTAAACTTACAAACACATTGGAATGTATTTATAATATATAAAATAACCTTATAAAATGTTGGTTGGTTTGTTGGTTTTATAAACTTGCAAAGCAAAGCGTATCTTACCAATTTGCATACAAGAGATTTTGTAACATAAATTATATAATACAGCAAATTTTAACTTACCAAGTGAGGTTTAAGGATACTGTAATAGAATTTTTAATTGTATACTTTAAAAAAGAAAGTTTAACTTACCATTATGTTTATGCTCGGATTCGAACTGTCAAACTTTTGGCTAGCTTTCCAATGCGCTCCCAATTACGCTACGATGGCTCCGTACAATTAATATAAATAATGAAACCTAACACAATGTTACTTTTTTTTCCTAAGATTTTCAAGTTAATAAAACAGGATATGACGACATTTATAGAATAACATCCTGTTTTACAACGATAAGAATAGCAATATAAGAAGCTTGTACACCATAATGAATTTACTGTTTAAAGTTTTGACTTAAACGATTATTCTTCTAATTACTTAAAACCTTGCTGTATATTTGCTTGATCACCTATCTGTTTACCCTGCTTTTTGGATACTTCTAAACCTGAAAATGACTACTTCGCTTAACACATCTTACTATGAAATTTCAGAAATCAGCGAATTTAGTAGAATATTTCAGTATTTTGACGTTTTTACCCCATACCATTGGGACTTAGGGGAGGATACGATTGTCGAAGTGCAAATGAATAAGGACTGTGAGTTAAACGTTCACATTCAAAAATATAAAGAATTTGAGAATAGTGGTAAAATGTACCCTACAAATGAAGGAATTACAATATCGTGCGCAACCTTTGATAAATTTGAAACGAGAATGGCAAAATTTAATTTTGACTCTGCAGAAAAAGAAACATTCGTATCTAACAACGACTTACTAACGATTTATGTGGATAAGGAATCATGCATACTGCAAAAACTATTGAAACCTGATTGTTTACTACTTACAAAAGAACAATTTCTCAAACTAGAGAAAAACTGTATTGAAATTAGCGAATGTCTTATTCAAACTTTTTTAACAAAACTTTTACCTGTTTATGTTTTAAAAAACGTAAAAATATGTAAATGTTCTCACTTTACAGAGGAAGAGGCGATGGACTATTTTTTAGAATGCTTCGATCATGAATTAGAGAGATCAGTATATCGCACGTTTGACTGTTATTTATGTTCAATCGACCAACCAGTAGAAATGGATCATGAATGTATGAGATATAATTTAAGAAAACAGTTTAACTGGTGCGCAGACAGTGCTTTGTTAAATTTCAACATTAAGGAATTTGTGAAAAACCTGCTAGAGAAATGTACATGTAATTATACTTATTTATTTTTGAATCTATGAATGTAGACTTTTATAATAAGCATTTGAGCAATGTATTTATAAATTAACGTAGAAATGTTTTATATTTAATAAATATTTGTTTAGTTTTTCATCATGTGTCTGTTTTTTATTTATGTATAAGGAATAAATAAGTTTAGTTTTCGAAAAGTTTTACAATTTTTATTCAGAAAATGTAGAAACTTGTTTTATTTTTCTACAAAAATTAAGGATTTTATACTATTTCATTAAACATGTGTACTATTATTATAATATAACTTACATATTTTATACAAAATACTACCCTTTACTTGATAAATTATTTAAGATTTTAAACCAAAACTGAGCGAATATTATAACGATTATCGAGTTTGAAAATAGATCTGTTGTCTACCAGACCAAAAACAGGAAACTACTTATTTGCGGATAACATCCCTATGTTTTCTTACTGATAACGTTACTTCTTTTATCTAGTTTAAGGTATAAAAATTATTTCATTTACTTAATTAGCAATACCATATAATGAACGAGTATATTCACACATTTAAATTTGCATTTTAAGCCACGATGAATACATAATAAAACATTACTTGTATACTTTTACATAAAAATTGAAAATACATTTATACTTAACGAAATCACCCACTGTATAATAAAAGATACTTTGCTAAATTATTTATGTTTAACATACAGACTAATTTCTGTATACGATATATAACACGTGACGCTATTTTTAATTATTTTAAGCATGCGCGCCCTCTACAATTAAATAAATATTCATGAAAAGTTTTATTTGAAATAATATTCATACTGTTTCTGTGCCGTTAAGACGTTCTAATTTTTTCTACGTTTAAGTGATCTGCGATTTTAATTGATTTAAATTAAATAAGTACAATGCAAGACATGGTGTTAGACGAACCAACCAAGATAAGAAAAGCCTTGACATCGGAGTTTAAGGAGCAAATAGACTGTACTATTTTAATGAAACCTGTTTTGAATAAGGAACCGATGGCCTCTTCATCAGATCAAGTCGATCAAAAGTTACCTTTTACATGTGATACATGTAAAAAAGTATTTACTAAAAAATATATGTTATTAAGACATATGAACTTACATTTAGAAAAAAAACCCTCTAAGTGTGATAATCTGTTTACTACAAAGAGCGCTTTACAGGATGATATGCTAATTAATCCCAAGACATCTGCCACATATAAATGTGAGAAATGCAGTAAGACTTTCTCACGAAAAAATGTGTTAGTTAGACACATGAAATTTCACTTAGAAAAGAAACCTTTTAATTGTAAAATGTGTTCGAAATCATTTGTGCAGAAAAGCGACTTACAAAAGCATAACTTAGTACATTCTAAACAAGGCGTTATGCATAAATGTAATGAATGTGATAAAAAGTTTTTACGGGAAAAAAATTTAATAAATCATACTATGATTCATAACACCCCTCAGCAAAAGAAAAGGAATATTGAACCGTTTACCGGACACTATAAATGTGTCGATTGTTCTGAAATATTTAATCACAGATTTGACTTAGTGAAGCATAGAAAAATTCATCTCTCGCCCAAAGAACATATATCTGAACAGCGTACTGAACTTTTAAACCATTTACAGAATTTATTACTACGTATAGACACTTTACAAAATGCTATAAAAAATAAAACTATTCCTTTTTGAAATATTGACTTTACCAATTTACTTGAACTATACAACTTCTTGTATATACTAATGTATGTGTTTAAATAATTAAATAAATAATAGATAAGTGAAAAAGCTTTTATGTTTTATTTTTCAATATGATTATATTATATCACTATTATGTGAATGAATGGACTTGTAAATTTAAACCCTATGTATAAAAATAAATTTCTTGCACTTTTACATGAAGTAAAAATTTAATACAAATATATTTCAGATTTTTTAAATATATTATTGATTCACATATGATAGTTAAATTAATATGCTATTAAACATATAATTTTGTATAATCTATATTATTAATTTTCTTTAACACATATTACTTTTTTACAATAAATCGATTTAACTAATTATACATTTGTGTAATTAAACAAACTTATTTTACTAAATATACGTATCGATAATTAATCTTTATTATTTACATACACATGATTATACTTTTTATCGTACGCGATTAACTATTTATACATTTAATAAGCGTTGCCATACCCGCTTTTATAAATAATTAGATATTATAAAGCATACGGATTTCACATAAACAAGCAATATTCATTAAATGAACAATTTGAATCTTTAAGCTATAACGTCATATTTACTTTTAAACTTGCTTTTAACTGTAACCATCACTCTTTTTTAACCTATGTTAGTAACTTTTTAGATATAATATAATCAGTTTACTGTTGACTTTTGTCGTGACTGAACCTTTTACTGTTTGTTATTTAAAAAATGGCTTGTGAATTAGATGGGATTAAACGGTCGTGTGAAGAAATGGCTTCTTCAACAAAGTTTCAACGTTTAGATAAACCTATGGAAAATTCTGATTTTTATAAAAATGAATTTTTACCCAAATCAAGCAGGGCGGTCGCTCTGCCATGCCAAGCTTAAAAAAAAAAAAAAACGCCACACAAACAACGCCAAGAACTGGAATAAAGACCGCTAATGCTTATATACAGAAAGCAACTTTGCAATGTTAAATCGACAAAACATGCCAGATTAAAATATCAGATATCAAACAAACCAAGCGTCGTAGAAAAAAAAAACGAAAACTAGAAGAATCTAAGGAAGAATTTCTTCAATTTAAGACCAAACTCATCTTCATAAGTGATTTATAAACAGAGATATAGCTTTTTTTTAAAACGTCGTGTTACTTAAAATGATCACTATTTTCTTCGTCAAACTTTTTTTTTCAAACAAGCTACAGGCCTTAATATTGGGCAGAATAAAAAAAGGATTGCATTTTTGGACAAGTAATTACGTAATCTATGTGCTTTTATAAAATTCAGTGTAAAAAAAAATATTTTCTATCCTTAATTAGCAAAAAACTGTTAATTAACTTGGCGATTAAAAAATTATGCCAAAACAGAGATAAAACCCGCCAACGACCATGTACCATCTGTATTAAAATAGCACAAATCAGTTACAGGTTATAATATAACCACATCAAATTTCATCTGCAAGTCAGCCATTTTCTTCTGAAAATATTTTTTTTTTAAATAAAACTTCACAATTATAAGAACACATATTTTATCAAATAATTAAATATGACTGCAAACTGTGGCAGATGATTGTTTCTAACATGAATAAGTATGAGAAATTGCCGGTTACGGATATGGATCTGGGTAGCTCAGTCGCAGAGCGTCGGCATGGTACGCATAAGGTCCCAGGTTCGAGTCCAGGCCCAGGTCAATTTTTCACTCATGTTTGTTTAGTGTATTTAATTGTCTGATAAAATGCGTGTTCTTATAAATATTGTAAAATAAAGTAATCAGACGTAGTGTTTATGCTTTAAATATATATAATTTACGTTTTTTGAAAGATCTTTAAAAATAAATTAGTTTTTGAGGGAAGATGTACCTCCTAAAATGTATACATTAAGAGTTATCGCCATTTAAAATTTCTTTCCAAACGTAAACAAAAATTTTGAAATGAATTAAATGTGATTCATTTATTTCTAAAAATAAAAAAACACGGTAAAGGACAGGCATTTCGTTCGCAGGAATACCTTTCACGTCATCTACTATATATACGAGGCTAGCGAAAAAGAAAGGCTACCGCGGTGCTTTACGCGTATCTTTTTTTACAGACCGCGGGAATCACGTGAGGCTCGAATCCACCAATGCAGGTGTACGAAAAGAGCATCACGTCACTCTAGCGGTCTGTAAAAAAAAAGATAAGTGGAACGCACCGCGGTAGCCTGTCTTTTTCGTTAGCCTCGCTATATATATAAAACACAAACGGAAATTTCGTTCCGTTCCTTTATAACTCGAGATCTGCTGAATGGAATTTGATGGAACTTGCACTGTTCGAGAGATAATTTTTCAGGGAAGGTTTTAGTATGTAACACAACGTTCTACGTATATTAGCTATCGAATTATGATAGAAAGTTCTGTTATTTTGGCCGAAAAGGTTACCATTGCTAATTTTTTGGCGATCATTACTGTTGCAGAAAGAAATGAAAAGGCTATACATCTCGAAAAATAAAAGAAAAACTGTTACTAATTTTATTTAAAAAAAAAAAAAAGAAAGAAAGAAAGGAAAAAAAAAGAGTTTTGATGAGAGAATATTATAAAACGAAAATATTTAATTTAAACATGATTAGAAATGTTCATAATGCTTAAAACATTATTCAAGGGGCAAGATTTCTATTGAAACAAATTTGGTGATTTATCTTTTGTTTTTGGCGATTTTGATTTTACTTTTGACCCCAAACAATTTGATTTTAAGCCAAAAAGTGTCTTTTTTTGTTGCAGAAAGAATTGAAATGGCTATACATCTGGAAAAATAAAAGAAAAAACTGTTACTAATTTTATTTTTTTTTTAAAGAAAGAAAAGAAAAAAAAGAAAAACAGTTTAGATGAGAGATTTTAGGCCAAAAGGTGTTTTTTTTTCAAGTGTACGACTGCATTTTCGCAGTATTATTTTTTTTGGTACTTTTTGGTTAGCCGGGCGCCAGTGATATATATATATATATATACACACACATATATACACATATATCTACACAAATACATGTATATACATACATATATATATATACATTTATATGTATGAATATATATATATGTGTGTGTGTGTGTGTGTGTGTGTTCATATATCACTGGTGCCCGGCTAACCGAAAAGTACCTTTTTTTATTCAAATGCAAACTATATTAATGGCAATATACTTCTATTTACTTCTACATATAAGGAATTTCGTTCCGGCTGCTTATAACTCGAGTTCTGCTGAATGCATTTTCGTAGAACTTAAACTAAGATAATTTTTAAGGGAAGGTTTTAATGTATAACATATCGTTCTACGTAGCTTAGTTATATAATTATTCTGGGAAGTTCTATAATCAGATCAATCCGATTATGAAAGATTAGCCTTTTTAAAAGATTTTGCCGAATGTATTTCGATGGAACCTATACTGTTAAATAATTTTCTAGGGAACGTTTTATTATATAACGTTGCTTAGTTCTAGAATTATAGGGGGAAATTCGAAAATCGGGTGACCATTTTTTTTATCAAATAATAGCCTTTTCAATATTTG
Source organism: Maratus michaelseni (assembly GCA_963931845.1). NCBI lineage: Eukaryota > Metazoa > Arthropoda > Arachnida > Araneae > Salticidae > Maratus > Maratus michaelseni. The sequence continues at coordinate 96,962,941 of OZ007591.1, forward strand.
ATTCCGATTATGAAAGATTAGCCTTCTAAAAAAGTTCTACTGAACGGATTTTGATGAGAATTGTATTGTTAGTTAGATGCTATTTCAGAAATGGTGTTAATGTACTATATATTGTCCTACGTTGCTTAGTCCAACAGTTATGTGTGAAGGTTATATAGTCAAGTGAACCCGATTCCGAAATATTAGCCTTTTTGATAGTTTTTACTGGGCGTATTTTTTGCGACTTGCATTGTTAAGTAGATAATTTGTAAGGATTGTTTTAGTATATTTTATATCATTTTGTTGTTTTAGAATTATGTGGAAAAGTTCAATAATCAGATTATCAAAGATTAGCCTTTATAAAAACTTCTTCTGAATGGATTTTGTTAGTTAATTTGTTTGCATTGTTATTTCGATAATTTTTAGTGATGGTTTTAGTATATTGCATATAGTTTTATCATTCTTTAGCAAACCCTAACTGTAAATGACCAAATAAAAGAGTTGGTCCTTAACAGCTAAAATTTTGACTGCACATTAGAAAATATAATAGCGCAATCGCGTCATTTTTCAGTAATGTGGAAATAATATTCCACGTAAATATACAGATTGCTTTCAAATACAAGGTCAAATTAAACGATATATTTCGTTTGATTCAGGCTTCATTTGTAGAAACCGACCAGCGCAGCGGGCGTAGCTTGCTAGTTTTCCTATAAATTAATGAAATCCAGTTGTTAAATTATTTTTGTTTTATTAGTGAAGTTTCCATTTAAATTTATTGTAACAGTACAATGTTTAATTGAATAAAATAAGGTAAATCTAAGAAATTGCTAAGAAATTCCAAACATGCACAGGGCAACGCAAAAAAAAATAAAATAATAATAAACAAAAAATAAAATATAGATAAATAAATAAATAAATAAATAAAAATCAGCTTTCAGAAATTCTAAAAATTGTTCCGCTATTCATATTATGTATCTTCGGGGTCCATCCTCCCACTTTCAGCCCTCCCACCCAAAGGGGGCACTTTTCTAAATTTTGCCGACACCTCTCATGTGATATATCGTTGGAAAAGTCTGTGAACGCTTAATCATAATATGCAGGGGGGGGGGGCATTTTCTAAATTTTGCACATACCACTCATGTGATACATCGTTGGAAAGGTCTGTGACCGCTTATTCCTATTATGCATCTCCGGTGTTCATCCCCCCTTTTGCCCCCCAAGCGCGATTAGCTTTCACCACCAGGGGACGCTTTTCTATACCTGTTCCTACGAGTCGGATCACGACGGGGTATGGCTCATTCGACTCGACATCAATAGAGCTTTCCGATTTTAGTTCGTTTTTTCACCACCAGGGGACACTTTCTATCTCTGGTTCTATGGGCTAGATCACGACGGGGTACAGTTCATTCGACTCGACATCTATAGCCTTAACGATTTCAGTGCCCGAGGTTCATACAGAACAGATTGCGCTACCTGGTGGTGGAAGATGGAACTTGAGCGTGCGCAGCACGACTGCTATACGGTGCCGAAGGCAGCGGGGACCCGTGTCGGAAGTTAGTTTGGTTAGAGGTTTATACTATTCGATGTGCAAATTAAGGGATTATCCGGTGCCGAAGGCAGCGGAGAACCAGGTCGGAGGTTCGTTCGGTTCGAGGTTTTACAAGATTCGAGGCCCCGATATAAATTAGGGGTCCGCTAGCGGGCGAAGCCAGCTAGTGCTAATAATAAAAGAGCGTGATATCACGTTTGATTTCAAATGCAGCGCTGACACGCTATGTACGTATTGCATTTTTATTCATTTCATCGATAAGTCAGTGATATTTTTTAACGGGGGATAACAAGTATTATAACAAGCCACATTTAGTATGTTGTTATTAGTTTAATTTAAAAATCTACTGGTATTTCTAGTTAACCTTTTAAACAATGACTGAAAGTAAAATGTAATTTTAAATTATTTCTCATGTTTAGATTATTTAAATTATGTTTATTCTGTTTAAAAAAAAAAGAAATGATATCTACAAAAACAACTTTTCAAAAGTAAAAAAAAAGCCAAGCGTAAAAAAAAAAGTTGTGGCTAAAAAATGGTGTGATATCAAATTTCCAAGCTATTATATTACTTTTTAAACTTTTTTCCATTAAATAAGTTATCATATATATAAGTCGAGTGCCTACGTATATGTTAATAGAAATCGTTTTCTCCTGTACTAAATACATCCTAACGAGTTTCTGAAAATTCAATTTTTTTCAAATTATGCATGATGGGCTTGGCGGCCATCTTTTCATATTTCTAAGCACCCAAATTTCTAAAGAAAAAGCGTAATATGTTTGCAATGTAATATGTTTATAACAATTTCGAACTTCAGATTTTAACTACGGACAGATAAATTAGATAAGACTGATATTTTGAGAAATTGATTTTTACTAGTTTGAAATTATTAATTACTGTAAAAAATAAATCATAAGATGAATCTTTAAGATAAGTCATCATTATCTTAAGACACAATTTTCAGATCATACAAATCTATAAATGAAACGCTTAAAATATTTGCTTAAATAACAATTTTGAACTTCGGATTTTAACTACGGATTTGGATGCTTAGAATTTTGTGAATAATATGCAAAGATGGCCGCCAAGCCCATCATGCATAATTTCAAAAAAATTGAATTTTCAGAAACTCGTTAGGATGTATTTAGTACAGGAGAAAACGATTTCTATTAACATATACGTAGGCACTCGACTTATATATATGATAACTTATTTAATGGAAAAAAGTTAAAAAAGTAATATAATAGCTTGGAAATTTGATATCACACCATTTTTTAGCCACAACTTTTTTTTTTACGCTTGGCTTTTTTTTTACTTTTGAAAAGTTGTTTTTGTAGATCTAATATACAGGAGAACTATGAAACACTATCACCTACCATGGACTTGTATGCAGCAGAACCTAAGATTACCAAAGATTCTACAACACCAATATTTACTAACTGTGATAATGACGAAACGTCTTTCCCCGACACCTGTTGTGAGTCTACCTCTGCTAAAAGCTTTTTGGATACAATGTTTAAGGATCTAGATTTTAAAAATTTGGAAACATATCTTACCTCACAGCCTACAAGTGGTTTAATTTCTTCAAATGAACCATCAACTAGCATTACACATAGTAGTGAACAATTATATAACATATCCCCTCCCATCGCATGTGTGAATAACATTTCCAAAACCAAACGTGGTAAATCTCGCATTTTTGTCATGTTTCGGATTAAACTTGCTGATTTTATATTTTTAACTTTAAAACGACATTATAAACAGTTTTATGTACATATTGAAGAGATCAAGCACAATGCATTTACAAATGAAGAAATTTCATCAACAAATAGAATTTTCATGGATACTTCAACATGGTATGAATTCCAATATAAAATTTTTGGATTTAATTTAAAATATAAAAGTTCATCGCTTATTGCTAACAATACAGTATTAGTGTTAAATTATAATAATTCTATTATGCAAATAAAAAATTTAAAGAATTATACACATTGTGTTTTAAACGATTTTCAGTTAGAAAATTTAAAAGAAAAAGCTATTGATTTTAATAGCAATCTTATTAAACACTTGTATACAGTTCATCTACCGCAGTTAATTAAGCAAAAATGCACACTCGTTAATTTACCTTCTGAAATCGAGCGTGTTTTACTAACGAAACTTATCTCTTCTATTGAGGATAATGTACTGACAATATTAAAACAAATTTATGAATGTGTAGGATGTATATTTAGACACCAATCCCAAAGTTTACATACATGTTTCACCTTTAATAAACGTGAAAGATTTAATCACTTAGAGGATATGATTTTAATGCTTGTAAATTTTGATTATGTTATTTCAAGGTTTTTAAACGGAGTTGAATGTATCAGTGAAAACTTTTTACGTAACATTAATGTGGAATTTATTCGAAATGTATTATTTAAGTCCTGAAAATAAAATATTTTGCTTTAAATCTGTGTGTTTATTAATATTGTTTAACTTGCAATTTAAGATTAATAATTTCTCTTATATGTTTATAACAGAAACATTATAACATAGTATGTATACTAAATGTTAGTAACATACTACACATGTTAGTAAATGTATTTTTGAACTATTATAAATGTTTTTAAAATTTTACAAGATAACAAAATTATTTTTCAGTTAAAAAAGTTTTACAAATTTACAATTTTAAATTTAAAACTTAATAAAAGTATTTCATACTTTATCAATGTTGATTCGTCTTGTATGTTAATATTATATAATGGTAACATACTATATAGTTGTTATGTTACTACATATACTTATAAAAATAATTTAAACATGTTATATTATTGTAAAAGTTTTTAAAAAAATTACAAACTAACTTAATTAAATTAAAAAATTATAAGTAAACAAAATAATTATTTTTTTAATTAAAATAAATTAACAAAAATGAAAAGTTATCAAAATTATTTTATAAATGTTTTAAAATACTTAATTTTAATAAATTGTGTCTATGTATACATATATATTATATATATATACCTATATACATGTGGAACTTTAGTTAAGTAATCGAAATTCTCAAACTTTGTCATTAGAAACCCTATATTCTGATAATTAATAACAATTAGCTTTAAATTAAAGAAATAGATTAATTTATACTTACAAATATAACCCACTTATAATAGCACGTCCATCTTACATAGTTACTTCAGACATTATGCTTGTTACTATCCTAGCAACAGGATGTTTTTGTCGTACCACGTGATTTCCTTTAAAGTCACGTGATCATGAAGATAAGAATTAAACACAACGTGTTTGACATTTTCACTTCTGCTATAGAAGAGGCTTGTTTGGTAAGTTATAATGTCCTGTATTCTTTATTTTACACTTTATTTTACAATTTATTAAGAAGATCTAATTTAAATAACGTTTATATTGCAATCGTAAGGTAAAAGCACTAAATTATTGTTTTAAAAGCCTTTTATTTTGTAATTCTATCGACAATAAGATGATGTAATACATTTAAAATCTTACTACTGGGTTTTATTTTAGCATAAACATTATTTATTCAACTGGCTATTGCTTTTAGAAGTAACTTAATTTTCTTACACAAGCGGAAAATAATATTTCTTCATTAATATATCATGTTTACAAAATTTTTAAGTTATATATAATATAACTTGTAAATACATAGTATATTTTTATACTATAAGTATCTATAAGTATATGTATACTTACATGTTATTTAAGTATATATGTATACTTATGGATTTGGTATATAAATATACTATGTATTTACAAGTTATATTATATATAACTTAAAAATTTTGTAAACATGATATATTAATGAAGAAATATTATTTTCCGCTTCTGTAAGAAAATTAAGTTACTTCTAAAAGCAATAGCCAGTTGAATAAATAATGTTTATGCTAAAATAAAACCCAATAGTAAGATTTTAAATGTATTACATCATCTTATTGTCGATAGAATTACAAAATAAAAGGCTTTTAAAACAATAATTTAGTGCTTTTACCTTACGCTTGCAATATAAACGTTATTTAAATTAGATCTTCTTAATAAATTGTAAAATAAAGTGTAAAATAAAGAATACAGGACATTATAACTTACCAAACAAGCCTCTTCTATAGCAGAAGTGAAAATGTCAAACACGTTGTGTTTAATTCTTATCTTCATGATCACGTGACTTTAAAGGAAATCACGTGGTACGACAAAAACATCCTGTTGCTAGGATAGTAACAAGCATAATGTCTGAAGTAACTATGTAAGATGGACGTGCTATTATAAGTGGGTTATATTTGTAAGTATAAATTAATCTATTTCTTTAATTTAAAGCTAATTGTTATTAATTATCAGAATATAGGGTTTCTAATGACAAAGTTTGAGAATTTCGATTACTTAACTAAAGTTCCACATGTATATAGGTATATATATATAATATATATGTATACATAGACACAATTTATTAAAATTAAGTATTTTAAAACATTTATAAAATAATTTTGATAACTTTTCATTTTTGTTAATTTATTTTAATTAAAAAAATAATTATTTTGTTTACTTATAATTTTTTAATTTAATTAAGTTAGTTTGTAATTTTTTTAAAAACTTTTACAATAATATAACATGTTTAAATTATTTTTATAAGTATATGTAGTAACATAACAACTATATAGTATGTTACCATTATATAATATTAACATACAAGACGAATCAACATTGATAAAGTATGAAATACTTTTATTAAGTTTTAAATTTAAAATTGTAAATTTGTAAAACTTTTTTAACTGAAAAATAATTTTGTTATCTTGTAAAATTTTAAAAACATTTATAATAGTTCAAAAATACATTTACTAACATGTGTAGTATGTTACTAACATTTAGTATACATACTATGTTATAATGTTTCTGTTATAAACATATAAGAGAAATTATTAATCTTAAATTGCAAGTTAAACAATATTAATAAACACACAGATTTAAAGCAAAATATTTTATTTTCAGGACTTAAATAATACATTTCGAATAAATTCCACATTAATGTTACGTAAAAAGTTTTCACTGATACATTCAACTCCGTTTAAAAACCTTGAAATAACATAATCAAAATTTACAAGCATTAAAATCATATCCTCTAAGTGATTAAATCTTTCACGTTTATTAAAGGTGAAACATGTATGTAAACTTTGGGATTGGTGTCTAAATATACATCCTACACATTCATAAATTTGTTTTAATATTGTCAGTACATTATCCTCAATAGAAGAGATAAGTTTCGTTAGTAAAACACGCTCGATTTCAGAAGGTAAATTAACGAGTGTGCATTTTTGCTTAATTAACTGCGGTAGATGAACTGTATACAAGTGTTTAATAAGATTGCTATTAAAATCAATAGCTTTTTCTTTTAAATTTTCTAACTGAAAATCGTTTAAAACACAATGTGTATAATTCTTTAAATTTTTTATTTGCATAATAGAATTATTATAATTTAACACTAATACTGTATTGTTAGCAATAAGCGATGAACTTTTATATTTTAAATTAAATCCAAAAATTTTATATTGGAATTCATACCATGTTGAAATATCCATGAAAATTCTATTTGTTGATGAAATTTCTTCATTTGTAAATGCATTGTGTTTGATCTCTTCAATATGTACATAAAACTGTTTATAATGTCGTTTTAAAGTTAAAAATATAAAATCAGCAAGTTTAATCCGAAACATGACAAAAATGCGAGATTTACCATGTTTGGTTTTGGAAATGTTATTCACACATGCGATGGGAGGGGATATGTTATATAATTGTTCACTACTATGTGTAATGCTAGTTGATGGTTCATTTGAAGAAATTAAACCACTTGTAGGCTGTGAGGTAAGATATGTTTCCAAATTTTTAAAATCTAGATCCTTAAACATTGTATCCAAAAAGCTTTTAGCAGAGGTAGACTCACAACAGGTGTCGGGGAAAGACGTTTCGTCATTATCACAGTTAGTAAATATTGGTGTTGTAGAATCCTTGGTAATCTTAGGCTCTGCTGCATACAAGTCCATGGTAGGTGATAGTGTTTCATAGTTCTCCTGTATATTAGATTTGGGTAAAAATTCATTTTTATAAAAATCAGAATTTTCCATAGGTTTATCTAAACGTTGAAACTTTGTTGAAGAAGCCATTTCTTCACACGACCGTTTAATCCCATCTAATTCACAAGCCATTTTTTAAATAACAAACAGTAAAAGGTTCAGTCACGACAAAAGTCAACAGTAAACTGATTATATTATATCTAAACAGTTACTAACATAGGTTAAAAAAGAGTGATGGTTACAGTTAAAAGCAAGTTTAAAAGTAAATATGACGTTATAGCTTAAAGATTCAAATTGTTCATTTAATGAATATTGCTTGTTTATGTGAAATCCGTATGCTTTATAATATCTAATTATTTATAAAAGCGGGTATGGCAACGCTTATTAAATGTATAAATAGTTAATCGCGTACGATAAAAAGTATAATCATGTGTATGTAAATAATAAAAATTAATTATCGATACGTATATTTAGTAAAATAAGTTTGTTTAATTACACAAATGTATAATTAGTTAAATCGATTTATTGTAAAAAAGTAATATGTGTTAAAGAAAATTAATAATATAGATTATACAAAATTATATGTTTAATAGCATATTAATTTAACTATCATATGTGAATCAATAATATATTTAAAAAATCTGAAATATATTTGTATTAAATTTTTACTTCATGTAAAAGTGCAAGAAATTTATTTTTATACATAGGGTTTAAATTTACAAGTCCATTCATTCACATAATAGTGATATAATATAATCATATTGAAAAATAAAACATAAAAGCTTTTTCACTTATCTATTATTTATTTAATTATTTAAACACATACATTAGTATATACAAGAAGTTGTATAGTTCAAATAAATTGGTAAAGTCAATATTTCAAAAAGGAATAGTTTTATTTTTTATAGCATTTTGTAAAGTGTCTATACGTAGTAATAAATTCTGTAAATGGTTTAAAAGTTCAGTACGCTGTTCAGATATATGTTCTTTGGGCGAGAGATGAATTTTTCTATGCTTCACTAAGTCAAATCTGTGATTAAATATTTCAGAACAATCGACACATTTATAGTGTCCGGTAAACGGTTCAATATTCCTTTTCTTTTGCTGAGGGGTGTTATGAATCATAGTATGATTTATTAAATTTTTTTCCCGTAAAAACTTTTTATCACATTCATTACATTTATGTATAACGCCTTGTTTAGAATGTACTAAGTTATGCTTTTGTAAGTCGCTTTTCTGCACAAATGATTTCGAACACATTTTACAATTAAAAGGTTTCTTTTCTAAGTGAAATTTCATGTGTCTAACTAACACATTTTTTCGTGAAAAAGTCTTACTGCATTTTTCACATTTATATGTGTCAGATGTCTTGGGATTAATTAGCATATCATCCTGTAAAGCGCTCTTTGTAGTAAACAGATTATCACACTTAGAGGGTTTTTTTTCTAAATGTAAGTTCATATGTCTTAATAACATATATTTTTTAGTAAATACTTTTTTACATGTATCACATGTAAAAGGTAACTTTTGATCGACTTGATCTGATGAAGAGGCCATCGGTTCCTTATTCAAAACAGGTTTCATTAAAATAGTACAGTCTATTTGCTCCTTAAACTCCGATGTCAAGGCTTTTCTTATCTTGGTTGGTTCGTCTAACACCATGTCTTGCATTGTACTTATTTAATTTAAATCAATTAAAATCGCAGATCACTTAAACGGAGAAAAAATTAGAACGTCTTAACGGCACAGAAACAGTATGAATATTATTTCAAATAAAACTTTTCATGAATATTTATTTAATTGTAGAGGGCGCGCATGCTTAAAATAATTAAAAATAGCGTCACGTGTTATATATCGTATACAGAAATTAGTCTGTATGTTAAACATAAGTAATTTAGCAAAGTATCTTTTATTATACAGTGGGTGATTTCGTTAAGTATAAATGTATTTTCAATTTTTATGTAAAAGTATACAAGTAATGTTTTATTATGTATTCATCGTGGCTTAAAATGCAAATTTAAATATGTGAATATACTCGTTCATTATATGGTATTGCTAATTAAGTAAATGAAATAATTTTTATACCTTAAACTAGATAAAAGAAGTAACGTTATCAGTAAGAAAACATAGGGATGTTATCCGCAAATAAGTAGTTTCCTGTTTTTGGTCTGGTAGACAACAGATCTATTTTCAAACTCGATAATCGTTATAATATTCGCTCAGTTTTGGTTTAAAATCTTAAATAATTTATCAAGTAAAGGGTAGTATTTTGTATACAATATGTAAGTTATATTATAATAATAGTACACATGTTTAATGAAATAGTATAAAATCCTTAATTTTTGTAGAAAAATAAAACAAGTTTCTACATTTTCTGAATAAAAATTGTAAAACTTTTCGAAAACTAAACTTATTTATTCCTTATACATAAATAAAAAACAGACACATGATGAAAAACTAAACAAATATTTATTAAATATAAAACATTTCTACGTTAATTTATAAATACATTGTTCAAATGCTTATTATAAAAGTTTACATTCATAGATTCAAAAAATAAATAAGTATAATTACATGTACATTTCTCTAGCAGGTTTTTCACAAATTCCTTAATGTTGAAATTTAACAAAGCACTGTCTGCGCACCAGTTAAACTGTTTTCTTAAATTATATCTCATACATTCATGATCCATTTCTACTGGTTGGTCGATTGAACATAAATAACAGTCAAACGTGCGATATACTGATCTCTCTAATTCATGATCGAAGCATTCTAAAAAATAGTCCATCGCCTCTTCCTCTGTAAAGTGAGAACATTTACATATTTTTACGTTTTTTAAAACATAAACAGGTAAAAGTTTTGTTAAAAAAGTTTGAATAAGACATTCGCTAATTTCAATACAGTTTTTCTCTAGTTTGAGAAATTGTTCTTTTGTAAGTAGTAAACAATCAGGTTTCAATAGTTTTTGCAGTATGCATGATTCCTTATCCACATAAATCGTTAGTAAGTCGTTGTTAGATACGAATGTTCTTTTTCTGCAGAGTCAAAATTAAATTTTGTCATTCTCGTTTCAAATTTATCAAAGGTTGCGCACGATATTGTAATTCCTTCATTTGTAGGGTACATTTTACCACTATTCTCAAATTCTTTATATTTTTGAATGTGAACGTTTAACTCACAGTCCTTATTCATTTGCACTTCGACAATCGTATCCTCCCCTAAGTCCCAATGATATGGGGTAAAAACGTCAAAATACTGAAATATTCTACTAAATTCGCTGATTTCTGAAATTTCATAGTAAGATGTGTTAAGCGAAGTAGTCATTTTCAGGTTTAGAAGTATCCAAAAAGCAGGGTAAACAGATAGGTGATCAAGCAAATATACAGCAAGGTTTTAAGTAAATAGAAGAATAATCGTTTAAGTCAAAACTTTAAACAGTAAATTCATTATGGTGTACAAGCTTCTTATATTGCTATTCTTATCGTTGTAAAACAGGATGTTATTCTATAAATGTCGTCATATCCTGTTTTATTAACTTGAAAATCTTAGGAAAAAAAAGTAACATTGTGTTAGGTTTCATTATTTATATTAATTGTACGGAGCCATCGTAGCGTAATTGGGAGCGCATTGGAAAGCTAGCCAAAAGGTTTGACAGTTCGAATCCGAGCATAAACATAATGGTAAGTTAAACTTTCTTTTTTAAAGTATACAATTAAAAATTCTATTACAGTATCCTTAAACCTCACTTGGTAAGTTAAAATTTGCTGTATTATATAATTTATGTTACAAAATCTCTTGTATGCAAATTGGTAAGATACGCTTTGCTTTGCAAGTTTATAAAACCAACAAACCAACCAACCTTTTATAAGGTTATTTTATATATTATAAATACATTCCAATGTGTTTGTAAGTTTAAACATTAAAGTTTATCGTAAAGCTTAAATTATTTTACAAAATTTATAATATTATTAGTACTGTATAGTAATAATCCAATATGTTCAGTCACGTGACACCTTTTCTTATATATCTTAAATCGCGTCTAATAAACATGGTCTCATGGTGTGTTCGTTTAAACCTACTGCAAATCAACACATCATGAGATCATTTTGTCAAGTTCGAGGTTCGAACCCCGCTTCATTTACATGTTTGTTAAAAGCTAATAATTTTTAACAAGGGAGTACGCTATTTCAAAGTGAAAGTTGTAGTCGAAATTTAATATTTTCTTAATTTCTGTGAAGAAAAAAAAATGTTTTAAAACGTATGCACGTCTTGTATTTTATTACAATTAGTTCACTTCGTATATGCATGCTTGTGTACGTAACAAATAGTTCACTGTGTGTCTGTCTGTCTGCCTACCTGCCTGCCTGCTTGTCTGTGTGCCTGCCTATCTGCCTATATGTCGGTTTATAACTATAATTATTTACATGTGTCACTTTAAAATTTTTGTTAAGTGCTACGCTATAACTAAATATTTCCATTGTAAGCAGTTTGGTAAGAAACTTTAAAATATTTTATTAAGTGCTATGCTTTAACTAAATATTTTCATTGTAAGCAGTTTGCTAAGAAACTTTAAAATTATTTATTTAGCGTTATGTTAGAACTTAAATTTCAATTTCATATTCCTTTGCGAGCTTTTCTCAACACATTTTAAAATTATTTATTAAGTGCTATTCTATAACTATATATTTCCATTGTAAGCATTGGTAAGTTACTTTATTTTACACCATGCTATAACTTAAATTTCCATTATAAGCAGTATGATGAGATACTTTAGAATATTTTATTTTATACTATGCTATAACTTAAAATTCAGAAGCAGTCATTTTAAATTCCATAATTTTCATACTTACCGATAGAGGGCGACACCACTTTTAACTTTATCTCTCCTAAAATTTAAAAAAAAAATTGGGGGGAGGGCGCATGGGGTAGGGGGTAGTGGTCGTACTCTACCATCACCGATACCTCGTACTATAAGACATTTTTTTAAATTAAAAAAAAAATGGGGGGGGGGGTTGTAAGGGGGGGGCATGGGGTAGGGGGGGATGAGGAGAGGTAGGGGGGGAAGTAGGGGAGATAAAAAATTTTCCACCTCCGCCGCCGCTGCTTGCTGCTGTTGCTGAGGTTGAACTGTCATTCTCCCTCTACTCACATGAATTAATCCGTGGTGAGATGATAATTATTTTTTACGAACGCACACTTGTATCTATACTTTAATACATAAGATATAATTTTATCGTTAGTTAAGTATTAAGGAACGGAGGTAATTCTTTTTCACTTAACTATTTAATTTTTAACTTTAAAGAAAATAAAAATACATTTAAGTTTAGTTAAAAAGATTGTAAGTATGGGTTTGGTTTTTTAACATTATAGGAGCGTACATTTTTTTGCTCCTATCCGTTTGAAAATATAGTTAGATATGTAAGTAATATTAAAGAGTCTTTCAGTTCATAAAAAGTTCTTTACGTCATCAGGAAAACCCTGATTGGATGTCTTGCACCTTGCATCTCAGAGAGGAAAACGTATTTTCCGTACAGAGTTAAATTATGAGTTCAAGGATCTTTCTCTTTTCCTATAATATGCTTCGCTTGTAAATGATCAATTTGATGAGATTACATCGTTTTTTTACTAACAATGACCAAGCATCTTGGAGGAAACCAGCAATATTCAGAAGCACTTGGACCATAAATGTCAATCATTCGGCATTTCCCGCTTGTTGAACCAGTATTAACTCAAGAGATTCTGGATGAGGACAACAAGAACCATTCTGTTTTTTAATATCAACCACAGTCGTCTAAAACATTTTGTGTACTTTCAAATTTCGTGCCACTATAATCATATATTCTAATACGAGCAAATCTTGTGTGTGTGTGTGGTTATACAAATTTTATCTTAAAAACGGCTCTAACTATTTTGAAAATTTTGTATCCTACCGTTTTGGGGCACCAGAAAACCATTGGGATAGGTCACATGTTCGAGAAAATTTGATTAGTGGGTCATTTTGAGTCACCATGAATCAGGGTCAAGCTAATTGTATCTAAAAAACGGTTGAAACGATTTTGACTAAATTTTGTATCCTACCATTTGCGGGCACTAGAAGACTATTGGACGGGGTCGCATGTTCGAGAACTTTTGATTTGTGGGTCATTTTTGAGTCAACGCGGGTCAAGTTAATTTTATCAAAAAAATGACTCTAACGATTTTGATTAAATTTTGTATCTTACGAGTTTCGGGCACGAGAAATTCATTGGGCTAGGTCACATGTCCGATAAAATTCGATTAGTGGGTCATTTTTGGATCACTGTGGATCAAGCTAATTTTATCTAAAAAACGGCTCAGACTATTTAGACTAAATTTTGCATCCTATGGTTTTCGGGCAAGACTGTTGAGCTAGGTCACATGTTCGAGAAAATTTGATTTGTGGGTCATTTTGGTGATTGGTCATTATGGGTCAAGCTATTTTTATCTTAAAAAGGCTCAGAGAATTTGAACTAAATGTAAAATTTAACAGTTTTAGGGAACGAGAAGACTATCGGGCTAGGTCACATGTTCGAGAAATTTCGAATAGTGGGTCATTTTGGTCGTGGGTCATTATGGGTCAAGCTATTTTTATCTTAAAAACGGCTAGGGCGATTTGAACTAAATTTTGTATCCTATTATTTTCGGGCACGAGAAGACTGTTCGGCTAGGTCGCATGCTCAAGAAAATTCGATTAGTGGGTCATTTTGGTCATGGGTCATTATGGGTCAAGCTATTCTTATCTTAAAAACGGCTCAGACTACTTGAACTAAATTTTGTATCCTACGGTTTTTGGACACGAGAAAATCATTGGGCTAGGTCACGAGAAAATCCGATTAGTGGTCATTTTTGGATCACTATGGGTCAAGCTAATTTTATCTAAAAAACGGTTCAGACTATTTTGATTAGATTTTATGTCCTATGGGTTTCGGGCACGAGAAGACAATTGGGCTTGGTCGCATGTTCGAGAAAATTTGATTAGTGGGTTATTTTTGTCATGGGTCATGATATTTGAACTCAAATTTTCCCTGCTCGTATGGTATGTATTACACAGAATACAGCAGAACTTTTCAATTATAAGGATTGGAATAGGAATATAGAGCCAATGGATGGTGGAAAGTGATTTTTTACTCCGTCAGAAAAATTCTTCCAGAATACAGTTACGGTTGTTAAATTATCTTCTTTTTATTTAAAAGATTCATGCACTGGTGTTTAAAAGTTAAGTAACAAACTTGAAAATTGTCGCATTTGGCGAAAGAAACAATATTTTACTACACAATTTGCATACAGGATAGGTACGCGCATGAGGAAAACTAATGCACAAAAATAATTTCCATAGCAGTACTTTAAAAAAAAAAATGTTTGATATAAAAGAGACTTGTTGTTGGAAGCTCCTGTATTGATGTCTCCGATATTAAAATGGATTAACTCTTGATTTAGAACGATTGACTCTTGTAGCTCGCGCTACAAGAGTCAATCGTTCATCATTTTTAGATTGTGAAACTGGTATTAAAGTAAATAAAGAGTGTCTCGAAGAGCAGTAAATGGAGTTCCAAGTACCACAACTGCTCAGATGATAGCTTTCTGTGTCTACAAGCAATGCGCTGCAGACCATCAGTGACTGTACATCAGCTTGCTTCCGACTTGTAGAGTCAACAAGAAAAGTTGTTTCACGGCAACCTTTTTACAGACGACTACATGCAGGTCATCCCTATGCAATGTGACCAGTGACTTCCATTCATATTGACGGCCTCGCACAGAAGAAGTCGCTTAAACTAGGCTGGAGATTAACTCAACTGAATACAATAACACTGCGGTACCGTGATCTTTACCGATGAGTTCAGCCTGCAGACAGATTTCCGACTTTTACTGATCTGAAAGGCCTTTGAAACTCGGTATAGGGACAAAAGCATCCACGAATTGCACATATACAGAGGTAGTGTTTGATCTTTGATGGTTTGTGCCGGATTGCTGTCAGAGGCTGAACTGATTTTCACAACTTTACTCGTGGTACTATGTGACTGCACTGTGATATAGAGATGATATCCTTGCACAGTATGCTCACCCATTTCTTGTAGCCATGGATCCTGGTTCAATTTTTACGGACGGTAATACCCGAATTCACAAGACTTGCATTCTTAGTCAATACATACAATCTGAAACATTGCTTCCTATGGAATGGCTATCACTATGAATCGACTTGAATCCAATTGAACATATATAGCGCATGTTAGGAAGGCGTTTACATTCAATTCCTTACCCTCCTCAGAAACTTACCGAGATAAGTCTTCTCCGTGAGTTTGCGCAAATATCCCAAACCGTCTTAGATCACCTTATTCTTGCCGTAAATCGACGCTACCATGGAGAAGTAATCACATCCTGTATTGACAAACCTCTACCATAGAATTTTTTGAAGTCAAAAATCCTACTTATATGTTGTACTATATTATTTAATTATTTAGTGAAATGTTTCTTTGCTAAGGATACTAAACTAGTATCTTTTATTATACTCCATGATCTGTGAAAATGTCAATAATTTCAAGTGTATAGTTTTCAAATAATCAAGTTTTATTTTTTTTTCTTTGTTGATTAACTTTTGGGACACCAGTGTATAGGACAACTGGTGTTCTATACACTGTTACATTTTCATGTTTAACAATTGCTTTGAACTTAAATATTATACAATCTTGAATAGAAATAATAAACAATAAAAATATTATTATGAAAACAAATTTAGAAGGAACATCTATATATTCACCATTGAAAAATGTCATTTTCAAAGTTTTATTGACCTTAGTCTGAAAATATGAAGGTAAAAAATTCTTGAAAAGATGAAAATTAACTTTAGTTTCACATGTATCATGTTTGAATTGGTGATTGCAAAATCGGGTTAAGCAATGTTGCCAAATTAGACTTTTTTTTCATTAAAAAAAAAAAAAAAATTGCCATCATGCCAGAATTTTTGTATAGTAATTTTTGTTTTATTTAATGATAGGCGAGTTTTTCTCAATTAAAAAAGGGTGCTAAACTGGCAACAGTGTACATAAATCCTAGACTGGGGCATCATTTAAGGAAGGCAGGGTAGGGCAATTGTCCCTTTAGCGTTTCTGACTTGCTTTTGTTATTATCTGTTTCTTTAATTTATTATTATCATTTGTTTTTATCACTATATTAATAATTTCATGTAAGTAAATTGTAAACAATAAAAATACTCTTTAAATACTCTTTAAAGCGTATTTTTTTTTAATATTACTCTTTAATTTTTATTTTTATTTCATTTTGTACTTTTTAGCGTTTAAAATTATTCATTGCTGCAGTTTCACAGTCATATGGCCTGTTTTGGCAAGTGTGGTTTGGCACGCATCATTAAACCCATTTTTGTTGTAATTCTATACAATTTTAAACCTTGAGAATACTTGGCGATTTATCATATGTGGTAGGCTAATGTTAAAATTCCTTAAAATTAATGTATCAATTTAAAATTAAGTTCCAGAAATATTAAAACATTGTTTTGTCATCAGAAACACATCTGTATATATACATATAATCAGGGCTTTACAAATTTGATGGAATCTGGTAGGTAGAACAAAATTGTAGGCGCCAGTAAAAAACATTTACTCCCCACCCGCACTCCAGTCATTGATTTTCAAAAAACACTAAAGTTTTTTATGAATTAAATGAGAAAAAAATTATAACAAGCGTAGTTTAGAATTATTAGCTACATAGTTTAGAATAGTACATAATTTAGCAGGATAATATAAACTATGTTTTCTAATGAAATTTATAAAAATATAATAATTTATAATCACTTATATGTTGACAACTTATATGAACTCAAAAATCTGATTTCAAACCTTAAAAATAACTCTTGAGCATTTTTTAGCATTGTATTCCATTTTAGATGTCACAGAGGCTGAATTGACACTATTTCTCACTGCTTTATTGAAATACCCCCTCTCTCGCTACATTCTAATCAAGTGATATATGGTAGTTGGCTAGAGCTGAAAAGAATGGTGTTTTCTGTTTAGATGGAAAATGCCTTTTAAACTTAGTTCTTCCTTTTAAAAGTAGGAGAGAAGAGGAAGATCACTGCTTGCCGCTCACGAGTAGGGGTGGGGGAGAGAAAAAAAATTCCATTTGTGCTCATTTCCTAGGTCAATTTTTTTACAACCCCATCCTCTCCGCCGAAAGATTAAATAAATCGCAAGATCAAAAAACTTGGTAACCAGTGGCGACCTGGCGACCGCATTTTTAAAGCCCTGTACACAATTTTATAATTCTAGCATATTAGGAAGTTATTTAAAAATTGATTACAAAATTCCATCTTTACACAGAAAAATCAAGTTGAGTCAAATAAAAGAGTTAAGTTCATTACAAGTGGCCAGAAAATCGAAAATTTCTATTTCTTTCTCCACCTCTCCAAAAGCAAAATGTGAAATGATTAAGATTTCAAAATTTTCAGGAATCAGTAAAAACTGCATGTCATACACACAAATGCTTTAAAAACGTTTTTGTGTTCACTGTTTCTTAAATCTTTAAATATGTATGTTGGTTAAAAGTTATTTAATTTATAAGAATTTAAATTTAAAAACCCTTAAAAGAACAACTTTGAAATGGTGAAGTTTTGGTACAGTATTCTGAATAAGATGGAAAGTGTTTCATAATCTATGCTTCACCCATGATTTCCCGTTCTTGTTTTTTTATTGCTTAAATATTTTAAATCATTTCAGAAGAATAAATTTTATATTTTTTTCAAAATCATGAGAGATAAATAAAAGTTTGTTAATTAAATTAAAAAATTCAAAGAGGGGCAATTGCCCCATCCACACTCCTTTGTAAGTGCCCATGGTGCTGTTTTGTTTCTATTAAATAAAAATGCATGCTCCCCAATCTCCTAATATTTTGCACCTGCAGTGCGCGCAATGTATTGTGTAATCTCCTCCCTTTCCAATGATGTGGCATTAAAAAGGGGGAAAAAGTGTATTCAATATGTTTTTCACGTTTCATTAGTGCCCCGCGAAAAATCATTCGGGCTGGTCACGTGAGTTAGGATTATACGATAACACATCGATAATATACGTGCCTAAAAAAATATTAAAAAGTTTAACGAAAGTATTCATGCTTTAATTAAAAAACACCTGAGATTAGAAGGCAGAAAACTTTTTGTTCTTTTTGCTATGTCATTCGAATAGATCTTTTTTTTAGCAGAACACCTTTTAAACGTCACACAGTTGGTTGCCTTTCATAACTAGCGCGAAGAAAAAAAAATTAATGTTCTGAATTACTTTCTTTTCTACTTAATTTTGGAAGATTTTTTTTTTATTAAAGAATCTCAAAGAATCGTATAATATATATAAGCCTTTTCCGAAAATAATATAATAAAATGTATGTAAATGAACTATGCTAAATGATATCAAATGTGTCATTCGATTGGTGATTTATTTTCGTCCATTGTACTGTTTTTTCCACTATTAATATTTTAAAAAAATTATCAAATTGTTGAAATAAGTGTTAAAGCATTTTAGCACTTGTTTAACACGTGTGCCTCTATAAAACGCGTGCTTAAACGCTTTAAAAATTATTTGTACACCCAAAATTCTGTTCTGATGAATTGTTCAAATTTATTAATTACTATTTATCAATTAATAAATTCCGACCACCCCTATTTTTTTCATAATTTTAGTTTCAGTAGATTCAGATATAGAGGCGGGGGGGGGGGGGGGGGGACATATTTTTGCAGTGCATTTTCGACGATATCTCTGAAACTATAATACCTGAAATTAAAAGAAATGTATTTTTGAGCTCAGTATTTCGAGATATTTCACACGATATACAAAAATAAAACTTTTTTTTTTTCAAGTAACTTAGTTAGCCTTCTAAATTTTTCCTAAACTTATTTGTGAATGGCCAATAATTTGAAAATATGTGGGTAAAAAGGTTTTATAACTTTCCCAAATCTGAACTTTCCACGTCCCATAGTTTACGAGAAAAAGAGCTCTGACAGACGGACGGACAGACACACGAGTGATCTTATAATGGTTCCGTTTTTACTTTTTAAGTACTCAACCCTAAAAATGGTATTAAATCGGTATGTACTTTTTCATAGTACCTTTTGATGTTGTTTGGAATGGTAAATTTGTACGTTTATCTTTCTTACAATATATTGCACGTATTTCCACATAATTATATCAATATCCGTTGTTCTTTAGAATATAAAGAGTTCCATTTCAAAATTTTAAAGTACATGGCAATGGTACTAGAAGAATAAAACATGTAAATTGAAGAACATGTATATATATATGTGTGTGTGTGGGATTATGATGAGTAATAAGTACTTTAGCCACAACAAAGATTCTTCAAATATAATATAAACAAAACATATTTAATAACATACAAATACAGTTCGGATTCACACACAACTATATACTTGGGTTAATATTCCTGAATGATACAAACATTCGTATCTCAATGCAAATAATAGTTAGCAATCTTTGCCAAGCTTTGCATACTAATTCCCCCAACAACCATATCCCTAAAAAACTATAGAACAACTGCTCGTGCTGGCGTGATTTTCTTGGTCTTGCGTGAACTCATCGCCTTTATCGCTGCTCGTGAAAAGTAATAATTCATTGAGTTCATATTGTTGTTGTTACTTCTGATAATTCACACACACACACACACACACATATATATATATATATATATATATACAGGGTGTATCTGAAATGCTTCAACAAACTTAGAAGGATGATAGTACTCATGAAGACGAACAAAAAATGCAATGGAACATGGGGTCGTGAATGACGTTTAAAGGATAAAAATCGAGAAAATGCGTTTGGAAATGGACCAACTGAGACAAGAAAGAAACACTCCAGAAAATTATTTGTTGCACAGATTAGGTACAAAACAGCTCGTGATGTCCAGAGAAAACAAATATTTTACAACAATTGTTCAAAGTGTCGACCGCGGACATTATTACACAGAGTGCATCTACGGAAGACGACTGGCGGACACGTTCAAAGATTCCGGGAGTTTCCTGGATTTCTCCTGCAGCAGTCACTATACGCGCTACTACTTCTTCTGCCGTTGCTACTGGCGTCTCATAAATAAGGGATTTCATTTGTCCCCAGAAGAAGAAATCCCAAGGGTTAACATTTCCAAGAATTACATTATTTTTCATTTGAAGTTTTATACAACTCGATCTACAAGAGTTAATGACATTTCTGTTTGTTATTTACTTTAAATTTCAGTGTCATTAAATTCTAACTTAAAAACTACTTCGCAAGTTTATTTTCAGATCGTTAAACTTTTCATGTTTGGTTTAATTCCTCATAGTTCTAACAAAACGGTTGTTTTCTACGAAAATAATGAATTTTTAATTTATCAACTCAAATTATTTTGTTTGACAACAGTTGAAAAATAATAATTTTCTGTCGTTAAGTTTTTTTAACCGCTAGAAGAGAATATAAATATATAATATTGTCCTTTGCTTGAACAAGCCTTTCATGGAAAGCAATATCAGTTCCTCCCTGCAAAATAATTTATCATTCATTTTTTTCGGTAAAACAAGTAGATGTACAAAACACTATACAGTAATCCCTTAACATTCGCGGATTTAACATTCGCGAGTTTTGATTATTCGCGAAATATAAAATGAAGAACATTTCAACATTCGCGAATACTGAACTTGGTTATTCGCGGATTTCGTTTTATGAAGAATATTTTTTTTTAAGTAAACTTCCTTTGTTTTACCCGAAACATGATTTTATGATAAAAATAGATTATCGCCCAATTTATATTGAAAGACCAAAACGCAAATTTTCTCTTCGAAATATGTAATGCACATGCTCCTTCTAAGTTTTGTTTATCGTTTGAATTACGTAAGTCCCCGTAGAATACATTTGTTCTTTCTATTCGCCTGTCTATTTTTTCTTCTCAGCATTTAGCAAACCTAAAAAAGAGAAACTTCATCATGTCGCCTACAGCATCAAGAGTGAAAAAAGTTTGGAAACTTTCCGAAAAAGTTAAAATTTTAGATAAGTTGCGAATGGCTGAAAGAGCGTGCACGGTCGGCCGTTATTTTAATATTAATAAATCTACGGTTCGATCAATTAAAAAAAAACGAAAAGTCTATAAGCGACAGTGTCTCAGCAAGTGCACCGACTAGTGCAAAAACCGTATAACAAGTACGGAACAAGTCATTGGAAGAAACTGAAAATGCCTTAGGTATTTGGATATAGAAGATATGAACCAGAAGCAAGTGCCGCTAAGTTCAGCCTTAATACGAGCCAAGGCTAAAAAAATATTTGACACGATAAAAGTAATGAGACTTTATTTGACTTCCAGGCAAGTAAAGGGTGGTTTGAAAATTTCAAACATAGGCATAGTTTACACAACATAAAGTTAGTTGGCGAATCGGCTTCTGCGAATCATGTAAGTGCTCAAAAATTTCCTAAAGAACTTACAAAAATTATTGAAAGAGGCGGATATGTTCCAGAACAAGTGTTTAATGCCGACGAGACAAGCTTGTTCTGGAAGAAAACGCCGAAGAGAACTTTTCTTTCCAAAACAGAAAGCACGGCTCCAGGTTTTAAGGCAGCAAAAGATGGGGTATCTCTTCTGTTGTGTACCAATGCTAGAGGCGATTTTAAAGTAAAACCGATGTTAATTTATAGACCGCAAAATCCTCGTGCTCTCCAAGGTAAAGATAAAAGCAAGTTGCCTGTATTCTGGCGAGCAAATACCAAAGCATGGGTGACCAGTGTTTTGTTTCTGGATTGGTTTAATGATTGTTTTATTCATGAGGTGAAGAAATAACTTTCATCTAAAAATCTGTCATCTAAAGTTCTACTCCTCATTGACAATGCTCCTGGACATCCACTTAGTTTAAAAGATGCCCATCCTGACGTCGAAGTGGTTTTTTCTCCCCTAATATGACTTCACTGATCCAACAGTTAGACCAAGGAATCATAGCTGCGTTCAAATCTTACTACACAAGAAGATCTTTCAAAAGAATTTTTGAATCGATTGAAGTAAATTCCGAAGCCATGGTCACATCGAGTTGAAAAAATTTCAACATAGCAGATTGCATTGCCGAAATTGATGTAGCATGGATGGGACTTAATGAAAGTTCAATCAATTCTTGTTGGCGAAATATTTGGCCCCAAGTGGTACAAAAAGAAAATCAAATGCCTTCAATTTCCAAACCTCTTGAAGAAATTGTGGAACTGGCACATCAGGTCGGAGGTGATGGTTTCGACGACATGAGGAAAGAAGATGTGGAAGAACTGACAATATCCCATGATGATGAATTTACTGAAGAACTTCTAAAAAGCCTCGAAGAAAAAATTACAGAACCAGACAATGACACAGACGATGAGGGCAGGAATTGTGAAACTGGAGTTAAGCGTCTTTTTATTTATGTAATTTTTTTTTTTTTTTTTTTTTACAAAATTCTCTAAATTTAAAATTTTTTATTGCAGGTAAAATATTTTCTGCAAAAGATGTCGCGAAAATTTTAAAATTACAACAACAACTTGTCGATAAATCGATAGAATGTGATCCCTCGCTAGTGAGGAGTCTTAAATTTAAAAGAGAAATTGAGGCTGCAACTTTTCTTTACATGGAAATCCATAAACAAAAGACCTCTTCTGCCACTCAATTGCTAGTTCTTTTCAGTCATCAACCAGCAAATAATCTTTTTTCAATATGTTTATAATTGTTCAAACTTATTTGGAGTATGTATTTTTAATATTTAATAAATATACTATTTACATTTCAATAGTTTTTTCAATTTAAAAAAATCATAAAACCTAACCCCTTTTTATGCATGGGAGGATAGTCTCAACATGCGCGATTTTGACATTCGCGGAGATTTAGGTGAACCTAACCCTCGCGAATGTTAAGGGATTACTGTATATATATATATATATATATATATATATATATATATAACCATAAATGAAACATTATCATAACACCAACTTAAACAATGAAATAATTAAGTATGTAATAATTAGTTGACAATAAAAGATTCCCCAACACACTGAATATGGAAACAAAAACATATTAAAAGAATAAGAAATTAAATTAAAAATTGAATAAATGGAATTAAATGAATGAAATGAAATAAAATTTGTGGACTTTAGACAGAATTATCAAGTCCCAAATGCCTTAATACCACAAATAAAATGAAATGAGAGGTTTCATCATCATATTAGCCCTACATTGCTAAAGAATATGATTTTGGGACTACCTGCTCATAAACAATGAAGCAAACCTGTGAAAAAATAAAAATAAAATACAATATTAAAAAGAAAAGAAGCCATACCTATAATATACAGAGAAAACATTAAATAGAGACAGAAAGTATAAAATCCATTATGATTAAAAAAGATACCTGTGCACCACAAGAAACAACATGAAACACAACCAAAACTAGGGAATGAATTGACAAAAAAAAAAAAAAAAATCAATACATGTTGCCAATTTTAGAAATAGAAAATGCTTTACAATGTTGCCAGAAATGATGTTAGAATAATATGAATATTGTAAAGCAAACAGGAACATTAGTGCTGCCATCTATATTGTTAAAGTGAATATAATCTGAATAGAAAGTATTGGATGAAAATTAATGTTTAATAATTAAACCAAATTACTATCTTACATGATAGTAATTAGTTAAATAATAAATAAATGAAATTAATGAATTAATAGAATATCAAATTACATTAAAGTAATAGATGTATTAATGAATAATTCTATTTTAAAATAAGTTGTAAGATGGAAAAATTAATACTTAAAGCAACATAAAAATATATATACCATTAAATGACAAAAACTATTAAATAACTGTGCCAAAAATGCAACATCACATAAATTAAATTAAAATAATATACTAAATATTTGAATTAAGATACAAAGAATTTAAAATTAATATTAATTAAATATTGAAATGAATTAGTAACATATAATGTTTCTTCATACACAGTTAAAAAATTATAAACACTTAATATAAGTGGTAAGGGTAGAACGTTTAATAAAAATTAAAACATATTATATTAACTTTGTAGAAAAGTATACATTATATTAGAAGTTAATATGATATTGTCCACCGAAGGTATTAATCCAAACATAAGATTAAAAACATTCTTAATATTAATGAATATAAATTCATTTAAATTAATTAAATAATGAATATGTAAATCTAACTAAATTAATATACATATAAAAATACCACATCACAGTCCATTATAAAATGTGTAATATCAAACAATTGTGTAAATCAAAATTCCCCCCCCTTTTTTTTAATAATATAAATTAACCATGCTTTTTTTCCATACAACTCCGCCACACACCTCCTCAATCCAACGTCTACCCACCCAACCGTCCTGTTATAATCATTTTTTAATACTATTTTCTAAGATTTTATGATTTTGTTATACATTTTTTAACGCATGTGTTAATTTGGTTGTAAAGATCATATAAGAACTAACTATATATTAAGGAATATATGAATTTTTTTTGGAAAACCATGTTGTAATGCATCATAGATAAGTTTTTTAATATTGTTGTTAATTAGTTGAGAGGAACATAAACTTTTTATTCTATAAATATGATTAAGGAGTATATTACGATATACAGAATTATGAAGATATGATTTAAAATTAGTAAATGAATTAACTTTAAATTTAAACTCTTTACGTTTATCAAATAGATCAATTATTGTTTTGTTTTCTTTAAGTGTAATTTTAAAATCTAAAAAGTTAACAGTATTGTTATAAAGGAGGTTTTCCGTTAATTCTAAATTAGTAGGATAATCAACTGGAAATATAGAAATATTAGTGTGATCAGTGGCAATTAAAATTATGTCATCAATATAACGATATAAATGTATATTACTGTTAATAAAAGTACGTTCATAATGATACATGTATAAGTCTGAAAGTATACTAGATGTACATCCCCCTTGCGGTATACCAACTTTCTGTAAATATATCGTGTTATCATGCATTATATAATTATTATATATAATGAAATTCGTTAAATTTTTAAAATAAGCTATATCTATATGAATTGGTAAATATAGTGAATGATCATACTTATTAAATAATGCATTTATAATATTATGTAGATCTAATAAATCTATATTATTAAAAAGATCTTTGAAATCATATGTCATTATATTGTTAACACATTTAAGATTTTTCAAAATATTGACGAGTTGATAGCTATTTTTTATACAATGTGTATTATCAGTGGTTGTTGTCAGTGTATAAATTTGATTGAGAATTTTTAATAGATGTTTATTGGCTATATTATTATATGTATTGCATCCTATAGTTACAGTCCTAAATTTAATTGGATTTTTATTAAATTTGGGTATAAGAACTAAATAAGGATAATTAAAGTTAGTAGAAGTAATATTTAATAATTTATAATAACTGTGAATTTTACGATTGTTTACAATTACATTTTCATTAGTTTTTTTAAAAGAATTGTTAGTAGAAATACAGGATGTAAGTAGTTGGTGATAATAAGCTTTACATATGATTGCATAATTATTAGGAGATTTGTCAATATATGTTATTACATAGTTTTTTTGTAATTTAGTAATTTGCTGGAACAAATGTTTTGTGTTAATTTTAACCAAATGCGATAAATTATGTTTTAAAGACGAACTTCATTTTTCAATAACAAGTATTTACCATTGATTAAAATATTCAATTGGTTTACTATATGAGATTGAAATTTTATAAATAAAAATGTCTATATCGTATGTAAACTGTTTTATAATGGAATTTACATTAAATTTAGAAGGAAGTCTATATTTAATAGCATAACCCATTAGTTTTTGTAGTTTATAACCATTCACAATATTAAGATTACCAGTGATTATATGTCCATGATCATTATTAATGAATTTTTTTAGAGTGGGGTCATTGCATTTACACTGAAAAGTACTAGCATCAGATGTATATTTTGAAAATGCATTATAGTTAAAAATCTTTCTTCCGATTGTATTAGGATATTTAAATGTTTTTGAAATTTGAAGATTATTAATAGGAAAATAACAGTTTTTATCATTAATTATAGAATTAATATTAATTTTATTAAAGATTTGATTTGAAAAAGTTATAATCATTTGAGTATTAGTGTTTTGATTTTTTTGTTTTTTACGTAAGTTAATGTTGAAAAGATTAGCTCTTGTCATAATTAGATCATAAAAAATATCAGAGAAATGATTTGACTAAGATTTACTAAGAAATACATTTAAATATTGTACTATCTGTTTCTTTTTAATATCAAAAATGTATTTTCGTATTAAAAACCAGTTGTAATTCTTAATATACAATTCTTAATATACACGACAATCGTCAGCGCTAGACAGACTAAGAATAAAAGTGAAAACAACCAATAAAGAACAGAGAAACAACAGAAAACAAAACATTTTATTGTGTTTTACTAATTTTCACTTCACACAGGATGACACTTTGCATGCTGCAGATGATTTATAGCACTAAACAGTAAAATGTTTTACTTTCTGTTGTTTCTTTGTCCTTTATTGGTTGTTTTCACTTTTATTTTTAGACTGTCTAGCGCTGACGATTTTCGTGCTACAGGTACTGTTTCAACGCTTTTTATGGTTTTCCCTTTGAGGATCACATTACAATAAAAAAAGTAGGTGTTGCCATTTGAAATTTTCGAAATTTTGTCACTGTAACCATAACTGCTAGAATTTAACTGTTGTTTTTCATAGGATTCTTGAGCGCATACCTCAAAATATACTTTAAACCAAAATTTCATCCAGTTTCTGTGAACGGTATGATCGTTAGGGGCTCATATATCGGAATAGTTTTTTTTTATAATCACCCTGTATATATATACAGGGTGGATCTGAAATACTTCAACGAACTTAGAGGGATGATAGTACTCATGAAGATGAACAAAAAATGCAATGGAACATGGGGTCGCAAAGGACGTTTAAAGGATGAAAATCGAGAAAATGCGTCTGGAAATAGACAAACTGAAACAAGAAAGAAACACTCCAGAAAATTATTTATTGCACAGAATAGGTACAACACAGCTCGTGTTGTCCAGAGAAAACAAATATTTTACAATAATTGTTCAAAGTGTCAACCGCGGACATTATTACACAGAGTACATCTACGGAGGAAATTTTACTGGCGCACACGTTCAAAGATTCCGGGAGTTTCCTGGATTTCTCCTGCAACAGTCACTATACGCGCTACTACTTTTTCTGCCATTTCTACTGGCGTCTCATAAATGAGGGGTTTCATCTGTCCCCAGAAGAAGAAATCCAAAGGGTTAAGGGCCGGCGAGTGTGGTGGCCCTGTTCTTGGCCTCCACGCTCGCCGGACCTTTAGAAAAAAGATTTCAGTTCGAAGCAGGTTTGCCAAAATTTTCGGGAGACATCCAGATATTTTTGTCTACAGATAAATGTCCCGTACGGACAGCTAATTTCCGGATTTATATATATATATATATATATATATATATATATATATATATATATATATATATATATATATATATATATACAGTGGTGGCCAAAAGTTTGGACATTTTTTGAAAGTTTCATGTTTTTCAACTTTGTGTACTTGTAGAATATATTATTTTTCACTTAAATACAAACGTTTGTATATCAAATTGAAGGTAATTTAATGTAGAATTTAATAATAACAACAGTATTACAATATCTGTATTACAAAAAAAGTTATGCTCATTTTAGTAGAACAAACAAACACAAATCGTTTTGAATAAGGACGTGTTTTGTAATAAAAGCGTACTAGCCAATCACAAACACTGTTCTGAGGACCAATCAAATGTCTGTAACTATAGTTTAGGTTATTTGGATGGTAAAACAGTTATTGTTGTGGAAATATTTTGCGGAATGATGCGTACTAGTACAATTAAATAGAGTATTGCTGTTTTTGAATATTTAAAGTCCTTTTTTTTAATTAAACTAATTTTAAACAATGTCATCAACAAGAAGAACTAATTGGACATCTACAAAAAGAAGCCGAATTGTCATATTGCGAGAAAATGGCCTCTCTTATGCTGAAATTGCAAGACAAGTTGGTGGTTCAGTGACTTGTTCTGGTGTACGAAAGTTCTGTTTACGTTATGAAAAAATGAAATCAGTGGAAAATAAGGCCATACCAGGCCGAAAAAATGCACAAGTGCTACTGCCGATAGAAAAATTAAACGGCTATGCCTTCAAGATAGAAAAATTTCATCAGATGCCATTAGATGTGAAGTGAATGCAGCGGGTATTGCAGTAAGTTCAAGAACAATAAGAAGAAGGTTATCAGGATTTGCACTACAAGCTAGAATTACAAGGAAAAAAACATATTTAAATCAAAAGCAACGCGAAAAACCAGTTAAGTGGGCAAAAGAACACATTAAATGGTCAGAAAATCAATGGAAGCAAGTAATCTGGAGCGATGAGAGTAAAATATCGCTCTTTGGTAGTGATGGTAGAAAATACGTGAGACGTAGAGTAGGAGATGCACTTCATCCTGATTGCATTGAAGCAACTGCAAAAAACCCAACAAATGTCATGATTTGGGCATGTATGTCTGCAGATGGTGTGGCCGAATTCAAGTGATTGATGGCATCCTGAATGCCAAAAAATACATCGAAACTGTCCTGGAACCAAATTGATACCTTCCATCAGGGATCTCTTCCCCAACAACGCACCATTTATTTTTCAGCAGGATTCAGTTCCATGACACACAGCAAAAGTATGCAAAGCATGGTTTCAAAATAAAAGCATAGATATATTACCATGGCCAGGAAATAGCCTGATCTCAATCCAATTGAAAATTTGTGGCGACGTTTGAAAATTCTTGTACGAAAAAAAATGTCCATCCAATAAAATACAATTTATTGAAGCTATAATTGATTCTTGGCACCATGTGATTACGAAAGATGAACTCCAAACACTCATTCACTCGATGAAAAGACGCTGTGACGCTGTCGTAAAAAATAAAGGTTATTTTACAAAGTACTGATTGTGTAAGTATCACTTTAAAAAAATGCAAATCTAAGATAGATCTTACTCTTAGTTACATAACTTTTTTTGTAATACAGATATTGTAATACTGTTTTTATTATTAAATTCTACATTAAATTACCTTCAATTTAATACATAAACGTTTGTATTTAAGTGAAAATTAATATATTATACAAGCACACAAAGTTGAAAAACATGAAGCTTTCAAAAAATGTCCACTCTTTTGGCCACCACTGTATATGTAAATTGTTTAAACTCTTACATGATTTCTTTTGGAATACCTAAAATCAGAAATTATATGTTTTAAAAATTAAATTATCAATGAAAATAAATTTTAAGCCAAACTTTAAAAGTTTTAAAATTATCCAATGATGTTTTGGAGAAAATTTCTAAAAATTTAGCACAGGAGGGAATTAAGTTGTTCAAGTCGTCCTCAAACAAACAAAAAAAAATCTAGTTCGTTTTGATTACTTGAAACATACTACCCGAATAGAGAGTTAGTGGCAGTGAGGTAAATGTGACATCACTGAAAGTCACAGTGGTCACGCCATATATATGACAAAAATTACCCCTCAGTGACGTCACACTGTGACTAAAAAATGTGAACTTCTCCGAAAACTTTAAAAAAAGACAAAAGTACATGAAAACATTTTATTCATTGTGACATTTAACATTCCGACAAATTTTTTTAATTTTTGTGATGTCACTGTGATGTTATTGCAAGTCACGTACATCACAAGAGGACTGTGACCAAAAACTATATGTGAAGTCCCATAGAGACAAAAAAAAAAAAAAAACTTATCGGGAAGCCGCATTGTGACCAAAATGTGGATTTTAAAAATCTTTGAAAATAAGAGGAAACATTTCAAAAAGAATTCTACCTACAACCAAAACGAAAAATAAAGACACCAGCCGGCACAATAAGGTAAAATCTGGTCGCCCGACCCTATGCAGGATTCGAATCCTGCCTACCGAAAAAAAAACCAGCCAACCCAATCAGGTTAGGGTGGGTTTGGGAAAAGTGTACTCCACCGACTCGATGCAGAATCGTCACACTTTCAGGAATTAGTCACACTGTGAATACAAAGCATTGTCGCTTGCTTCACAGAATCATCGCAAAGTTAATGGCAAAATCGTCACAAATGACACACTGTTCACAAATTTGTCACACCATGACTTCAAAAAGTGGTCACAATGTGTCGTCACAAACGAGCTCTAAAATGGTCATAACGACTTTACATTCATCGTCGTGATGTCATCATTCCTTACGGGTATCTTCAACTGTTACGTCAATCAGGTAATTTTCTGAAATGGATTTAAATTATAGTCTGCTGCAAAGAATAGAGGATTTTTTTTTTCATATAATTAAACCTGCTTGAAAATTACTTGTTTATTTCAGAATACTCCGGTGCTGTACTTTTTCAGTTCATTAAGAAACAGAAAAAATATCGTCTAGATTATATTTGTTCGTTTGTTTGTTTCACCAAATTACAAATAAATATGTTTTTTGAGCAATACCTTGTTTAATATTATTATTTTGATAGTTAAAGAGATTCCCAATGATTGGTTTCATAGAAATAAATCCTTTGACGTATTTAAATGTTCTTTTAAATTTGTCTTACTTGTTCGTACGTAAATCCCGATTTTTCCCGACATCAAATTTCAAGATTCAAATTGCAGAAATAATAAGCAATCAACCCTTTTTTTTCCTATTTGCAGTTGAGATTTCAACTGATTCTGCTTCTTCTTTTTCTTTTTCTCAAAAAATATTTTTATTGGTGACGGATACTGTTAACAGTGAAAATCAAGGCATTTTTGATTCGCACTTACCTCGAATGATGAATGTAGTGATATATAAAAACTTACATTATAGTGGATATATATAAAAATTAAAAGTATTAATAAGTGGTTTGCTGTATTTTTAATGTTTTTAGTGTATAAATATAAGGTAATTTAAAATATATATATATATTCTATGTATAACACCCAGTTTTGGGGAGATTTTTTTTCCCGTTTCCTTCTTTTTATCTCTTTTTTTTTAAAAAAAAAATTCAACTATAATCTTATTAGTCGAAGTAGTTCGAAAAAAGTATTATTTTTTACATAATTCCTATTTTGCCAAATAACATACTATCCAAATTATTTAGGATAATTGCAGTGTAAAATCAAAAGTAAAATTAAAACAAAAAAGAAAATTTGAATAATTACCTTTACAAATAATTTGAAATATATATAACTTTTTACTTTCATACTATGCCAGAAGTTATGCTAGCAAAGTTATTTAGCGTAATTATAACAAAAAAATCAGATGTAAAACTTAAAACCTAAATAATTTTTAAAACTTTACGTAATTTATTCACATAAATGCATGCATGTCAATTTGCATATCGCAAACTCTATTTGGTATTAAATTAATTAGTTAACTACTTAAAATCACCAAATAAGTTAAATGCAAGAATTCTATTTATTTTATAAATCCTACGCTTTTTATTTTGCGATACAAATTCCCAAAATAAATTAATAATACTAAAAAAATATAGCTTTTTATACCGATTCATATGTAACCAAAAGTTACTGTAGCCCTGCAATTAATCATATACGCTTATTGGTGACTTAAGCACTGCGCAACCGTATGACATCCTGGTGATTAATTGCACTATCGTATTATAACCGCTTGATTCGGTGTAATGCAGGTGCGCACGTGCCAATTGCTGGGTGAGGGAACTGGGAACTTACGTTCCATTCGGGGGAGAAAAAAAAAATTGGTCTCATATTTGTCCATGAGATTATGGTTTATCTGATTTACCTCAGATATGCGTGAAATTAGATGATTATCACAAATTTTTGATTTTTTACTCATAAGATGTGGCAACAGCTAATATGTAAATAACTCAGGGAAAGAAAAAAAAAACTCTAAAATTATTTTTTCTACCCATGTTTGTCTAACGATATTGGGGGTTTTCTGATTCATGTCAGATATGTGTGAAGTTAGATGATTATCACAATATATATATTTTTTTACTTATAAGAAGTGGCAACAGCTGATATGCAATAAGTAAAAAAAAAAGTTTGCTTTTGACGTATATTTTCAACTTTGTTTAAACAAAGTTTGTTTCAAATATTTTGATTTAGTGTGTTTTCTCAAATATTCTCTCTGAACTTGGAACTGATTAATGTTTTGCACAATTTTTAAATCTTTCACGACAATGCCTAGTGTTATTTATTAATGTTAAAAAATGTCTTTTTTCGATTTGTCTTTTTCACTCTCTCTTTTTCTATTTTTTCACTTCCTTACCACTTCACTTCAATCATTACAGGAATAAGTGTCTTTTGATCTATTTGTTTACTTGAGTATTTTATAATAACTTTATGACATACTATTGTGTTAAAAAAGTACCCGAAATGGTGGCATGAAACAAAAGGTATCATTTTATTGGTCAAAATTTGGTGCATCTACTTCAAAGTAAACTCCTCCGGCTACAATGCACTCTTGCCAACGTTTTTTCCAATCATCAAAACATGCCTTAAAGTCTTTTTTTGAAGCCCCTTCAGAGTTCGTAGAGAATTTCCTTTATCGAATTAATGGACTCGAAACGGTTACCCTCAAGAGGCAATTTCAACCATGGAAATAAGAAAAAGTCACATGGTGCCATATCAGGTGAATACGGAGCTTGTGAGGTCGTATTTGTTGAATGTTTGGTTAAAAACTCACGAATGATAATGTTACTGTGAAAAGGCGAATTATCGTGGTGAAAAATCCATGAGCTTTCTCGTGATATTTCAGGCCATTCGACGAATTGCTTCACAAAAACGGCGCAAAACCCTCAAATAATAATTTTTATTGTCTGGCCAGTTGGTAGGGATTCATAATGCACAACACCACGAAAATCAAAGAAAACTGTCAACATTACCTTGATTTTTACGACTAATTCTCTACCATTTTCAAACTTTTTATACCAATCAAATACTATTTATTGGTTTCGATAAACAGTCGTCTTTAAAAGCTTTTTGAAACAGTTCAAATGCTTTTGTAGCTGAAATTTCATTGCGAAAATAAAATTTAATGCATGTTCTTTGCTCAATAACATTCGCCATTTAGGAAAATCAACAAAGTGAAAATTCTTATCTCATTAAAAACAAATTTATTTTCAGACGATAAAATGAAATAAATTCCTGACTATTGCCAGATGTTTATAGAAAAGTCGTAAAAATGTTTGATAAAAGTTGGCAGACAATATCTACTATAGATGCATTTTAAATGAAGCATTCCGGATAATTTTTGATCACATTCTCTAATTTTAAAAACGAGACTTCCAAAATAAATAAATAAATAAATAAAGTTAAAAAAATAAAAATAAAATGGGATGACATATATAAAAATACAAGTAAAAATCACTATTTGCTTAATATTTTCATTTTTTTAAAAATAAACTATTTATATTATTGAAAATTCGATATGTACTTAATTTTATGAAATGCACCATATCGATCGACTATTCAGAATTTCAGTCAAAAGCAAAATATGTGTGGAAGTTTTAGTATTTTGATTATACTGGTAACTGAAAAAACACAAACTGAAAAAAAGGAATTTAAAGATTGCAACTCTGAATCCTTTAAAGGAAAATAGCTTTTTTAAAAAGTGTAAAGCTTTTTCCGCATATTTTTTTTTTAATTATCAAATCTTTACAAAACATCGTCAGACTATACTATACGGATATCTAAATTCATTTTATGGCGGTTTCCAAAAAAAATACGCCCCACCAGTGACTGAGAGGTTGTGCTCTCCAAGCTGGTAGACGGGAGGTGCTGGGTTCGATC
Organism: Maratus michaelseni; assembly: GCA_963931845.1. Taxonomy (NCBI): domain Eukaryota; kingdom Metazoa; phylum Arthropoda; class Arachnida; order Araneae; family Salticidae; genus Maratus; species Maratus michaelseni. The sequence goes on from OZ007591.1 coordinate 96,997,406, forward strand.
CCAATCGCGCCCGTCGGCCTAATCGTTCGGAGTTTTCGTGGTTTTCTTCGAGCCGTGGATTTATCCATGCGTAAATACGGATTAGGTTCCCTTAGAAAGACCCCCACGAAGGGCACTCCCCCCGGGCCTATATCCCTAGTGTAGATAATTGGCCGTCAATAATCAACCCAACCCAATCCAAAAAAAATACTTTTCTCCAGTCAACAACGTGACACTTTCTGACACATTTTCAATAAAGATTAACAAAAAAATAAATAAAAAAAATTAAAAAATACCTAAAATCTACATTATATTTGCCTATTAGATGATGTAAATGTCGTATATTTATTTTTCTTTTTAGGGTTTCCTTCATCTCACGAAACCCTTACTCCCGCTTCGTTGTCTGTCCGTCACAGAGCCGGTTCTCAAAAACTATTTAACTTACAAGCATGAAATTTTGTGTACTTATAGCTGAACACCTGCTATGAAGCTCAAAATCATAAAATTTGAAAAAATCGTATTATTTTAATATATAAGGATAAAAAAACAAAAATCTAACAGCCTTTTCCTATTAAATTTAAACATTTTTCGTTATAGCAGTTGCCAACAATTAAAAATCCACAATACAATTCTTTCTACAATAATTAATTTTCTATTGAAAGATTTCCATGTGAAAAATGAAAATGAAATAAAAAGTTTCACCAATTGAAAAAAAAAAAAAAAAGATTAACATGACGTCATATTGGTAATAAAACGGAAATTTTCAAAAAATTTTCAATAATACAACTAGTATGAGTACGTGTAAATACAGAAAGTAGCTTAATATAACGTCATTAGAGAATTAAAAATAAAATTAATCTGACGTCATAACGGATTTTTCAAATGTTTGAGAATAATACAAAGAGAGTATCAATATGAGTAATAGAGAATAGTAAATATATAAGTTTGAGGAACGTATTGAATCATGATAAAAACCCGATTATGGAAATATTGGCATATTTTAACATTTTGAAGGTCCGTATACAACATGTTTAATTTTGAAATTGATTTTTTTTTTTTAAATATCGCATTTGATGCATACATTAAATTTATCAGTAATTTTTTTTTTTTTTTTCAAAATTTTCGTTTAAAAATAGAATATTCATAACATTTAGAATGTTTAGATAAATACTACTTTATTACAAGTAATGAATGTTTTATTTAAAACAGTAGTCTTAAATCAATCATCATATTAATGAACTCTGCACACAATTTAATGAGTGCATTAAATTAAAAGCAGTTAAAATTATTAAAATTAATTAATTTAATTAAAATTAATAAAGACATACACACGTCTTTGAAACGTCATTTTGGATTAAAAATATCGATTTTTTCATTTTTCCAATAATATTAAAATCCGATCTTTTATCTATCGAATTCTGCTTTAATTGTGTCTGTATCTGAATTAGAACCTGAGTTACAGCTGTTTAACGATACATCTGTTACAGCTTGCTCAAGAATTTTACAACCGGAAATATCATTCTGCAAATCGGAAGTAAGCTGCAATGTATGTTTACATTCTTCTTTTTCGAGATTTAGCATTTAAATTGGATTATATGTCCAAGAAAATACATGGAGTAATATAATTAAACTTTTAAAGAATAATAATAACTTTTATAGCAAGAAATGTTTTTAAAAGTTATTTTCAGCTTTTTCTCAAAATGAAATTTTTCAGATTTTTACTGTACGCAAAACATTTTATAGCAAAAATGTATGCATGTAATATTTGATTTTTTTTTTTTTTTTTTTTTTTTTTTTTTACTTATTTTTACAAATGTTTTTTTGAGGGAATAGACTAAAATCATGATAATATATTAATTAGTTTCATATTTACACTGGTATAAGTTAAAAAGTTGCAAGGAATTAAAAAAAATTTTCATTACATTAGTACTTTAAGTACCATAGCATCTCCAATAGAGATGCTATTATAATGCGGCTAGTCTAAGTCCTAGAGAAAGTTATTGTCTTTATTATGCAATTTACAAAATGTGAATGCATTGATTTGATTTTCAGTTATAATGCTTTGCGCAAATGTCAAAATTTTCACATAATTTTGACTATTTTTCACTTTAAAAAAAATCATTTGAGTGTAATTTCTAAAATGTTTATACATTTTTCAAAGTTTTAACTTAAATGTCATTAGAAAAAATTTAAATAAAGAGAAAATTTCAAAAAATCTCCTCCGAAGGTGTGTGGATACCTTAAGTTAATTTAATTATTTAGAAATTTTTAGCTTTAATTTAATTTTAACTGACCATTGATTTACAGCTGTCAGGTTCTCTCACAGCTGCAAGAGTTGAAAGCTATTCTTAAGGGATTAGCATATTGTATGTATTGTATCTGTATCTATTGTGTACCGTTAGAGGCTGGTTTAAGAAGAATCTTGATCCGAAGGGGAGCGACTCAGAATATGAGTGGAAGGAAGGTGGAACAGAATGAAAGCAGTATTTCCATTGCAATGTGGTCTTTCATAGATAAGAAAGCTATTGTACTCTTTTATTTAGGAAGACAGATCCGTCAAGAGGGAGGAAGGGTTGTGAAAGACCCTTGGAAACAGAGGAGAAACCCCGTAGAAAGGAGGGTGCTCTGCAGTTTACAAGAGAGAGAAAGTTGGTTCTAACGTAGGAAGCGAAGGTGTAAGGTCGTTCAGAGTTGGAGCTCTGAGACCGGTGTTGAGTTCGGACGGAGCAGCGAAGTGTGAAGGTGGCTCGGGGAATGAGCGCTGAGAGCGGGTGTGAGATGAATAGAAATCTCAGTGTGGAATAAATGAACGTAGTATAACGGTACACGTAAAGCGTTTCTATAATTATTTTGATTTAATATTAAACCGGATACTTTACATCCGAGTTTAAGCGTAAATATTGTTAATAAAGTGTTTGTTTAAGTGTAATTGAAAGAGTTAAGTTTTCTTAAATATACATCAAGTATCGTGCCCGATATCACGTATTCATATCGGTGGTGGCAGCATATCAAAAGACCGGATTTATTTCGAAGTTGTGTGGACGGAGAAGTGGAATCCGACAATGTTGGCAGCGACGGGATTGAATCACAGAAGACCAGTGCCAGTTAGCAGTGTTACTGAGAGTTTGTGCCGGATCGTCTAGCGGAAGTGTTTGTGCTCTATCGTCGAAGACCAGCGTCAGTTAGCCGTGTTACTGAGAGTTTGTGCAGGATCGTCTAGCGGAAGTGTTTGTGCTCTATCGTCGAAGACCAGCTCCAGTTAGCCGTATTAAGTCAGTTTATGCCGGATCGTCTAGTGGAAGTGTTTGTGCTCTATCGTCGTAGACCAGTGCCAGCTAGCCTATCGTCATTGCAGTGAAGTGAATTAGTGGTGGTGCTGTGTTAGTGTAGTGTTGTGCGTAGTGTTTTTTGTGCATTGTGAAGCAAGGTGCAGTGATTGTGGCCCGAGAGTGCAAGATTTACCCTTGGAAAAGTGAGCAGAGGATTGCCCCAGCGAATGAAGTACGAGGTAAGGTGTTTTGATCATTTTACTCTACTGACATTCTCGAACCTATTTTTTTTTATTTTATTGTGTATAATTGATGGTAATTTGGGTTAATGTTGTAGTTAATTTATGATAATTTATGTGCAATATAATAATTGGTCTAAATCAAATGAGATATTAACAACCATTTTACACTATTGTTTTAAGAAAAGGATCTTATATTAATTACTAGAAGTGATTTTCTAATTGTTTTAAACGGATAAGATTAATGATTAAAATTAATGCATTGTGTTAATAGTTGGAAGGAATAATTGAAATTTCTTAAATTTAAATTATTATTAAAGTAATATTTAAATTAAGTGATATTGTTTGCTTTAAGTTTGAAATATTGATAGTAAATGAGGAAAGCAAATTTGTGTAGAATTTAAATTAAATTGAAATAACCTTCAAGGCAGAACTGAAGGCCCAGAAAAAAAAAGTGCTGTGATTTACTTTTTAATGTGAGAACTAATTTTGAAATTGAAATATTTTATTGAGATTAAATTTAGGAATTTATGTGTATTTCATGCAAATTTTTGTTAGGTGGATATTTTTATGTAGTGATTGGCATCAGTGTTTTATTCAAATTGCAACGTATCAGTATTATTGTGTAAATTGTATTTTATTATTTATGATAAATTTAAAATCTGTATTACATAATAATCAAATTGAAATTATTGTTACTGGGTTATTGGAAGCAAATTGTGGGGTATCATTGTTTAAGGAAATTTATTATTGTATTATTACTTATTTGAAATATGTTAAATAGTATAATATGTGGAGGTAACTTATGAGGGTAGTATTTGAGGAAGTATTAATTCGATATTGTGCTTATGTATTATTGTAGGGTGGTAATAATTATCGGTAGAAGGTATGGCTTTCTTACTAAAAATAAAAAGGGTGGATCTTCAGGCGATATGTGGAGAGTTAGGAATTGAAGTCTCGGAAGATGATACCAGGTTTAAGCTTAAGAAAAAGATAGTGGAGAGCGACGAATATGAAGAGGGGGCCGTTATGGAATTATCTAGCACTATTGTTACAGAACGGTTAGAACAAGAAGTGTTAGTAGTAGAACGGGAAAAGTTAGAAAAGGAGGAAAAGTTACAACGAGAAAAGTTAGAAACGGAGTTAGAAGGAGAAAAGTTAGAAAGGGAGTTAGACCGTGAAAAGTTAGCAAAGGAGGAAAAGTTACAACGAGAAAAGTTAGAAAGGGAGTTAGACCGTGAAAAGTTAGATAGAGAAGAAAGGGCTGAAAAATTGAGATTGGAACATGAGTTAGAGTTGGAAAGGATAAAGATTCAAAGTTCGGCAAACAACTCTAATGGGACTAGAGAATATAATCATGAGAGTAGCCTAGAGAAATTGATTAAAAGTGTTAAAATTTTGTCTATCAAAGTTCCAGAAGGGACTGAGGGATGGAATCTGTTTTTTAGCAGTTTAGAACGGGCATTCCAAACAAAAAATGTACCGGAAACCCAGCAGGCCGAAATTCTGCTAAATATGTTAGGAGATAAGGCCGATAACTTGCTAATATACACTACTAGGGAACAAATTGAGAGTTATGAGAAGTTAAAGGAATTAGTTCTAAGGGAACACGAACCGACACCGAAGGCGTGTTTGGAAAATTTCAAGAAGGCTAGAAGGAATCAAAATGAAACTCATGTATTATTTGTGTCACGTTTAATAGCAACGTGGGAAAATTACTGTAAGATTAGAGGTGCAGATACGTATGAGAAGGTTAATCAGTTAATTGTCACAGATAAGTTGTTAACTACGTTAGATGAGGAAACCGCGAAGCATGTTGGATTAACTCAGCACAGTAATTGGTTAGAAGTTTCTAAAATTGCTAAGGAATGTGATAATTTCTTTGATGCTAAACAAAAATCTTATGCAGTAACTTATAAGGGTTATAAATGTAAAGAAAGGTATGTGAATAATGAAGATTCTAGAAGGGCAAAAGATGAGGGATTTAGTAGTAATTGGAGACAAAATGGGAATAATGAAGTTAGTCCATTTTTGGGTAGAAAACCGGAATATAAGAAACCTAATGATACGACGCCTATCTGTTTCAAGTGTTCTCAACGAGGACATGTTCAGCGATTTTGTACAAAAGGAAATAATGAGGGAAGTAATCAAATTAATAACCGACAAGAACCAAGGGCTAGTATCAATAATGTCTCAGTGCGAGGAATTAAAGAATTACCAAGGGGAGCGAGTATGGCAAGAATCGGAGCAAGAGGGAATTGGAGAGCTAAAGTTATTGGAGAGAAGTTAAATAATCTCGAGAAAGTGGAAGTTAGTGTAAATGGGAAGATAACAAAAGGATTGGTGGATTCTGGTTGCCAAATTAGCGTCGTTCATAAAGATTTAGTACCAGCAGAAAAATTAAGAGGGGCTGGGAGCATCTATTTACAAGGGATATTTGGTATGGCAGTTAAATCGCCGTTAATGCAATTACCTTTAGCTATTCCAAAACGTGGTCAAGCTAATGTAATTCATCAGGATGTACTTTGTGCAATAATTGATAATAGTAAGGAACAGGTAATTTTACATCCTGACGTGGCTAATGAATTGTCAGGGTTAAACAACGAGAAATCATTAAGAGAATCGGTAGAAAGGGAATGTAAGGAAGATAGTAGGAACAAAGTGAAGGAAGGGGAAAGGATTAGAAATGATAATAATAAACGTTATGTCGTAGAAACGAGATCGGAAAATTTACAAAGTCAGGAGAAGGAAAAAGCCGAGATAGAGACCAGTAAGATTAATCAAGTTACGGGAAGTAGTCTAAATGTATTTCAGGAATCCCAAATGAGTTGCAAAGATTTAGAGAAAGCTTGGGAATTGGCTGAAAATGAGAAAGGGTATTACTATGTTGTAAATGGATTATTGTATCATAAAGAGAAATTAGTAGATGAAACTGTAGCTCAATTAGTATTACATAAAATTAGAAGGGAGGAAATTCTAAAACTAGCGCATACCTCCTTATATGGAGAGCATCAGACGGTTAAGAAAATGTTAGAAAGAATCGAGCATTCATTTTATTGGGAAAATATGGCGAAGGAAGCTAAAATATATTGCGAATCATGTGTAGAATGTCGATTAACGAGGGAAATGAATGTAAGTAATAAGGAGAAAGAGGAAATATGTCGACCTGCAGTTATAGTTGAGTTAGGGGACGGGAGTAAGAAACTGGTGTATCAAGATGAAATGAGAGCATTTATGGCTAAAAATAAAGTAGTCGATATTGTCTTGGATAGTGACGGGGAGTTTGAAGACTGTAGGAAATATCTGCTGTTAGACCGAGAACAGCCGGAAAATAAAGACAGGAAGGTATTTGAGATAAAAGGGTTAACAAATATTCAAGTTGGGGACATAAAATCAATCTTAAGGAAAAATAAGGAATTATTTATGGGTCCTATCCAACTGATAGAAATGGAGAAAAATCGGATTATAAACCGGAGAGGGGTAAGATAAGGCAGAAATTGTACAATGTCTTTATTACGTACAAAGAGGACTTGGACAGGCAAGTGCCTGATTGGTTAGAGGAAGATTTAATTGGGACATCAGAGGCAGAGGTTAGCCATTCAAGCGGGTGCATTGCGGAAAGGGATGTACCAATTAAGTTAACGAGGAAGCACTGGAAGGAAAAAGTACCGCCTCCAGCAATCTCAGCCTAAGGACTGACATTGAAATGACATAATACTAGTGTAACTTTATTTTTTTTTGTGTATTTATAATTGTATTCGCATCTTGTGTTTATAACAGTGTATTAGCATATTGTGTACTTTTTTTTTGTAGTTATCACATTAGTATATGGTTCATTAGAGATGTCAGTAGTTAAATTTTCAGACACCTTGAAATATTTATGTAATTGTAGTAATGAAGAAACCTATCAAGGAACTGTTGAACTCTTCTCAGACATTACATAGTTTGAGGAAAATTAGCCCCTAAAAGGCATATTTTCCGCTAAGGTGGGGGGTGTCAGGTTCTCTCACAGCTGCAAGAGTTGAAAGCTATTCTTAAGGGATTAGCATATTGTATGTATTGTATCTGTATCTATTGTGTACCGTTAGAGGCTGGTTTAAGAAGAATCTTAATCCAAAGGGGAGCGACTCAGAATATGAGTGGAAGGAAGGTGGAACAGAATGAAAGCAGTATTTCCATTGCAATGTGGTCTTTCATAGATAAGAAAGCTATTGTACTCTTTTATTTAGGAAGACAGATCCGTCAAGAGGGAGGAAGGGTTGTCAAGGATCCTTGGAAACAGAGGAGAAACCCCGTAGAAAGGAGGGTGCTCTGCAGTTTACAAGAGAGAGAAAGTTGGTTCTAACGTAGGAAGCGAAGGTGTAAGGTCGTTCAGAGTTGGAGCTCTGAGACCGGTGTTGAGTTCGGACGGAGCAGCGAAGTGTGAAGGTGGCTCGGAGAATGAGCGCTGAGAGCGGGTGTGAGATGAATAGAAATCTCAGTGTAGAATAAATGAACGTAGTATAACGGTACACGTAAAGCGTTTCTATAATTATTTTGATTTAATATTAAACCGGATACTTTACATCCGAGTTTAAGTGTAAATATTGTTAATAAAGTGTTTGTTTAAGTGTAATTGAAAGAGTTAAGTTTTCTTGAATATACATCAAGTATCGTGCCCGATATCACGTATTCATATCAGTGGTGGCAGCATATCAAAAGACCGGATTTATTTCGAAGTTGTGTGGACGGAGAAGTGGAATCCGACAACAGCTTAACAATTTTTTTAAAACAATAATTGTGCTGGTGTATTTTATGAAAAAAGCATTAAATGCAACCTTGGTATATACAGCCAGCAGCTGGAAATTCAGCGTTGATTTTAAATAATTCCTAATACTAATTCTGTGATTTTCGATAAGATTTCAGTTTTTGAGGATAAAGATTTAAATAATAAAAACAAAGATGTTAAAAGGGGAAATTCATTGGTAATTCAGTGTGAGCTGCTATAAATATGATTTAATTGTATATACATTATTTTAAAATAAATAATTCAGGATGAAGACGATATTAAATGTATTACTTTCATTTTGATAGCAAGCGACAAAGAAGCTTCGTTATGCATGGGTTTAAGTATTATTGGCCTCATTTTTTTCGACAACCACTGAACAGATTTGAATATAAGTTTTACACTACAATTCTAGTACACCAGAGCTCACACCTTTAGCTCTAGTACACGTTTAAGCTAAAAGGATTCCTCATATTGTGTATAGTTTTTTTTCTGTTTTTTTTTTTTTGTTTTTTTTACACGGTCACGTGAAATATTTTAATATATGATTGTCTTACTCTACTACGTTTCAAACGTGAGCGGTGATTAATAGATTTCCCTTATAAATGTGAGAGAGGTGGCATATGAAGAATAAAATTTGATTTGTCTAAATGATTTTGGGCAAAATATTGAGTAATGAGCATATAGAGTGTCTTTATAAATAAGAAAATGGAGACATACGAGAAATAAAATTGGATTGGTTGAGAGGATTTGGACAAAAACTAGGCTATCCTGCCATTATCGCCTAAGTTTATGTTTGTCACTTGGTTTAAGAGAACTTGTCCAATCAACCACTCTCGCTAAAATATGCCAACTGGCACTCAATAAGTAAATAATAAATGTTAGTAACCTAGTTTTTTTTTTTTTTTTTTTTTTTTTTTTTTTTTTTTTTAACAATTGCATGCAAGTCGTTTATTAAATAACAGTCAGTTGAAGTCGCGGTGATTTTAAATAATTCCTAATAATAATTCTGTGGTTTTCGATAAGATTTCAATTTTTGAGGATAAAGAATTAAAGAATAAAAACAAAGCTGTTATACAACAACACTGCAAAAAAAAAAAAAAAAAAAAAAAAAAAAAAATGTTGATTTTACAGTATAATACTATTCCAGTATTATACTGTAAAATCAACACTTTTTTTTTTTTTTTTGCAGTGAATAGATGTAATTTTGAAAACGGTAACTTTGTAAAGTTTTGAAAATTGGAAGCTGAATGCCATCCTAAAATTGTCCGAAAGAGTAATCAAATGTTTGGTAGTTCCAACAAATACTGAAAGCTCATTTTCAAGTAATAAAAATATGTTACGGAATGAAAGTATTAGCTGAAGTAAGAATACGTTAACCAAACAGTAATTAATCTATGTATAAATTTTGTATTGTATTCCTTTTAAGAAAGTTATATTGTAAAAACTTGAAATAAATAGAACCAGTGGACCCCTGCGAGGATTTTGTACTGCAGTCTAATTATATATATATATATATATATATATTTTAGCGATATGCAATGCTTTTTGAATGCGGGTTTAAATTTCCAAAGAAAATTAAGGATAAAAATATCTTCAAACAACGTTAGTTAACCCAGAATATCATCTCATTTAATTCATCAAAGTTATTGTAAAAACTGATCAAAGATAGCAAAAGACACGCGCGATAAAAATAAATAACAATCGTATTTTAAATGCATTAGAGGATGGCGTCGTTCGATTCGCGAAAAAACATCGGTCAAAGAAAATTAATATAAAACACAATTTAATATAATATAACCACGTGAGACACCACTGCCTTGATCGATCGATAACGTCTTTTTCTTCTAAAAATTTCCAATTTTACTTTTTAATCATAAATACAAAATAAACCCGTGCAAGAAATCATACTTTATGTTATTTGTACTATTTGTTTTTTATAGTCATTGTTGAGCATCATATAATGTGGTATTTTATTTTTGTAGCGACACTAATTTTAGGAAAACCTTTCATTTCATTTATGAAAACAATACAGATTTAAATTTTAATTAACAGCAATTTTTAATTAAAAAAAACATGTTTTAACAAAATGTGAGTATACTATATCAGAAGCCGATTCAAAAACCTTTCGAATGATACCTCATTCGTTGTTGTAAATTTCGTAAATTATAGAAAAAGGGATGCTGACAACAGAAATAATATACCGTATATACTCGTGTATAAGTCGACCAATTCCAATTTTTACGCAAAATTTTGATAAAACTTGAATTTTCGTGTATATGTCAAACCACATTTCTGGTAGTATGTTGAAAAATGATTTGTAATCGTGAATTTAAAAAAAAAAAAAAAAAATGCTCCATTAATAAAGATATACACAGATAAGAAGATTTTTTTTTCAGATTCCGATGAGTCGTTGATAAGTATGGAATCAGAATCTGAAGATATGTACAATGAAATATCGGATTCCCAATTAACTGAGCTGTATGAATATTCAGATTCTGAAAAATAACTTACATTTTCATAAGTTTCATTGAAAATTTTTAATTTTTAAATGAAAACAATAAAGGTTTTTAGATTCATGATTCCTAAGATATGTATTATTTTATGTCTTAAAATATCCTGAATATCGGCAATTGGGTAAATACATATATATATATATATATTTTTTTTACTAACTCGTCTATAAGTTGATCACCCATTTTCAACTCCCAAATTTTGACTAAAATTCTTCGACTTATACACGAGTATATACGGTATATGATTATTAGATAGACTATATATTTATTTATTTATAAGGGTTATATTTTCAATATGTAGAAGCTTACAATAAATAAAACTGAAGGTTAATCTTTTATTTCCCGTGTAAATTTAGGTCGAATTTTGGCTTTTTTTTTTTTTTCTCTCACAAACGTTCAACCCATATTATATTGAATAGAATAAACGAATATATTGCTCAATGAAGAATTGTTCATATTTCCTTTAATAGATGGCAGCACTATAACACTGTTCTTCGAAATTTTGTTAGTTCTGTGTTGTGCAGTAAATGTTCAAAAAATTTAATCGAAATTTTACTATCAAAAAGTAATTATATTGTTACATAATAAACCAGAAAACGCTTTCGTTGTAACAGCATACTTCTCTAATTTTAAATATACGATTTCCCTTTTGTTGTTCCATTAATAGTAATAAATATCTAGGAATAAGTAGTCGAAAATAAGTTTAACGGATTTCTTTCTACATTCTCTATTTATTCTACAGGAATTTATCGAAAATTTCTGAATGCTATTATATAGCTCAACGAAAACAATATAGGAAAAGTAAAGTTAAAGTAAAGGTGATTTTACACAAATTAATTTTAGTAGTAGAAGTCTTATAGAGCGTCAGTGGTATAACGGTTAGCATAGCTGCCTTCCAAGCAGTTGACCCGGGTTCGGCTGACGCAGAGTTTTTTTACTTTTCTAATTTTTTTCTAAAATTTTGAGTGGCTCAAAAGTACATAATGCTAAACAGAAGCTTTCGCAGATAAGTTTTTTCTTTCAGTATAATATTATTAGTATATTATTTATTTTTTTTCCCCCCTTTATCTACAATCCTATATATTTCTGTTGTCAACATTTATTTTTTTAAGCAAATAAAAAACGCAGAACGATAAATGAGAGACCATATGAAAGGATTTTGAAGTGGCTTCTGACATAGTACACTCACATTTCGTTAAAACATGTGTTTTGATTACAAATTGCAAGTAATTAAAAATTAAATCGGCATTGTTTTCATAAATGGAATGAAAAGTTTTCCTCAAATTAGTGTTGCCACAAAAATAAAATACCACAACAATGATTATATATATATATAAATAATAAAGATAAACTGGGGCATAGTTGCTGCACGGGTTTATTTTATATTTATGATTAAAAAGCAAAATTTAAATTCAAATGCTCAGTTTATGTTTCTTTATCCCAAGTTTTTTTTTTTCTTTTTCTTTTTCCCGAAAGAGATGATGTCACAATCTAATGCAGTTAAAATACGATTGATATATATATATATATATATATATATATTATTTTTTCTGCCTTTTAGAATCTTCGGTCAGTTTTTACTGAAACTTTGATGGAATAAAAGAGATGGTATTCTACTTTGACTAATGTTGTTCCAAGATATTTTTCGTCTTTAATTTTTCTTTAGAAGTTTAAACCTGCATCTAAAAAATATTAGAACTGCAGTGCGAAATCTTCTCACGGGTCCACTGGTTTAGATCTTAATAATAGTAAAAGTGAAACCACAGTTTAATCTGAATAAAATTAAAAATATGATATAGATCAAAAGTTTCCAACCTTTCTGACCCACGGAATTCTTTTTAGAATGAATTTCTATGCGGAGCCCCTATTAAGCCTACCGTGAAATAAAAAGGAAATCGTAACCTGAACATTTCTCAATAACTTGAGCAAGTAATAAGGGAGCATATTAAATCTCATTTAAGGATCGCAAAATGTAGAAGAGAAGGAAATATGCATTGTAAGTAGTGTTACCGGATGTCCCGATTTTCAAAGTTACCAAGTTCCGGTAAAATAATAATAAATAATAATAAATAAATAAATAAATAAATAAGCGAGTAATATATATATATATATATATATATATATATATATATATATATTACTCGCTTATTTATTTATTTATTTATTTATTTATTATTTATTATTATTTTTAAACGCCGCAGAGCCTCTGAGAACTTCCTGGACTGGTTGGGAATGACTGTAAATAATTTAATACGGTAATTGTTTAATATGGTAAAATCTACTAAGGCGGAATCGGAAGTAACTAGAGATAGATTCAGTTTTACAAAGGTTTCCGTCTTCTCAGGTATACTTGTATGGTAGTAAGAATCAGATTTTTTTTCTTTTATTACGTTTAAGGTTGGATTCCGTCATATAGCAGGTTCCGTTTCCATAGAATTTACTGTATTTTTAAGTACCAATTTAGAAGACGCTATCCCGCTTTTTTGTCTTTCTGTACCGCTTTTTAGTGACAGTGACCTGGCAACGTTAATTGTGAGGTACTTTTACGTGATTTGTACTATGTTGGAACCTGGTTATGAAGCAAAAATAAATAAATACTAAATAAATAAATAATCAGATCTCCGAAACATACGGAGCTTTGCTGTAAAAATTGTTCAATTACTGGTGATTTTTTGTAGCAATAAAATTAGCACATATTTTTTAAAACATGTCCCACTTGAAGTGCTTTGATTTCAAATTTTATTTATTTTATATTTTATATTTTATTTTATTTATGTATTTATTTTTAAAAGCGCCGCAGAGCCTCTGGGAACTTTTTTGGACAGGTTGGGACTGGCTGTAAATAATTTATAATTTCTAGTACAATTTTGTAACAATAAGATTGGCACATATTTTTTTAAACATGTGCCGCTTCCAATGTGTTGATTTCAAATTTTATTTATTTTATATATTTTTATTATTTTATTTATTATTTTTATTTTATTTTCTTTATTTATTTTTAATTTATTTTCTTTATTTTATTTTATTTATTTATTTTTAATTTATTATTTTTATTTTATTTTATTTATTTATTTTAATTTATTTAATTTAATTTATTTATTTTTAATTTATTTTATTTGTTTTATTTTATTTATTTATTTATTTATTTATTCATTATTATTATTATTATTATTGTTGTTATTATTATTATTATTATTTTGAAGCACCGCAGATCCCCTGGGAACTTCTTGGACTGGTTGGGACTGGTTGTAAATAATTTACAATTTCTAGTAAGTTTTTGTACCAATAAAACTGGCGCATATTTTTTTTTAATGTCCCGCTTCCAGTGTATTGATATCAAATGTTATTTATTATATATATATATATATATATATATATATATATATATATATATATATATATATATATATATATATATATATATATATATATATATATTAATTATTTATTATTGTTATTTTTATTTTATTTATTTATTTATTTATTTATTTTTTTATATTATTTTTTTAAAGCGCCGTAGAGTTCCTGAGAACTTCTTGGGCTGGTTGGGAATGACTGTAAATAATTTGCAGTTTCTAGTAATTTTTTGTAACAATAAAATTGGCGCATATTTTTTTTTTAACATGTCCTGCTTGCAGGGTTTTGATTTCAAACGTTATTTTCATTTTTATTTTTATTTTATTATTACTCTTATTATTATTTTCTGAAGCGCCACGAAGCCTCTGAGAATTTCTGGGACTAGTTGGGAACCACTGATATAATTGATAGTCTGGAACTCATTTTTTTTAACGCGTAAAAATTTAATAAGGCGCTTTATTATTTTGTTTGTTTGCGGAATGACACAGTTAGAAATATAAAATAAATAATAAATTTGTGAGGAGAAAAAGCATAAAATAAAATGAAACAGAATTTTTACAGATTTATCCAATTTCACAGAGTTTCCAGTTCCTCATCTTTTATAATTTACAAGGGAATCGAACCACCCGGGCTTACCGGGTTACAGAACGCAGGAGAAAACCATTTTTTCCCCTAAATCTAATAGATTTTTCATATTTTTATTTGTCAAAGTTGCTGCATTTAGTTTTTTTTTTTTTTTTACTGGTTTCTTTGCTTTTGTTGTGCGTGAAGCGCTCATACATGCGGTATCCGTCCAGTTTTTTTTTTTTTTTTTTTTTTTTTTTTTGTACTAAGCGTTCATACATGCGATATACTGATCGCGACATTAAACGAATTTCAAGGGTTTTGTTTATTTTTTATTTTTTTTTTTTGGTATTATTAATACAGGGAGTTCACTGCATCCAGTGATGCTTCTTTGTTAATTTATTATTCATCATCTTATGCATGCGATATAGTGATCGCGATATTAACGAATTTCATGTATATTCATTTTTTCCAACTTCGCAATGACCGTTAACATTATTTGTAATACTGATGAAATATGAATTAAAACGTTGTTTCTTACTGCTCATATTAACTTTTTATATGCATTTTTATTAAATTTGTGAAATAATTTTTTTATATTTTATTCATAAAAAATGCAATATCTAAAACAATATATTCTGTTTATATTATCTGTTAAAATATCCGATGTTTGTTTATGGTGTAAACAAATAATTTTCTTTTAAAATTTTAAATTATTACAAAGCTTCCTTTTCTCCAAAATCGTCTGAACTAATCAAATTTTGTGTCCGGTAAAACGCTACTCTCATATAAAGGCACCCTATTCTTGTGACATTTTTATTTCAAAATTCATTAATTTTACTACCTGTAACTATTTAAAAAATTATAATGGCAGCATTCTTCCATTTGTTTATTGGGCGTTTCAAAATTCAGGCTTAAAAATTATTTTATTTAATTATTATTACTATTAGCATTAAAGATAATTTTAGCATTTTTAAAATTAAAACAATGGCCGGAATCCCAAGAGTGCTTGGCAATAGAAGATTTAGAAATTTCTTGATTACTTACATAACGAGAGTGTTCTTTTAAGCGGATTTCGAGATTTCTTTTAGTTTGACCAATATAAGATAAATCACCAGCCATTACAAGGAACATTATAAATCCCCATTTACGAAGATCAGGAACAGGAGATTTGGTGGAGGGGAATTTGAATTTATTGACAGGTTTAAAGATAATGTTGAAATTGAAGCGTCTTAAAACTTTAGCTAATTTGAAACATAAAGGAGGATAAAAAGGGAGGACAACCAAATTATCAGGTTTGCTTTTCACAGATTTAGAAAGAGTAGATTTATAAGACGGTCTATTGAATTTCTTCACAGCATTATTGATAACAGAAGGATTGATCCCTCTTTTGACAGCAACAGTTTTTAAGTAATTAAGTTCATCCTTAAGGGATGCAGCCTCGGAACAAATTTTGAGAGCACGATTTACATACGTATAAAATACACCGATTTTTTGGTTGACAGGATGATTTGACAGAGCATGAGGTGGGTTAGAGACAGAAAAAGGTTTTCTATAAACACAAGTTTTGAAAGAAGAATCACATTTGATAACTAAAACAACAAGGAAAGGAAGTTTATTACAATTTTCCAACTCAAAAGTAAACTGAATATGTGGGTCAATAGAATTGACAGTTTGAAGAATAATATCAAAAGGATTATCAACTAAAACAAAAGTATCGTCAACATAACGCATCCAACATTTAAAATTAACCAGATTTAATAATTTTTTTCTCAAAATAATGCATATAAATATCACAAAGAATTGGAGATAAAGGATTACCCATACTTAAGCCGTCTGATTGTTTGAAAAATATATTATCAAATTCAAAGGTGTTTGGGAGATGCAAATTTTAGTTAAATTAACAAAATCTTTCACTTCAATATCAGAGAAATGAAATTCAAGTAATCTTGTTTCCAAGCAAGAAAGAGCACCTTCAATCGGAACATTAGTAAATAAAGATTTAACATCAAGAGAAAGCATAGAACTATTGGATGGGTTAATATTTTTTAATTTACTAACAAAATCATAAGAATTTTTTATCGTATGAGAATTAGAAATGCATAAAGGAGAAAAACTGGATGTTAAAAATTTGGCAAGAGGATAAGTAACAGTACCAATATTAGAGACAATAGGTCTTAAGGGGACATTGGTTTTATGAACTTAGACAAAGCATAAAAACAAGCACAGATGGCTGAAGAAGAATAACACAATGTTTAGTTTTGTCATTTAAAACAACAGAATTCTTAACAGCTTTCTTGAGAGTGGAAAGATGCGAATTAGTAGGGTCTTTTTAAACTTCAATATAAGGACCTTCAGATAAGAGAGCATAAACTTTATCAGAATAATCTTTTTTATCCATAAGAACAATTTGACCACCTTTATCAGCTTTTTGATGGTGTTTTAAGAAGTTATTTTAGTTCTTAGTGTTTCACACCAGTTTGAACTTATTTTATTTAATCGTAATAATACAAGGAGCCTGAATATCAATGTATAATGAAAGTAGATAGATAATGGACGTAATATTTAAGATGAAAAACTGAAATATTTTTTATCGATACTGATTAATAATTAGCTTGAGTACCAGTTACATACAAATGTGGGTTTTCCGCTAAAATTTACGTCCTGATTGCCAGAAAAAGAAAATTAACAAGAATTATGGCATTAAAAAGAGATTTCTCTGAGAAATATGTGACGTCATATTTGAAATAAAACGGGAATTTTAAAATGAGTTTTACAAGGAGCGGGAATTAATTCCGTACATTAATAATACAAGGATCAGTAAGTATAGAAAGTAGATTAGTTTCACTACATATTTAAAACGAAAAATTGAAATGTTTTTTTTATCTATACCGATTATTAAGCATGAATATCAGTTACATACAGATGAGAGTTTTTTGCCAAAACCCACACCATGATTATTAGGAAAAGAAAAATAAATACGAATCTATTATATTAAAATCTGACCGCCTGTTTGTATTTCACATCTACTCTTTTCAGATTGTCGAACTCAGCACGATTTACTTAACACCGGTTATCATTCATCCGAGGATGTCATAAACTCTCAGAATTTAAAAAAAATGATTTAAATTCCGAGATATTATTATTATTATTATTTTATTTATTTATTTATTTATTGTAAATTTTAACGAAGTTTCTCTAAAAATGGCAACTAAATTATTCCATTTTTGTGGATAAAAAAAGAAGAAATAAAATGGTTTAATATATTTTTTCTCATTAAAATTAAAAAAAAAAATAATTTATTTTCAATTTGAATAGATGGTGAAAGAAAAAAAATTCTTGATTACAGTAAAATTTTTGAAAAATAAAAACGTATTTCCACATATTCAAACTTCATGAATCAATTTATTCTGGAGAACAAAAATCGTCTGTCAACATATTTTCATTTAGAAAAAAAGATTTTTTTCAGTTATAGATTAAATCAAGGAGGTAAATTTAAGCTCCTTGCATTTAGGTCTACAATAATTGCTCCCTGTTCACAAGAATTGAATTTAATGAAAAAGAATATACTATTTCCATTATCTTTGAAGGATTGCTATTAAAACGTTTCACAAAGGGGTTAAAAGTAAAATGTTTTACCAGGTAAACTTGACATATGTTTTTATATAATTCGCCGATTTCCACGAATTTATTTGGCCCGCCTCTTTTTATTGGTTGCAGTTTCCTTTTCGTGATTATATGTCACAAAATTTCACTTTTTTAAAACTTAGTTATGTCAAGGCCTCTATAACATAGAAATGCTGTATTGTCTCTTATTGTTGTAATTGTATTGGGGGTAATCCTCCTTAATTTACATAAATCGGTTTTTAATGCAGAATTATCTGATTTACTTCGAATTTAGTATATATGTTCATTGTAATAAGGGGATTCCCTGATTAGTTTTGCGTGTTCAATGGTTAACTATAAGGGGGTGAGGGAACGGGGGGATGACCTCCCCCCCCCTTAATATATCGTGGATTTCTTTATTTTTCGAGGGGCTTAATTCTTTGAAATAAGTGTATGATATACAATTAGTGTGAATAGCCTGTGAGCTCAATGCCCCCAGTTTAACTGGGCAGTTTTCTTTTTTATTTATTTTTTTTTAGCTCACAGACTATCAAAGCCTGAGAGCTAATCTGCCCGCCTGTTCTGTGTGTATGTATGTACGTAACGCGATAACTCTTGATAGAAATATCCGTTCTGCTTCAAATTTTGATTGTAGGTTCATTGTGATAAAGCACATCCCTGATTAGGTTTAGGGGTTCATGGGTTAAGTATCAAGGGGGGGAACGGGGGATAATCCCCCTCCCCCGTACGTACACATAGACACTGCGTAGATAAATGGGTTTTTCATGCAGAATTTTCCGATTTGATTCAAATTTTGTTTATCGGTTCATTGTGATAAGGCGCTTCCCTGATTAGTTTTAGGTGTTCATTGCTTAATTATAAAGGGGAAATGGGGGGCTGATTCGCCTTAATTTAGATAAATGGGTTTTTCATGCAGAAGTATCAGATTAGCTTCAAATTTTGTGTATAAGTTCATTGTGATATGGCGCTTCCCTGATTAGTTTTGGGGGTTACTAAGTATAAAGGAGGGACGGGGGGAGGACTAATCGCCCCAAAATATATTGTCGATTTCTTTTTTTTTTTTTGAGAGGCATTATTCTTTGAAATAAGAGTATAATATACAATTACTGTAAATAGCCTGTGAGCTCAATGCCATCAGTTTAACTGGGCACTTTTCTTTTTATTTATTTTAGATTTTTAAATATATATATATATGGTGGGTTATAACCGATTATTGCCTCATGGCGGCAGTTTCTTCCCTTTTCCGCGCATTTTTTTCTTTTGCTGAAGCTTTAGCGTTCGTCCTCGATCGCGAATTCTCCTGTTAAAGTGGTTCTTAGAAAATTAATTTTCACCGCTCAACATCGCGATACTTTCTGACACATTTCTTTTTTCATTTTTAAATGTTGAAACATGGCAATCGTGATAATTGAGGCAATTCGTAATCAAACAGTTTTTTCCATTTTTCAATAAATGAATTAAAACTTGAGTTATGAACTATTGTCGTCTCATTGCGGCATTTTTTCTCCTTTCCAACGTTATCAGTTCAAAACGCCACACCAAAAGAAATGAAAAAAAATTTCCATTACAAAGTTTCTGAATATAGGAATCTGCCGATTTCACCACTTTGAGAACAAAACTGGTTGGTTAGTTGGTTGATTTATGACGGCCGATTATCTACTCGAGGGATATAGTCCCTAAGGGGGTGTGCCCTCCATGGGGGTCTTTCTATGGGATCCTTACCCGTATTTACGGTAAGGTTCGAAGAAAACCACGGAAAACTCCGAACGGTTAGGTCGACGAGTGCGACAGGGGTTTGAACCCAGCACCTCCCGTCGACCAGCATTGAGAGCAGAACCTCTCAGCCACTCCGAATTTCCAGACAATACAGCGCGCGAGTGAGTTTGGCTGCCATCATGATTCAACAATCACTTATAACTCAAAAAGTATTTAATTTATTGGAAAAAATAATTTAAAAAAAAAAAACATTTCTAATGCAAATTATTTTAATAATCATGCCAGCCATTGCGTCATCCTTTTTAGGTGGTTCTCAAATTCCCTACACAACGACACGAAACTTTCTGACGCATTTTTTAACGTAAAGGAATAAAATTGTCAGACCTGACTATTGAAACAATTTGGAATCAAATAACGTTTCCCATTTTTTGATAAATAAATTATTTATCGATTTATAAGTCAGTCTTGTCACGAGACGACAAGTTTTTTCCGTTTATCGCGCTGCCTTTTAGGGAATTTGGTTCAAAACGCCGATTTTGAGAGTATTTTCTGAAAGATCCTTTACCGAAAAATGGAAAACACCATTCGATTACATAGTTTCTGAATATCAACACCTGCCAATTTTATGTGTTTCCAAATAAAAAATGAATTCAGAAATGTGTCAGAAAGCAGCTTCTTTGGATTTGTGAACAGCCTTAAATTATTTTGGCACTAAACAAAGGTAAGGAAAGGCAAATAATAAATTTTAAATGGCCTTTTGTGTATTTCATAAAGTTCCCTTCTTGTGAATTAAATAAAATGATATTTTAAGCGAAAGTTTCTGTAATTTTCCGTTCAAACGACACACAATTTACACAATTGAAAAGTATTCTATTACTTTATAAATATGTGTGATATTTGTACGTCTGATTCAGAGATGGCAGCACTAGAAAAGTTTTTTTTTTCTTCTTGAATTTCAGAATAAAACAGTCAAAGTAACGTTACAAGTTAGCTTTCTACCAGGAATTTTTTCGCAGCAAATAATAATCCTAAATATTAAAAATTCCCGATGTTTCTAGTATTAAGCATTTCTATTGACAGTAAAAATCTTTTAAACTACAGTAGTGAACAGAAGAAATGCTAGCAGAAATAATTAGTTGTTGTGTGTGTAGATTTGATTTATTTAGAAGAACTAGAACACTAGCTCTCTGTTGACAGTAAAAGTACTATATATTATTTCTGTTGTCAACATCCTTTCTTCTAAGATAATAAAAAAAAGCAGAATGATAAATGAGATACCACATGAAAGGATTTGAAGCGGCTTCTGATATAGTACACTCACATTTCGTTAGAACATGTATTCTTATTAAAAGTTGCAATTAATTAAAAATTAAATAGGCATTGTTTTCATAAATGAAATGAAAGGTTATCGTCAAATTAGTGTTGACACAAAAATAAAATACCGCAACAATGATTTAAAAAAAAAAAAAAAAAAAAAAAAAAGTTCAATAGAGATAAAGACATTGTTAATACACGGTTTTATTTTATATTTATAATTGAAAAGCAAAATTTAATTTAAAATGCTCAATTTATTTTTCTTTAGCCCATGTTTTTTTTTTCCCCGAAACAGATGATCCTCTAATGCAGTTAAAATATAATTCATAATTTTTGTTTTTGTTTTGCTATCTTCGGTCAGTTTTTACTGTAACTTTGAGGGAATAAATGAGATGATACTCTGACTTGACTAATGTTGTTTGCATATATTTTTATCCTTAATTTATTTTTAGAAGTTTAAACCTGCCTCTAAATAACAGTAGGTATTGCTAAAAAATTGTCTGTGTAAATTTGATTTATTTAGAAGAACTAGAACACTAGCGGATAATTAATGATAAAAATGAAATTTGAATGATGAACTTTAAAATTTTATTGAAATATAAAAAAACAACTGTTGATTTGGTTAATTGATTATTATCTTTATTATATTTTTATTAATCTAAAGTATTATGTTTATTAAATACAAAAATATATTCACATAAACCGGTACTTTTTGGTAGGTGATTGCCAGTGATATATGTACATACATAAATACATATGTATATACACACATATATATATACATATACATACATATATGTATATATATTGTATGTATATATATTGTATGTATATATATGTAGATGTAGATATATGTATATATATGTGTGTGTGTATATATATATCACTGGCGCCCGGCTAACCGAAAAGTACCCATAAATCTATAATCTTGTTATATTTTTGCATTTTTAAATCTCACTTTAATTTTATTTATTTATTTATTTTTGAGAAATTACTTATAATTGTAAGGTACAGATGGAAGCACTGAAAGTGGATGCATTTTTAAAGTTTATTTTGCCTTCTGTACTGTAGATGGCAGCACCATAAAACTAAAGTTAAAAGTATTAAAGGGTGCTTAGTTCTTTTAAAATAATACTGCTTAAAGTACAATTTGAGCTCATTTTTAAGCGTAAAAAGATGATACTTCTAGGTATGATTATCACAGTGATTTGTAAACGAAAACTTTTATCTTTTTCCGATAAATGAATTACAATTTGAGTTATAAGCGATAGTTGTCTTTGAAGCACAGTTTTTTTTTCCCGCTCCTGCGCTGTCACGTCAAAAATTTGGTTCAAATGACAACTTTGACAGCGTTCTCTGAAAATTCTTCTGCCTCCACCGAAAAGAGGTTGGTGAAGGTGATATGTTACAGCCGAGTATCTGCTCTATGAATATGGGCCGGCGGGGGCAATCCCCCCCCCCCCCCAATGTGGGTGTTTCTAAGGAATCCTAAACCGTATTTACACAAGGTTAGAAGGAAACCACGGAAAACTCCGAACGGTAATGTCGACGAGCGCGACAGGCGTTTGAACCCAGCACCTCCCGCCTGCCAACTTTGAAAACAGAACCTCTCAGTCACTGCTGGGGTCCCGAAAAAAGAAAAAAAAAACTAATTCTATTAGATATTTTTTCATTTAGACCACCTGTCCATTTAATATGTTTGCGAACAAAAATGAATTTAAAAATGTGTCAGAAAGTAGACAGTTTGAATTAGAGCACGGCGTTAAAGTAGTTTAAAATAAATAAATAAATAAATAAAGTTGTATGACGCGAAACTTTCAGATACATTGCATGATTATTTAATTGATTTGTAATCGAACAGTTTTCTTCAAGTTTCTATAATTACTACTTGAGCGATTATCGCCACAGGACGGCAGTTATTTTTCTTTTCAGTGCTGTCTCATCTGGAAATTCGTTTCATAATACAAATTTTTTTGACAGAACTTTCTGCATTTACCAAAAAAAAAAAAAAAAAAAAAAAAAATAGAAAAGCTGTTTTATTACATAGTTTTTGAGTTGAGTTGGGTTGATTATTAACGGCCAATTATCTACACTTGGGATATAGGCCCGGGGGGAGTGCCCTTCGTGGGGGTCTTTCTAAGGGAACCTAACCCGTATTTACGCATGGATAAATCCACTGCTCGAAGAAAACCACAAAAACTCCGAACGATTAGGCCGACGGGCGCGATTGGGATCGAACCCAGCCCCTCTCGTTTACCAGCTTCGAGAGCAGAACCTCTCAGCCACTGGACATAGTGTTTGAATAAGATAATCGGCCAGTTTCATGAGTTTGAAAACGTAAACGAATTGAAAATTTTATTTGTTTCAGAATGTAGGCAGTTTCGATTTGAGAATTGCCTTAAGAGGAAATGTAGATAAATTATTTTCGTACTAACAAGGAGAAATAAATGCAAATATTAAACTTAAAATGACCTTCGTGTAATTGAAAATGTAACCCGTTTGTGAATTAAATAAATAGAATTTTTAATCGAAAGTTTCTCAAATTTGCCTTTCAAGCTAAGATTTTATTCAATTTAATATTATTCTAGTACTTTAAAAATATGTGTAAGATTAGTACGTCTGGTTCACAGATGGCAGCACTATAGTTTTTTTTTTTTTTTTTTTTTTTTTTTTTTTTTTTTTTTTTTAGCTGCAGATTGCCGAAATTCCTGACATATTTTCGAATTCATTTTCAAATATAAATGCATAATACTTGGAGACATGATTATTGAAGGGATTTCTAATCGAACACGTTTTTTTTTTTTTTTCATTTTTGAATAAATGAATTAGAGCTTGAGTTATAAGCGATTGTTGTCTTAGGATGACAATTTTTTCCCTTTCCTGCACTTTTGTTCGAAAATTTGGTTCAAAACGCCAATGTTTTTGAAAAATCTTCTGCCTTTAGAGAAAAACGGCTCAATTAAATATTCTTTTTAAAAGGGCACTTGCCAATTTTATACATATTTGAACAAAAATGAGTTTTAAAAACGTGTCAGAAAGTAGCCAGTTTGCCTTAAGGTGGTTCTCATATGACCTGCTCAACAACGCGAAACTTTCTGACACATTTTCTGACTCATTTTGTAACACAAATGCATAAAATTGGCGGGACTAACTATTGAAGCGATTTGGAATCGAAAGGAGTTTTCCATTTTTTGATAAATAAATTACTTATTGAGTTATAAGCAATTCTGGTTACGTGACGACACGTTTTTCGAGTTCGGATCAAAACGTCGACTTTGACAGTCTTTTCTGAAAGATCCTCTGTCTGCAGCAAAAAATGAAAAACGTGTTTCGGTTACATAGTTTTTGAGTAAGAACACCTGCCAATTTCATGCATTTTCGAACAAGATGAGCACCACCAGTGGCTGAGAGGTTGTGCTCTCGAAGCTGGTAGACGGGAGGTGCTGGGTTCGATCCCAATCGCGGCCGTCGGCCTAATCGTTCGGAGTTTTCGTGGTTTTCTTCGAGCCGTGGATTTATCCATGCGTAAATACGGGTTAGGTTCCCTTAGAAAGACCCCCACGAAGGGCACTCCCCCCGGGCCTCTATCCCATGTGTAGATAATCGGCCGTCAAAAATCAACCCAACCCAACTCGAACAAAAATGAATTCAGAAATGTGTCAGAAAGTAGCTTCTTCGGATTTGTGAGCAGCCTTAAATTATTTTAGCACTAAACAAAGGTAAGGAAATGCAAATAATAGATTTTAAATGGCCTTTTGTGTATTTTAAAATATGTCCTTCTTGTGAATTAAATAAAATGATATTTTAAGCGAAAGTTTCTAAAATTTTCCGTTCAAACGACGATTTTACACAATTGAATGTTATTCTATTACTATAAAACGGAGGGCACTCCCCCCTAGGGTCTATATCCCTCGTGTTAATAATTGGCCGTCATAAATCAACCCAACCCAACCCTATTACTTTAAAAATATGCGATACTTGTAAGTCTGACTCACAGATGGCAGCACTAGATATTTTTTTTTTCTTGAATTGCGATTAAAAATTGAAATTAACATTCTAAATTAACTTTCTACCAGAGGCGGATAATTCATTAGGCTGAGTAGGCTGAGGCCTAGGGGTCCGGAAGGAAAGGGGCCCGTGTTAATATTTTATTTTAGGTATTTCTTCATATCGGGCTAATATTTTACGCAAAAGAGAAAATATGAGCAATATTATTTGTTTCACTCATTTATTGAATCTGGTAGGTAATTAACATCTAGATGGAATTCCAAATGCTACTCCCCCCGCCCCTTTTTTTTTCGATATTCACAAAAAAAATATATTGGATTTTTTTCTTTTTTTTTGGCTTGCAGTTTGTGATGGAATTAAAGAGATGCGGCTTTTGTAGCCACAGCATTTCGGGAAAAAATTTGTCAATCTCTACAAATGATATCTTTGAAAGAAACTATTAAGTTTTAATCAAGTATTCTGTCTATTTTTCGCCCCTTAATTTTTAGTACCCCTGGCGATCACTCGACCTCGCCCCATTTACTCTAGAAAAATTCATTGTTAAACTAAGAAGGTTCTTTTGAGGTTAGAGACTATATACATGTTTGTGTAGAAATACATTAATTTGTAATTTACTTACCGAATTATGACACTTTGAATTTTAGGAAATTTCAGTGTTTACCTGCACTAAAAGTATTTCTTTCCATTTTTAGGGCCAAAAAACTCTGAAATACATCGCTTTGAAGTAGAAGAAGGTACCCAAAAAAGTCAAGCCTAGGCGCCCGACAGGTAGTTTATCCGCTACTGCTTTCTACCAGGAATTTTCTTTACCAAAGCAAATAATAATCCCATACATGAAAAATACGTAATGATTTGGTATTATGTATTTTGTTAAAGTAAAAATCTTTTTAAATTATTTATGAAGAAAATAATAATGTACAGGGGAAAAAAAGGGAAATTGCTTGCAGAAATAATTAGCCGTTATCTGCATACATAAAATTTCAGTTATTTAGAAGTAGGGATGCACCGGATATCCTGCTTATTCGGCACTCAAACCGGATATCCGGTCCGGCCGAATACTTCAATATCCGGTTGCCGAATAGTGACTCATTTTCTAAATCATTTTTTAACATTATCAGAAAAGGTTAGTGCAAAATTAATTTGCTTCTTACCAACATTATCCTGTTAAAACAATGTTAGTAGAAATAAATATTCATATTTTCACAAAAATGAAATTATAGGATTTATATATAAATGAAAATATAATATTTAAAATATGACAAATTATTTATAATTAAAGGCAAGTTATGGTGCTCAGCATTTTCAAGCTCTGTTATGTTTTTATCACAGATATTTTCCTTCTTCTGAGAAAAAGCGTTCACTCCTCTGGTTGTCTCTTTTTCTTTTGTTTTCAACAATTCTAAAGTAAAAATGATTTTATTGAATCTTTTGTCACTATTTTGTCTATGGATGGAAGACCAGCTGTGGTAAAATAATACTGATCATGAAAAGAATTGTGCCACTTTCTTGAATAGTTCACTGTCCCCTTTCTACTATACAAAACAAAGTACTTGCAATGAGTAGTTTCTCTATTTAAATTCTGTCAGAAAACACTCGTCATAGGAAAAGTAAGTAATAATATGTAGGAGTATGTAAGAAAAGAAAAAGACGCTTCAATAGGATGTTTAGTATTTATAAATAACAGATTTATAAGTATGAAAAACAGAGAAATTAAAATTACTTAATGGTTTATCTTTTTCCGTTCAATGACCCTGAATAATAGAACAAAAAATACTGATATGTATATTAGAATAGGCAAAAGACAAAACATGATTAAATTTCAATACTTAATTATAAAAAACAGGGCTCGCATTCCCCCTAAAATTCCTAAAATTTTCTTCTTGTTCCTAAAAATTCGAGATTGCCAAAATTTCTTCGAAAAATATCGCGAATTTCGACAAATAGTCACTGAAAAAGACGCGTATTTCGTCAAAATATCGCTAAAATAACGCAAATGTCATCAAAAGATCTCTAAAACAACACGAATTCCATCAAAAGATCGCTAAAACAACGCGAATTCCGTCAAAAGATCGCGAAAAAACTCTGAGAATTTTGTCAAAAGATCGCAGAAAAAAACACGAATTTTGTCAAAAGATTGCGAAAAAACGTGGAATTTTGTCAATAAATCGTGCAAATAAAGCGAATTTCGTGAAAGAATCGCAAAAAAAAAAAAGCATGTTTCATCAAAATATCGTGGAAAAAAACACAAATTTCGGCAAAGAAGTGTAAAAAAAAACTTTCACTATTTTTTTTTCTTCTCATAATCACCTCTGCTTCCTGCCTCTTCTTCTCTAGATTCACCAAGAACATCCAAAAGAGAGAGAAGGAGACTAGCCCTGTAAAAAGAATTTGTTTTTAAGCAACTTTAACTTAATAAATGAGTTTAAATCTATTATTAACATTTGAATGATATAAAATTATAATAATTTAAAGTTTCCCTTCTTTAAAGAAAGCATAAAATAGAAATATTACTATTGAAATTAAAAACAAAAAAGTATTCGGCCGGATATCGGATATTCGGTAAAATTTTGTACCGGGTATCCGGTATCCGGCAAAAAATCACATCCGGTGCATCCCTATTTAGAAGCAATCGAGCAATTGCCCACAATGATGAAAATGAACTTTAATTATCGATATACAAATAAACAACTGTTGATTTGTTTACACTAGCAATCATTATTATTACAGTTTTATTGATGTAGAATATTATGTTTCATTAAATAGATAAATATATTCACACAAATCTTCAACTTATTACATTTTTGCACTTTTAAATCTTGCTTTAATATTTAAAAAAAGAAAATTACTTATAATTGCAAGTTGTAGGTGGCAGCACTAAAAATAGAAGCATTTCTGAAGACTTTTTTCTTTCTTCTGCTGAAGATGGCAGCACCATACAACTATTATCATCAATACTTTGAACAGGGCTATCAAATTTTGAAGACTTTTTCGGCAGCCTTAAGCTGTTTTCAAATCCAAACTGCCAAATTTCTGACACGTATTTTAATTAATTTTTGTTCTCAAACTTATGAAATTATCAGTTTCTGTTATTCAGAATTTATGTAATCGAGCATATAGTAGAATTTCATATTTTATTTATTTATTTATTTTTTTTTCTAGTTTTAGTTCATGTTCGGTGAAAACCACTGGACTGGACTCATTTGACTTTTACTGTATGTCTCTTCTAGACAGTTACGGGTTAAGATCTCTTAGAAAGACCTCCACGGAGGGTACCTCCAAAAGCATGTATTCCAAAGTGTTCCAAAATCAATGCTTGACACATGTTTATTATTATTATTATTATTATTATTATTGAGGCGGGTGTGAAAAAATATTTTTCCTCGCTCATGAACACGAACATGAACTCTTTATTTTTCATTTTATAAAAAAAATTAAAAATGCAAATTTCCTTTTGCCTCTCTGTGAAATATAGTATTTTTGAGCTGTGTCACTTTATATTTAAAAATGCAATTTTTTTTTTTTTTGCCTCGCCTGTGAAATGTAGTACTTTTGAGCTGTGTCACTTTTCTTGTTAGTGAGCGATATCTAATAAATAACCTCTTTATTTTTCATTTTATAAAAAAAAATTAAAAATGCAAATTTTTTTTTTTTTGCCTCGCCTGTGAAATGTAGTACTTTTGAGCTGTGTCACTTTTCTTGTTAGTGAGCGATATCTAATAAATAACCTCTTTATTTTTCATTTTATAAAAAAAAATTAAAAATGCAAATTTTTTTTTTTTGCCTCGCCTGTTAAATGTAGTACTTTTGAGCTGTGTCACTTTTCTTGCTAGTGAGCGATATCTAATAAATAACCTCTTTATTTTTTCATTTTATAAAAAAATTACAAAATGCAAATTTTCTTTTGCCTTTCCTGTGAAATGTAGTAGTTTTGAGCTGTATCGCTTTTCTTGCGGGTGAGCGATACGTAATAAATGACCTCCTTATTTTTCATTTTATAAAACTTTTTAAAAATGCAAATTTTCTTTTGCCTCTCCTGTGAAATGTAGCATTTTTTAACTGTGTCACTTCTCTTGCGGGTGAGCGATATGTAATAAATAACCTCTTTATTTTTCATTTTATAAACTTTTTACATAACAAAAGAAATGAAACAGCTCATTTGCCATGTTTTTAATTTATTAAGGAAATTTCCTTATAAATTAAAGAACTAAATTAATCTTTTGCAAACGAATTTAAAGTTTGAAATTTTGAGAGCTCTTATATAATCCTCTGATCCTTACAAATAATTTATGTTCATATCAGTTTGAAATTCGTCATATTCCCGGAGGCGTAGCTGTGAAATTCATAAATACGGACATCAGTAGGATTTTAACGTTCAATATCTTTCAATATGCTTTGAAAGACATTTTCAAAAAAATTGCTTTCATAAAATTTAAAAGACATTTATTTTAATATTACCCTGAGATCCAATCTGGCCTTCTCGGTTTAAAAAATATTGCCTGGTATACAGAACACAGGTGAAAATCTTTTGCAATTGAAAATGCTCTTAGTATGTTTTTTTTTTTTGTTTGTTTTTTTCTTTTTTGATGTATCATTTAATGCATTTTTTTAAAAAATTTGAACACTAAAAAACACCAAAAAGCATTTTCATACGAAAAGTACCAATTATTCAGATAAAGCTTTGAAATTTATTACAATACTTATTCGTCTCATGCAAGTTTAATAGGCAAAAAAAAAAAAAAAAAAAAAAAAAAAAAAAAAAAAAAAACCTTCTAAGATTTCACTATTTATAACAGCCTATTTGATTCTAATTATTTCCGTGTTTAAGTGCGTAGTTCGACATATCTGTTGAATTTGTGTTTTATTTATTTTATTTTATTTATTGAGGATGTTTCTGATTTTGTTATTGAATATTATCCGGTAACAAATGCTGAATTAGTTAAATTATATTTTAAATGTAAACAGGCCAATCTTCCACAATACGGCTGCACGCGATATTAATAGATAATAAAGTAATAATAATAATAATTTAAAAAAAAAAGCCTGCTTTAAAATTATTTTAAAAACCATTAAAAACTAGTCGTTGGGGACCACCGTAATACTTACACATTATGGATATGCATAATATAAAATATGAAAATAAAACATGTATAAACTATTTATAAAATGCATTGCAATTCGAATAAAATCCTGGCTTGATGACGTCATTAACTTTAAATGCTCTATTACTGAATTGCGTAAAAGAAACATCCTTATAACTACAAAATTGATAATCCTATTAACTAACGGTTTACTGCGTCGGATTAAGCGTCTCATTTCCAATTAAGAAATATCTTTGAATTGAAATTTGAATGCAATACAGGGTCATGAAAAATCGAAGAGTGTGGGAAATATAATTACCAATATCTCGGCAACTCATTATCCGATCGACTTCATTCTTTATGCAAAATTAACGTTTTTATTGTATTTTATATTCTACTCCTTAAATTAAACAATTTCGAAAAATTTTATGTACCTTTTATCAGAGCGAATATTTCGAGAGTCCGAAAAAAATAGTTCCGGATAATTGAGGTTACTGAAATCCAATAAGCTTCTTCCCATTATTACATACTAATTACATACCAAATTTCCAGTCTCTATCTCAATTTGTTCGGGAGATAGAGCGTTTACAGACCCACACGCAGACAGACGAGCGGCAATTTTTTTTTAATATGTTTTTCGGAATCTCCAGTGTCTGAAATCGATGTAAATCCGTCAAATTCTTTTTTTTTTTTTTCGATTTTCGAAACTATTACAAGACTTACCCTATACTACGTATGATTGGGTAAGTAAAATTAGTACTGAGGTACAATTTTCAGAAAAGTTGCATTTGTAAGTACATTTTTTCTCCTGTTTGACTAATATGTAAAGATTGAAATTGTGCGATGATTGGAAGTTTATAAATTTCCGAAAATGCAAAATAAACATATGTCAGGTCGGGGCCACCGTCGATATAGCGTATGTGTTGCTCACGGACTTTTGTTTTATAACACACACACCATACACAGAAGAAAAAAAATCAAATTATGCTATATAACAATATAAAATAAAAGCAGCTGTGAAAAGTGTATCATTATGGATGAGTTAACTTATTGTTTGAGAATGGAATGCATTTTAATACCCACTGGAATATTAGTGAATTGACACACTCCTTTTGAACTTGTTTTCAGTAACCACAAGTGTCTGAAATTTTTGGATTTGAGAACAGCCTTAAAAAATTAATCCTTGAAATTATTTTTAAAGCCATTAAAAAAAAAAGAAAAAAAATCACAGCCTTAAAAAAATCTTCCTTGAAATTATTTTTAAAACCATAAAAATTAATAATTAAAAAATAAATAAATCAGTAAAACCAGTAAGTTAGGATAAGGTTTTCAAATTGGATTTGAAGATACATTTGTCCCATATTTGACTGTGTAAAAATTGAAATTGTGCTATGTAACAATATAAAATAAAAGCAGCTGTGAAAAGTGTATCATTATGGATGAGTTAACTTATTGTTTGAGAATGGAATGCATTTTAATACCCTCTGCAATGTCAGGGAATTGACACACTCCTTTTGAACTTGTTTTCAGTAACCACAAGTGTCTGAAATTTTTGGATTTAAGAACAGCCTTAAAAAAATCCTCAAATAAATTATTTTTAAAGCCATTAAAAAAAAAGAAGAAAAAATCACAGCCTTAAAAACATCTTCCTTGAAATTATTATTAAAACCATAAAAATTAATAATTAAAAAATAAATAAATCAGTAAAACCTGTAAGTTGGGATAAGGTTTTCAAATTAGATTTGAAGATACATTTGTCCCATATTTGACTGTGTAAAAA
The DNA here is from genome assembly GCA_963931845.1 of Maratus michaelseni. Lineage (NCBI taxonomy): Eukaryota > Metazoa > Arthropoda > Arachnida > Araneae > Salticidae > Maratus > Maratus michaelseni. The sequence goes on from OZ007591.1 coordinate 97,029,618, forward strand.
TTGAAATTGTGCTATGTAACAATATAAAATAAAAGTAGCTGTGAAAAGCGTATCATTATGGATGAGTTAACTTATTGTTTGAGAATGGAATGCATTTTAATACCCACTGCAATGTCAGGGAATTGACACACTCCTTTTGAACTTGTTTTCAGTAACCACAAGTGTCTGAAATTTTTGGATTTAAGAACAGCCTTAAAAAAATCCTAAATAAATTATTTTTAAAGCCATTAAAAAAAAGAAAAAAAATCACAGCCTTAAAAACATCTTCCTTGAAATTATTTTTAAAACCATAAAAATTAATAATTAAAAAATAAATAAATCAGTAAAACCAGTAAGTTGGGATAAGGTTTTCAAATTGGATTTGAAGATACATTTGTCCCATATTTGACTGCGTAAAAATTGAAATTGTGCGATGATTAGAAGTTAATAAATTTATGTAAAATGCAAAATAGAGATTGGCCAGGCCGTGGCCCCCGTCAATATCACGTCGATGTTACTCCCGGACCAGTTTTATAATATAAAATAAAACTATTTTCAAATTGTGCTATGAAACAATATAACATAAAAGTAGCTGTGAAAAGCGTATCATTATGGATGTGAAGCGCGTGAGTTAACTTATTGTTCGAGAATGGAATGCATTTTAATACCCACTGGAATCTCAGAGAATTGACCCTTACTCCTTTTGAACCTGTGTTTAGTAACCACAGGTGTCAACTAACTGGAAACTTCAGTTTATAACTTTACGCCTTTTTTCTTTCTCTGTCTTTTGGAAGAAAACCTCTAAAGTGAAAATCTAACCTCTATTAGTAAAGGCGTATCCCAACTTCCACACTTCCTTTCTTTTTCTTAGAAACCGTTTCAAACTCGAATTATCTCCCAAATCTTCAGCGTGTGGCTTCCACAATTCACTTTCTTTGTCCAGTTCATAATCCCCCAAATGCAAAATTCGATGTCAGTGTTAAAACTAACCCTGTGTCTGGAACAGTCTATTACCTTTATCTCTTGACCACGTCTATTTCACTACATGTCCAGTAGAGGAGATGGCAGGTATTTTATCAGGCAAGTACTAGTGGGTTTCTATGAAAAGAGAAAAAGTGATTTGTATTTGCTGAAGAATGTGTACACAGAAGAGATAAAGGTTAAAGCTAAAAGATTGCTGTTAGCACCCCTACCCCCTGAGAAGAGATAAGGGGTTGAAGTGGATTAGAGGTTTTGTTGCAGTTTGACTTGTACAGAGGTAAATAGAAAACAGGGGGTTAATTTTTTTTTCTTTTTTTTTTTTAATAGCAAATCTAGCTAGTTAAAATTAAAACAGTACACTGAATGCATGTAATCCATAAAGAATTAAACGAGAGCAAGAGCAATACATTGAAATCTTTAGTGCGATTCCACCGTTACGTGTGTGACTTTTAGAGAGTGTTTTTTTGCAAATTGAGACAAATTTGGAAGTGAAATTATTTAGATAACGTTTTACTTTTTTTATTGCTATTACAGAACACATACAGAATCATTTTTGTATTGACACCTTTAGTCTAAAGTAATAAATTTTTTTTTTTTTTTAAATAGTAAAGTCGTTGTTACGTGTGTGATTTTTCTGAGTCACACACGTAACAACGATTTTACCTTTTTTAAAATTGTTATTATTATAGACTAAAGCTGTCACTACAAAAATGATTCTGTATGTGTCCTGTAATAGCAATAAAAAAAGTAAAACGTTTTCTAAATGATTTTACTTCCAAATTTGTCTCAATTTGCAAATAAACACTCTCTAAAAGTCACACACGTAACGGTGGAATCGCCCTTTAAAATGGCCCGACACTTATAAAGAAGGTAAAGTAATGAAATATGAATTTTGATACCAAAGTTAAAAATATATTCAAAGTTAATAAAGATGTCTTCTTCATTACATGTTGAAAGTGCGTGTGTTGTACAGATATTTTGTTATTTATTTATCATTCATTGTCGAAGAAATTTAAATATATCGGCTGAGTTAGACGTTTTGATGTCGCCTTGAAACTCTGTTTTAAGGCTGTTCTCAAATCCAAATAGGCTACTTTTTGACATATTTTTTAATTTATTTTTGTTTGGAAACGCATGAAATTGTCAGGAATTCTTATTAAAAAACTTTTTAATCGAAAGTCGTTTTCCATTTTTTAGTGAGGGCAGAAGATATTTCATAAAATACTATCAAAGTCGGCGTTTTGAACCGAATTTCCGACGCCGCAGGATGAGAAAGAGGAAAACGTGTCATAATGTGACATGAATTGCTTATAACTCGATAAGTATTTTATTTATCAAAAAATGAAAAACTCATTTCCATTCCAAATCGCTTCAATAGTCAGGTCTGCAAATTTTATGTATTTGCGTTTAAAAACGAGTCAGAAAATGTGACAGAAAGTTTCGCGTTGTTGAGCTGGTCATTTAAGAACCACCTTAAGGTGGTTCCACAAAATAATATTGTTTATAACATTTCATAAAAGATCATTTGCATTTATCAAAACATGGAAAATGGTATTCGATTTTATTGTTTCTGAATAATCACACCTGCAAGTTTTAAGCGTTTAAAAATAAATATAAATTCAGGAATGCGTCAGAAAGTAGACAGTTTGAGTTGAGAGCAGCTTTACAAAACTTTCATACATCAGTACCAATACGAAATATGTTACTATAGGAATTCTACTTATAATACTTTAATGCAAAAGCTATCGAAATATAAATGATGTATTAATTTTCAGTAATTACTTTTCCACAAAATTAATCAAATCGTTTGTAATCACAATAATTTTCCATATCAAATAATCTACAAGTGTTGCAGTTTTTAGTTTATCGGAAAATGAAAAACTGTTCGATGACAAGTCGCCTCAATAATCAGGCTTGCGATCGTCATGATTTAAGTTTTAAAATGAGGGAGAAAATTTCGCTTAAAATGGTCTCAAAAAATTACTTCTCCCCGCTCAACAACGCGAAGCTTTCTGACACATTTTTACGGACCTATGTTTAAATGTAAAAGCACAACAACTGCAGGGCAGGCATGATTATTAAAGTGATTTGGTATCGAACAGTTTTTTTTTTTTTTTTCCGATAAATGAATGAATTACATCTTGAGTTATAATGAAGCGGGAATTTAGTTCCTTTTTCGTGCTGTCATGTCCACAAATTCAGTTCAAAGCGCCAAATTCGAGAAAATTTTCTGAAAAATTGTTTCTATTTCCTAGTTTTTAGTTTTTGGATGAGAGCACCTGCCAGTTTTATACGTTTTCCCACAAAAATAAATTCAGAAAATAGTCAGTTTCGATTGGGCCTTAATGAAAAATAACTTCCTATTAAAACATATTTAAATGAATAAAATATTGTAACAGTAAACAAGCGTAAGTAAAAATTTTTATGCCTCTTTTATAAATTTAGGATAAAAAAAATATTAAGGTAAATATCAAGCAGTCATTACTGATTTCATTTCCCCCTAACCTTATAGAAATTCAACATTTCATGTATTAAATTACAAATATTTTTCTCCTCTCAACAACGTAAAAATTTCTGACATATCTTCTGACCCATTTTTAAACGTAAAAGCATGAAACTCGCAGGCATGATTATTGAATTGATTTTTAATCGAACAGTTTCTTTCATTTTTCGTTAAATTAATTACATCTTGAGTTATAAGAATTTGCCTCATGGCATCATCTGTTTTTTTTTTTTTCTTCTCTTTGCGTTCTTGCATTCGGAAATTCGGTTCAAAAGACCAACTTTAGCATTTACTGAAATATCTTCTGCCTTTACCAAAAGAAAATGAGAAAAACTGTTCGATTACGCATAGTTTCAGAGTAAGAGAATCTGCTAATTTCATGAGTTTGAGAACAAAAATGAATTTAAAATGTATCAGAAACTGGGCAGTTTGGATTTGAGAACATAGCCTTAATCATTTTGTAACATTTAATAATTTTTCTGAACTTTTTTATTTGCTTGTGTTTTATTATATGAAACTCTAAAGTTGGTTATATTGAGAACATTGTTATAACGAACAACTGATGTGGTCCTTTTGTCCTCGTTATAATCAAGATTGACTGTGCTTAAAATATGAAATCCCTGAATTGAATCATTTCACTCATTGAGTAAACGCAGAAAATCATAGAACTGCTTAATAATGGAATCATAATCCATCTTCTCCCTAGCACTTGAGTTGCAGATGTGCGCAGTATTTCCTTCAATTTTAGGCCAGCGAATATTAAAAAGCGGTTAAAAAATTTGCATGTCAATAAGACTTCAGCCCATTTAACTGGATTAAAATCTTGAAATCTTGAGGAGATTTTCACATTTACACCAGAAGTCCTGTTCTGTAACCCCGCAGTTTTTGTGCATCGAATGATGATTTCATTGTGTGAAGATATTGCACAGAACAGGGCTTGGGGAAGTTGATTTCAAAACGGTGTTAATATTAGTTAATTTAATATGCAGTTTGAGAATAAGTGTACTTATGAAGAATGAAATTGAGCGATATTAAGTCTGATTTTTTAAAGCATGCTTAATTTTATATATATCCGTTTAAAAAAGAAAAAGGATGTAACAAGCAGTTTAACGAACTAATAAGTATACTCAAATTGGAAAAAGTAATAAACCTGATTTAAAATGGATATATTTTATGTTTACTTGTACATGGGTATTACTTACAATGTTTAACACTAAAACAGCCGAAAATTTTACTTGTCACATAAAAATGTTGAAAATCAGAATTTTTATTTAATAGTACTATTAAACTTACCGTATATACTCGTGTATAAGTCGAAGAATTTTAGCCAAAATTTAGGATCTGAAATTGGGGGAGTCGACTTATACACAAGTTATTAAAAAAAAAAAAAAAAAAAAAAAAAAAAAAAAAAAAATAGCCGCGGGAAATACCGGAGTCATACTTTTTTCGAAGATAATTGATGAATGTGCAAGTCTTATAAAAGGTGATTGATAAAAAAAAGCTCAACAATAAATGTCTCTATAATTGTTCTGTACTCATTTTCTCTTGGGATAGAATACCCTTCAATACAGGGGTATTCCTTTCAACATTTTAATCCCTTTTTTAAAAAAGAGTTCAACTTGAGAATGCTTCAAGATTTTTCTCCTAAAAGTCCTAGTACAAAGAAGTACTATACTTTAACAGTCTAAGAAGTTGTTTACCCTTGTAAAAAAGGCTTAAATAGATTTTTCAAAAAAAGAAAAGATAAGTAATCATTAAATTGATGTGAATAGCTTTCGAAATAGTTTAAGCTTCTTCAGTTTTACATAATTATACAATTGTAAAATGTTGAATTAAAAAAAAAAAGAAGTCTGATTAGAAACGTAAGAAAAAAAAAGTTTACTAATTTAATGAAAATTAATTTTTATTATTATTTTTTTAATCCTCGATTACAAGTCATTTTTCAACATACTACCAGAAATGTGGTTCGACTTATACACGAAAATTCAATTTTTTCCAAAATTTTGCGTAAGAATCGGGGGGGGGGGGGGGTCGACTTATACACGAGTATATACGGTAAGTTATTTAAGGTGGTTCTCAAGTGACCTGCTCAACAACGTGAAACATTCTGACACATTTTCTGGCTCGTTTTTAAACGCAAAGGCATAAAATTGACAGGCCTGACTATTGAAGCGATTTGGAATCGAAATGAGTTTTCTATTTTTTGATAAATAAATCACTGATCGAGTTATAAGCAATTTGTGTCACGTGATGACCGGTTTTTCTCCTTTGTTGTCACGCCGGGAATTCGGTTCAAAACGTGGACTTTGACAGTATTTGCTGAAAGATCGCCTGCTTTTTCAAAAAATGGAAAACATGTTTCCATTACATAATAGTTTCTGAATAAGAACACCTGCCAATTTCACGTGTTTTGAAAAAAAATTAATTAAAAAATATGTCATAAAGTAGCCAGTTTGGATTTGAGAAAAGTCTTCTTGCTTCCTTTTATATTCTTCGGTTGTTGTTTCTCTTTTCTAGTTTAAGAACTAATGAAATTCTCTCTCTCTCTCTCTTCTTTTTTCTTTTTCTTTTGTAAACCTAACCTTAATTTTATTTATAAACATAAATTTCATTTAATTAATTTTTCATTTAATTAATAAAATCACTAAACTAGGGTGAAAATAAAAAATAATATATCTACCCACTGAAAAATCTGTTTATTCTAAGATATGTATTACATTACCTTAGACTATGTTAGCTAGCATAAAGCAATTTTGGTCAAATCGCTTGTAGAGAAAATTATTCGAAAGGATTTTTTATATTCCAATCAATAACCATTTCTTATCAAATCAACCAAATTATTGGTCTTGATTTTTTTCCTCCCTCTCTAGAGAACGCGACTCTTTCTGACACATTATGTAATTCATTTTCACATCTGTCCGTTAGAAAATTTCAGTTTTTATCATTCAGATATCTAAAGAATCAGCATTTATTATTACAGTCAAACCTCGTTAACACGAACACGCTTAACGTGAATTACTTTTAGCACGAACTGTTTCCAATTGCCCCGTCCAGTTGTATGCAATGTATAACATGTCGCATAACACTAACAAAAAAAGTTTCCCCTTGAGTGTTTGTGTTAACGAGGTTCGACTGCATTATTATTATTACGTAACAACAATTTTAAACACGACCTATTAAAATTAAAACTATTTTTCTTTGAAATTCTAATCAGAAAATGGTATTAAATAAGATATAATATTAATTTTTTCCTATCTTTTCTCAACAATTGAGTGACTCAATTCCCATTATTTAAATCTGTTACAGAAATTTCACTAATTTAAAAGAAAATAAAATCTTGCAAGTTAAATTAAATTTCGAAATCTGGCGAGCTAAATATAGTAATCCTCAAATTTTTAATTGACTATTAATTGATATTCGTCTCAACTCTCAATAATTAATTATATTGCCGTGTGGAGAGCAGAGATGAAATAGAAACATACTTTCAGATTTTTGTAAGCAACAATAACAAATATATATTATATATATATATCTGTAGAATTTATTTCTTCAATGATTGAGCAAAATTGCCTGTTCTTGAAATAATATTCTCTATGTGAATATTTATAAAACTGTAGCCATCTTTAGTGTCAAAGTCGTATGCTCATTTTCTTAAGCAGATATTGATTCTACATATTTCGAGATTTTTACCACCAAAACTTTCATAACAGTAACGTGAAATATTATATCCTGTAAGGAAATACTTAAAATTAAATTTTACAGGTTTTCTGTAAACCAACTTCAATTTCTATCGAATTTATTCCTTTAGTTTTTGAATAAAATAACCGTTTTTGAAACAATATTTTCAACACAAATATTTATGACGCTGAAACCACCTTTAAAAAGTCAAGGTATTTTTGTTCATTTTCATAAACAAGAATTCAGCTTACATATTTGACAGCCTACATATTTCAAGATTTTTAGCACCAAAACTTTCATAACAGTAAAGTGATATATTATATCCTGTAAAGTAGTACTTAAAATTACATATTACAGGTTTCCTGTAAACCAACTTTAATTTCTATTGAATTTATTTCTTTACTAGTTTTTTGAATTTTTTAAAAAAATAACCGTTTTTGAAATAATATTTTCAACACAAATATTTATGAAGCTGCAACCACGTTTAAAAAGTCAAGGTATTTTTATTCATTTGCATAAACAGGAATTCGGCTTACATACCCCCCCCCCCCCCCACACACACACACACACCAGATTCAAACTTTATCTTATTGTTAAGTGATGTTACATTATATTATATACTTTGAAGTAAAGATTTATGATTAGATTTTACAGTTTTTTTGTTGAATTTAGCCCTCTATTTTATTCAGCAAAATCATCGTTTGTCAAGCAATATTTTCTATGTAAATCTTTACGGCACTGTCACCACCTTAAAAGCCAAGGTCTTATGCTCATTTTCATAAGCAGGAATTCAGCCTACATATTTCAAGATATTTTAACACCCCAACTTTCATAACATCCGGTCTTTTTCGTTCCTAAAACCACAATAGCCACCGACTTCTCCGACAAGTCAGGGCCTTAATAAGAGCCCAAGCCGGCCTTGGAGTAAAAAAACATCATAATGCATAAATCCCGAAGGCGGTGCCGAAAGGGGCGCTTTCCTTTCAACGAAGAGGGGATCAGGTCACAAGCCCCTTTTGGAAGCTTTGTGAAAGCTGCCAATAAGCTCTACCACAGAAAGTCACAATGAGCGCTTGAAAAGATGGACAAATTTTGCCATCTGTGGAGTCTATCGACGGATTATAGAGTCTTGAATAGAGGCAGAAAAGGGGTAAATTAGTTGTCCCATTTGTCCACACCTTGACGGTTTGACGTTGTCCAAGAACTTCCTTTGTTGTCGAACTTGAAGTGCACTGAAGGAGAGGACGATGGTAACTTCGGTAGAATTTAAAGGATTTTGTGCCTTTAAAAGGTGTATTTTCCGGTTATTTTCGACAACATATTTTAACTGTAATGTCAAATTTCCTAATTTATTTGTGATTCTCCTTTCAAGATAACACCGCCAAAAGATTTTATCAAAAAGATGGTACTCTCCAATCATGATATATTTCGAATGTCACTGATAGAGAAGAAAAATTTAAGATAAAAAGTGTTTTCGGAACAATTTAAGCAAATTTGTAGCTTTAAACCACAACTTTAAACTGTATTTTCTGAAAACATTCTTTAAGTGTAAAATTAACTTTTAAAAATACCGTAATTTCCGGCGTATAATCCGCGGATCAAACAATCATGTTTCGACCCAGAAATTTTATTTTATAAAATGTAACTTAACGCTGTAAAATATTTCACTTCAATTATTGAATAAAATTTCTGGGTTGAAACAGAATTGTTAGATCCGCGGATAATACGCCGGAAATTACGGTACTTTCTGTCAGAAGTCTTTATCAAAAAGATGGCACGCACTTGGAACCATGATATCTTGGATCTCATCAATGAAAAAGTACAAGATAAAGTTTTTAAGGTAGAATTTAAAAGATTTTTTGGCTTCAAAAGTTGTACATTCCGGTCAATTCCTGAAAACGTACTTTAGCTGTAATGTCAACTTCTGAAATTATTTTGTGGTATCTTCACAAAACGAAGAAGATTATAACGAATGGATAGCTTATATGATATCTCGAATCTAGATAGACCAGGGGACAAATTTTGAGAATTGGATAAAGCTATTTTCTCCCGTCCAACATCCTGAAACTATCTGACACATTTACGGAGTCATTTTAAACGTAAAAGCATAGCATTTGCAGGCAGGATTAAAGTGATTTGTAATGGAACATTTTTTTTCGATAAATTAATTAGGTTTAATATTGGAAAAGATATTTGGAGATCTGACTGACAGAAACACATAAAAGTTGTATTTTCCGGTTACTTTCTGGAGGAAATCTTTAACTGTGTTTTCAAATTTTGTAATTACTTTGTGATGTTCTTATCATGATAAGAGCTTCGTAGACGATTTTGGTAAAAATTCGTACACTTGAACCAAATTTACTGGAAAAAAAATAGTTGATTTTTTTTTTTTTTTTTTTTTTTTTTTTTTTTTTTTTTTTTGCATGATATCTCAAATCTGTGGAAGGCAGAAAAGATGCCGAGATAATGATTTTTGAGGTATCAAAGTTTAATTTAAAGTACGCTTTTCAGTAATCATACATGCAAAGTTGAAGACTTGAAATTTCCGGTAATAAATATATGTAAGGTTACTGATAATTATGATAACAATAATTGCATCGAGAAGACGACAGTAACTCCGGTATAGAATTTAAAGGATTTTGTGATTTTAAAAGGTGTATTTTTAGGACTGTAATGTAGAGATCTGCACGGGCTACCCGGCCCATCACAATGAAGGCAAAATTTCAAACGAGCCCTGCCGAAATAATATATTTTTTTAACGGGCCGACCCTGATTCCATTGGGTTTTTTCACGGGCCGGGCCTGATTTCACTGATTTATGCATGGGCCGGGCCGTGAACTGCAAAATCATTAACGGGCAGGGCCCGGGCCGAACTTTTAGTTTTTATACAAAGCCCGGGTAGCTTTCGTTTGGGCCGAGCCCGGGGCCTGGAAAATCCGGCCCGTGCGACATCTAACTGTAATGTCAAATTCTGTAAATATTTTATGATATTTTTTTTTTATCAAGATAAAAACGTCAGAAGATTTTATCAGAAAAAGGATGCACTCAAATAATGGAATTTCCAAATCTCCCTGATACAGTAAAAAAAAAAAAAAAAAAAAAAAAAAAAAAATAGATAAAGTTTTTCAGTATAAGTTAAAATATTATGTGACTTTAAAGCTGTATTTTCCGATTATTTTTCAATAACATACTTTAACGGTACTATTACCTTTTTAAATTGTACTTTCTCATGCCGTTATCAAATTAAAATCCTCAGAAGATTTTATCAAAAAGACGGTACACTAGAATTATTACATTTTGAATCTATAGAGGTGGGGGGGGGGGAGGTCAAGATAAATATATTTGGTATAAAATTGAAAGGGTTTTTTGGGTTTAAATGTAAATTTTCCGGTGATTTTCTGCTAACATACTTTAGCAGTAAATATCAAATTCTGCAATTACTTCATCAAGATAAAATCATTCGAAAATTTTAATTTAGAAAAAAAAATAGTACTATATAGACCGTACGTTTAAAAAAAAAGCAACACTCCTACGAACTTTAGTCGGTTAATCTACTTATAGAAATTTAACAAATTTTTAATATGAACATACACTATATTTGACATTATATTTGCATTTTTGATAAATTTGACCAAACAGGAAGTCATTTGCTCAGGTATTATGAATTACTTAGCTGGTCTTCGCCCGTCTAGCTGGTCGCTTCCGAGTGGGACCCAGATACATTCGGCAACGTACTGCCTAACTTCGCTTTGGGGCCCAGAAAATGCATTTTACATGTAAACAGAAAAATGTAAATAAAATACTTTATTTTAAACTATACGAAAATAACTAATAAATATACCGAAAAAGCACGTAAATAACTATTTCGCGAGATTAATAATAATATATTTTTTCACGAGCTCCCTGACAAAGTACTGCTGGACCCTGCCCGCGATTATCTAGTGATGGGCGGAGAGCTTTCAGATAAAATAAATAAAAATGGGGTGATTACCTTAAGGTACGTGGCGATCATTGTCAGGGTACATGTTAATGCGGTGATCTAAATAACGGGGCCCTGTGTATTTCTCAGCCATATATGGTTAATGTAGCGATCAATGTAACATGGTTTAGTCATTTTGCGTACATAAATCGTTAAAATGAAATCATTTTAACATGGCCATTGGGTTGCACGCCTATATAAACTGATTGTACGGCAATCACTATAAGGAAGCCTTGTGCATACCCGACCTCATAAATATGGCGATCAGTATTTAGATCACAAATCTTTACTTCCAAAAAATACATTTTGAAAAGAGGACGAAATGTATTATATTTTGTATAAAAAATTTAAATCCGATCACTAAAAGATGAAAAACATAAAAACAATTTATAAAATATGAAAAAAAAACTTATCTATGGAAAAAGGTTACGCAAAATATATAATAAAAAATCCGAAATAGTTATCTTATTCGTCTAATCTTCCATAATCGGGGTCATAGCCGATGTTGCCCACAAACTCGCTAGCTCTAAAATTGCTGAAATACGTGATGTTTAACTATTTTTTTAATAGATTTGTATGCTAAATTTTATGCTCTTACTTAAACCTGGTGGTAAGATATGGAAAAATTACCTAAAACTTTCGACCCCCCCCCCATGTAACCCCCTTGGTGGATAATACATAAAATCGCTGAAATACCTATTTAACTATTTATTTAGTACATTTGATATCCTGAATTTCATGCTCCTACCTATAACTTCTACTGAGATATGGCAAAATGACCTAAAATATTCGACGCCCCATTTAACCCCCCTTAGTATATGAATTTCTAAAATATCTGAAATACATGTTTAACTATTTTTTTAGTAGATTTGTTATTCTGAATTTCCCACTCTTACCTAAAAATGCTGCTGAGATAGGGCGAAAAGGCGAAATGACCTAAAACTTTTTACCCCCCCCCCCATTTAACCCCCTTAGTGGTTGAATTTTTTAAATCTGTGAAATGCGTGTTTAACTAATTTTTTAGTAGATTTTTTAGCTTGAATTTCACGCTCTTACCTAAAAGTGCTGATGAGATATGGCGAAAAAGTGAAATAACCGAAAACTTTTGACACCCCCCCCCCCCATTTAACCCCTTATGAATTGTGTGAATTTTCAAAAATTATTTTTTAGTGTGTGCCTACTTTGTGTAAGAACATGTCTGTCAAATTTCTTGCCCTATGACCAAAGGTTGAGGCTCAGCGTTGATTATGAGTCAGTCGGGACATGCATGCTCTTTTATAAGCATTAGATGCAAGTTTAAGGTTCTGCGTCAATTCGTCGCGCACAATTCATCGCGGAACAATTCGTCGCAGCGTCAATTCGTCGCGAGCTCAATTCGTCGCAGCGAAAACGCACAATTCATCGCGGAATAATTCATCGCGCACAATTCGTCGCAGAGTCAATTCGTCGCGGCATCAATTCGTCGCGGCGTCAATTCGTCACATCGAAAACGTCTTTGAAGGCCATTATGATAAAAATAAAGATAATTCAGTAAAATTACTTAATGATAATTTATTTTTTAGATTTAGAGAATTGTAACTAACATTTTGCAGGCAATTTTGGAGGAATCTTTTTTCATATGTGATTTTTGTGAATTTCCCTGATGAGAACATGAAGGTTTAATGAATTAGAACAACTCATTTCTTATTTAAATTAGAGATCGAATAAATATTGCATTCCATTACCGAAAAAATGGCGGAAGATTTAGGATAAAATCACCCAGAGCATGAAAAAATGACGAATACAAATGCTAGAGAAAAATAACATATGCGTACACAGGGTACAAAAGAGGATCCCCCCCCTCTCCTCCTTATATTTGAAAGAATTAGGAAGTAAAAAAAAGTATTTTGAGATGTAAACATAAAAAAATTTTGTAATTATGATTGAACTGATCGCTTCATGAATGCAATTTCATTATATGATATTTTGGCTTTAAAAGTTTTATCATTCATTTCATCTATACTAATAAAAGAAAGTTGTTTGTTTTTCTGAGTTCTGTGTGTGAAATGACAAGCGAAATCTATCGCACGTAGAAGTCTGAAAATTTGGGTGCGGATAGTCCAAGGCAGTCCCTGAAGACCTGAGGCTCAGATTTTTCATATTTTAAGGCCCGGGGCCCCTGGGGCCCTTTTAAAGTTTTTGCATCTAAATTGTTAATAATTTGCCCCGGTTTTATCCAATCTCCCTTGTTTTCGTGGCCATTTCTCCATTAAACTTTCCCCCCCATTTCCACATTGCAGTTAGGGCCCTGACCCCCTGTGGCCCGATGCGTTGTTCACTTGAACCTTTTGTGTGCCATACATTTTTCACACTCTCTAATTGTGTCACTCTCTCAATGCGTGACTTTTAAGTTGAGTCTTGGACTCCTCTCAACGAGCCACCACCCTCATATTTCTATTGAAGCCCTAGGGCCCTTTTTTAGCATTTCTTTCAAATTTTATTCTAACGATTAATTTACAACCTATGCTTAATTTCGTCTAATTGAAGATGTAAAGCGCTACGTACTAGGATCTTTTAAGATGTTTTCCTCTTAAGGTCTTACTCAAAACTATCAGTTGGCCCCTTTTGGGACCTCTCCCTTAAAAATCGACCGATCCATTAAGCTTTTGTTTACTGATAACTTTTTAGGTCTTCCAGCTACAAAAGAACGACAAAATTTTCTCGGTCAAGTCCTGACCCTCCTGGGCACTTTAAAATTTTTGTGTCCTAAATTGTTAATAGTTAGCCTCATTTTTACCCGATCTCCTTCGTTTTTGGGGCTTTATCTCCATTAAGCTTTTCACCATTTCTACGTTCCAGTGAAGACCCTGGCCCCCTGGCACTCAGTATAGGGGAGAAAAAGAGGGGGGAGATGAAATAGGGGAGATGAAAGGAAATTTGTCGAAATCATGTTAACTAACACTCATAAATTAAACCCGTTTATGGATGAATTCTGCTGTCTTGTTTGAAAACGTCAGCCACCCTAAAATTTCAAACCGCTATACCTCAGCCATTTTTTAAGATAGAGGCAAATTAAAAAATGCTCTAGAATCCTTGGATCAAGACATAACATTGAACGGAAAAAGTTTTTAGGATTTCTAATTTTATTTTTACAACTTTTCGAAATTGTAATCTTTAAATGGCTATACAATGAGGACAGACAGACGGACGGACGGACAGACAGACAGACAGACAATTTGTAAAAACTTTTTTTCGGAATCTCTGACCCCTAAAACGTGTAAATACGTCTAAAACTGGAAGTTGAAAAAAATTTCGATTACAATACTTTCTTCTATAGAAGAAAGTAAAAAATCATAAATTGGAAACATTTACTGAATACAACAAGCAGCATTAGTGGATGAAAATAATTAAAATATAATAAAATTATGGTTTACTTTCTAACTAGGTGACCCACCCGGTGTTTTCCGTGCTCGTGATAATAACCATAAACAGAACTCAAGCTTTTATGACTCTTTTAAAATAAGCTGCATAGAGGGGCCCAAGAAGGGGATTAATATTCAAAATTGGTGGTAGCTGAGGACCGAGATATTTTTTTCTCGTTCAAGTAGTAGTTGGAAGTCCTAAGTAGTTCAAAAAAAAAAAAAGCTAGTGAATCGGCCGATTTTTAAGGGAAGCTAACAAAGGGGGCTAACTGATACCCAGCAAACATAGAACTGTTGGCTACTTTTAGGGCCAATATTGGCATTTATGGCCAGTGATGGCACATCTATTGAACAGTATTGGCCCATTGTTGGATGTTTGAAGTACGGCATCACATCGATTCAGGCATACTGGTCCAGTATTGGATATTTCCAGGATTTTAGGGCTATGAAATAAACATGGGAAATCTTTACTGGTGCGTTACTGCCAAACTGTTTAAAGTTCTAGTAAAACTGGATTTTCATTGGGCCATTTTTGTTCAACCGGCAGACCTGTAGTTATTTGTATATTTCGTTTGGCAACAGTATGCGCAAGCGCAAATCTTATTTTAGAGTTGTGAGCAGCAGCAGTGATCAGAATCGTTCCTTCCTTTCGCTTTCGCATTATACACAGGACTTTTAAGTGGCTTACGTATACCTTCTGAGAACTGAAATCTGTAGGTAATTTTAATTATTCTTAATTAGTATTTTATATTTATTTATAAATACTGTCATAGTTCTATTTTAATACAGTTGGTGACATCGAAAACGTGCGTTCGAATCATTGTTCGACGGTTAGAATGAAAACAGAAACTTCTGTTTTCATTGTTTTTGTTGTTTAAGAATTAATATTTCAAAATGAAATTGATATTTAAATGTAAATATTATGTATTGTACGCGCGTGTCGTGTAGATATTTGTTCTGTATTTATTCAAGTTTTATAATATAAAGAACTAAAACTTATCTTCAGTCTGTCATCATTCTAGCAAAAATTTGCATCAAAGCATTTAATAATTTACATAAGTTTATTCAATACTTATAACTAACTTTTCGGTCTTTAATTAATCTAATTAAGTTGAAACTACTTGAAAATATATTTAATTAAACAGTTATCAAGGATATACCTGCCAAGTGTTATGATTTTATCATATTCAGAACTATTTTTGAACATCAATACATGATATGATTTTACCATAAAAATACGATTTTTTAGACCATGGGTTATTTTCACTATTTTTCTTTTCAAAAACATTTCTTCCGCACAGGGCCAACGCATGGGCCTTCAAATTTTAGGGCATCCAAATTGGAATAAACAGATAGAAAATATTACATAATAATACATGTATAAATACTCTATTCAAAACCTTTTTATGGTAAAACTGTACAGTGGATGCCGCTTTATAACAATGTTTGATTTGCTCGTTTTGATTCTTATAAGCAATTGCTTATAGATTGAATTTTTGTAAGCAGAAATTTTGCTGGATTTAAGTTGGATATTGAAATTTAAGTGTATTAACAAATTTTTAAATCACTTATTCAAAAATATTTGCAAATATTCAAAAAGAATACTTTTGAATTAGTAGTATTACAAAAACAAAAAATTATGACTGAAATATTATTTACTATTGCAGTTTTCCAGAAAGAGTAATTTCCTTTTCCTCCCAATGAAAATTTTCAAAGGAATGTTTTCCTGTTTCTCCCTTTCTACAGTCAGGTTGTATTACAATACCCTATTCTTCAGAAAAGGGATAATAATTATTTTTTAAATTGAATTATTTTTTTATTACTGAAGAATTAAGTTCTGTATAAAAAAAATTTATAATTGAATTTCGTGATTCCTTCAAACGAAATTTTGGTTATTAGTGTTGACTCTAGAAAAAAAGCCTCTGGGTAGGAATTGTTTTGGTACTATTATTATCTCATCGACCAGTTTCCATGGAAAAAAAAAAACTTGCCAAATTATACAAATGGAAGAATGTTGCCATTATAATATATTATAAAATATAAATATTTTTAAGTGTTGTCAAGCGTGTAAAATATTGTGCTGTCTTCTAAAACAAACCCTTTTTTTGAAATTTTTTCGATATAAGTCTAATAAAGAGTGCAAAAAAATGAAACATAGATAAATTTTTACAGCTTGTTCTGACTAAGATTTCAAAGTTGAGCATGTGTCATTTTATCACTTTGTTACAAAATGGCAGCCAATTTAGCAAAAAATTGAAAAAATCCCACTTTTCTAACAAACAACAACTACAACAACAACAAAAAAAAAAACACCTGACATATCAACTGAAAATGAAACATTTTATTACATATTAAAGGTTTAACATATAAAAAAAATTGAAAATTTATGTAGATCATTCTAAAATTCTATTTTAACAAGAAAATCTGTAAAAATGAAGCTCATGTTTTGCCAATTTTAAATTATTTTTAAACTAAATAAGCACTCCTTAGGTATTTTTATTATTCTAAATGGTGCATTAAAACAGAACAAAAGAAAAAAAATGACTTTAGTGAAATATTTGAAGTACTAGCAGGGCCGAAGGGAAGAGTTCCGTATCCTGTGCTGCTTGGCGAACTTGGCGAAAAAAAATTTCGCCAAAATGCCGTTTTGGCGACATGAAATTTTTTCCAAGACGGCAGAAAAACATCATTTTTAAATATTTATAAATCAATGATTTTGCACCATTTTTAAAATCAGAAAATGATATAAAAACATGTATTTATAAATAACATAAAGATTTAACGAAGTTTTTCTGCCATCTTAAAAAATTTGTTACGATGCAATTACACAAATTTTAGCAGCATTCTAAATAAACTAACGAGTAAAAAGCTAAACAAATGTGCTTTTTGAAATAAATATTTGTTATTGTCAGGGGGGCTCTGCCCCCCTGAACCCGTTCTTAAATAATTTTGGACATTGAAAAAAAGAAAAAAACTTAACAGAAACTTTTAATGCAGGTAAAATCTCGCTTACAACTGCCAAAAAAAATTATTAAGTATAAAGTAAAAGGATAAATATAAATAAATAACAATAAATGAGAAGGCAATTCAGAAAAAAAAAGGGAAGTTTCATTAAAAAAAAAATATATATATATATATATATATAAAATTATTTACACAAAAAACAAACAATCAGTTAATATATGAGGATTTTAATTTTTTTGGCAGCTGTTGTTAAATGATCTAGCCTTTACGGTGATTTGTAACTTCGTTGCCTGACTGAAGAATAATTTTGTAATGGTATTGTTTGCTGGAATTTGTATAGACAATGCGGCAAAATGTGCAACATAAGGCCATTTAAAAAAAATATCTACCCTGAAAAACAACCCCTCTTTAATAAAGGGTGCATTTTAAGCAGCTAATCCTAAGAAAAAAAAAAAAAAAAAAAGCCGAATCTGAATCTATATACAACGTGCAAGGCCAAATATCACTTTCGATTTGCTATCTACCCTAATAATACCTTTAATAACGGAAGCATTCTAAACAGCTAATGCAAAAATCCTAATAAGAAAAAAAAATTAATGGCAAAGCAAGAGGCTTACCCAGTTACCTTACCTTAACAGCAGCACAGTCGCTAAAGCGATCTAACAGAATTTCAAAATTTAGCTGAGTAACTACTCACATGGTACTAATTAAGCTTCAAGATCTCCCTTATAACGCGATTTATGAAAATAAAGCAACCCTAGATTGGAAAAGCCATTCAAACTTCGACGATACTATCACTACTCACATGGTACTAATTAAGCTTCAAGATCTCCCTTATAACGCGATTTATGAAAATAAAGCAACCCTAGATTGGAAAGGCCATTCAAACTTCGACGATACTATCAAACCAGATTGAAACAGTTATCGCGCCAAAATTGGCGACAAATCTTCCAGCACAGGTTATGGGATTTGTCGGGGGAGGGGGGAATGTGTCCTGGGTGCCACAACAGATGGCGAAGGGGGTGCCACATGAAAATTTTGTCTCATTTTGTACAAGATATATGTATATTAATGAAATGTGAGTAAAAGTATCTTGTAAGCTGGAAAGTATCCAAACATATCAGTCGATAAATAAGAAGAGCAGTATAAGATATTTTTCCGAAACTGTTGTAGAAAGTACATGAAGATATTTTACGGAATTGGAATTCATTGAATTACATGACGCCAACAGAAATAATACCAACAATTATACCTGTGTAAAGCTGATTTTTTTTCTGGTTCCATTTTCGCAGATTTTAATGAATAAATATTTGACAGAGCTGATTGCGTATTTCAATATTAAATGTATTTTATGATTACATATTTTAAAATAAGTAAGCTAATAGCAACTTAGTAAAATTCTCTTTCTAAATTTACTTTGCGGAGGAAGGGGGGGGGGGGGGTGCCAAAATGCATATTTACCACCAGGTAAACAGAAAACTAGTTTTGGCCCTGAGTACTAGGGTGGGTTTTTTTTTAGAAGACAGCACAATATTTAAAAAAGGCCAGCAGGTGCTGTGCCCTGCAAAATTGACGTAGAGTCAACACTAGTTATGTTAAAGTGAAGTTTGTAAATGTTTTTGCTACTTTGATTCTTATAAATGGCAGCCACAGTGTACAACAATTAAAAATTTGAGGTACAGCTTGCATATTAGGTGTGCTATGTATGTTTGGTAACCCTGTTCTGTAGTAAATGTGGTAACCTATACTTATTGTTTATAATGAAACATGTTCATTTGCTTTACAATTTTTTGCATTATTTTTTTTTTTGTTTATAGTATTTTTGAATTTTTATTGCTGTTGGATTTAATCAAGTCTGGCATTTAAAATGTGACAAATTTCATAATGTTATTGGTCTGCATTTAAAGAAATATAAATTTTTCAGTAATAGAGAGAAAAAAGGATTTGTTAATAGATACGCAAAGTACAACGGATGATTTTTGTACAGGAATCTAAGCTGCTACTGTTATGTGTTCTAAATGCACTGTGTCCACACTTTCTCATGTTTTATTTTCTTAATATAATTTTTAATTTTACTAATTTACATTTTATTTTCTCTTTACTTAATTGATGATGGACAAATATTTTAAATTTTGCATGTGAAATATGGGAAATTATTATGCTATCTGATCCATTTTTTTCTTTTACAAAATACGTATTAGTATTAAAATTATAAATTTATTTTATGCAACCTTTTTAAAAACTTTTTAATGGTAGGCTAAAGCAATTGAGGGGACTGATATAATATGTGCAATGTCCATGTCCAAATTAATTATATTTCACTATTAAAATCTTTATTGAAACAGGATTTGGTTAGAAGCTACTTTTGCCAAACGAATATACTCAAGTTGTTCCAAATTTGATATTGCAATTGCAATTAGTGTGTTATTTTATATATATACCATATTTTTATAACTAAATTTGGTTTTAGAGTACTGCTATGCCAACTGCACTAGCTAAACTTTTTTAATGCAATATAATGTGAAATTTTAGGATATGTGAATTGTCTTTATGAAATTTAACTTGGTAAAGCAGTAGTACTGTTGTTGTTCTATTTTCATTAATATTTTCTAAGTATGTTGTGACAGTAATGTGTATATTATCATTATTATTATTTTTTTTTATAAGATTTAGGTTTGAACCTTAATCCATTAATGTTTGAACTTACTTTTAAAGGGGGTGCATGTAACATATTTGGATAGATAGTGTACTTAAATTGTATATTTGAGGATTTTAAAATGAATCACAAGCGACGCATAGCTGAAGATTCCATTTATAAAGCAAAACGGCGAAATGTAAATAAAGCATTAGATTTAGCAAAGAAAGAATTGATTCTCGATGAAAAATGTAAATTAATTAATTCTAATTTTAGAAGTTCAAACATTGCTGTTGGTGTTTCTTATAATGAAAATGATTTGTTAAATTTTAGAATTTTACCAGATAATGAGACTGCCACAAGTAATATAATTCTTCCTAATACAATTCCTTCTACAACAGAACATGAAAATTATGTGAGTGAAATAGATAGTACACCGCATTGTGCTTTTGATAGTGATAATTTTTCCGATATTTCTAACCAAAGCAAAAGTTCAACTGAATTGGATTATCCTTCATTTTTAGATTTTCATAATGAAAATACTTCTGAAATTTCAAACTTTTTGAGGACATGGGCAAATAACTATAATGTGTCTCATGTTGCATTAACATCATTGCTCAAAGGATTAAAAAAATGGTTTCCAGAGGTACCATGTGATGCGCGAACGTTGTTAAAAACACCAATTTCTGTACAAACTGTAAGAATGGGATCAGGTCATTTTTATCATTTTAGTTTAGTTAATTTCATAAATCGACAACTTTCTTGTATTCCTTTTGTAAATGTTTTGCACTTAAATATCAATGTTGATGGTTTACCATTATATCACAGTAATTCTTTGCAGTTTTGGCCCATTTTGGTTTATTTAGAGGAAGATCCATCTAAAACTGTTTCTGTTGTTTCTCTGTTTTGCGGAAAAGCTAAACCACCAATAGAGGAGTTTCTTGCAGAATTCTTAAAGGAATTAAAATCGTATGAAAGGAATGGGTTTGCTTATGATAACAGAATTATAAAAATTTTCATTCGTGCCATAATTTGTGATGCTCCAGCCCGTGCATTTATAAAATGCATAAAGTCTCATAATGCTTATTATGGATGCGACCGGTGTACTCAAAAAGGTGAATGGAAAGGGAATTTAATTTTTCCTGAAGTTGATTCTCCCTTAAGGACAAACGATTCATTCAGAAAAATGCAACAAGAAGAACATCACAAACAAATCAGTCCTTTAACTAATTTAAATATTGATATGGTAAAACAATTTCCACTAGATTACATGCATTTGGTTTGCCTAGGTGTGATGCGAAGATTTTTAAAAATCTGGATTGGCAAATTTCGACTAAATGAAGGCAAGTTGTCACAAAATTCTGTAAGACTATTAAATATGTCCTTATTAGAATTCAATTTACATTGGCCATCAGAATTCAACAGAAAACCGCGATCAACAAGTGAACTGGATTATTGGAAAGCCACAGAATTCAGGCAGTTTCTTCTTTATTTAGGTCCAGTTTGTCTAAAACAAGTTCTTCCTCATGACAGTTATGTACACTTTCTCCATCTTTCAGTCGCTATACATATTTTAATTTCTCCTAATTATTATAAAATCTATAATGACTTTGCCAGTAAATTACTTAAGTTATTTGTACAACAAGTTTTCCTTTTTTATTCAAAAAGCAATATTGGATATAATATGCATAATTTGGTACATTTAAGTAATGATTGCTTTGATCTTGGACCATTAGATTCTTTTGCTGCATTCAAGTTTGAAAATTATTTATCTAATTTAAAACATATGCTTAGAAAATCCAATCAACCACTTCAACAAATTGTCAAACGATTAAATGAGCATAAATTTAATGAACAACAAAAAAATATTAGCACTTGTGATGAGATTAAACTTTTTCAAAAAAATTATGATGAAAATCTACCTGATAAAGGCATAATAGGTGCAAAGTATAATAAAATGAAGTGGTCATCATTAAAATTGTCTAATAAATATAAGGATTCTGGCGTTGAATTGAAAAATGGATCTATTGTAAGGATTTCACATTTCATTCGATCAACAACAGATAAAGAAATATTTATCATATGTAAAAAATATCATGAAAAAAGAGATTTTTTTAAAAAGCCATGTCTTTCCAGTAAGTTATCAATATTCCGACTCAGTAAATTATCACCAAAATACAAAGCTTACCCACTCCAAGAAATTAAGAGTAAAGTAATATTATTGCCTTATAAAGATGATTTTGTATCTTTTCCACTTTACAATTTTGAGAAAAAAAACTAATTATAACTAATTTCTGGATTTTGACGACTTATTCTACATTCTTTTAATGATCAATCATATTTTTATATTGTTTATTTTGATAAATAGTTACTTTTCTTGTCAAATAATAATAAAAAAAAAAATAATGAAACTTTCTTATTGTGGTAGCGTGAACACATGTATATATAATTAATGAATTCCATGTATCGTTTGAAACGAAAAAAACTTTATTTTAAATTAACATTTAAAAAAATATAAGTAAAAAAATACGATGAACATATCCACGTTGTATAAGCATCATTTCAGAAACAAGCCTTTCTGACCTCCGCTCAAAGCGAACCTCTCTCTAACCCCTTCAACATCCCACTGCCGTCTGCAATTTCACTTCCTAGGGGCTTTCCTTGCATTCCAGGAATTTCTGCAGAAAGCATTCTTTCACTCCCACACCTGCACCAGTCTCTTATCTCCCGTGGACAATGAAAGACCCCAATCTCTAGTTCTATTTTTCATTCTTAGGAGATTATCCCATTTCTCCAAGTAAGTGTTTATCCGATTCACGTCCACCTGTCAACCTTCTGTATAGTACTCTTACTTGAATAGTGACAATTCACAAAAGGCCTTTCATTCGCAAGGGATTATCTTTATCTTCCAAGCATGTGAGCATGTGAAATTTTCAACATGTCACAACTCCTCCCCCCTAAGGAAAAATTTCTGCAGGAAATTTGTCATATACATGAATACAATAAGCTCCTTCAATCAACTTCTAAAGAGGTCAAAGTATAAAGGAATTTAAAATAATACACGAAATCCCTATAGAATACAAACACATTCCTATACTCAGTATTTGATAGACCACACTGTCAATAGGATTTACTATACTCCCTCACCTACAATACCTAAGTATAATTCCAGGAATAATTTATACAATTGATGACCTAAGAAACAATTTTGAAATACTTCACATACATATAATACCAAATACAGATTACACTTTACATGACTCTAACAAAAAAAAGTAATAATAAAAAAATCTATATACAACACAATGCCTAAAACGATTCTCTTAAAAACTTGCTTAAAAGCCTAAATTTAGACACTTCTACAAACAAAAAGAAAGCATACTAAATTATACAATTATTAAATTAATGAAGTTTTACTATTACGAAAATAATATTAAGCATTAAATGATAAATAAACACAATACAGATATTACAATAATGAGTACTCCCAAATTTAGAATAAACTTAATTTAGATAATTCTCCCGAAAACCAATATCTATATTACTTCTATCAGAAAATCTTTTTGACAATAATTTTCGCCTCACAACCTCATAATCATGATTTTTCCTTTCAAAATCTTGTTTGATTTCAATAAATCTTTCTTTGTGATCCGTTTTAAAAGAAGAATGCTCCATTCTTTTTAACTTTGATTTCTTATTCACATCTTCTTGACATTTAGCCCCCCAATTTACTCTATTATTTTCCTTCATCCTAGAGTTAAATTTACTGGCCACAGTCATAGATGAACTCAATTTCTTTCTAATTCTATTTCTAACATGTATAAATCCCATACTACCGACAAAATACCTGGGTATATTTACATCATGCTCAGAATTCTTTTCCCGAAATTGACCTCCAATACCTGACCTTTTATCACCATCCTTTTTAGACGCACCCTCTTTTGTATCGATCAATTTAGACCCTTTTTCCAAATACCTATCAGTCACGTCTTCCAGTGAATTTACCTCTATCTCATTAACAGACTTATTATCCCTTTCACAGATTTCATTCACAACCATTTTTCTAACAACCCTTTGCTCATGATCGCTAGATAATCTGAGGGTTCCCTGCCCATTTAATTCTCTTTGATTCCCCACTTGTTTATACACCGAATTTTGCTTTTCCATATTTCCTAACTTTAATAAGTCATAAACAACGGGCGTTATCAGTGGAGGAGAATTTAGTTTTCTCACAACTGCAACCACCACATTCTTTTCAACATGCTCTTTTTCATCTTCTATCAAAGCAATCGGCACGGACACCAAATCCGCTTTTTGTCTATTTCCGAGGGCCGGTATAAGAAAGACATTTCCCACTTTCTTAGCACTCCACGGAATGTCATTAGCATCAAAAACCGCAATTTGCGCACCTGTGTCCTTAATCGCTTTTACTTTCTTACCATTCACGCATAAATCAACCATAGGTAATTCGGTTTCCACACCTTCCTTATTATTTACACTTTTCCCATCACTAGTAACAATCCAAGCTATGCTTTTATCCTCATAATTAGATTTACTTTTTAACAATTCAGGACAATTTGGTCTGATGTGCCCCACTGCCAAACAATTATAACATTGGACTTGTCTTTGCTTTTCGAAAGCATTGTCCTTCTTAAATTGATCAAATTTCCCACACTCTTTCGTATTCTCAAATTCCGATTTTGGTTTAATTTCCTTTCTACTTTTAGAATTAAAGCTGTCTTTTTGCTTATCCTGAAAAGATTTATTTTCCCACGGTTTTCTATCCGACCTATTAAATTCTCTTCTTATACTCTCAAATTTATCTGATTTTTCTGCGAGTTTAGAAGCAATCTTTATTTCCTCCCACTCATCCATAAATTTTTCTTTTATCTCAAAAGGGACACGTTTTTTTAATTGTTCCGTTAGCATTAGTTCTTTTAGTGAATCAAAATCCCTCACTTCTAATGACTCTAACCAATTATCTAGATAACCCCTTAACTCATAAATCAGATCCACCCATAATTCACCAGATTTTCTTTGATGAGTTTCAAATTTTTGTTTTAAGGTGCCTGTACTTAGCCTAAACCTATCTAACAAAACTTTCTTTACATGTTGAAAATCATCACATTTATCTGCTGGTTGTTTTACAATAATTTCGGCAATATCAGAAGGTAACAAAGGAATTAATTGACTGACCAAATCTTCCTGAGAAACTTTAGCTTTCTCGGCTTGCCTTTCAAAAATCATAAAGAAAAGAGTTATATCAATTAATTTAGAATCAAAGCGCGGAACTAAATCCTTTAAATTTACCTTAGGAGTTCTATGAAAATCTACATTTGATTCATTAGATGAAACACTAACAACATCTGCAGAATTTTGAATACGCAATTTTTCTAATTCAAATTGCTGTTCTTTTTCAAGCTTTTGTAATTCAAGTTGTTGCTGTTTTTCGAGTTTATCTGCCTCAAGTTGTTTTTCAAGTTTATCTACCTCAAGTTGTTTTTCAAGTTTATCTAACTCAAATTTCC
The DNA here is from genome assembly GCA_963931845.1 of Maratus michaelseni. NCBI lineage: Eukaryota > Metazoa > Arthropoda > Arachnida > Araneae > Salticidae > Maratus > Maratus michaelseni. Next base: position 97,055,266 of record OZ007591.1, read on the forward strand.
TAAGTTTATCTTTTTCCTCTTGCTCAATCCTATCTAATTCAATTTGCCTCTCTCTTTCTTTACGATCTTTTTCGATTTGTTTTTCCTGCTCTTTCCGCTCCGCCTCCTGTTCAAGAAAATATTGCAATCGAATTTTAGCGAAACTTTCATCATAATCCTCTGCATCTACGATAGCCTGAATTATAGCTTTATTTCTACACGTTTTTGACACACTGGTCTCAAATTCCTCTGCTAATAACAGCAAGACACTTTTATTATATTTTCCTAAATATTCTGCCATATTTTCCCCCAAAATATAATAAATTTCAAAATATCAGATATATTCAATTTACAAAAATACAATAAACACAGAAATAGAATTTTCTTCACTATACGTATAATAATGTATTCAAAAACGACACAATTTTAATATAGCAAATTCTCATGCAACAGTGACGTCTTTCAAACTGAGTATATCCCCCAAAATAAATTTTATACCCAACAGTACAGTATAACATGAATTTATTTTGTAACATTAATCATAATCATCCACAGTATACCCATAAAATTAAGCTATAACTTTATTACTGTAAGAAATAAAATGTATATAAACAAAACTCTTATTTCCAAAAGCTTTATACAAAACTATGATTAAAATACCCTGATTAATAATCTCAATTAATCAATAACAATTTACTATACCCCAAGTAAATTTTAACATATACATAAGTATATAATTTTCTTAACCCAATATTATACCAAACAGATACCAGAAAATCAACAAACATAAAAATTCTAACTAAAATTTAAATACCAAATTAATAACTTCCCTAGAATTCTTAAATTTCACATAGAGTTTTGTTCCCCAAAATTAAAATTTATACACAAAATTCAATTTAAAACAGACCTCTATAGAAGATATCATAAAAGAGCTTACCTCCAGATGCAGATATTTCCTCCACACTGATACCAGGCATCCAAGCACTTTTAAAGATGACACACACAGATTTTTGAAGAATTGAAGACACTGATGAGGCACTAAATTGGCTTCGATCCATATGTAGACAACTCAGATGGTACACCGCATATCTTCATTCCACTGGATATATTAAGAAGCACAAACACGTATCACCAAATCTATAGTTGACTGTTCATACACTACACAGCTTTTGTCGATAAAGTTTTTTTTTTTTTTACCAGTTCTCTGCTTGCTAGAACTCCGAGAAAAAACCACGACTCCAATTATACTTCAAAACTCCACAATTCTGCTTATCCGTTTTCCACTGGCTCTTCATCTGTTTAATCAGGTTAACGCATAGATCCGTAATCTAATTTATTCTAGATTACATATCCCATTTGCTGCCACCAATTAATTATATATACTATACTATAGCTGTGGTAGCGTGAACACATGTATATATAATTAATGAATTCCATGTATCGTTTGAAACGAAAAAAACTTTATTTTAAATTAACATTTAAAAAAATATAAGTAAAAAAATACGATGAACATATCCACGTTGTATAAGCATCATTTCAGAAACAAGCCTTTCTGACCTCCGCTCAAAGCGAACCTCTCTCTAACCCCTTCAACATCCCACTGCCGTCTGCAATTTCACTTCCTAGGGGCTTTCCTTGCATTCCAGGAATTTCTGCAGAAAGCATTCTTTCACTCCCACACCTGCACCAGTCTCTTATCTCCCGTGGACAATGAAAGACCCCAATCTCTAGTTCTATTTTTCATTCTTAGGAGATTATCCCATTTCTCCAAGTAAGTGTTTATCCGATTCACGTCCACCTGTCAACCTTCTGTATAGTACTCTTACTTGAATAGTGACAATTCACAAAAGGCCTTTCATTCGCAAGGGATTATCTTTATCTTCCAAGCATGTGAGCATGTGAAATTTTCAACATGTCACATTATGCTCTGAATAACGAAATTAATTATCTCAAATTCTCTTGCCCTTACTCGTACTTTATAATCCCTCTTTGATTGATAAAGCTTTGAATAAATTCAACAATCCTAAATGTCTTGTTTCAGACTCTAATAATCCTGCTAATTTTAACTCTATCGTTTTGCCGTTTTATTCTTGTTATTTGCCGTTCTGTTTGAAAATTTCCAAAATCCTTTCACGTTTCAATTTTTAAGTAATCTAAACCTATTACAGTGGAAGATCTTTATAACACAAACCTAAAAACATGAGGTTTTGCGTTATATAGAATTTTGCGCTATATAGATCACATTTCCCACATTATTAAATTTAGCTTGTAAAACATGGCCAAATATGTGTGAAACATACCAAAATACATTAGAGTATCTTTATATTGCATTCTTTATTACCAGGAGTTATATATTATAATTTTTTGCATAATATAGATCATTCCACATATTGTTATTTTTACTTTATAAAGATTGTCCAAACATAGCTGTATCAAATCATAACAATTTTTTCAGTCATTAGCTCTGATTTAAGAAGATAAATTAATGTATCAGATTTAGTCCTCTAGCGAATAGCAACTATTTATAATGCAAGAATTCGGGTGTTTCTTAACTGAAAATTCTCTCTGAAAGATCCTGTTCCTACTGAGAACCTGTGGGGCGTGTATTTTATCCTTTGTTCTTGTAATTTAGGTTATATTCGTCAAACTAAGAGAGCATTTAAAGTTTAAGGGTGTATTCAAATCCAAACTGCTTATTTTGAGACACATTTGTAAATTCATTTTTGCTGTAAAATGCATCCAATCGGCAGGTTCTCTTATTCAGAAACTTTATAATGTCCCCACTGTCTCGATGTTTTGATAAAGGCAGAATATATTTTTAAAAATGCTGTCAAAGTGGACATTTTGAACCGAATTTCCCGAAGCAATAGTGCTGGAAACAAAAAAAAAATGATCGTACTGTGAAAGTAATTGTCTGTAAATCAATTTCTAATTAATTGAACGACAAATAAAAACATGGGGCCCTTATAAATGTCTTTATAAATCACGCCGCCAAGTTTCCTGTTGTTACTTTTAAAAATGAGTCTGGGAATGTGTCTCAAAATTTTGAGTTGTTGAGCATGGAAAAATATTTTTTTTTGAATACCGCCTTAAGTGAGCATCAGAGGTATATATCTAATCAAGAATTATCCAAATCTTTGATTGCCTGTCATGTTGGACTTCAAGTCACTGTTTTAATTTCTAAATGGCCAGAATAATTTCTTCACCTGTCTCTCCCACTCACTTGGATATTCACGAAGCATTTTTTATTTTTAAAAATTCTGATAATCTTGTCAATGATTTCTCATCATCAACACTTTTCTCTCTTCAGCTTGGAAATTACTTTTTGTAATTTTTTTTTCTCTTTTATTTATTTTTAATGTATTTCTTATGATGTTTTTATTCGTTCTCTTTTTTTGCAACACTTTTCTCTCACACACTCCTCTGACCTTGTCCTCTTACGAACACGTGCTTACTTTAGCTGATGACGGGCTGTTAATTTCCAGTTCAAAATATGTCATGTGTGTTGTTTCGTTTTTATGGTGATTAATATAAAGTTTCATTATTGTATTGTGATTTATCACCAGTTTGTCGGTGCTATTTCATCTGAATTTCAAAAAAAATGTTTTAAAGTATTATTTTAATATCTACTTTTGTCTAGGAGAATGTATAAATATTATGTGGTCGAATTTCTTGAAGAAGAAGGAAGTCTTTTTGTAGTGCCAAATATATGGATTAATTTTAATAAAAAACCTTATCCATTGTGTTCGTGGCCCCCCTTTAAAAGTGAAAAAAAGGTTCAAGAGGCTTCAAGAAATTCTAAGTCACCAGATCCAGATTGGACCGAACATAAAGTTAAGATTGTGTGCCAGTCAAGTAAGTTTGTTTCATTTGAAACTGTGCTTATGATGTTTAAAAATATGCTTATGAAAGTTATTTATTTTTTTACTTCATTTTAAGGAAGTCATAGAAAAGCAGCATCTAAATTAAAAAAATATCAAGTTTCAAGTGATGTCGATATGTTTTCATCTACAGATGTTGAAAAAGAAAATCATGAAGTAACAACTTTTCCAACTTCATTTGAAGTTACACCAGCAGTATCCTATCCTAATGTAGAAAAAAGAGATTGCTGTTGTGTTGAAAATAGAGGTAATTGTAAATTTTAGCATTAATTTTTTTATACTAGTGTGCAAAATTAAAGATTAATTTAGGAAATTTAATTAACTCACAGAACATAGTTGTTGTAAATATAGTACATATTACTCTAAATCTATGCATATACAGTGTCTACCGATGTTGGATGAATTAAGTATGAGAATGTGCATAAGAATCTCAAGGACTTCAACTCTTACTTTTAAGCCTCCTCTTTTATATGGTGGAATTCAACAGTCTCAAATAAAAACATGGCAGTGCAATGTTATTAGAATTTCATTTATTCATCTAAGCTGGAAAGTTACTTCTCTGTTAAGCATTAGAGACAGTTTTTCATTTTTCTTTACACTGTACCTACGCTCTGTTTATCATACAGAGATGATTGTTTTCTGAGTGTGTCCGGGAAAATTGGGGTTTTAAAATAAATAAGTTAAAATGACCTATTTTAAGTGAAATTATAAAAACTGCAAGTGAAATTATAAAAACTGTTTCTGGTTTCGCTGAGAGTTTAGATACTTTTCAAACTATGAAAATAATATATAGGGGAGACTGGGACACAGTGGATTATTTTTCACTTTTTTTTCCCTCTTTAACAGAAAGATTTGCTTGAAAATATTTTTGAATATTCCATAAACCTTTTTACATTTATCATAATTTTCTCAGAACAGTTTTCAATACATTTTAAAATTTATATATACACCCGTAAAGTGGACCAGTGTGCACTGGAAGCGGGTGCAGTGGACCTCTATTAGGTATTATCTGAAAATACAAGAACTGACGCTACTTTTAACGCTACTTCAGGACAGAAAAAAAGTGCCATTCTGCAAATCACGTGGTCAAAACGTTCTTCTTTTGTACAGAATTTCTTCTACCTTTACATTTCCGAATCGCAATGGCAAATCTCAGCTTCAGTGTATAACAACGCATCGCATAAAGTCAAAGATTTTTTCCATTGACACTTGCTGCTGAAATCAAATATTAACCTACCATTGGAATTAATTTTCTTGTTGACAACATTTGTCTATTTACTTGTTAAAATGTCTTGATGTTTCAACGTTGGATTTCTTATTATTCGGAATTGCTCCATTTACAGATTTATTTATTGTTTGCATTTAGGGATGTTTTTCTGTAATTTTCTAGATCATAATAGCTTTCTTAATTTTCCTACGATATTTGTTAAGTGTGTATAAGCCAACGTTTTCGAGAAGAACACAAAGCATTTCCTTGTATGTTATCTTTCTTAATGTTTTAATGCCCTCGGTTATGTCGCATTTATTTAATTGTATCTTGGCAGATGCGATATAACGAAGGGTCACTTTATTATTTAATCCGTGTCTTCAATTTCTAGTGTAAATTGAACACTTTAACAAAATTTGAAAGTAGCGAAGTAGTGACTACTTTTGAAAAGTAGTTTGTAGTCGCTTCTTTTTAAAACAAGTAGTTGTAGTTAACTACATTTTCGAGAAAGTAGTTGTAGTTCGCTACAATAAAAAAGTAGTTTTTCCGACCCCTGGTGATGGGCTATAATGAGATGTTTTAATCAATTATCTCGATTTTTTCCAATTGTGTCAAATGTTTCTCGAAAACTCCAATCTATCACCCATCCCCCTGAAAAAGGTCTAAATTTCAAAAAATTCTTTAATGTTATATGCAAATTTTATAAAATTCAAAGTATCATAACTCAGTAAGTTTGGTCATAGATGAATGGAATTTTTTCTGATTAGAAAATGCATATACATACAAATAAAAGAGCTATCTACTCAGGGTAGTGATCAAGCTTGATAAAAGCAAAAGATAAAAGAAGTAAAATAAGGCCCGAAAGTCGGAACTGCACACAGAAGCCCTATAGAATTGAATATTAACATAAACCACTATCCTTCCTACTAATATCAGTTAATAGAAAAAATATTGGAAAAGCCAATACACTTCACTGATGAATTATGACTTAAAACTTAAACGCAGTAAGACTGAAATCTCCACTACCGAAACTGTATGCTAGAAAATTGCTAACTGTGCTTTACCAACATTATCAGTTATCCTGTAATTAAAATTCTTTTAAAAGAATATTATTAATTATGAATGTAGAATAATCCTGCAATTGTCCATCACTATGATAACATTTCCAATCGAGATAATTGCAAAATTTTACAAATGGGGTTTTTAGCTTCTCGATAAGACAATAGCTTGTAGAACTTGGGAAATATTCGATGATTGTCTCAATTGTTAATTTTTAAAATGGTGATGATTGTTCTCGATTGTTGAATTATCAACAATTGCCCATCATTACTTTATACTAATATATGAGCGAAATATTACTGTTTCTTAAAATGACCTACAAAGGCCTCTGAGTAGACCAATTTTAATTATCATTAGCCTGTACATCACAAGTTTAATTGATGTCCAGTCTATAGATTGCTTTTTAATTTTGTATGTCTTCCTTTTCTAAATTTTTTTCAAGTAGTTAATAAAGTTATTTAATTTTTTTTTTAAGCTGCTCTGAAAACTATTCTGACCACACTCCAAGAATTGAAAGAGCAGACTTGCCAAAATGCGACATTAATTCAACAGGTAACAAACTCAGATGTTGTTGTGGCATGTGATGATTTGCCTCTTAATACATTAAGCCAGCTTGAGAATTTAAATAGAAGGATTTCATCAAATGAAGAATTCAAAAAATTGGTAATGCATTTTTATTATTAATATTTGAAAAAATATTTAATTATAAATTTCCAACCTACTTTTTTTTTTTTTTTTTTTTTTAAGAATGCAAATCATTGATGTAAAATGTTTTAATATTTTTTACTTTTAACAATGCATAATAACATAAGCACAAAGCATAGGACAGAACAGCATTGGAAAATTAGGCTGACTTCAATCTAGTATCACAATTAGTGTTGACTCTAGGCCAATTTGGCTGGGTGCAATGCTCGTTAGTCATTTTAAGCTACTTTATGTGCCCAGTGGCCCTTAACTACTTTATGTGGCTAATGGCTCTTACAGCTCCTTTTTGATCTTCTGTTTGGGGAAAAAATCATGAAGTTTGTTTACCAACCTGAGTAAAAAATGTGAAACTTTTTAGTTGGCCGCCTGAAGAAAAATCTTCATCAGTCGGTTGTAGGGGGAAAAAAAAATCTTTAATTTTTTCAATCTGTCGCAAGATGAAACTGAAAAATTCTTCAATCGATTTCAAAAACTAACGTGAAATATTTTAATTGGTCAAGGGAAAAATAACGTAAAATTTGTCAGTCATTTGCTGGATAAAAATTGTAAACTTATACATTCAGTCATGAGAAAATATCTCAACATTTGTTGATCGATTGTAAGAAAATCGTGAAATTCATTTTCATAAAAAAAAAGAAAGAAAGAAACTGAGTTACATCTGTAAGTTGCATGCTGAAATTGAAATTTCAACATATTGCCAATCTGTCCCAAAAAATATTGCAAATTTCTACTGATAAGAGGACTTTAAACCAGGACCGTGCGAAGAGAAAACTGCGCCCGGGGCTAAGTTTCAATTTGGCGCCCCCATCCCCCTCAAATGTAAAAAAAAATGAAGTGCAGAAACAGAAATAAATTCTATTGAATAAATATTTCACGTTTAATTTGGAACTTTAAAAGATTTAATTTTAATTCAGAAATTCCAAACAACTAAATAATATGAGAAAATTGCATGAATAAATAAATAAAACTGTGGTTGGTAGTATAAACTTAGTGCCCCCTCAATTTCTGCGCCCGGGGCGAAAGCCCCCTTCGCACGGCCCTGTTTTAAACAAACCAGTTCAAAATCTGTTTTTGAATGGCACACAAGAGTGTCCTTTTTTTATTAAATTCTAGAGTCAACACTAACAATAGTGATTTAAGGCTGTTTCTAACTTGTGTAGTAGAAATTTCAATTACTTTTGTCCCCTCCTCACTGTTTGATTAACACATGGCCTCCAAATTTTGAAAGATTAGATGAAAATTTTCTTAAATGGGGGTCACTTTAGAAAGACTTTTTCTTGATGATAAAAAAGGTTTCAAATTCTTAACAGGCTTTGGACCCCACTGACTCTTGATCAAGCCCCCATATAAAGAATCGTAAGATTACATCTTCAAAATCATTTTTAGCAACTCAATATTCCCTATTAATGCCTGTAATTAAAGTTTTTCTCTAATGGATCGATTTCAATAGATATATTTCCTGCATTATGCAGATTTAATAATATATTTTACATAAAATATATAAATATTTTTTACTAACAAGGTGAAATTATACAAAAAGGTAGATTTTTAAACATAAAAACCCGCCAAAAGATGTTAAAAACTAGAGTGTTTTCAACTGCTCTAAACAGTCATTATCTGGGGAATTAAAGAACACACTTCCCAAAATTCCCCTGATGATGACCCTGAAGATAATCTTCCACAATGCGAGCCCTGTGTGGTCTAGCGTTGTCGTCCTGTAACAGGAAATCATTACCAGTTGCACCAGCATAAGGGTACACATAAGAATCAAGAATGTTATCTCTATAGACATGAACATTCACAGTTCCACATAGAACAGGGTTCGTACACCTCATGGAATTCCATTTTTTTCTACAAGGGCTCTTAAAACTCCTGGAAAATATTAAAACTACAATATTTTAATTATTTTTTTTCCCTCTATAATTTTGAGAACATTAAACATACAATTTACTGATTTTGAAGGAAAATCGCAGAAAATCTAATTATTTCGTCACAGAGCAAGGTTAACTGCAACTGGCACGGTTTGCACAACCAGCGTGAAAAGTGTGTGTATTACACAGTAAAGATGTGCAACTGGTAGCTAAGAAGAATGATTGAGCTTGTGGGGATACACAAAATCAAATTAAACTGGAAACTTATAATTCTTAGCTGTGAATTTGACATTAAAATATTGAGGGAATTTAAACAAAAGTTTTAAATTAATTTTTGCTTCTGATACATATCAACTGGAGCTTAGTGATCCATAGTGAGAAATCAACATTCTTTTAAGTCTCATGTTTCTTAGATTTTTTACTATGTTAAAATTTAAAATTAGTGAGATTTTTGAAGATTCACATTTTAGGAAGAGCAACCCGAACTCTGTATATACCATCTTGAAAAAAAGATAATGAGTTTGTATTAAGAACTCAAAGTAAATTTCCTGGAAAAAAAAAATTGAGACTCCTTGAAAACTCCTGGATTAACTTTATTAAAAAGGTTATGAACCCTGGTAGAAAGACATACTGTCTCCTCCATAACAGTATCTTTCATGAATGTTTGATGGATGGTAATGTATCCCCTGTTCTCTCACAATCAAACAATGCCTACTTTGAACTGCCAATCTCACAATAACTCTTTAATCCCAGTTCTGTGGGCAAATGATACCTCAAGGTAATGCAATGAATTGGCTACCCCCCAGATTTCTTATCTCACTATTACAGCGACATCAGCAGCCTTACTTCTCTAGCATGCATTTTTATGCTCCTTACAGATGACACGATACGATCACTAATTTGCATTTGGTAATTTTGTTCAGCATCCCTTGTTTAACAAATTATACAAATTTCATACGAATTAGTTTATTTTTGAATGCGTTATTGCTCTTCTTGTGATTTTCCTTAATTTTTGGAAACCAGTGTATATACAGGGCTTGAAATTCAATTTGGGAGGGAGAAAAGAAATCTCTAAACCCCACTATTATTTTACGTGCTATTTAAAGAATTACATTAATGTAGACATGACAAAATACCACTGAAAAAATTAAGTCAACTTGGAATGATTATGTAAAATGTTTATTTTTATTATATAAAAAAGGAAGAATGTTAAATTTTATATATGCAGTGTATTTTTCAACTTCCACCAAATATTAGGGGTGTTAAATGTTAAATGAATTTCTGAATTTAGATTTTATTTGATTCAGGATGCTGAAGCCTCTTTCACAAGGTACACTTTTACTCCTTCACAAGGATTAAAAAGGTTTACTTCTTTACCTCAAGGAGTAAAAGTAATAAGTTCTTCTAATCTCATTTTAGTTTAGTGCTGACTCTAGGCCAATTTGACAGGGTACAGCGACCGGTGGCTTTTACTGTCCTTTTTTGTTCTTTTCTCTCTTTTTCGTCGCAGGAAAAAAATCTTTAAATACGTCTATTGGTCATAGGAAAAAATTGTGAGTTTAGTCAATTGGTTGAGGGAATAAAATAAATTCATCTTATGCATGAACTTCTAACAAAATAGTATTAATATCGATTTGCGACTTTGGAACTAGATGGCAGCCAGTGTACAATTGTGCTAAAGTAACGCAACCTGCAAACAACAATACGGATACATACCATAGAATAAATCTATTATACCTACTAGACAATGGCTGTCAAGCAGACGATTTGAAGAAGTAGGCAAACTAATACAACTGTTTTACACAGACATTGTATTTGAAACATTTTTTGAGAAACCATTTTCTTCTTCGAAAGGCTGTCTATGTTCATAGAAAAAAATTACTAAATTTGTCGATCAGTCGCGTGAATAAATGGTGAAATTTGCCAATTGGTCGCAAGAAATTAACGTGAAATTCATCATTTAGTTGCAGAAAAAATTGTGAAATTTTCTCTGAGGTGCAAGAAAAAAATAGTGAATTTCAGCAATCTGTCGCCAGAAGAAAAGTAATAATTCGTTTATTGGTTACGGAAAAATTCACATAGTCAGTTGGTCAAGGGGGGGGGGATGCGAAGTTCATAGATTGCTCGCCAGAAAATGTCACGAAATTTGGCGATTGCTTGCTAGAAAATATCGCAAAATTTGCCAATCAGTCGTAGGAAAATATTGTGAAATTCATCAGTTGGTCGTGGAAAAAAAATCTTGAAATTCATCAGTCAAACACAGGAAAAGAAATCTAAATTTGTCAGTCGGACACAGGGAAAAAAAATAACTAACTTTGTCAATCTGTTGAAAGAAAAAATGAGATATTACGTGAATTTCATCGATTGATCGCAGAAAACACGAATTTCATCTACCGATCGCAGAAAACACAAATTTCGTCTATCAATCTCAGAAAAAACACAAAGTTCGTCGATCGGTCGCAGAAGAAACAGAAAGTTCGTCAGTCGGTCTCGAGAAAAAATGCGAAGTTCGTCGATCAGTCCCAGAAATAACACAAACTTTGTCAATTGGTTGCGGAGAAAAAATAAATCATGAAATTTATCATTCTGTTGCAAATAAATTAACTAATGCAAAATTTTCCAGAAAATGGTGAAATTTTCTGGGTAGGAGGCTCTCCCGACCACGACATTTTTTCTGTGGGTTTTCAAAACTTTCAGCGCGAATCCTGCCATCCGGCCCTGAAATTCAAGCCCTGATATAGATATGTGGATTTTATTCTACTTTAAATTTACTACTTTGCATTGTGACATTCATTCTTGTTTGAATAATTTCTTTTACAAATTTTATAGGTTAAAGTTCTAAGTTTCAGAGGTGGTAAAGATGCTACTGATGGCACACGAAAGGTTTTAAGTTGCCTTTTCACTACAAATTTGGCTAAACAGTTGAATTGGATTGGTGGTAAAAATAAGACCTCGATTCAGAAATTCAACATTATATTACAGCTAATTTATGGTAAGAATATGAAATATTTTATGTTACTGTATACATATTCTACAATGTTGAATACCATATTTGTTTTATGCACAATTTAATAAAATTATCATTTAAGTGTTTATATTTAGTTTTTTTTTTCTGTTTTCCATTGGAATATGCTCATCAAATTCTATATACAGCTGGAATTTATTCATCAACTTGATGAGGTGATGGTTTGCGCATTCAATGCCCGGACAACTAATAAAAAAATAAGTTTCCTTGGTTCGTTAGTGTTAAGGATTTAATTTTCTACTTTATAATTGAAATGAGAAATAGCAAAGTTTAATGAATAAGAAGAATATAAATAATCTGAATATACAATTTTGAAGTTAGATGTTTTTTTTTTTTTTTTTTTTTTTATTGAAATACTAAATTGTGAATTTAAGAAAATTAAATAATCTAGTAGTTGTGATAAGACACAACAGTAAGTTTATAATTTTGACTCGCCTTTCTTTTTTAAAATAGAACTTTTTTTTTGCTTTTTAATCTTAACTTTTGATTTTTGTCTGTTCATATTTTTTATTTTACTTTAATTTCAACTGCTGTTTTTCTCTCAGTGTATAGGAAACTTCCACCAACTCTCAAAAATTGTTTAAGTGCATAGTTCCTTAGTGATTCTGTCCATTTTTTTTTTTTTTTTTAATGTTTATGAGTGTTTTATAAATGTTTTTTTTTTCGAATTTTGGTAATGTATATACAATAGAAACTTGTTAAGTGAGATCAATTGGGACCGAAGCCAATCTGGGATAACTAAAATCCGTTTTAACCAGAGAATATGGAGAAAAATCAATAAAAGGCGGCATATTTACAGAAAAGCCTTTTATGTTGAAGAGCGTACTATTAAAACATATTACAATACAAATTAATGATGTTCGCAAACATGTTGTCGTATTAGTCCTTAGTAAAGTCTGCTTCTTAAAATAGTAACTTGTAATTTGCTGCTGCATCCGTTCAGAATACTGCTTGCAAGTCACATGATCATGCAACTTTTTCCTAATTGTCTTTGACTATCATTTTAAAGCAGAAATCTTCCTTATTTTTCTGTTTTTCTTTCAGTCTGACATGGTTGACATTGCCACACCAAAGTCCGCAGCAATCTTTTTCAATGGCTTGCCTTTATCAATCCTGCTCAATCCTAATTTATTTTCCGTCGTTAAAAAGAACTTTGTATTCAAGAAAAACTGATGCACATGAATTTTTTGTGTTATTTGTTCCTAAATTGATCAGAGTTATCCGGGTATCCGAATTGATAGGGGCCGACTTAACAAGGTTCTACTGTACATATATTTTCATTATATGTAATGTAAATTATGTTAACAAGTAAGCAAATTGGACAGATAAAAATTAATTTGAAAAACATACATAGTTATCTACCGGTAGCAGAAAGTTCGAGACTGGTGACAGACATTGCAGATTTTTTTTCCCTTCTGCAGACTTGCTTCACATCCAGAGGAGCGTGATTCTGCGCACCCTTAGTGCGCATCTCATCATTCGTTGCAAACTAATATCAATTTTTTCTCTGACTACCATACTCTCTGATCCAACAGCTTTTGCTTATATACTGTGTTGCATCTCGTCGATAAATTCAAAAGAGAAAATCTGCGAAAAACCCTTTTTTTTTTAAATTGCTGCAAATGAGCCATTTTGGATTTGGAAAAATTTGCCATCGACATATTTCAACCCACAAATTTCACTTGTAGATCGTGGGAAAATATTTCTAAATTTATCAATTGTTCCCATGAAATATTGAAAAAATGAAATTCGTCAGTTAGTTGAGCGAGAAAGTCACGAAATTCTTAAGTCAATTGTGGGGAGGAGGGGAATAGCAAAATTCGTCTACGATCGTGTGAAAAAAACCTCGTGAAAAATTTGCCAATCAGTTGCAGGAAAATAGAGTGAATTTCATCAATTGATCATGGTAAAACAATTGCTAAATTCATTAGTTGGGTGTAGGAAAAAAAAATCTTAACTCTTCAGTTGGTTGCAGGGAAAAACCCGGATATTCTGCCATCAGGCACGGAAAAATATCTCAAAATTCGTCTGTAGGTAGTGGGAAATATGTCAGTCAGTCACAAGAAAAAAAATCTCTAAATATTGCTCAGACAGAATTGTGAATTTCACTTATTTATAGCAGGTAAATAGTGAAATTCGCTGATTGGTCGCAGAAAATATCACAAAATCTGTCAATTGGCCATGGTAGAATATTGTAAAAAATTCCGCGAAATTTGTCCACAGTCATAGGAGGAAAAAACCCATAAGTATAACCTGTAAAGCATGGGGAGAAATTCGTAAATTCGCTTATTGGTCACCAAAAAAAAAAAAAAAAAAAAAAAAAAAAATTGGAAAATATCACGAATTTTGTCAGTTAATTGCAGTAAAAAAATCGCGAAACTCTTCAGTCTTTCGTGGGAAAAATTTGCAATATTTGTCAATATGTCGCCGGAAAAAATCCATTCAATTTGCCAATCGGTTGCTGAAAAATATTGAGAAAAATTTGTCAATTGGTCACAAGAAAAAAAATCACAAAATTCGTCAATAGGTCGTAGAAAAAAATTACAGAAATTTGTATATGTATTTGTCGAGAAAAAACATTCACTTCTGTGCTGAAGTGCCTCTTTTATTGTGGGAGAAACACCACTGATATGTATTATTTCATGGCCTTCTAATATTGTTCAATATCATTGTTTACTAGGACATTTAAAATATTTTAAAGAGAAAAAAAATGTGCAACTCATGTATTTTAAATAAAAATTTTACGAAGTTACAAAATTGCATGTAACAGTAATATTTTATTAGATATTAATTACTGATAACTTGAATTATAACATAGTTTACCTGCAGATTATTTTCTGCCCCTGAAACATCCGTCACACACTTTGAGAATTTTCTGCTACTGGGGTTATCTATTTCAAGATCTGAAAAAATATATATTCATTTGTCTCTAGTTTCTATTAGGCAAGATGCCAGATTTTCGTCTGCAACTCAAAGTGAGATTGAAGACTGTATTAAAAGATGGCTGAGAACTGCCTGTGATCGTGATGGTGGTCGTGCACTACGTCGAAAAACATTAAAGGAACTTGACAATATTATTCAAGAAAATGACTGTGATGGTGGTCACGTATTAAGATGCAAAGCAACGGAGGAAATTGATAATATATCAGCTGTAACATTATTTAATGGGATAATGCAAAATAATGTTGAATAAAATTGTCTTATTTTTTTCAAATAGTCTGTTTCTTTTAATTTTGAGTTTTCATTATGCAGGTATCTATAAATAAAAATATTTTTTATAGCAGTATTAATGAGTTAATGAGTATTTTGGTTAATTAATTATTAACCAAAATGTTATTTGCAACAGTCTTACAAATAACTCTGACATGTGTAATTAAAATAGCATAAGTATTTTGCACTAAAACTAACAACATGGCTGGTTCTTAGGTTTTAAATGAAAAGATAATTTAAAATTAAAGTTGTAAAAAAAGATAAAGTATTTAGACTAATTTTCCAAACAATTTAACTTTTATCTAGTACCACCATTTGTATGTGAAAAAAAAAGCAAGATAAAACTGTTTTTCGTAAAATATCCATGACATACTTACTTTAACAATGAAAAGCTTGAATCATTTTTATTTTATCATTGCTGTAAAACAGTATGCTAGTGTAATATACTTAGTGTTAAATTGTAATGTATATCTACTCTCACATATTAATATTTAATTTCTAATCATTTTTTAAGACTGCAATGGCACCTAACGATTTTCTTGGGTTCTAATATTTTGGTTGGGATTTTATAGCCATATATAGTCTAGTCACTACAAAACTTTATTTTGTAAAAGTGATATGTTAACTTAAAGATTTTTTAATTCTTAAATGAAACATTTTTTTTTTAAAGTTTAGTATTTCAGAAAAGACACAGCAATTTAAAATATTTTAAGCATTACACTAAAATATTTGACGGTATTCCAAAATATAATACAATCGAACTTCGTTAACATGAACTCTAAGAGGAAGTTTAAAATTGTTCATGTTATCAGTACGCTATTGTCATATTTGTACTTTCACACTGAAACTGTTTTCAGTTCACAATGAAAGAAATTCATGTTAAGAATGTTCACATTGATGAGGTTCAACTGTGTGTATATATATATAATTAAAAATATCAACTTATCAATTAGGCACTTTATGTAATGCACATGCTTATCTTAAATTGCAATAAAAGAAAAACCATGTTATTGCTAATATTTGGCCTAAATATTGCAACTCCCAGAACTTTAATTTGCAATTTTTTTTTAAATAAATATTTAAGGGACAATGAATTTATGTCCAAATTTACTGTAACATTGTTTTAATATATATATAGATAGATTAAATAATGTTATATTACCCATTTCACTGGCAGCTCCGAGATAAGTCTATTGTAATAACATTGTTTCCATATCTCTGCTGCCAGTGAAAAGGTTAATGAAACATATTAACAATACTAAAGAATTGATATTTAATAAATAAATTTGAAAAAAATAAATATTAGAAAATGTGCATTAGGCAGTCTAAACTATGCATCTACACTAAATAATTGCACCTTTTATTTCACATTCTGCAGCATTCCTTAGCCCCTTTCCTCGAAAATAAATGTAGAAGAGACAAAGGAAAGATAGATAAGCAAACTGAACAGGATTCCCAGAAGAAGAAAGTTCTGGGGGGGGGGGGAGGGGATTAAGAACTGGTTCTCACGGTTTTCAAAAAGTTTCTTCATCAAATGATCATTTTTAATTATGTTAGAAGTGAATGAACATGCCTTAAGCACAAATATTTAAATGCCGCTTCACTGAAACTCTCCAATTGTGAAATCCCATGTTAACCTATGGGAAAATTAAAAGTGCAGTTATTCATTACCTAATATAGGTATCGAAACACAGTTTTCACTAGTGCTCGCGAATATACGTTTAAATGTATATGTAGTTAAGCCTTTTTTCCATATGATTCCTATCCAAAATCGTTACCGGTTACAATACGTATTGTACGTATAATCGCGAGCACTAGTTTTCCCTATCAGAAAGTAGACATCAGATGCCACAAGGATATATATATTATAAGTGTCTGTTTACATTTTAAGTAGTACTTAACAAAATGATAAAATTTCACCAAGGAGAAAATTCAAAGTTTATAGAAAATTTTTAAATACAAGGCGACAATTTTTAAAAATTCACCTCTTTGGCATCTGATGGTGAAAACTGTATTTCTATAATTGTATTAGGTAATGAGTAATCACACTTTTAAGTTTTCTCGTTGGTTAGTGTGATTTAGCAATTAGGGAACTTCAATGAAGTGGCTCCTTAAGTGTTAGAGAAAAGCAAGAAATGCTAAAAAGATATGACGTGCCAAAATGCAACCTTCGAAAAACTTTGTCATAAGTGGAGATTTCTCAAACTGCTGTATTCACCATGTTGAAGCAAAAAGATGCCATTTCTGATAAAATTTTAAAAAATGGTAATTCAGCAAAAAGAAAATGGGATGCAAAATCTTATAAATCAAAAATATGTCTGCAATTTTAACTTGGTTTGATAATGTAAAGTTTACAATGGTAAATTTTAGGCATTTTCAAACATTATTGAACTTTTGATAACCAATTCATCGAAACAAATCACTATTAGTCAATATTTTAAAAAATTGTAATCAAAATGTTAAATTAATTAAATATGTAATATAATGTATTAAATTTAGGTGTCTTTCATTTCTTTTTTCACTTTTATTTATGGAATAATTCTAGTAAGAAATATAAAAGTTATTTTAAAATATAAAATTTTCAATCATCGGTTTTTAAAATCAAATCTTTCAGGATGTGTGATTTTATAAAGCGGTGGGTACTGTAAATGATAAAAATATAAGCTAAAAGTAGTTTGGTAAATTTAGGCCTAAAACTTGAAACTTCAGATATGATTGCAGAAAATATAAAATAAATATAAATAATTATGTTGTGCCAACCTGGGAATTACATATATGTTTGATACAAAATATGCCAAAAAAAATACACTTCAGTAATGTCATATGCAAGAAGCATTAAATATAATTCTAAGTGTTTTGACCAACAAATAAAAACGTAACTGTAGACTGCATTAGGAAGACATTTCATGAAATGCACCAATATAAATTTTAAATTGGCATATAAAGATCAAGCTAAAAAGCAAAAATATTAATTATTTGGCCTAAACCTAGCAATTCAACATTTTCATTGTGAGAAAATGAAGATCTAAGTATGTACTATTTATTGGATCAGTAAGTAGATCTACTGTTTATGCAAACAATAATTATTTATCGAAATTTAAACTAAGCACCATTCTTTGTTAATAAAAAACGAAAACTTTAAATAGATTTAGTTCAAAACGGTGCATGCTCAATTTCTGCAAAATTATTTAAGATATAGTCACAAAATGTTTTCCACTTATTAATATTGAATGAGCAATTATTCGTTCTCATAACTATTTTTAATTACATTTTATAAAATTGAACAAAGATTTTGGTTCTTATTTATTGATTTGATATTAATAAATGAGGAAAGGCTATTTTAAGCTTATTTTTGCTAAACTTGTGCAAACAAATTTGAAATAATAAGTAAAATGCATATACAATTTTTTCCTCCTCATTAAATAATACAGAATGATGATCCTAATTTCTTTATATCTCTATAAATAATTATTGTATTTTCAGAAGATTGGCTTCATATTATTAAAAAAAAATGTGCACTACTCATTGACCTCCGAATCTAATTTTAGACCACATTAAAGGTGTAAAAGGCTCACTTTGTGTTTAAGGAGAAAATTATAATTTTTAAACATTTGTAATATGGACTAAAATTTGATTACAATATTGTAATAAAATTTTGTCCCTATTTCAAATGTTTAAAAATTATAAATTTCCCCTTAAATACTAATAAAAGGGCTGTATACACCTTTACTATGGTCTAAAATTAGATTTTGAGGTCATTGAATATAGTGCACATCTGCATAATACAGAGTGTCCCAAAACTCTGCGTACAACTTCAAAAATTTATTTTAAAAAAATAATAGGCCTACAGCAAAAATAATTGCAACAGTACATAGAGTAACTCAAAAAGTTTTTTTCTACTACCTTAGTATACTTGTACTTGAGATCATTTCGTTGCACGAAGAATATCAAGTCGATATTCCAATTCCATCCACGTGCGTTTCTGCATGCTAACATCAACAGTAGTTACAACTGTTTGGATCTTTTGTTTCAATTCGAGACTGTTCACTTGAAACAAAAGTTCCAAACAGTTGTAACTTTATTATTAAAATCATTAAAATTACAGTTGTAAAAAAAATGTAACTTCTGTTGATGTTAGCATGCTGAAACACACGTGGATAGAATTGGAATATCGATTGATATTCTTCGTGCAATGAAAGGATCTCATGTACAAGTATACTAAGGTAGTAGAAAAAAACTTTTTGAGTTACTCTATATACTGTTGTAATTATTTTTGCTGTAGGCTTATTATTTTTTGTGTAATAAATTTTTGAAGTTGTACAGAGACTTTTGGGACACCCTGTATAATCTAATGGCCTTTAATATTGGTCCAATACATGTCCTATAAAGCACTGAAAAATACTAGGTACTGATTTAATTAGCCTTCATTGGGCCAATGAAGTAAATTCAATCATGTGTGGCCATTCTTTATTAGGCCAATATTTGCCCTTTGAAGCATTCATGAAATTTCCTTCGTTGGGCCTGTATTTGCCCTTTAAATAATGATAAATGTATATACTGGACCAGCACGCTTCCATTAACGCAATTATTAATGGTATTGGCATTGCGGTATATGCCCAGTAACACCCCGCACTTAAGGGCCAATAAATTAAAGACGGACACTTTTTTAACGGTGCCATTACGGCTAATGGGTATTGGGACAGCATTCTAATTTTTGGTACAAACGCATTGGCCCATTTCTGGGCTATGCTGGTCATGTTTGCTGGGTAGTTTTGAGCAGGGCCCTAAGTGGAAAACATCTTAAAAGATCCTGGTACATAGCGCTTTAGAACTTTAATTAGTCAGAATTAAACATAGGGTATAAATTAATCATTAGAGCAAAATTTAAAGAAATGCTTAAAAAAGGGTCCTAAATGCCCAATAAAAATATAAGCGTGGTGACCCGGGGAGAGTAATCCAAGGCTAAACTTTAAAGTCGTTTAGTAAGAGGGTGACAGAATTATGCGGGTGAAAAATGCATAGCACACAAAAAGTTCAAGGTACCTCGAGTCGGGCCCCAGGAACCTAACTGGAATGTACAAATGTAGGAATAACTAAATGGAGAAAAGGCACCAAAAACGAAAAAAAAAATCGGATTTAAAGGAGCATGTTATTAAAAATTTAAGGAACAAAAACTTCAACGGTGCCCCTATACCGAGTCCCACGGGGGCCCGGGTCTTAACTGGAACATAGAAATGGGAGAAAAGCCTCATGGAGAGAAGGCACCAAAAACAAAGGAGATCTGAGAAAAATGGGGCAATTTATTAATAACTTAGGGCACAAACATTTTAAGGTGCCCAGGGGCCCCGGGACTTGTCCGAGAAAATTTTTTGTCGTTCATATAGTAGCTGGAAGTCCAAAAAAGTTACATAAAAAAAAAAAAAAAAAAAAAAAAAAACTAGTGGATCGGCCGATTTTTAAGGGAGCTATATTAGAGGTCCCAAAAACGGCCAAATGATAGTTTTGAGTAAGGCCTTAAGAGGAAAACATCTTAAAAGATCCTAGTACGTAGCGCTTTAGATCTCCAATTAGTCGAAATTAAGCATAGGGTATAAATTAATCATTAGAATAAAATTTGAAAGAAATGCTAAAAAAGGGCCCTAGTGCCACAATAAAAATATGAAGGTGTAGGCCCGGGGAAAGAAGTCGGAGACTCAACTTAAAAGTTAGGCATTGAGAGGGTGAAAAATGCATGGCGCACAAAAGATTCAAGTCAACACCGCATCGGGCCTCAAGGGGCCAGGGTGCTAACTGAAATGTAGAAATGGGCGGGGAATTAATGAGAAAGCCCACAAAAAGGCCCACAAAAAGAAGGGAGATCAGATGAAAATGGGGCATGTTATTAACAATTTAGATGCAAAAAACCTTAAAAGGGCCCTAGGGGCCCCGGTTCTTAAAGTATTAAAAATCTGAGCGTTAGGTCTGTAGGACCTGCCTTCGACTATCCACACCCAAATTTTCAGACTTCCACGTGCGGTAGATTTCGCTTGTCATCGCGCACACGTACACAGAACTTAGACAGACAAACACTTTCCTTTTATTAGTATAGATGAAATAAATGAAAAAACTTATAAAACCAAAATACTACCTTATGAAATTGCATTCATGCAGCAATCAATTCAATCGCAATCACAAAAAGTATTTTATGTTTACATCTCTCAATACTTTTTTTACTTCCTAAATCTTTCAAATATAAGGGAGGGGGGAGGGTTGTACCCTGTGTACACATATGTCAACTAATAATTTTTTTTAAAAAAATTCTAGCATTTGTATTCGTCATTTTTTCTTGATCTGGGTGATTTTATCCTAAATCCTCCGCCATTTTTTCGGTTATCTAAAGCAATATTTATTCTATCTCTAATTTAAATAAGAAATGACTTGCTCTTATTTATTAAACTGTCATGTTCACAATAAGGAAATTCCCCAAAAAATCACTTATAAAAAAAAATTCCTCTGAAATCGCCTTTAAAATGTTAGTTATAATTCTGTATATCTAAAAAACAAATTATCATTAAATAATTTTACTAAATTATCCTTATTTTTATCATAATAGCCTTCAAGGACATTTTAGCTGCGACGAATTGAGCCCGCGACGAATTGACGCTGCGACGAATTGTCCCCGCGATGAATTGACGCTGCGATGAATTGCGTCGCGACGAATTGAGCCGCGACGAATTGACGCTGCGACGAATTGTCGTCGCGATGAATTGACGCCGCGACGAATTGACGCTGCGACGAATTGTCGCCGCGATGAATTGACGCTGCGGCGAATTGACGCTGCGACGAATTGTGCGCGATGAATTGTTCCGCGATGAATTGTGCGAGATGAATTGACGCAACACCCAAGTTTAAAGTTTGAAACACTTAATGTTAAATTCATTTTCAATCGTTGCAAAACAGATTGAAACACGGATAGTTTTCTAAGCCTAACTCAAATCTATATGCTCTGCTCACTCCCATTGTCCATTTACTTTTGCGTTTCTAATATAGAACGTTTGTGCTATTTCTGAATTCCGGTAATAATTTACGCGTTTTAAAGAGTGATTTTACTAACATAAATGCGAGGCTAACGAAAAAGACAGGCGGTACATTCCACTTATCTTTTTTTACAGACCGCGAGAGTGACGTGATGCTCTTTTCGTACACCTGCATTAGAGCTCCTATAATATATAACCTCTAGTATAGAAGCCTTAACCTGCATTGGTGCATTCGAGCATCGCGTGATTCCGACGGTCTGTAAAAAAAGATACGTGTAAAGCACCGCAGTAGCCTTTCTTTTTCGTTAGCCTCGCATAAATGCCTTCTTGTATACTAAAATTTAGTTAAGCTTGAAAACGTATAAAACAGCTGAAAGAATATTTCCTGAAATTATAGCTCATATACAAAAATGTATCTGAATTACCTTGTGCGGCCCTGTAAAAGGATATTTGGAAAATCAATTTTAATATATGTATACTTTTGAAATTAATTAATATATATATATATATATACGAATTGTAACCTATAATTTTCTAAGACCAGAGATAGGTTTCTTGAAGCTTCAAATATACGAATCTAAAATTACAGTTAATTCTGCCAAGTAGCTTTTGAGTTATACTTTACATACCCGGGCCGAATTCTGTTTTGCGATGATTGAAAAGGAATTTAACATTAGGAGTTCAACTTTATAATTCTTAACTGTTTGGCCGAATAATTCCACGTTTGGTAATTCTCTCTCTCTCTCCCTCCCTCCCCCTCACTCTCTTCTCCCCCTCTCTCTCTTCTCCCAGTCTCTCTCTCTCTCTCTCTGTCTTCTCCCCCACCCTCTCTCTCTCTCTCTCTCTCTCCTCTCCCCCCCTCTCTCGCAATTTTAATATTTATTCGTATTTTTTAAAAAATATTTAAGACTCATAATTTTATTTTAATCTGTATATATCAAATAATTTTGTGCGTATATAAAATTACTTAACTTTAAAATGTAGAAGTTTACACAATTCATGAAATCTAAAAGAAAAGAAAAAAAAACTGGATGGCTAATTTTACTTCGATGAGTCACATTTTTGACTACTTTGATTTTAATTATTCCAATAACTTTCATGATTTGTGACCCCTTTTTTCCCGCATTTTAGATTTATTTAAAAACGAAATTTAGTCACGCGTGATTATGTATAACATTTTATGCTAGACTGGCAACATATGGTCGCCGTAAAATGATCACTTTTAGTCCTTTTAAATGCGAATTAAATCTACTAAACAAAAAGAAAAAAAAAACGTCATAAAATATCCATTTAGGGTGATTTGTACATTCTAGTTAAGCACTCTAAATTAAAGAAAAAATGCTAGTGATGTATTTTTAAATAGAATTAAGGATATTAATAATTAGGTATGTGAATTATACCAGTAGTTTCATTTTTTGATAAATGAATCACATCTTGATTTATAAATTCTCGTCTTGTGATATCAGTTTTTTTTCAATTCCCGTGCTGTCGCGTCCGGAAATTCGGTTTAAAACGCCAAATTTGACAGCATTTGTTGAAATATTTTCTATCTTTACCAAAAAATGGAAAAACTTTTTACATAGTTCTAAATAGGGGCCAGTAAAAATAGAATTTTACTAACCGAAAATTCGCGGAAAGCTAGAAATTGTTTTAATCACTTTGTTTTACATCCAAATGAAGGGATTTGAAGTTTGTCCCATTTTTCCTGGTGAGCTTTAGACGTAGTACCACAAAAACTACAAAACTTTCGGACTTTTTTCAGTATTTCGCAAATAACTCAAAAACCGTTCACTCTACAGAAAACATCCTCATTCACAAATTGTGGAGCATAAAATTCTGCATCAATTGAGTACTACAGATTAAAAATTCTACCAGTAATAAGTGAGATATAATAAATCAAAAAAGTACATTTTTCCAAAATTTTCTAAAAAAACTCATAAAATTGGTGTTTTGAGTACCAATTGTCGGTTAAATGAATCATTTCGCTTACAAAACAGTATAGCTGCATAAAGCGCCGAATGATACTGTTTAATTAACAACTTAACAATTTAATTACATCAATATGGGATTTTCACCAACCTTTTCAACGCATGATTACACTTGAAATGCAACCGATTTCCCCAAATTAATTTTAATTCTGTCGTTTGTAAGCAAATTATTTTTTGAGGTGCATAAATGATTATATTTTGAAAATCCAACGAAATGATGAATATAACGGATAGGTAATTGAAAAATGAAAGAATTGTATGTGTACTTAAAATTATGTACTTTATAAAATGTTGGAGAAAAATATAATAATAATAGAAAATCAAGAAAAATAATTTATTTAAAAAAATAGTATAAAAGCAATGGTAATAAAATCAACTCAAGTTATTTGAGGGAAATACGGAGAAATCAAGCTTAGAACGTTTTTTCCTGGGCCTTGGGTTGTCCATTCTTCTTCATCTTTGTCTAGATTGAAGGGATTCCTCCTCGTCCATATCTACTTTTTCGTCGTATCCGGTTTGTGGGTCTTCTTCCTCCCCGGTATTTGTGCACGACACCCTTTTACAGTGGTAACATATAGTTGAGCATTTAACCCCGTTCTTTCTACAAGAACATAAACCACCTTTGCACCTCTTTGCACCTTTGCATGACAGAGTGTTTAGGAGCTCTGGTGGAGCAGCTACAACGTTCGTGGTGACTGGAATGTCTGAATGCCTGAATGACTTCCAACCCCAATCAGTGGGATTCATCACCCTTCCATTCCAAATATTGATCTGGAGAAAAGCTCTGAAATAATGTTGTTTGGCTGCATCTTATATTGGCGGCAGAGAAGCGAGGTTAAATTGAGTCTTCATAAGGTATTTTGCAAATATGTTGTATCGCATTTTGTGCAGTGCTGTGGCTTCGTCGTACTGGGGATTGTTTAAGGTGGCAATAAATTTCTGCCCGCACCACTTACTTCCTGAGGCGTAGCATATTAGTTATTAAAGACAGTTGGAACATGCTGTAGGTGAGCATGTTTTTCCAAAAGCTTGACAAATTTCAGTTTGCCCTGCCTGAAGAAGGGCGGTGTAGAATCACAATCTCTAAAAGCATGCAGGAATAGGATGTTATTCTTAACAATCGGCGTGTACTTGAAACTTAATGGTGAATACAAATCACTGCCTGACTGTTCTTTCCAAGTTTTCAAGAAGTATATCGTGGATGAGTTTGGAGTAAATGCAGTCAAAAGCACAAGCAGATCAATATATTCCCCAACTATGATGACACGTTCTGACTGTTGATCAAGTTGGATGGCTTCTATCATGATGGTAGTATCTGCATCCTCGGCAGCTTGCTTCACTGTAAAATTGTCTTGCTCCAGTTTTTCAATGAGCATTTTTATTAAACGGCGTTTATTGCTTTCATTTGCAAGAAAGTGCTCTTTTTGCATTGTGAGCGATATAGTTTCGTCAAAGTCAACACTTGCTACAATGTATTTATTTTTTCGTCGGAAACTCTCAGCAGACTTGGTGCCTTGTTCTGACGATTCTTCTGGGTAACCGTCAAATACAATGGTTGCAGTTTTACCTTAAGTTGTTTTTCAAATATTCAACGTACTTGGAAATAATTGACGAGAACTTTTCTCTTGGCACCCAACTGACTCGATGAAGCAGGAAGCCACCATCAATCATATGGACAGTTTGTATGGTTTGTTCTAAATCAGTGAGGTCCCGCTCCCTCTGAATTGTAATATTTATAATTTTTTCCAAGAACTAATTTTTTTTTTTTGTCACTGGCTATCAGTCAGATTCAGATATTCGCTCTAGGATCATTAAGTAAAGATCTCTAAAAAGATACTTTTTAATTGGTTGATCGAATTTCTGGTCATGCGTCTGGTGGTAGGACTTTGATTTTTTTTTGTGTGTGTGTGTTTTCCCAAGCGTTAATTTAATTTTGGCGTCAAAACAATTCAAACAAAAAATGTTTTAAACCAGAAAATATATTTTGCAAATTATTTTTTTAATTTGTGTTTTACATTTTATTACTTTTAAAAAGAGTTTTTCAAATTGTTTTAGAATTCAGCGGATGGACATCTGAATTTCCCTGAATTCTCAAATTGTCCCCTGTGGGGCGTGCACCCCCGTTGGGAACCACTGCTCTATATGCCTGCTAACGTAACATACATGCTCCAAAACATACATACTTCAAAATGAATATAGTGTACATTTAAATATTTATAATAATAATAGTTCTACTCTTTTATACTTGGTCTCTAAGGTTTCAAAATTATAATCATAAACTCAAATATATATGTGTGCACACATATATACATGAGTACTTTTGGTTTGGTTACATGAGTACTTTTTGAGTTGTTCAGAGTCAAAAACGGATTTTATGAGGGTTTTTTAAGAAAATTTTGGGAAAATATTCTTTTTTGATTTAGCATATCTCGCTTATTATTGGTGGAATTTTTAGTCTGCCGACGCAGAACTTTATGCTTTACAATTTGTGAACAAGGATGTTTTCTTGTAAAGTGAACGATTTTTGAGCTATTTGCGAAATACTGAAGAAAGGTCGAAAGTTTTGAGGTTTTTGTGGTGCTAACGTCTAAAGCTCACCAGGAAAAATAAGACAAAGCTCACCAGGAAAAATGGGACAAACTTCAAATTCCTTCATTTGGATGTAAAACAAAGTAATTAAAACAATTTCCAGCTTTCCGCGAATTTTTGGTTAGTACGGCTTTTTTTTTAAACTAATTTTATTGGCCTAATAAAGGAATCGGCCAATCTCATGAGTTTCAAAACAAAAATGAAGTAATAATATGTGTCAGAAAATAGGCAGTTTGAATTTCAGAGGAGCTTTAAGTCCGATGTGCATATGATTTTTACGTTATACACTTTTACATTATTTTTTTCCACTCTCAGGATAATTATAGATATCCAACTAATATTTCAACAATAAATAAATTAAACTTAAAATTTTACTAACTCTTTAAAATTGTATTAAATTTTAATAGATGCTATTTGCCACATCATTTTAAAATTAGACATTTACGATATTTTATTTATTTTTGTTAATAGACTGAATACTGAGGATTTAGCGGGGTCCCCCCCCCCCTCCATAATATACGTTATATGAATAACATAACATGCCGTATATACTCGTGTGTAAGTCGAGGAATTTTAGACAAAATTTGGGAGCTGAAAATGGGGGGTCGACTTATACACGAGTAAGTAAAAAAAAAAAAAAAAATTGCGGAGTGAAATACTGGAGTCTTAGTTTTTTTCGCAGATAATTGGTGAATGTGCAAGTCTTTTAATTATTCACATATGGGTCTAGGTTGGAGAGACAGATAAAAACTGACGATGGTGATTGATAAAAAAAAAGCTCAACAATAATGTCTCTGTAATTGTTGTGCACTCATTTTCTCGTGGGATAGAATTCCCTTCAATACAGGGGCATTCCTTTCAACATTTTAATCCCCTTTTTAAAAAGAGTTCAACTTGAAAATGCTTCTACATTTCTCTCCTAAAAGTCCTATGATACAAAGAAGTACTATATTTTAGCAGTTTAAGAAGTTGTTTACCATTGTAAATAAGACTTGAATAGGTTTTTCAAAAAAAAAAAAAAAAAAAAAAAAGTAATCATTAAATTGATGTGAATAGCTTTCAAAATAGTTTAACTTTCTTCAGTTTTACATAATTATACAATTTTAAAATGTTGAATTAAAAAAAAAAAAAAGTCTGATTAGAAACGTAAAACAAAAAACAAAAAGTTTTCTAATTTAATGAAAATTTATTATTATTTTTTTTTATCCTTGATTACAAATCATTTTTCAACGTACTACCAGAAATGTGGTTCGACTTATACACGAAAATTCAATTTTTTCCAAAATTTTGCGTAAGAATTGGGGGGGGGGGGGTCGACTTATACACGAGTATATACGGTACATGTCTGTTATATTTAATCATATTCTATATTAATAGCGCAGCCAAGATTTTGGTTTGGGAAGAGATTTGAAAAACCATTATTCGTAAAGAATTCAAGAAACAAACGATTTTTTTTATTTATATGTATATAACAATAGTTCTTTATAAATGCCTGACATTTAAAAACCGAAGCAAATAAAGGCAATAAAATAATATTACAAAAACTAATTTCAGACTTCTTAAAAGCCTCCACCCCTCTTCTTTAATACAAAATTAAAAAGTGAGACTCATGCCATTTCATTTGTACGCTGTGCCATATTTGATTGCGTCATATGCTAATTATCCGATTACACATTGATATATTTTATACACAATCGGTTTAAAAAAAATGAATAAAATAATACTCTCTTGCTATATTACTAAATTATCGCAGCGAAAAGCAAAAAATAAATACCATTTGATTAGGGTATAAACAAGGCCATTTGATTAGGGTTACAATTCTTAATTTTTATTTATTAATTTCATAAATCATATTTCATGCATAACATTTATACACATAACTGAACATCAAATAATTATGTTTGAGATACTTTATACTAACATAAAAGCAGAAAGTAATATGGAAAATAATTATTAGTAACAAAAAAGGAATGACAAAATTAAAAAATTATTTTAACTTTGGGTGGAGGTCAGAATTTCACATCTGTTTAATTCCTAAACTTCTTCAAAGACTGGGCTTAAAATTTAGCTGTATTTGTGTGAAACGGTTATAGATTCAAGAGATGTTCGGAACGGGACATTTTACCGGAGCATTCAAAAGCTCCGGTAATGAAATGATGAAATGTAATTTCTGAATGTTCGTTAGTAATTTGACAATGGCTTGAGAGATTGGCGCCTTATGCTGTACGAGAATTTTCCATTCTCTTTAAATGTTCAAAAGGTTGCATTTGAAATTTTACATTTTCTAGTCTTCCAAATAAATTTTTTGTCGATGGAGGTATTGTGAGGCCCCATTGGTGTTTTATCGGCAGCGTTACGCTTTCGTTTAACGTACGCACACCCTACGTACGCTTTCGTTTAACGTACGCACACCCTACGTACGCTTTCGTTTAACGTACGCACACTCTAGATTCATCGGCCAAGTCATCTGTTTTATGCAGCATATATATGAATGCATATATATATACATATATATATATTCATTCATAATATATTTTTTTCCCTGGGGTATTTCAACTGTGAATTATTGGGGAGAATTCAAAGCATATTATACGATGTAAAAGTTCAATGTGGAAGATAAAAATTGTAAAAGATATAATATTAATTCATTTTTTTAATTTAAAAACAAATATCAACACTTAGATATAGAAGAGGGATAATAACAGAAATAACATATAAAATTATATATATATATATATATATAAGCTATTTATATATATATATATATATATATATATATATTTTAATTAGTTTTTAAGAAAATTATATTTTAGAAATTAATTCTGTTCATTGGATATTTATGTTTTACCAATGTTGTTATGGAAAAACATTTGTAATAAAAATTTTAGAAGCTCTTTTTATTACATTGTTATATTTTAATAATAGAAATAAATCTGACAAGTGTTATTAATATCAAAATTTAGTTTTATCAAGACCATTCCATTTAATATCATGAGATATAAAAAGCAACTGATGAAACATTATTAAAATCAGCACCAACGATGTCTTTTATGATTCAGGGGGCAGGGAAATCTATTGTACTTCCCGAAGTTTATCGTCGCTTTTAACGATTGCGTTTAATGCGATGATTTAGTCATAAGCATGTGTTCATAAGAGAGCGTTTATTTTTCTAGTATTTACATAATTTAACTAATATTTGACGCTGCCATCTTTCGGATTAATATACGTTTAACTTAAGATATGTTTCTTTTTCATGAATAATGAAAATACTTTAGCAAATTACGCTTTTTCAAAATTGTACTTTAAAAATATTCTCTACTTTTTGTTTGTTTGTTTGTTTTTTCAACTCGTGTAATATATCGTTTAGAATTCCTTTTAAAACCTAGAATAACATACTTTGCAAATGTGTGTAACATTGTTATTTAATTTTTTTGCAAAGTGATAATTGATTAAAAATTAACTCCGCAGAGACGAATTTTCCCTTTCTAAAATATTCTAATGTTTAATAATACAATTTTTTAAACCAAATTTTCGTCTTTAATATTTCTAATAAAATTGTCAAATAATTTTAAAGGTCTGTATTTTGAATTACAGGTTATAACAAAGATAAAAATATCTTTAATTAAAGACATGGAAATCTCTACAGGGAATTTGGTATAAGAAAAAGGAAATGTCTCTAAAATGATGACCAAGAAACTCAATTGAATGCATTTAACCGAGAACTCGTATAAATTTACATAGAGTCTCCGTTTTTTTTCTGTGTTTTCACAGAAATTTTTAACAGTGTGGTTTACTGGTTGCATCGTCTATATTGCAAGAGAGAAGGTGTTTTTTTTTTTTTTTTTTTTTAAGTGTTTGTCTTCACTGCCCTAACCCATTATATCCCAACGGGACCTTAAAATCCCTTAAAAAAAATTAATATAAAATTTATTTAATACACCTTTTAAACACAATAGATGTTAAATTTCATGCCAATTACTTAACTTTTTCATGCTTAAAAAGCACAGCCAATTTTGCAAAACTAAGTATTTTTCAAAATCGATATTTTCTCAACGATTTGCGTAATTAGTGGCTTTTGACTGTTAAAAGAGGTGTAGTAGAACATTTTTCCATTCAAAAATATCCCTCATTTTCAGATAAAACCAAAATATATTTAATTTTATTATTTTATGAGAATGGAGGGATTTCAAAAACAATATTATTTGTTAATAAATCTAAAAATTGTTGTAAATATTTTATATAAAAAAAAATGTTGATTTTGTAATTTTTACAGAAAAAATCGATATTTTTTTACAGAAAAAAACTGTTTTAATGAAAATATACAGATATTTTCTGTAAATTAAACGTTTTTCCACTGGCCAAAATTAACAGTTTTTCTCTGTCAATTTGTGAGATTTCTTTTTTCTTTTTCTTTCTTTACAGTTACAGATTTAGTATGCCATTTTTCAAGTTTTCCAAATCTTGTGTTATTAATACATAATTTTTTAAATCTATCTTCATAGCAATTAAGGGATGTAATTATTATGCTGAAATTTGTTTTAATTCGTTATTTGGGAAATATAACGTTGCAAATTGTCGACAAAATTTTATTGAAAGGTGACGAAAATATACTAAAAAAAAAAGGGGGGGATATTTCTGGATCTAAGCAAAATTTTACGAAAATATATCGAGTTTTCCCCAATTTCGAAAAGCGTTTCTTAACAATAAATTTCCGAGATTTAAAGGAGCTTATTTCTGAAACACAAGTTTCTTTTGCTACCCATATTTTAAAAGGAAAGAAAAAACGGAACGTTTCCACGTAATTTGCACAGTGTAATTAATCAGTTTTCTCAACACGAAATATTGGTTTCTTTCGGATGCTATCAATTCGCAAATAAACGTTTTCAGCTGCATAACAAAAGGCCTACATGCAAGCATAACAAAATACCGTATATACTCGTGTATAAGTCGACTCCCCAATTCTTACGCTAAATTTTGAAAAAAATTGAATTTTCGTGTATAAGTCGAACCACATTTCTGTTAGTATGTTGAAAAGTAATTTGTAATCGAAGATGAAAAAAAAAATAAATTTTCATTAAATTAGTAAACTTTTTACGTTTCTAATCAGACTTCTGTTTTTTTAAATTCGACATTTTAAAATTGTATAATTATGTACAATTGAAGAAGGTTAAACTATTTTGAAAGCTATTCACATCAATTTAATGATTACTTACTGTTTTTTTTCTTTTTGAAAAATCTATTCAAGCCTTATTTACAAGGGTAAACAACTTCTTAAACTGCTAAAATATAGTACTTCTTTGTATTCTAGGACTTTTTGGAGAGAAATCTAGAAGCATTCTCAAGTTGAACTCTTTTTAAAAAGGGGATTAAAATGTTGAAAGGAATGTCCCTGTATTGAAGGGAATTCTATCTCAAGCAAAAATGAGTGCAGAACAATTACAGACATTATTGTTGAGCTTTTTTTTAATCAATCACAATTGTCCGCTTTTATCTGTCTCTCCAATCTAGACCCATATGAGATTAATTAAAAGACTTGCACATTCACCAATTATCTGCGAAAAAAGTATGACTCCGGTATTTCACTCCACTATTTTTTTTTTTTTTTTTTTTTTTACTTACTCTTGTATAAGTCGATCCCCCATTTTCAGCTCCCAAATTTTGTCTAAAATCCTTCCACTTATATACACCAGTATATACGGTAATCAGTTTTCTGAACACGAAATATTGATTTCTTTCGGATGCTATCAATTCTCAAATAAACGTTTTCAGCTGCATAACAAAAGGCATACATGCGAGAATAACAAAATAATATTAATATTAATGCTAATGGTGTTAATTTAGCATGTTTCTTTGTTGAAGATGAAAACGACTGAAAATGGATGGCATCCGAAAAACCTTGATAATTTCGTGTTGAGAAAACTGACTAAAGTGGTTGTAAAATTCCCCGCTCAGCAAAGCGAAACTTTCTGACACATTTTTAAACGTAAAGGCATAAAATTGGAAGACCTGACTATTGAAGAGATTTGGAATCGAATAGCGTTTTCCATTTTTAGATAAATAAATTTCTTATCGAGTTATAAGCGATTCTTGTCACGTAACAAGTTTTTCCACTTTCTTGCGCTGCCGCATAGGGAATTCGGTTCAAAACGCTGACTTTTACAGTATTTTCAGAAATATATTCTGACTTTACCAAAAAATAGGAAACGTTTTTAGATTACATATAGTTTCTAAATAAGAATACCTTCCAATTTCATGCGTTTCTGAACAAAAAGGAATTCAGATATGTATCAGAAAGTAGTAGCTCCTCGGAAAATTTTCGGTATTTTCTTCCTTTTTTTTTTTTTTTTTTTTTTTTTTTTTTTTTTTTTTTAACAAGCAACAAAAAATAAATAAATAAAAAATAAGAGAAACATCTGTTTTACAAATACAAAAAATAAATAAATAAAAAATAAGAGAAACATTTGTTTTACAAATACAAAAAAAACATAA
The DNA here is from genome assembly GCA_963931845.1 of Maratus michaelseni. Taxonomy (NCBI): domain Eukaryota; kingdom Metazoa; phylum Arthropoda; class Arachnida; order Araneae; family Salticidae; genus Maratus; species Maratus michaelseni. Next base: position 97,088,285 of record OZ007591.1, read on the forward strand.
ATAAAAAATAAGAGAAACATTTGTTTTACAAATACTACTCGGATATTTTTGGTTTCTGGAGATAACGGAATGCTCTATTGAAGTCGTAGATAATCGGAAGAAGTTATGATATATTTTCGTAAAGTTTTGCTAAGTTTTGTAAAGTTATTGTAGATCCAAGATTTTTTTTTTTTTTTTTTTTTTTTTTTTTTTTTTTTTTTAAACAGTGTGAGCATTTTCTAATAAACCTCATTGAAAGGTAGACCCTGGAAAGACATTTCCTGATGACATTTGGTATGGGCTGTAAAATAATGGGAATTTTGGGGTCAGTGAAATATTTTTTAAATACAAAAGAAATTTTTTTCTGCTCAACAAATGGCAAAAAGTATTTGGGCAATAAGCAATTTATTGTCACACTGGACTGCATAAGCTCCTAGATGAGGTTTTCGTGTATTCATCTGAGATTCTAAACCACCCCTTTTTTAGTACCAATGCAACTTTTAAATGCTGACAATGTCACTATCTTTTAAAGTTTCAATACGCATAACGTTTAAACCCCAAAAGTCCTGTCTTTTAAGAGAAGTAATGAATTTGCTGTGGTAAACCATTGACGAATAGATCTATTCTACCTTCTTTGCATTGACGCTGAGCTGAAGTTGGGCGGGTATAGGTATACGGGGTAACGGTAAGACAGCTTACTGAAACAGAAAATTGCCTAGCGCCAGCATGAATATCAGTGATTCCAGAGAAGTTTTCTTACAAAATGGGAGTGAAACAGGACTTGCTTATCATCAGAGCATGATTATCCTTGGAATCTGAATATTGCAGTAGCAAATGGGGCACGTGCCCGGAATGCCAAGTGCATTTTGTGTACCTTAATCCTACGTGAAGCCCCGAGCAAAGATACAGTTGGAAAAAGGGTCGAGGATAACATTTTTGTAGCCGCGATTTGTACTGATTTTATGAAAAAATATCCAATTTTTAGCTTTAGATAGGGGAGGGGAGGGGGGCTGGGAAGTTGCCCCTTTTCCTTATCTAATAATCAGACCCTGTGTTACGACCTCTAGAATATACACATTGAAACGAATTTCCATTTACAGTTTACATATAAAGCAATGAATTTTTCGAATTTATCACCGCATAAGTGCACGTCCATGTTCATCATTTTGAATATTTTTAACTATGCTAATATCTAGATGCACTGGTGCAAGATCTTTTATTATTATTATTATTATTAAACAGACTGAAAAGTCTTCTTTACATTCTTCTTTACATCAAAATAAAATGACATCATGTAAAAAATGCAGCCATGTCTCGTGACTCTTTTACCGAAAAAGTTCCGAGATCGTATATAAAGCCAAGTTTAGCTATCTTATTAACTCTGAAATTTTCATTCACCAATCACTCCTAGTCTCTTACATCTTTAGTTAATGATTATTTTGTGGCTTGGCAATCACGCAGCACTAGAATGTGACAGCTGTAATATAGCTAGCCTTAATCAAATAATATCATCATATCCCATAACATAGCAAGGTGTAACAAAGTAAATCCAGATTTTCTTTATGGAAAAGGAAATAAATAACTATTTGACAATGAACAGAATTAATAAAGAAAAATGTTATTTAAAATTGTGGTTAGCAGAATTTTTTATATTTGCAGTCAAATATATAAAATATCACATTTATTGTTAAATATCACATAATGCTATATATCACATATATCTAAAATTTTATTTAAAATTGTATTTAACAGAATTTTTTATACTTGCAGTCAAACATATAAAATATCACATTTATTGTTAAATATCACATAATGTTATATATCACATACAGTAAACTACCGATTATCCGTCACTCACGGGACCGACCGGGTGGCGGATAATCGAAATAGACGGATAATCGAAAGACCATTATTAAAATCACATTTCTATTTGCTGGTTTATAAATAACAATATTTAAACGCGTGTTTTTTTATTAGCTGTGTATTTCATGAATAGAAAACTTAATTAATAATAACAAATAAATTTATGAGAGTAATTTAAAATTTTACACAGTAAATAAATTACCTGTTTTCATCGAAAATAATTCGTTTTACATGTTTGTTTGCAGTTTGCTTGTCCTTTTACAGCAGCAAGATTGCGAATTTTACGTAATAAAAGTACTTGAGTTGCATCGGCTTCATCTTGCATTTCAAACCAATTAATGCACTTCGAGAGTATTGTCTCCACTTCTGCATGACTGACTCCTGGGTCATCATTTTCCGATTCATCAGATTCATCCGCTTCAGGTTTCCCTGGATTCAAAATATTTTGAATAATTTCGTCATCCATAAATTCTTCATAACCAATATCATTGTTATCACAATTATGCCAGTTTTTCATTTCATCTGCAGAAATATCTTTTAAACATGGTACGTTTGATACCAAGGTCAGTATCTCTGTATCATCATCAGGTACATCTTCTGTGCTGGTAGTATTGGTAGCATCTTCCGGGGTATCAATAGTGTTGGGCCACAATTTTCTCCAGCTTCTCTGGAAAATCTGTTCAGATAAATCATTTCAAGCATCAGCCAAGTTGTATATGGCATCTTTGATAGTGTATGATTTCCGAAAAACGAAGACATTTGATTCATTATCAGCGAGTAGCAGCTTTTGAATTAAAGCTTTCCGATAACGTTTTTTCGACGATTCAAAGACACTTTGGTCCATTGGTTGTATCAATGATGTTGTATTAGGTGGAAGAAATATGCACTTGATGTTACCGTCAGTAGATTCTAAATTTTCCGGATGTGCTCCTGCATTATCAAGCAACAAGATTGCTTTCTGAGGAAGATTACTTTTTTTTAAGTGTGCTTTAACTCCGAGAACAAAGATATAAAAAAAACACTTCTTAAAAATATCTTGCGTCATCCAGGAACTTTTTTTACTGTAATAATTGACAGGCAGTGCTTTCATGTTAATATTCTTAAAAGCTCTAGAATTCAGGGGGCGGTGGCTGCAGTTTAGCTGACGTTACACAAGCATTTTTCTCGGAATAGCGCCGCCTCACTCGGGTTCACTGAACATGCGTGTTTTTGTTGTTCGTTTCAGATTGAAAAAAAAAATGGAAAGGGGGGGGTGGCGGTTAACCGAAGGTGGCGGTTGATCGAATGGCGGATAATCGGAAGTCTACTGTATATCTAAAATTTTATTTAAAATTGTATTTAACAGAATTTTTTATACATTTAAGTCAAATATATAAAATATCACATTTATTGTTAAATATCACATATTGTTATATATCACATATACATATCACATATTGTTATATATCACATATTGTTATATATTGTTAAATATCACATTTATTGTATAGCGTGTATTCGTGCAGCAACATTTTAGAGTGTTTTCGCGTTTCGTACATTTTTTTTTACGGGACTGGGCAACGCCGGGTGGATCGGCTATTTTAATATAAAACACACTCAATTTGCTCGACTGAGTTGCCAAACGAAGCAACATATCGTGAAAATCACCATGTTGCTCATGTATAAAATCGCCATTTTAGCGTGAAAAAGATACCTTGGTGCGTCTGCGACATCTGTACCATTAATTAATATTAAATGGTTAGTTGATAAAAATGGGATTTTTTTTTTTTTAATATCACATTCTTAATTTTCTATTTTTGGCCGTTAAAATATTTCATTGTTGCAATTTATGATAGACCTTTAAATATTTTGGCGATCGTTTTTTGACGCATAATTAAATCCATTGTTTTTCCAACTTCCATATAATTAATTGCACACGTTATAGAAAATATGTGGCGATTTATTTATCCAATCATTCATCACGAAAATGTGACGTATATAATTAGCCTTAATCAAATTATCTCATCCTATCCCATAACATAGTAAGGTGTCATAACTTCCTTGTGCTGCGTAATTGCCAAGTCACAAAATTATCATTAACTAAAGATGTAGAGACTAGGACTGATTTGTGAATGAAATTTTCAGAGTTTATAAGATATTAGCTAAACTTTGCGTTATATGATCTCAGAACTTTTTACGGTAAAAGAGTCACGGGACTTGACTGCATTTTCTACATATGACTTTTTTTTGTTATGAGATTTCACTTCTTTTTGTAAGTAATCCTCCTTTTCTTAACTTGAGCTCTTTTTGGACATCATCCACCGGTTTTCGCTAAACCGAAACTCTGTCCCTATTATTTGTAAGGTACCAAAAATTTGGAGCTTTAGTTCCGTTTGCAAAATCCTGTAGATAAAAAGAAGTTTCAGATTAATAGGCAAGCACTAAGTTATGGGGAGGAGGATCTGAAAATATTACTCGCAGTCCTAGATAATGGATATTTGGCATAAAAGTTCTGTTTAGGATAGAAAGAAAGACAAAATTAAAAATTCCGGAAAATTCCAACAAATCGAAATATTTTTGATTTTTCGATTTTTTTTTCAAATTTTTCTATTCTTTTCTTCGAAATCTGGATTTTTTAATTCTTCCTTTCTTTGTATCCTAAACCCTACCTTTATGCCAAATGTCAAGTTTCTAGGACTAGAAAATCGAATTATTTTCGAATTTTCAATTTTTTACACATTTTTGGATTTTATTTTCGAATTTTTAAATTTTTCTCCTTTTTTAATACTAAACACTACCTTTACACCAAATTTCACGTTTCTAAGTCAACGGGATTAAATTATTTTCAGTTTTTTGAATTGTTTTTGTTGAATTTTCCAGATTTTTTCTTTATTTTTGTGTGTGTCCTAAATACTACCTTTATTCCAAACTTCATATTTCTAGAGCTACAAAATCGAATTATTTTCAAAGTTTCAGCTTTTTTCAAATTTTAAATTTTAGTTTCGAATTTTATTTTTTTCTTTTACTAAATATTAAACTCAAGATTATTCATTTATCGTCAATTAAATTACAAAAACAAAACAAAAACTGTTTGATTATAAATCATTTCAATAATCATGTCTGCAAGTGCCATGCTTCTAAGTAAAACATGAGTCTGTAAATGTGTCAGAAAGTTCCGCATTATTAAACGGAGATTTTTTTTTTTTTTTTTTTTTTTTTTTTTTTTTTAATCTTTTGAGAACCGCCTTTAGAAAATGGTGCGTTTTTGCACCATCACCAGGTTTTAATGCAAAACTTAACATTAACATATCCATTGTGTTTGGAAATTTACGAGTACAGTTCGGCACAATTTTAACCTTAGAGTGAGAGTCTGAAAAATACAAAACCGTTCTAAGGATGGCATATTAACATTAGAAATCTGCTTACATTGTTAACGCCGACTCCAGTCACTCCCCACAATTCTAGCCAATTCTCCATCTGCTGTTCACCCATCAGTAACCACCAATGACAGACCCCACGTGGCCACGATGGACAATGTCCACATCAAAGGGCCAACCGAAACTTTTCTATAAATCCATAGGAAATGAGCAATAAAGCATTGTAGGGACAACCATGAGTTTAGAGACCTTCGGCTTCAATTACAAAGTGAGTGTCCTTAATCCTATGAGAGACCGAATTACCACCCATGGTGAATTCTTCGGAAATGACAGTATATTCCCGGTAATTAAATCTAAGCCTGCGACAAGGGAGGTCAAAGGATTTATATTCCGATGGTCTTTTCAGGTTACACCTTTATGTAAATTTTGTTGACCTCTCAGTTCTTTCTAGACTCTATATCTCGGTAATAATGCGATTTTCATAACATTAGCTATTACTATTGACATACTATGATTTATTTATTATATATTGCATATTTTATATTAAGAATTACAAATTTTAAACCATTTTTCATAAAGACTTTTCGGGGGCATTTACATGTTAATCTAGAATTGTTAATATTAAGTATTCAGCTGTGGAAATGTGGTTAAAAATATGTCTAATCCCCTATTCGAATCTAGTTATTGTATTAATGATATAAATCAAAATGATCAGTGTGTAATTTGAATTAAAATCAGACAGGAAATTACGATATAAGCGAACTTCTGCAATAGCTTGTTATATACATCTATCTACTGTTATCTATCCATTACCAGTGTGGGAATAAAAGTGTGTTGTGTTTCAATTAATTACAGTTTCATTATGTTTCTCCAGCATTCTCTCTCTCTCATTATATATTCATATATTTGATGATCCTGACTTTACTAATCTGCAACATCTGACAAAATAGAAACCCAGAATAATACTAACTAGATGGCCAGCTCGTAAAATCAGCACCATATACTCTGAGGGAAAAAACTTACTTCAAGGCCGTTTTTAAGAATGAAAATTTCGTTTGAATTCGACATTTCTCGAGTAGACATTGGCCTGTTAAAGGTCAAATATTTAAAGACAATTTTTGTCGAAAAAAGAAGTTTTTTTTATTTAAAAGAGTGATTGCGAATAAAATAAATGAATAAATATAAATGTCGTATATTTCGGCACATATCGCGCACTTTTGATACAGAAAAATTGATCGAAATTTGCACAGATGCTCTCTTAAAACGAAAGAGTGGATTTTGCTTCTCAGAAAAGAGCTCTAATTTATTGGATCGTGAATGAGTTGATTTTTAAATATTTCACTCATCATGATTTGAATTTTTATTTTCCTAATGCACTCCAGAAGGGCGAATACTAAACAACTCATCTCGATAAAAAAGCACTCATTGGCGAGCGGAAATCCAGTAAGCTGACGCAGTTGACGTAACCTCACTGCCCCCATATCCGCTGAGCAGACAAGAGACGTGTGGTGTGTAGTACGCGGCTAACACCACGTTGTTAAAATTTTAAAGAAAGAATACTTGAAAAGGTAAGAATTTCTGCTCATTTAAATACTCTAATTATGTTTTTTATAATGATTCTGTTTTATATTAATTGTTATTTTATATATGGCGTGATATTTTTCAGTTTATATCAATATTTTTATTAAATATGTCTTAACCCTAACATTTAGGACTATTTATACGAGCGAACATTTAGAGATCTTTTAAGTTGGAAGGATAAATATTAAAAAATACTCTAAAATATAATGAAATAAATCCTTTGCCTCTCCTTTATGTTTTTTTTTAATGTTGTTTCAATAAATATGATTTATATAAATAGCATTTAGTAGCAATTTAAACTTTTAAAGAAAATATCTTGGCGGTACGTTTGTTTATATAGTCAGGGGTCGATGCAAGTTTTTTATTTTGGGGCCCATTTTGTGAAAAGTAAAGGTTATTTTTGTGAAATTTATTATATTTTTGTGAAAAATAACATTTTGTAACGAAAGTTGATATCCAGCTAATCAAATTCGAACCAAGCATTTATAAACAAAAAGTTTTTAAAATCCTTTTGCTGAAGTTTTTCTCTTTTTTGAACTTGTTTGTTTACAAATTACACATTTTAAAACATCATAAAATAATAAATAATAAGTTTTTATGGAATAGAATTTTGTGAAAGGATCAATTTTAGTAAAAGGAATTTTGTGAAGGGTCCCATTTTATCAAATTGATTTTTGTGAAGGGAAACATTTTATTATATTGATTTTTGTGAAGGCGCCCTAAATAGGTCCAAAATTTTGTCTGGATCGAGCCCTGATAGTATATATTTTTAGCGATGTTTCAGAACTCTAACTTTTATAATACTATAAATTGAAAATTGACTTGTCTGACTTTAAAAATATTGTTTTAAAGTAAACAAATTATATTTCTTATTTTATTCTGTCTGAATTCTAATATTTTAAAATATACTTGATTTATGAAACTGTATAAATCCCATATTTTTTATCGTATGTTGTTAAAAATAAGGTAAATATCTACATTCCCGGATATTCACGGTGTGAATATTCCTAAATAGTATTAGGATTAAAACATATTTAATGATAATATTGATATAAACTGAAAAATATCATGCAATGTATCGAATAATATTGCATAGAAAACATAATCATTATAACAAAATAAAAAAAAGATTAAAATATTTAAATCAGCAGAAATTCTTATCTTTTCAAATATTCCTTTTAAAATTCTCTTTTTGGATCGGAAGGGGGGGGGGGGGGTATATATTTCAAGCAGCTCAGAAACAACAACAAAAAAAAAAAAAAAAAAAAAAGATACTTTTCACTTAATTGTTGAATATATACATATATGTAAACATAAATATGTATACATTCAATATGCAAATTACTTTTTTTTTTTCTTAAATAATAATCTACCTGTTCATGAAATTTATTATTTTACAATGAATTATTACATTTTACCATGAATTTTAATTCTCCTTCCCCTCCTCAAGTATGAGTTAGTTATAAATCACTCAAGTGCTACTGGATTTAACCTTCATTGATTTGATTTCACTCAAGTATGAGTAAAATAGAGATAACTCAATCATGAGTTGCTTAAAAACAACTCGTTCACTCGAGTTGTTTCAACTCTTCATGAGAAGCTGACTTTCAAATCATGAGATGAGTGGATTTCGGCTCAACTTGAGTTATTTTGGCTCTTTCGTTTTAAGAGAGTGCCGTTATACGTCGGTTATAAAAATAAACGATTAAATATTAAGGGGGAAAAAAGATGATCGTAAGAACTAAGATTTTTTATTTAATAAACACGCTATTTTATACAAAAAAAAAAAACATTATTAGATCACATAAAAAGTAATAGCAATTATACTTTACAATATTCTTTATTTTATTTTTTGCTATATGTCTCATGAAAGTTTCTTCGTACTGGATGTAAACTTTACAATGCAGATAAACTAAAAATGCACAAATGAAGTCTAAAAGTATAGGTGCGCATTATACGCCGGAATATACTGTAATAATTTTCTTTATTAATTACGTATTACTTTTTTTGTTGTTGTTTTGTTTTATACTTGATCGCTAATTTGAGAGTAATTGTAGCTACAAACTATTTATTATGTCATTATTCAAAATTCCCAAATGAGATATGATAACTGACAATGGGCTAAATTTGATGTTGAACCCCTATATTGCACATATTGTTTCGATGAAAGTCCTGCGTTAAAATTGCAAAAGTATTTTGAAGAGATGCAGAACAACGGAAATTTTTCCAAAGATAAACACGTGAATATTTTTCACATTCAAATTTCTGTATAAGAGAAAGCAAAGGAGTTTCTTTTTGGTTTTCAAAAGAGAAAAGGGAGAACAAAATTTGGATAAAATGTATTAGAAAATAGTTTTTCAAATACAGTTGAACTTTCGTTAAAGTGATTGATACTCGCTTAAAGTAGATTTCTTTGAATATGAATTGTTCTCACAATGCCTGTCAAAATGAATTCAAAGATTTAGTGACTGAACACTACACTGACATGAGCTTACTCAATTTGATGTTGAACCCCTATTGCACATATTGTTTCGATGAAAGTCCTGCGTTAAAATTGCAAAAGTATTTTGAAGAGATGCAGAACAACGGAAATTTTTCCAAAGATAAACACGTAAATATATTTTTCACATTCAAACTTCTGTATAAGAGAAAGCAAAGGAGTTTCTTTTTGGTTTTCAAAAGAGAAAAGGGAGAACAAAATTTGGATAAAATGTATTAGAGAATAGTTTTTCAAATACAGTTGAACTTTCGTTAAAGTGATTGATACTCGCTTAAAGTGGATTTCTTTGAATATGAATTGTTCTCACAATGCCTGTCAAAATGAATTCAAAGATTTAGTGACTGAACACTACACTGACATGAGCTTACTCAATTTGATGTTGAACTCCTATTGCACATATTGTTTCGATGAAAGTCCTGCGTTAAAATTGCAAAAGTATTTTGAAGAGATGCAGAACAACTGAAATTTTTCCAAAGATAAACACGTGAATATTTTTCACATTCAAATTTCTGTATAAGAGAAAGCAAAGGAGTTTCTTTTTGGTTTTCAAAAGAGAAAAGAGAGAACAAAATTTGGATAAAATGCATTAGAAAATAGTTTTTCAAATACAGTTGAACTTTCGTTAAAGTGATTGATACTCGCTTAAAGTGGATTTCTTTGAATATGAATTGTTCTCACAATGCGTGTCAAAATGAATTCAAAGATTTAGTGACTGAACACTACACTGACATGAGCTTACTCAATTTGATGTTGAATTCCTATTGCACATATTGTTTCGATGAAAGTCCTGCGTTAAAATTGCAAAAGTATTTTGAAGAGATGCAGAAGAACGGAAATTTTTCCAAAGATAAACACGTGAATATTTTTCAGATTCAAATTTCTGTATAAGAGAAAGCAAAGGAGTTTCTTTTTGGTTTTCAAAAGAGAAAAGGGAGAACAAAATTTGGATAAAATGTATTAGAAAATAGTTTTTCAAATACAGTTGAACTTTCGTTAAAGTGATTGATACTCACTTAAAGTGGATTTCTTTGAATATGAATTGTTCTCACAATGCCTGTCAAAATGAATTCAAAGATTTAGTGACTGAACACTACACTGACATGAGCTTACTCAATTTGATGTTGAACTCCTATTGCACATATTGTTTCGATGAAAGTCCTGCGTTAAAATTGCAAAAGTATTTTGAAGAGATGCAGAACAACGGAAATTTTTCCAAAGATAAACACGTGAATATTTTTCACATTCAAATTTCTGTAAAAGAGAAAGCAAAGGAGTTTCTTTTTGGTTTTCAAAAGAGAAAAGGGAGAACAAAATTTGGATAAAATGTATTAGAAAATAGATTTTCAAATAAAGTTGAACTTTCGTTAAAGGGATTGATACTCGCTTAAAGTGGATTTCTTTGAATATGAATTGTTCTCACAATGCCTGTCAAAATGAATTCAAAGATTTATAGTGACTAAACACTACACTGACATGAGCTTACTCAATTTGATGTTGAACTCCTATTGCACATATTGTTTCGATGAAAGTCCTGCGTTAAAATTGCAAAAGTATTTTGAAGAGATGCAGAACAACGGAAATTTTTCCAAAGATAAACACAGCCCCACCAGTGGCTGAGAGGTTGTGCTCTCGAAGCTGGTAGACGGGAGGTGCTGGGTTCGATCCCAATCGCGCCCGTCGGCCTAATCGTTCGGAGTTTTCGTGGTTTTCTTCGAGCCGTGGATTTATCCATGCGTAAATACGGATTAGGTTCCCTTAGAAAGACCCCCACGAAGGGCACTCCCCCCGGGCCTATATCCCTAGTGTAGATAATTGGCCGTCAATAATCAACCCAACTCAACCCAACCCAAAGATAAACACGTGAATATTTTTCACATTCAAATTTCTGTATAAGAGAAAGCAAAGGAGTTTCTTTTTGGTTTTCAAAAGAGAAAAGGGAGAACAAAATTTGTATAAAATATATTAGAAAATAGATTTTCAAATACAGTTGAACTTTCGTTAAAGTGATTGATACTCGCTTAAAGTGGATTTCTTTGAATATGAATTGTTCTCACAATGCCTGTCAAAATGAATTCAAAGATTTAGTGACTGAACACTACACTGACATGAGCTTACTCAATTTGATGTTGAACTCCTATTGCACATATTGTTTCGATGTAAGTCCTGCGTTAAAATTGCAAAAGTATTTTGAAGAGATGCAGAACAACGGAAATTTTTCCAAAGATAAACACGTGAATATTTTTCACATTCAAATTTCTGTATAAGAGAAAGCAAAGGAGTTTCTTTTTGGTTTTCAAAAGAGAAAAGGGAGAACAAAATTTGGATAAAATGTATTAGAAAATAGATTTTCAAATACAGTTGAACTTTCGTTAAAGTGATTGATACTCGCTTAAAGTGGATTTCTTTGAATATGAATTGTTCTCACAATGCCTGTCAAAATGAATTCAAAGATTTAGTGACTGAACACTACACTGACATGAGCTTACTCAATTTGATGTTGAACTCCTATTGCACATATTGTTTCGATGAAAGTCCTGCGTTAAAATTGCAAAAGTATTTTGAAGAGATGCAGAACAACGGAAATTTTTCCAAAGATAAACACGTGAATATTTTTCACATTCAAATTTCTGTAAAAGAGAAAGCAAAGGAGTTTCTTTTTGGTTTTCAAAAGAGAAAAGGGAGAACAAAATTTGGATAAAATGTATTAGAAAATAGATTTTCAAATACAGTTGAACTTTCGTTAAAGTGATTGATACTCGCTTAAAGTGGATTTCTTTGAATATGAATTGTTCTCACAATGCCTGTCAAAATGAATTCAAAGATTTAGTGACTGAACACTACACTGACATGAGCTTACTCAATTTGATGTTGAACTCCTATTGCACATATTGTTTCGATGAAAGTCCTGCGTTAAAATTGCAAAAGTATTTTGAAGAGATGCAGAACAACGGAAATTTTTCCAAAGATAAACACGTGAATATTTTTCACATTCAAATTTCTGTATAAGAGAAAGCAAAGGAGTTTCTTTTTGGTTTTCAAAAGAGAAAAGGGAGAACAAAATTTGGATAAAATGTATTAGAAAATAGTTTTTCAAATACAGTTGAACTTTCGTTAAAGTGATTGATACTCGCTTAAAGTGGATTTCTTTGAATATGAATTGTTCTCACAATGCATGTCAAAATGAATTCAAAGATTTAGTGACTGAACACTACACTGACATGAGCTTACTCAATTTGATGTTGAACTCCTATTGCACATATTGTTTCGATGAAAGTCCTGCGTTAAAATTGCAAAAGTATTTTGAAGATATGCAGAACAACGGAAATTTTTCCAAAGATAAACACGTGAATATTTTTCACATTCAAATTTCTGTATAAGAGAAAGCAAAGGAGTTTCTTTTTGGTTTTCAAAAGAGAAAAGGGAGAACAAAATTTGTATAAAATATATTAGAAAATAGATTTTCAAATACAGTTGAACTTTCGTTAAAGTGATTGATACTCGCTTAAAGTGGATTTCTTTGAATATGAATTGTTCTCACAATGCCTGTCAAAATGAATTCAAAGATTTAGTGACTGAACACTACACTGACATGAGCTTACTCAATTTGATGTTGAACTCCTATTGCACATATTGTTTCGATGAAAGTCCTGCGTTAAAATTGCAAAAGTATTTTGAAGAGATGCAGAACAACGGAAATTTTTCCAAAGATAAACACGTGAATATTTTTCACATTCAAATTTCTGTATAAGAGAAAGCAAAGGAGTTTCTTTTTGGTTTTCTAAAGAGAAAAGGGAGAACAAAATTTGGATAAAATGTATTAGAAAATAGTTTTTCAAATACAGTTGAACTTTCGTTAAAGTGATTGATACTCGCTTAAAGTGGATTTCTTTGAATATGAATTGTTCTCACAATGCCTGTCAAAATGAATTCAAAGATTTAGTGACTGAACACTACACTGACATGAGCTTACTCAATTTGATGTTGAACTCCTATTGCACATATTGTTTCGATGTAAGTCCTGCGTTAAAATTGCAAAAGTATTTTGAAGAGATGCAGAACAACGGAAATTTTTCCAAAGATAAACACGTGAATATTTTTCACATTCAAATTTCTGTATAAGAGAAAGCAAAGGAGTTTCTTTTTGGTTTTCAAAAGAGAAAAGGGAGAACAAAATTTGGATAAAATGTATTAGAAAATAGATTTTCAAATACAGTTGAACTTTCGTTAAAGTGATTGATACTCGCTTAACCCTTTCAGGGGCAAAGTACTTATGTTTCTAAAATGTTGAAATCAGTGAATCACACCGGGATTTAAAAACAAAATTTATTTCAAAATAAGTAGAAGCGTTTCTTCACGTATATTATAAAAGTGAAATTTGATTCCAAAATTCCGGTGTCAATGTGGCGTTAGGAAATTAAAATTAAGTGGTATATATTATATACCACCGCCCCTCAAGGGGTTAAAGTGGATTTCTTTGAATATGAATTGTTCTCACAATGCCTGTCAAAATGAATTCAAAGATTTAGTGACTGAACACTACACTGACATGAGCTTACTCAATTTGATGTTGAACTCCTATTGCACATATTGTTTCGATGAAAGTCCTGCGTTAAAATTGCAAAAGTATTTTGAAGAGGTGCAGAACAACGGAAATTTTTCCAAAGATAAACACGTGAATATTTTTCACATTCAAATTTCTGTATAAGAGAAAGCAAAGGAGTTTCTTTTTGGTTTTCAAAAGAGAAAATGGAGAACAAAATTTGGATAAAATGTATTAGAAAATAGTTTTTCAAATACAGTTGAACTTTCGTTAAAGTGATTGATACTCGCTTAAAGTGGATTTCTTTGAATATGAATTGTTCTCACAATGCCTGTCAAAATGAATACAAAGATTTAGTGACTGAACACTACACTGACATAAGCTATACTCATGGCATGAAAAAATTTTGGTTCCCCTTGATATTCATAAGAACAAGTTTCGACTGTATGCCACTTTTTTTTTTAAAGCAAGATATACACCATATGGCCAGAAGTCACCGGACACTTTCGATTTTAGACGTTTTATCAAATACTTATAGAAAAACCCATGAAAAATTCTTCTGGAACTACAGGGATGTAAAGAAAATGTTTTACCCCATATTTTTGAGCGAAATTTTACTACTATGGCAAATAAGGGACCAACAACCATTTGAAGAAAAAAATAATATTTGCGATTATGTAAGTCACCGGACACTTTCGATTTTAGACGTTTTCTCAAATATCTATAAAAAAAATCCATGAAAAATTCTTCTGGAACTTCAGGGATGTAAAGAAAATGTTTAACCCCATATTCTTGAACGAAATTTTACTAATATGGCAAATCAGGGACCAACAACCATTTAAAGAAATAAATAATATCTGCGATTATGTAAAATAAAATGCTTCATCTGTAGCTATAGCTCATGACTGTGTGGGTCCTGTTGAACATTTCTGTTCATTTGTGTAAAGATACAAAGTATATTCATGGAGATATAAAGACTTCTTTAAAAAATTAGAAACATTTTCGCATATTTTTCATTTATAGCATGCAGGATTTTCAAGAAAAGTTAACGCTATTTTTAGTGAACTTGGCAATGTACAGTAGAAACAAAATACTTTATTTGAAATATAAATATATTAAGTGTTTGAAGAATTATGAGCACATTTGCATTAAATAATTTTTAACCACGCATGCATGGGCGTTAACAAAACATTTTTAGAATCATAATTTAGTTGTCAGCTAATAAGTGGAAATCATATAAAAAGGCCAGCCGAATATTGTGAAAATTCTGAATAATATCGGTGATAGAGGGAGCTGAATTTTAGTTGCTTTTCAAAAGTAGCTGATGAAAAGGGATTTTCCACAAATGTCATTTTCTTATTAACTGATCCCCCAACAAAGGAGTATTTATTGAATGTAATGTTCATGTATTAGCTTTTCAATGTATTCTTTGATTTACATTATTAATATCATTGTTGTTGTTGGAATGGTCTCGTTCTGGTGGTTCTTCCAAGGATAACTAGAACATCAATTAAAAATGCAATAAAAAAAAAGAAAAATTACAAATTCTAGAAAATCTAATTATTCACTCTCTTAAAACGAAAGAGTGGATTTTGCTTCTCAGAAAAGAGCTCTAATTTATTGGATCGTGAATGAGTTGATTTTTAAATGTTTCACTCATCATGATTTGAATTTTTATTTTCCTACACTGTTAAAACTACAGGTGACACTTGGCACCTCCTAGGGGTGAAAGTCTTGTCCGACTGGTGACACCCCTAGGGGAGCCAGAATGGCACCCTTAACTAGGGTGAAAGGATGGCACCCTTAATACAGGGTGCCCCAAGGGGTGAAAGGATAGTACCCCAGGGGAGAATATTGGCACGTCTACTCCAAGGTGCCCAGCTGCACTCCACAAATGAAAGCATCCACCCCGCCCGTTGTCTAGCAATTGTATTGAAAAGAGTTTGTAAATTCTCATGCTTAAAAAAGGAAAAAAAAAAAGCTAAACATATATAATTATAATGCAATGTTTAACTTTACCTGCAATAAATTGATCAATACTTCATTTTCTCTGTTAAAATTTAAACAAAGTTAAAAGTTGATCATATCATGTCAAGGGTCTATCCTGGCAAAATTTGGGGCCTATTCAGAGTTCCTTCACAAAAATCTATTTAATAAAATGGGCCCCTTCAGAAAAATCAATTTGATAAAATGTCCCCTTCACAAAATTTCTTTTAATAAAACAAACGCCTTCGCAAAATTCCTTTTAATAAAATAGGCCCTTTCACAAAATTTTATTCCATAAAACTTATTATTTTTATTAATTATTTATTATTTTGTTATGTTTTAAAATGTGTAATTTTTTAACAATCAAGTATACCAGAAGGGAAAATTTTAGCAAACAGGACTTTAAAATGTTTTTGTTATGTTAATAAATGTTTGGTTCGTAAAATTGTTTACAAATTACACATTTTAAAACAACAAAATAATAAATAATTAATAAAAATAGTAAGTTTTTATGGTATAGAATTTTGTGAAAGGGCCTATTTTATTAAAAGGGATTTTATGAAGGGACTCTGTTTATCAAATAGATTTTATTGAAGGGGCCCATTTTATTAAATTGATTTTTTGTGAAGGAGCCTGTTTTATTATATAGATCTTTGTGAAGGAGTTCTAAATAAGCCCCAGATTTTGCCTGGATCAACCCTTGACATGAGAAGATCAACTTTTAACTTTGTATAAATTTCAGCAGAGAAAATGAAGTATTGATCAGTTTATTGCAGCTAAAGTTAAACATTGGCATTGCATTATAATTATATATGTATAGCCTTTTTTTTTTCCTTTTTTAAGTATAAGAATTTTCAAATTCTTGTCAATACATAATACTTTAGAGATGCTAGAGAGGGGTGGGGGGATTTTGTGAAAAATATAATAAATTTCACAAAAGTAACCTATTTTTCACAAAACACCCACCAAAAAAAAAAAAAAAAAAAGAAACCTGCATTGCCCTTCCATGGTGTAGGTTAATATATATGAGAAATGTATTATACATCATCAGGTGTAAATAGCCAATAGACACTATAGATAAATAAATGCCGATTAAGATGTTAGGTTTTGTTTAAGATTATTATTATTATTGTTATTTTAAGTAATATGTACTACAGAGATATTTATTTATCATTATTATTTTAAGAGGGAAAAAATTATTTTAGCTATCCGAATTAAATATATTTACATAAATCACTCAATCATCCAAGTCATTCTTACATCCAGTCACACTGTGAAATGTTCCAGTGATTTATTATTATTAATATGTTATAGTACAAGAGACTCACAAAACATTTTTCAAGACACATGTATAAATGTCCAAATATCAATTCAGGACTTACGGTTTGTTTATTTTGTTAATAATTCATAATATATAATGAGGTATATTTTTAGTTCATTTCATGATCAAACACAAGCTCTAAAAATTTGGATAATAAAAAGTATTTGATTAATAAAAACATCTGCAGAAATTTATATTTTATCAAGTTTACTATTTCTTATGTTACAAAGTTTACTATTTCATATTATCAAATCAACTAATTTAAAATTGTCAAATATTCAAATTAATACGTTTCAAGTAAGTAAAAATCAATTCTCTTTAAAACTTGTAAATTCTTCAATTGTTTACAAATACTTTGTTTAGATATCCGAAAAATAAGAAATTAAACTATTTTTTTAAATATAATAACCTATGTTTCAACTTTTTTATTATTATTATTATAATGCATCATTAAATTTATTTCTAGATAATAAGCAAGAAAAACTGTGCGAGAAAATTCATTAGATAAAAATATGAATAAAATGCAATTATTATATGCTCTGCATAAATAATAATTTATACAAGCAAATAGGTGAGGCGGCATCATTCTACTTTTACGAGATAAAAATTTCAACTTGCCACATCAAGATTATGACTTAAAATGTATTTGTCTTGAAAATAATGCAATGAGCCATTTGTAATACAACATGCCTAAAATTTATATAATAATAAAACATAATATACAAATACACTGAAACACTTCACATACCTGTATATAAATTATGATTATTCTTGTTTACTCCCCTGGTTTATTTATTCCCAATAAATTACGTTATTTAGTTATTACTACAATTGAAATCTCACGCGGCAGAAGCCGCGAAACACTCCAATTCAAAGGCAGCCATATTGTACGATCTTCCTTGTGAGTGACTTGCGAAAAGTAAAATACGTCACTGAGCATGCGCAAGATGAAAGTCGCCCAAAGGGGCTGCCAAAATTCGAGCAATAGGTTGCGAATGGCACCCAAATTAGCCGCAGTCACCCAGTGAGTGGTCAAATGGCACCCCAGCCCCGTTTCCCAGCCTTAGGGTTCCAAAAGGTACCGCCTATTCACCCCGGGGAACCAAACGGCCCGGATTTGTCACCTTCAGTTTTAACAGTGTAATGCACTCCAGAAGGGCGAATACTAAACAACTCATCTCGATAAAAAAGCACTCATTGGCGAGTGGAAATCCAGTAAGCTGACGCAGTTGACGTGACCTCACTGTCCCCATATCCGCTGTGCAGACGACAGACGTGTGGTGTGTAGTACGCGGCTAACACCACGTTGTTAAAATTTTAAAGAAAGAGTACTTGAAAAGGTAAGAATTTCTGCTGATTTAAATACTCTAATTATGTTTTTATAATGATTCTGTTTTATATTAATTGTTATTTTATATATGGCGTGATATTTTTCAGTTTATATCAATATTTTTATTAAATATGTCTTAACCCTAACCTTTATAACTATTTATACGAGCGAACATTTAGAGATCTTTTAAGTTGGAAGGATAAATATTAAAAAATACTCTGAAATATAATGAAATAAATCCTTTGCCTCTCCTTTATGTTTTTTTTTAATGTTGTTTCAATAAATATGATTTATATAAATAGCATTTAGTAGCAATTTAAACTTTTAAAGAAAATATCTTGGCGGTACGTTTGTTTATATAGTCAGGGGTCGATGCAAGTTTTTTATCTTGGGGCCCATTATGTGAAAAGTAAAGGTTATTTTTGTGAAATTAATTATATTTTTGTGAAAAATAACATTTTGTAACGAAAGTTGAAATCCAGCTAATCAAATTCGAATTCACAAAATAGAATTTTGTGAAAGGATCAATTTTAGTAAAAGGAATTTTGTGAAGGGCCCATTTTATCAAATTGATTTTTGTGAAGGGAAACATTTTATTATATTGATTTTTGTGAAGGCGCCCTAAATAGGTCCAAAATTTTGTCTGGATCGAGCCCTGATAGTATATATTTTTAGCGATGTTTCAGAACTCTAACTTTTATAATACTATAAATTGAAAATTGACTTGTCTGACTTTAAAAATATTGTTTTAAAGTAAACAAATTATATTTCTTATTTTATTCTCAGTCTGAATTCTAATATTTTAAAATATACTTGATTTATGAAACTGTATAAATCCCATATTTTTTATCGTATGTTGTTAAAAATAAGGTAAATATCTACATTCCCGGATATTCACGGTGTGAATATTCCTAAATAGTATTAGGATTAAAACATATTTAATGATAATATTGATATAAACTGAAAAATATCATGCAATGTATCGAATAATATTGCATAGAAAACATAATCATTATAACAAAATAAAAAAAAGATTAAAATATTTAAATCAGCAGAAATTCTTATCTTTTCAAATATTCCTTTTAAAATTCTCTTTTTGGATCGGGAGGGGGGGGGGGGGGGTATATATTTCAAGCAGCTCAGAAACAACAACAACAAAAAAAAAAAAAAAAAAAAAAAAAAAAAAAGATACTTTTCACTTAATTGTTGAATATATACTATACATATATGTAAACATAAATATGTATACATTCAATATGCAAATTACTTTTTTTTTTCTTAAATAATAATCTACCTGTTCATGAAATTTATTATTTTACAATGAATTATTACATTTTACCATGAATTTTAATTCTCCTTCCCCTCCTCAAGTATGAGTTAGTTATAAATCACTCAAGTGCTACTGGATTTAACCTTCATTGATTTGATTTCACTCAAGTATGAGTAAAATAGAGATAACTCAATCATGAGTTGCTTAAAAACAACTCGTTCACTCGAGTTGTTTCAACTCTTCATGAGAAGCTGACTTCGGCTCAACTTGAGTTATTTTGGCTCTTTCGTTTTAAGAGAGCAGCTACTTTTATAAAGTAACTACAATTCAGCTGACTATATTGCCGATATTTTTTTCTTCTGAATTTTCACGATATTAAACTGCTCTTTTTACAGGAATTGTCCATATACTGAGAAAAAAAATGTTGATTTTACGGTATAATACTGATACCGTACCTGCCAGTATTATACCATAAAATTAACAGTAATAAACAGTAATACACTGCCGCGCATGCGCAGTAGCCTATTAATATAGGCAGTAGCTTTTAATTATATTTCAGTAGGAATGGTAATTAGCTCTTATTGTAAGTCCCTCAAAAATCAGATGCTCTTGACGTAGGACAAAACGAGTATTTCAAGCATGGATATAGATTATATATGCTATGATTTCAAACAATCATCCTACACGAAGCGTATCAAAATATAAGTATGCACTAATATGTATTCTCCCCTGGAGCATGGACACGGGAAAATTTGCCCGAGCCCAGCCTGGCCCACGGGCCGGGCTTGGACCAATTTTCATTCAGGAGACTCTGGCCGGGCCAGGCCGGTTCGGGGGCCGGATCAGACTTTTTTTCCGGCCCTAGCTGGGCCTGGACTTCATTCTTTCTAGAGGTCTGCATGGGGCAAAATTTTCAGGGCCTAGTAAAAATCAGCAAAAGAGGCCCGGCACACCAATTTTTGCAAAAAAATGCATAGATTTTTAAATGGCCATTATTCTACAATTAAAATTCTTTTTAAAGAATACATTTCTAGGCAAAAAAATTAAAACGCAGTAAAACCTATGAAATAGAACCTGTATAATGACGGACACTTGTCTTAAACCGAAAAAAAGTCTTGATTCGTGGAAAAAGACTATAAAAACCTATAGAACCGTGATGTACCTGCTTAAGAATGGAACCTGTCTATAACGGATTTTTTTTCTCTTACTATAAATCTTCATTTGAATGTAATTATCCAAGTCAATTTTTTTAATCAGTGTTTTTGTTCGCAATTGTCTAAGTAGTCATTAATATTGTTAATATTTTGCAAGTCCAATCTCAAGTCCAAACTCGCTTACTTTCTGACACATTTTTGAATTTGTATAGATGTACCGGAAATTCAACAACGTGTGACATCGGGCGATGCCTTAACAAAGCCTTCTCTGACAGTTTCTAGCAGTTTTACAAACTTTCTCAAAAGTGGGTAGTGGCTGTAACAGCTTTAAAGTGTAATAAAGATTTTTTGTTTGTATCTTTCGTTTTTTTTGTTTTTTTTTATGAGACCATTCACCGAACATTTTAGACGCACCTTGTATATTAAAATTAATGGAATAAAAAGACTCCAATTTATCATTTTGTAAGATAATAATACTATGCAGGGTATTTTAATATTAGCAGTACCAATCTTTACAAGTAAGTAATATACACCCAGACAAGATTTTTTTTTTTTTACCGGAAACCAAGGGCGCAACCCACTTAGATATGCAAGGTATCAGGGTGTCTAGCCACCTGGATAAGTCAGGGAAATTTATATGGTCTTTAAAAGTCAGGGGAAAGTCAGAGAAATTTACCATGTCTGAGAAAAAGTCAGAAAAAATTGAAAATTCTGAAAAAAGTTAGAAAGTTAAAAAAAAAAAGTAAGGGGGAGGGGGAATTTTCTTATAAAACTAAGGATTTGAAATTGCAGCGCCATTAAAATCAAACTTGCTCTTCATAAGTACTGTTAAGTGTATTTCAACCTCTCGTGCAAATCATTTTGTCTACCCCCTTTCAATTCTTCTTTGTAACTCGGAGATTTTCAGTTCCATTTTCACTGAAACTTTCTACAGAATGTTGTAGGATTGATGGATTGATTAGGTGTTTCACTCTACTTACTTATCTTTGTTTGGGAACTAAACATTTGTTAGCTTAATTTATTGAATATCTATTATTTATAATAAAATACTTCAAAGCAATCTGTGACTGATGTGATAAAGAATTTCATCGTGATTTGACAAAATGGATAGAACCTGATGCTTAAAGTATGTATCTGCAAAATGTTTAGCATGCAAAAATTCAACAATTTGTAAATTTTGCAGGAAGTTATGTAACAAATCAGTTATTTGTGCCTCAGAATGAGTTATGAAAATTTAACTCTCAAATTGACAACTTTTACGATTTTTTTGTGTGTAACATCACAAAATCTCGATTCATGAAATTTTTCTTTTACTGGTATGGAAAACCTGGAAAAGTCAGGGAAATTCATTGCTGATTTGGAATAGACACCCTGGGGTATCTATACCACTAAAACGAATGCACATTTCTGATCATAATTTTAACAATAATGAAGTTACTTTCAATAAACTACCGTAATTTCAGGCGTATTATCCACGGATTTAACATTTCTGTTTCAATCCAGAAATTTTATTCAATAATTGAAGTGAAATATTTACAGCGATCCAGTAAGTTACATTTTATAAAATAAAATTTCTGGGTCGAAACATGATTGTTTGATCCGCGGATTATACGCCGGAAACTACGGTCATTTTCCTTTAGTGAAATGTGATAAAAGTTATAAAGATTGGTGGTTGAATGTTTTTAATTTGACGGAGATTTGTATAATACAAAACTTATTTTTTTTTTCAGATTCTTTATATGATGAGTCTATTACACTGGAAAATAATAATGCCCATTATCCTTATGAAATCCTAGACATATGAACGGTAAACTACAGACAGACAGAAAATGAAATATTATTTCAAAATAGAAATAAATAAATATCTTTCCCGTAAAGGAAAATAAAATTGCATTTATATTTCTTTTTAGCTTTTATGCTTATGTTAGTGGCTTTTAACTAGATCTCTATAGAAATAGTAAATACCTCATATTGAAAGTCCCTCAAAAATCCCAGGTACTCTTGAAGTAAAAGTGGAC
The DNA here is from genome assembly GCA_963931845.1 of Maratus michaelseni. Taxonomy (NCBI): domain Eukaryota; kingdom Metazoa; phylum Arthropoda; class Arachnida; order Araneae; family Salticidae; genus Maratus; species Maratus michaelseni. The sequence goes on from OZ007591.1 coordinate 97,111,183, forward strand.
AAAACGACTATTTCAAATAATCTTCCTGCACGGTGCATATCAAAAAATATGTATGCTCTCATAATACATTTTTTATTCTCCCTTACTTCCTAACTCCGGCAACTTAACCTTTATTTTTCCGGATACCGATCTAGCTGAAATCAAGAAGCTTGTTTTTAAAAGAGAATGAAATAGACCCCAATACAGCGACGCAGGTCTTTAATCCAGGAGGATCCATTGTAAGGATTTTATTTATACAGGCTAAGCTCTGAAGCTGCAAGATTAGCCGAAGTTCTGCGCGCATTGTGTCTAAAATTGCGGACAATAATCCCTCGGTTGGATTTGTGGTTATGAAATGTTAGGCAAATAGGCCAGGAAAGGGGGTGTTTTTTATATATATATATATATAAATGTCATTATGGAATATGGTAGGAAGTTAAATTAATTATATATATTTTTTTTTCTTTTCATTTGTATTTTTTATGGTGATTTGCTTATCAAAACTGTAAGTTAATATTGTCGAAAATGAACTCAGTGCTCGAGGTTATTCAGAAAAACATGTTTGTAAACTAAATTTGTATCTGTCAATAAAGGTTACAAGTTAATATAAGCTTTTTTTTTAAAATATTTTTATTTATTTATTTATAATTTCTACTTTTTGGCGTTTAAAATATTTCATTGTTGCATTTTCACAGCCAGTTGGCCTATTTGGTGCATAATTAAAACCATTGTTGTTGCGAATCGTATACAGTTTTAATTATAACAGGATATTTGGCGATTTATCACCTGTGCCCTTCTAACGGAAAAATTACCTTAAAATTAATTTATTACTTTATGAATAAGGTCTAAAAATATTAAAATGGTGTATTGTCATCAGGAAAAGCACCTGTCTACATAATTTTTATAATTCTAGCACATCAGGAAGTGAGGGAAAAATCGATTATAAATTCCATCTTTGCATACCTGAACCAAGTTAAGTTAAATGAAACAGTGTAAAAAAAAAAAAAAAAAAAAAATGTTACGTTTATTACAAATCAGTTCATTGTAAAATTGAACCTTTAACCGTGTTAATAAAAAAGACGATTTCTGATTTTCGAGTAAAGATTTCAAATAACTGAATATATATTATTGTTCTTTACCTTTAAATATAGCTTTAAAAAATACCGTATATACTCGTGTATAAGTCGACCCCCCCCCCCCCCCCCCCCAATTCTTACGCAAAATTTTGGAAAAAATAGAATTTTCGTGTATAAGTCGAACCACATTTCTGGTAGTATGTTGAAAAATGATTTGTAATCGAGGATAAAAAAAAATATATATATATATTTTCATTAAATTAGTAAACTTTTTTTTTTTACGTTTTTAATCAGACTTTTTTTTAAATTCAACGTTTTAAAACTATAATTATGTAAAACTGAAGAAGCTTAAACTATCTTGAAACATATTCACATCAATGTAATGATACTTAAAAAGAAAGAATTATTTGAAAAATCTATTCAAGCCTTATTTACAAGGGTAAACAACTTCTTAAACTGCTAAAATATAGTACTGTTTTGTATTGTAGGACTTTAAGGAGAGAAATCTAGAAGAATTCTCAAGTTGAACTCTTTTTAAAAAGGGGATTAAAATGTTGAAAGGAATGCCCCTGTATTGAAGGGAATTCTATCCCAAGAGAAAATGAGTGTAGAACAATTACAGAGACATTATTGTTGATCTTTTTTTTTTCAATCTGTCTCTCCATCCTAGACCCATATATGTGATTAATTAAAAGACTTGCATCATGCGACCATGAGACCAAGACCATGCGAAAAAAATATGACTCCGGTATTTCACTCCACTAGTTTTTTTTTTTTTTTTTTTTTTTTTTTTACTTACTCGTGTAATAAGTCAACCCCCATTTTCAGCTCCCAAATTTTGTCTAAAATTCTTATAGAAGAATATGAAAGACTTATACACGAGTATATACGGTAATAATAAAACATTCTTGGAATCAAAATATTCTTGTTTTTATTAAAATGTTAAAAAAGTTTTTTTAATAAGATTTTTTAGCAAAATTTGCTTTTTTGATTTAGAATTGCTAGAGAATGAACAATCTATGATAATTATCTAAATTCTTTTAATAATATTGTTAAATTACTTTATAAATAAAAGATTTTCTCTCTGTTTAAAAGAAATTGCAACATTTCTTAGAAGCTGTTTTAGTATATGAGCAAAAGAAAAGATGATCAGCTCTTTTTTAGTCTACCCTCACCGTTAAAAGTTTTATACTATTATTATTTTTTAATTATTATTATTATTATTTAATTTCAGGGAATTGATTTTTAGAAAATTGAAGGTTATTTATTCCTCAAGCGCTTTACATTTAAAACGAAGTAAAATACTTAATTTTTCGTATAATTACATATATAAATATATACTTCAAAATTATTATATAGTCATTAGAAAGAGTAAGTACACAAAATTAAAGACTGTGCATAAAAAAAAATCATTCTACATTTTCGGAATTTTTGACACATTCACAGAGTATTTTTAATATGTAAATGCATGAAATTTCCAGGCATGAATTAGAAGTGATTTTCAATCGAATATCGATTTTCATTTTTCGATAAATGTATACATTGAATAATAATTTATTGCTACCCGGATAAAACTTTTTTTTGGACTGTCACGTGATGACAATCGGCCACTGCCTTTATAGAAAAAAGTGAAACGCTGTTTTTTTTTTTTTTTTTTTTTTTTTTTTTTTTTTTTTTTTTCCTGAATAAGAATATGTGAAAATTTTTGTGTATTTAAGGAAACTAAATAAAGATAAGAAAGATAAATAAAGCTAAATAAAATCATTTATAAATGTGTAAAATATCCAATTGCTCTATTTTTCTAATGCATTATAGATGTATTCATGTTTGATATTTATGTATAAGTATTCACCTTTTCTTGCTTTCATTCTCTTAAATAAGAACGTTTTCTAGCACATATAATTAATTTCACTAAATCATTGTAAAAATGTTAGTATGCCCATTTTGTCATTGTATAACGTCCTCTAGAGATTAATAACTGTAGCAATGTTGTATGCTGACCACACTGCTTTGAAAATCCTTCTGTTGAAAAATTTCAACTCTCAAAAGAATGCAGAAAATTTAAAGATTGTCTTTATACATTTAGAAAGCCCCAAAACTCTTCAACTCTAATGCTCCTAGGAAAATGTTTGACATTTGGCGTTTGGCATTTCAATACCCAATCAATCAAAACAAATGCCTTTGATGACAGAAGTCAACTTACAGCAATAAGCCTTTAATCCGATTAAGGGGAAGGAGTTTAGATAAATGACACCTATAAGACGTGACAGAGACACTTTCATCTGGGATGGGTATTGAAATAAGAAAGAAATCATTTGAAAAAAAAAAAAAGGCACCCCTTCTCACTCTTTTGTTTATAAGTTTTTTGTAATCCTTTCCAGTAGGTTTTTGTAAGGTCAGTTTTTCTTTATGGTGTATATGTAGTGTAGGGGATACGGGGTATTATCTTTTTAGTTTAAATAGTTAAAGACAGCTGTCTAAAACATTAAAATGTAATGAATAAAATATTATAATGTAATTTGTTAAAATACATTAAGAAATACATGCTTGAAATGCTATTTCAGCAATTTTATACGTTTATAAACATAATGACAATGTAAATTGTAATGTCTGAAATTCAGACAATTATATGTCTGGAACGGGTGGTCCAATTTTAAGACGTTCTAAATCAAATTTTCATAGTTAGAAAAACAGTTTTCGATTGTTTTAATGCGGACAATTAGCATTAACTCATTTGAGTCAGTTTTACTATGATTTATGTTATGTAAGTTCAGTTTCACCATATGAAGTAAATTTCATTATACGTTATGTGGTATCATATGGTGGATTTATAATTCGTATGTGAGGCCGTCGACAGAGTTAAAATACATTAACAAATACATGCTTGAAATGCTACTTCAGCAATTTTATCTATACTAATATTATAAAGGAGTAAAGATTGTTTGTTTGTTTGTAGGGGGTAATCTCTGGAACTACCGAACCGATTTCAAAAGTGATGGTGGGGTGGCAAATTGATGGTGACGACCCTTGCTCCAACATAGGCTATATTTTATGTCGGTGCCATTACCCCAGGGGGTGCAGGAGCGAAAAACGTTCTAAAATTGCGATCTTTTCTATACTGAAGCAGCTAGAAATTTGAAATTTGGCGTTGTAGTTACTTATAAGATGTAAATGCTCTCTAAAAACAAAAAAAAAAAAAAAAAAAAAAAAAAAAAAAAAAAAAATCGAAGTTTAAAAGGTTGAAATGAGCGAAAAGCGTGCTAAAAACATTCTAAATTACAATTTCTATAGAATCTCTAGAACTACCGAACCGATTTGAAATTTGGCGTTGTAGTTACTTATAAGATGTAAATGCTCTCTAAGAACAAAATAAAAAAAAATCGAAATTTAAAAGGGTGAAATGAGCGAAAAGCGTTCTAAAAACATTCTAAATTACAATTTCTCTAGAACTACCGAACCGATTTGAAATTTAGCGTTGTAGTTACTTATAAGATGTAAATGCTCTCTAAGAACAAAATAAAAAAAATTCGAAATTTAAAAGGGTGAAATAAGCGAAAAGCGTTCTAACACTCTAAAATTGGAAGGAGTGAGAAGTTGACTCTTTGGAAGAGTGAGAGGCATTTTCACTCTTTTAGGAGTGAATTTTATAAATATGCACTCTTTAAAGAGTGGAACTTTCCACTCTCTAGAAAAGAGTGAAATATCTCACTCCGTTGTCGAGAGTGACTGTTCACTCCGTTGACAAGAGTGAGATATTTCACTCCGTTGAAGAGTGAGGAAAACAATTTTTTCCAATAAAATCACAAGATGGCGCCAGCTCACGGATGAGAATCCGAGTAATCTCCGTTATCGAAACGAAACACCTAAAATGAAATCCTTTATATATAGTAGCACGATTTTAAAAAAAACTGAAAAAGGCATTGAAATAATAAATGAATCGATAGAATTATGGACAGGAAATATATTTTATGCTTTACAAATTGCAGGATTTGCCAATGCTAAGAAAAGTGTGGGGAAAAAAAATATTTGAAGTAAATTTATGCTTAGCTGCAACACAATTTTGCTTCTATTTTATAAACAGAAATTTAATATCTCTGAATGCTAATTATTTTCCTCTTTATTTAAATAACCTATTCTACATATTTTATATCATTTCTAACCTCTTTATGAATATAAACAAAATATAACTATACAGATTAAATTTTCTGTTATTTTTAGCACGTTTGAAATTAAACATAAGAGAAATGAAAAACGTTGCATTTAATCACTGATTTTATAACATTTATTATAGAAAAAAAAAAGAGTATAAATGTGTCGGAAATAATCTTAGGAAAAATTTAACAGCTATAATTTAAGAAAAAAAAAAACGTTTTTTACCCTGACTGAAATTTCCCCCCTAAAAATTAGTTTTGAAAAGTAAATTTGGGGGCCCCTTTGTATTTCAGTGAGTAAACTTCGGCTTCACGGGCCTATTTGGTAAACAGGCCCTGGGCCTCGGACAATCTTAATCGGGCTCTAATTATAGAAACATTATTAGCAAGAAAAAAATGAATGAATAAATAAATAACTGCTTTGTTGTAACGGAATTTTTGTCATAGCGGAAATGTACAGACGGGTGTTCGCACATTTTTTAGACGATTTCGGCGTTTTTGTTTTTAACGTTTAAAATATGAATATTGCTTTCTGAAATAATCTGTATGATAATCTTGTTTCTTGATTCTAATTCTGCATAATGCTTTCGATGGATGTCGATGAATGTTTTCGATGTAAGATAAATTTGCGATAGTCATAAATCCTTACTTGAAACTTCGTTTTCCGCCTTGAAATGGGCTCTTTTTTTCCCTGTTTTTTTTTTCATCTGGTATCTTTTTACTATGTATATGTACTGATTTTTGGAATAGCACTTTTCAATCAATTGTTATGTTTATTTCGCACTAAAAAGTTTTTATATTATGCTCTTTGCAATCATTTTAGACTGTGGAATTAGCATACTTCTGTTCGGAAGAAGAAAAAAAAAAAAACGCAAACGCATCTTCCCATTCACAGCTTTTTTAGCATGCGCAATCTTGAAATAAGAATAAATTTGAAAGTATCAGACGATAATATAAATTACACATAATAAGTTGTTGTCAGAATTTTTTGTTCTAAAAGAATTCCATTTTTTTTAAATAATTTATCAATTTGTCTAAAAAATGTGCGAACAGTCTCTGTATTATATGATACAAAAGGAAGGTTTCAGGTTCTTATTTACACAGTTGAGAAACACCGTAAATATTTATGATTTCTACACAAATTTAATAAGTGTGTTCGAATATCACAAAAGAAACAAAGCTAAAATAATGTAATAAGAGCTTTTTTTAATTGTAAGCGGCTGTAGCAAGCTGTAGGTACCAGTTCTCGTCCGAGCGCAGAAGTCAAGCAGCAGCGAGCTCGGTTACCAGTTGGGAGGGTGACCGCCTACGAACAAGCGTGTGTAAAAATGAGTTTCTCTTTTTTATTCAAGAATTTTAGTCACTCCTGAAAGAGTGACTATTCACTCCTATCAGGGGTGAAAAAGCTCACTCCAGAAAGAGTGAGTATTCACTCTTTCAGGGAGTCAAGAATTTCCCTTTTTCCTAGAGTGAATAGTCACTCTAAAGAGGTTGGGCAAATTTTGACTCTGCGATAGAGTGAATATCCACTCCTCCGGAGTGGATAGTCACTCTTTCTTATTTAGAGTGAAACACATTCTAAATTACAGTTTCTATGGAATCTCTAGAACTACCGAACCGATTTGAAATTTGGCGTTGTAGTTACTTATAAGATATGTAAATGCTCTCTAAGAACAAAAAAAAAAAAAAAAAAAAAGAAAAAAAAAATCGAAATTCAAAAGGGTGAAATGAGCGAAAAGCGTTCTAAAAACATTCTAAATTACAATTTCTCTAGAACTACCGAACCGATTTGAAATTTGGCGTTGTAGTTACTTATAAGATGTAAATGCTCTCTAAGAACAAAATAAAAAAAAATTCGAAATTTAAAAGGGCGAAAAGCGTTCTAAAAACATTTTAAATTACAATTTCTATGGAATCTCTGGAACTACCGAACCGATTTCAAAAGTGATGGTGGCAGATTGATGGTGACAACACCTGCTCCAACATAGGATATATTTTATGTTGGTGTCACTAACTCCAGGGGGGGGTGCAGGAGCGAGAAACTTTCTAAAATTGCGATTTTTTTTATACTGAATGAGCTAGAAATGTGAAATTTGGCATTGTAGTTACTTATAAGATGTAAATGCTCTCTAAAAACAAAATAAAAAAAAATTCGAAATTTAAAAGGGTGAAATGAGTGAAAAGCGTTCTAAAACCATTCTAAATTACAATTTCTATGGACTCTCTAGAACTACCGAACCGATTTCAAAAGTGATGATGACAAATTGATGGTGACAACCCCTGCTTCAACATAGGCTATATTTTATGTCGGTGTCACTAACTCCAGGGGGGGGGGGGGTGCAGGAGCAAAAAACATTCTAAAATTGCGATTTTTTTTATACTGAAGGAGATAGAAATATGAAATTTGGCATTGTAGTTACTTATAAGATGTAAATGCTCTCTAAAAACAAAATAAAAAAAATCGAAATTTAAAAGGATGAAATGAGCGAAAAGCGTTCTAAAACATTCTAAATTACAATTTCTATGGAATCTCTAGAACTACCGAACCGATTTCAAAAGTGATGGTGGAAAATTTGTGGTGACAATCCCTGCAAAATTGTTAGGCAAACTGCGTTTGAAAGGTAAAAAAATGTATTTTTCTTGATATAAATTTCAAATCTAATGATTATGCCATTTTTCAAATATTGAATTTGAAAAATTACCAAATTTCACAATGGAGTACCATAGCGAAACCTTCATGCGTAAAAAGATAATGATAAGGGCGACGTGTCCTGGCGTGTATATTGGCTATAGCACGAGTCACAAATTATAGTAGCCTTATTATTCTGTTAAAATACAGAAGTGAATTATGAAATGTCAATATTTTGTTGGATTAAAAGTTCGTTATAAGAAATTGACCACCGTAGCGGGCGTAGCTTGCTAGTACGTTTATAAACATAATGACACTGTAAATTGTAATGTCTGAAATAACAATGTCTTATAAGTAATAATAATGTCTTATAAGTAATATATGTCTGAAACGGGTGGTCCAATTTTAAGACGTTCTATATTTTTTTTTTTTTTTTTTTTTTTTTACACAGTTTTCGCGTTTGATTTTCATACAGTTGAAACGTCTGAATTGCTGCCATTTTTTACTTTTATTTTAAACTGTATATTTTTGTGAAAAGCAGTTATTTTATTATTTAATGCCCCAAAAATAACTTAGTTACAGGAATTGGTGACAGAACTTGGTTTAATTTTGAAACCTTTTCCATCGTCTAATCAAGTTTCTTCTTTTTAAAATTAATACCAACTTTAAAGGATGGAAACGTATTTTATAAACATTTCACCGAAAGAGGTGAAAGCCGATGTCATCAGTCTATGTCGGCATCATCAAAAATTCATTGATGGTGCTGACATAGATAGTGGCATAATCATCACACCACTTAAGAACACACACGTACAACTTCATAATGACGTACCGAAACAAATTTATTTATTTATTATTATATATTATTTTTAAAATTTATTCATAAATAGAATATCTTTATCAATAAGAGTAGCGACTGTAAACTTTAATTGGTTGAAAATATTTTGGACAAAATACATGCCGTATGCCATTAAACGAAATGCAACACAAAATACCAAACACGAATTTGTCATTATTGCCAAGCTAATGTTTGTTTATGCTTGTAAGCAAATTCTTCCAAGCAAGTAATACCTTGGGTGCCTGTATAAGAGGATGGTGACATACGGAAAGAGCGCATTGCTCGAACTAAAATTTTTGTCTATATTTGTTAATGGATTAGACAATGGATTTTTCAGAAATTTGTACAATATATGCATATATAGCTCTTACATCAATCGTTGTTGAATTAGAAATAAACGGACTAAAACTGGGAAGCCCTCACATAACTAAAATGCATAAATTAATATATACCCAGAAGTGGTTTAATTTATTTCCATATAATAGTTCTACGACTATAAACTATCAAATTTTTCAATTAATTTCACAAGAATACTTTAAAAGATTTACTTCACTATAAATAATTACAATCGAAATGCATTGGATTTACAAAATTTAGGTTAAACAGGTTTAAGCTTTATTTTATTTATTATAACTCTATTAAAAAATAATATAAATTTCTACTATATCTATTATATTTCTTATAATGAGAAAGTTAATGAATTATAACGTGACATAAAAAAGTAAGTATTAGTATATACATTTACATAGAGTTCAATATACACCCAGAAAACAGTTTTGTTGAATCAACAAAAATTTGGTTGAACCAACAAAACTTTTCGTTTAAATATGAGTCAATGGAAATTTTGTTTGAATCAACAAAAAAAATATTGTTGATTTTTTTTTGCAATTCCAAAAAAAAAAAAAAAAAGAAAAATTTGTATCATCAGCAAAAAAATGTTTTGGTAATTCAAGTAAACTGGTTCAACTTTACTTGAATTAACAAAATTCTTTTTGTTACATAGATATATGCTATGTGTTATTTTAACAATCTATTTTCTTTTTTTCAACAAAATATATTTTGTTTGTTTAAATAATAAAATATGTTATATATTACGAACTTGTTTTGTTTATACTACTAAAACTTTTTCTAAATGAACCAATCTAAATATGCAATTTTAACTATTTTTTAATTCATTTTCAGCAGGGAATTACGCCTGTAAACCTTGAATAATAACAATTGAATTTTATCCTGCTTTTTTTCAAGCGCAAAACCGAGAGAGTGAAAATTGCCCAAGCCGGCTGTCGATCCCGTGTCCTCAGAACAGCGATCTGAGGCTCTACCACTGAACTACAAGGAACGATATCTGAGCTCGGCATTTCTTACTCTTATATATGTCGGAACGGCTGCAACCGCAGCACAAGATGGAAAGTCATCAGGAGCACGCAAATTTCTGCACCAAACATGAGACGACAATACAAAGCCCACTCTCTTAAAACGAAAGAGTGGATTTTGCTTCTCAGAAAAGAGCTCTAATTTATTGGATCGTGAATGAGTTGATTTTTAAATGTTTCACTCATCATGATTTGAATTTTTATTTTCCTAATGCACTCCAGAAGGGCGAATACTAAACAACTCATCTCGATAAAAAAGCACTCATTGGCGAGCGGAAATCCAGTAAGCTGACACAGTTGACGTGACCGCACTGTCCCCATATCCGCTGAGCAGACGACAGACGTGTGGTGTGTAGTACGCGGCTAACACCACGTTGTTAAAATTTTAAAGAAAGAATACTTGAAAAGGTAAGAATTTCTGCTGATTTAAATACTTTAATTATGTTTTTTATAATGATTCTGTTTTATATTAATTGTTATTTTATATATGGCGTGATATTTTTCAGTTTATATCAATATTTTTATTAAATATGTCTTAACCCTAACATTTAGGACTATTTATACGAGCGAACATTTAGAGATCTTTTAAGTTGGAAGGATAAATATTAAAAAATACTCTAAAATATAATGAAATAAATCCTTTGCCTCTCCTTTATGTTTTTTTAAAATGTTGTTTCAATAAATATGATTTATATAAATAGCATTCAGTAGCAATTTAAACTTTTAAAGAAAATATCTTGGCGGTACGTTTGTTTATATAGTCAGGGGTCGATGCAAGTTTTTTATCTTGGGGCCCATTTTGTGAAAAGTAAAGGTTATTTTTGTGAAATTTATTATATTTTTGTGAAAAATAACATTTTGTAACGAAAGTTGAAATCCAGCTAATCAAATTCGAACCAAGCATTTATAAACAAAAAGTTTTTAAAATCCTTTTGCTGAAGTTTTTCTCTTTTTTGAACTTGTTTGTTTACAAATTACACATTTTAAAACATCATAAAATAATAAATAATAAGTTTTTATGGAATGGAATTTTGTGAAAGGATCAATTTTAGTAAAAGGAATTTTGTGAAGGGCCCCATTTTATCAAATTGATTTTTGTGAAGGGTCCCATTTTATAAAAATTGGTTTTTGTGAAGGGGCCCTAAATAGGACCAAAATTTTGTCTGGATCGAGCCCTGATAGTATATATTTTTAGCGATGTTTCAGAACTCTAACTTTTATAATACTATAAATTGAAAATTGACTTGTCTGACTTTAAAAATATTGTTTTAAAGTAAACAAATTATATTTCTTATTTTATTCTCAGTCTGAATTCTAATATTTTAAAATATACTTGATTTATGAAACTGTATAAATCCCATATTTTTTATCGTATGTTGTTAAAAATAAGGTAAATATCTACATTCCCGGATATTCACGGTGTGAATATTCCTAAATAGTATTAGGATTAAAACATATTTAATGATAATATTGATATAAACTGAAAAATATCATGCAATGTATCGAATAATATTGCATAGAAAACATAATCATTATAACAAAATAAAAAAAAAAAGATTAAAATATTTAAATCAGCAGAAATTCTTATCTTTTCAAATATTCCTTTTAAAATTCTCTTTTTGGGTCGGGAGGGGGGGGGGGGGTATATATTTCAAGCAGCTCAGAAACAACAACAACAAAAAAAAAAAAAAAAAAAAAAAAAAAAAAAAGATACTTTTCACTTAATTGTTAAATATATACATATATGTAAACATAAATATGTATACATTCAATATGCAAATTACTTTTTTTTTTCTAAAATAATAATCTACCTGTTCATGAAATTTATTATTTTACAATGAATTATTATATTTTACCATGAATTTTAATTCTCCTTCCCCTCCTCAAGTATGAGTTAGTTATAAATCACTCAAGTGCTACTGGATTTAACCTTCATTGATCTGATTTCACTCAAGTATGAGTAAAATAGAGATAACTCATTCATGAGTTGCTTAAAAACAACTCGTTCACTCGAGTTGTTTCAACTCTTCATGAGAAGCTGACTTTCAAATCATGAGATGAGTGGATTTCGGCTCAACTTGAGTTATTTTGGCTCTTTCGTTTTAAGAGAGCAGCATACGGCATCACATAGTTAATTTTTAATTCATTTTCAGCAGTGAATTACGCCTGCAAAAAGCAGGATAAAAATTCACTGGTTATTATTCAAAGGTACAGGCGTAATTCACTGCTAAAAATGAGATAGAGCTATTGCAGAAATCGCGAAAAATGCAACATAGCAGCGCCATCTGTTGCGCGATTTACACTAAAAATTAATCAGCAAAAATTTATATCAGGAAGTAACTGAATATAAAGTTTTATTAATTTCTGTGTATTAGTTCTTGAGATAGAGCACCCACAAAATTTTTGTCACATACAGACAGATAGAGTCATTGACAGTCATTTTCTAAAAACAGTCAATTCGTGTTCAGGACCTTCTAAAATCCGTCTGAATCCGGAAGTCGAAAATTTTCAAGAATTAAATACTTTCTTCTTGTAAAGGTAGAAGAAAGTAATTAATGGGACGGGGGGATTTTTAAAACTACTTTGGTCCGGATCAATGAAAAAAAGTTTTAATTATCCAAAAATTATGTTAATCCTTTAATTATATAGCTATATAAGTCAAATAAATCGAGTACGTGAGAGAGTTATGGCTACTACACAACAATTTAAATTTTGCAAAAACAATAAAATTTTGCTGGAATTACAAAATTATTGTAAAAAAAAAAAAAAAAAAAAAAAAAAAAAAAAAACAGATTTTGTTAATTCAAGTAAAATTGATGAAATTTTGTTAAAATTTTGTAAGCGTGTTAACAATAATTTTTTTGTCTAAGCAACTAAACCAATTTTTCTACTTCAACTAAAAATTTTGCTAAAACAACCAGAATGTACTCAACAAAATATGTTTTGTTGTTTTAATCAATTCCTTTTTCTGGGTATAAAGAATTAAAATCGAAATGCATCGAATTTGCAAAATTTTAATTAAACAGATTTTAGTTTTATTTTATTTATTATAACTTCATTAAAATAATATAAATTTTTATTATGTCTGTTATATTTCTTATATGAGGAAGTAGTGATTTATAACGTGACATAAAAGAAGGTAGTATTAGTATACATTAGTACACTTATTTGTAGTAATGTTTTGACTTCTTAAGATCTTATTTCCGTGACCTTCCAAGATAGAGCGAGCATAAGTTTTGAATAGAAGATATCTAGATATTATAATGTTTTGCTTAGATCTCGAATGTAACATTTTTTTTTTAGCTTCCAATACCTGCACATTTTACACGCCCAGCTTCAAATTTTATTTATTTATTTAAAAAAAAAATCAATAGCAGTGCTTAATTTTAAGACTATGGAATATATCCTTTATTACGAGCAAAACTCATAATTTATTTCTTTGGACATTTCTTTTCCAAAGGCTGGGTGGTCCATTGTATTTTTTTTTTTTTTTTTATAATTCTTTAAAAGAGTTTCAAAGCCAAGGCGGTGCAGTGGTAAGTGGATCTGCTCCTAGGCAAAGAAAATGCATGCGCCCCTCAATAATAATTCTTATTCTACATACACAGTCAAACGTAACATAGCCAAATATAAACAAATTTCAATAAAATTATTAAAACAATATTTAAATACCCAAAAGTGAAGAAAGTTATTCAATAACTTTCATTAATTTATATTTTAAACACATCAGTCATGAACGAAAGGCAGCTCCATCTGATGTGCAATTGTCCTATTGTTCTGCACCCTAATATAGACCAGGGTCCGACTAGCAAGTTTCTGTGCCCAGGTAACTTTCAAATTTTCGTGCCCCGTTAGATTGATCGTTTTACTGATACTATTTTTTTTTACATATTACACACTTATTTGAAAAGTGTCAACTCAAAAAATTAAGTTTTCCAGAAAATTGAAAAACGGTTCCAGGAATAAAAATAAAATATTTTTTTTGTATTATTTATTGAAATGTGATATTAGAGAAACGATGTAAGCTTTTCTTTAAGGAAAATCCCTTGCAAACACATTGTATTACATGAATTTTTAACATGTTCATAATAATAGTTTTTTTTTGCACAGTTTCAGATTTCAAGTGACACAAGCCTACAATGAGAAAAACTTAGAAAAGTGTATTCCCAAAACAACTATTAGATTTGTTATGCTTAATTTTTCCAAAAATAAAAACGTTGATACAATTAGGGTTTTTTTAATGGTGAAATGGTTTTTTAATGTAGGTGAAATTATGAAAAATTTCGTGCCCCTCAGTAATTTCGTGCCCAGGGCACGAGCCCCGGGTGCCCGTGCGATAGATAGTCAGGGTCTGAATAGACGGTCATTTAATGGTAAAACTGGCCCTGTTCAAAACAAAGAGTTGGAAATTAACAAAAGAACATACACTATATATGGCCCACAATCACCGACCATCTTTAATTTTAGACGTTTTGTCGAATATATAGAGAACTCCTGATGAATTGACATCTTTATGATCAAGCAGTCGTTAAAAAATATGAGGTCAAACATGTTCTTTATATTACAGAATTTCTAGAAGAATTTTTCAAGTACATATTTCTTTAATGTTCGACAAACCGTCTCAAACCGAAAGTGTACGGTGACTTTTGAACATATTGCATAATTTTAATTTGAGTTGTCTGACTGCATATCTCTTTTGCCCAATTAACCTTTTTTTGTATTGAAAGACGCGAACCAAATCTTCTTTTGGCGCTCTCTTCTTGGCACCTGGGGCACATTCCCCACTCGTTCTCCCCTATAATTACGTCCTGCTTGCAGGATTTGAAAAAACTTTTACACTGAAGATTCACCAGAAATAAAGTGAAGAAGATGAACCAACGAACTGAAATCAAGGGTTTTTTTCATGGCATTTACATGATATGATATGATTTAAGAATTGGCACTTGTTCTTTAAATTTGCTTCAAACGTAATAAGTTGACAGCCTTTTCTAAAATATTTATTATTTGTATGGAAAAATGAAAAATATTAGTTAATTGGAACTTGAAAGAGAAAAAAAAATCTGCATGTTTTACATGCATTTACCGATGAAAATGATTTTGTGAATGCATCAGAAAATAATGAGTTTTGGTTTTGAAACAACCTCAGAAACTATTATCAAATAAAATCGTGTACAATATTTCCATACATAATAAATTCCATACATAGAAAATTTTAATGACTTTAATGACTGCAAATATAATTCTGACCCTTCCTGCTTCTAGTATCTTTCCGATCCTATACATGCATTTTATCAATGTATTTATTGTTGGTAGATACAAAATAGGAAAAGGCAAATTCAATATAATGCAATTTCCTAAAAAGAAGATTAATTCATAATTCGTCAAAAAATCATAAAATGTAGGAAGAAAAACTGAATAAAACACGAAATTTCTCACGCAGAATTGTACTTCTTATCCGTGAGAAAAAGATGACATCATTCATGAAGAATTATCAGGGAAAACTGAAGTTACAAACTTTTGCTCTTCTCACAAACAAAGGACAACCCTCGCAGCATTTGAAGAAACTTGTGCACTGAAGATTCACCAGAAATAAAGCGAAGAAGATAAACCAACGAACCGAAATCAAGGACTTTTTCATGGCTTTTACAAGACTTGATACACTTTCCTGTCCTCAAGTACTGTGTAGGAGAGGACGGGAGGAAATACATACAGTAACATAAGGAGATTTTACGCCTTTTTGACTAAAGGACTACTTCCCTTAGAGGCAGGTATTCATGGGTGATTTTGCCTGGCAATGTACCTCTAATGCATGGGCTGAATATGAATAAAAGAGTCCTGGAGTTCACAAATTATGTTGGGAAGCTTGTTTAAAATTTTTGGAAGATATATCTTTATATTTGAAAATTGAAACTTGTAATTTATAAGATAGTATCGAACTAATTTGTTCCGAAAACAAAACAAAAAATAATAATTTTTAACTATTTCATTATAAACTGGAAATTTCCTTGCAATTTGCGAAGTTGATCCTCTCAGGCTCGATATTATACATTAAACTTTCAATATCAGATCATAGAGAACATTGCAGTCTAATTTTCCAGTTTCCGAGTTTAAAAGGATTTGCTCAGATTTTTTTTTTTTCACTTTTTCTTCAATTCTTCCTCTTCAACTCTTCAGAAACAAAAGAATGATTAAGAACAAAAGTCTGTGACATAATAAATACACCTTTTATTTATTTTTTAATAAAGAATAAAATATCTTTATTTTTAGAAATCTGAAATAAATCACATTTTAAAATTTAAGTTATTCATTTGTAAATTTTAGTAATTCAATTTATTTTATAATTAAATTTAGCATTTATAAATTTTTAATTTTCTTTCGCCTTATTTAAACATAAAACTTTAGTATTTCCTGCTACGATACTGATTTTTCATTGCAGTTTTCAACTTATTACTATTGGATGCAATACATATAATAAATAAAGCTAACAAAATTCTATTAAAAATACTCAATCAAATATACACATACACAACTACGATAGATAACACACACTGTATAGAAAACAGCTTTCAATTGGCCAATGTTCTCAATTATCTTAAATTTGTAAAAAAATATAACAACATATAATTTCCAAGATTTTTTAATAACATAAATTTATTAGATCTTCATAATATAATAAATGCATTATTTAAAAACTTTCAAAATCAATTGATACATGTGGATGCAGCGTACTTTCATACACTTACTAATTTCACTATATATAATAACTACATTTTACAGTATAATACCATTTATTTACAGAAAGTTGGCATTCCACAAGGTGGATGCATTTCAAGTTTACTTACAGACTTATATTTATATGACTATGAGCGTACAGTTTGTAATATAATTATTCATTTATATCGTTATATATATGACATCATTTTAATAAATACTGACCAATCGCACGTTTTTCAATTTACAGTAAAGTATCACACTAATTTAGAATTAAGAGAAAAACTATTGTCTAATAATACTATTCACTTTTTAGACCTAAAAGTTATACTGCACGATAACAAAACTATTACAGACATTTATGACAAAAGTAAAGATATTAAATTCAAAGTTAATACTTTTACACATTTTAAGTCATGTCTTCATATTTCTTTTTACCGCAATATACTTCTTAATCATATGTTTAGAATAAAACGCCTATGCTCTTCTCATCTTATTAATAAAAATGTTAAACAACTAATTTTTGAGGCAATACAACATTGTTAAAAAAACATATTTTCTGCTATATTAGTCTATGATCTAATCTACAGAACGGTTGGGTAGGTAGATGTTAAAGTATGCAGGAGGCAGATGTTGTTTGGACAAAATTAACTGTTTAACTCATTACGTAATTTTACATTACAAAAAATAATAAAAAATAATTAAAAATAAATTAAAAAATCATTAAAAATCATCAAAAAATAAATAATAAATAAATAAAAATAAAATAAAGTAAAAATATAAAATGAAGAAATAATAATAATAAAAAAATCCACGGCTGGGAGGGTAGATGTTAGAGTATGGAGGGTGGCGGTGTTGTATGGATAAATAATGCGCAATAGTTAATTTGTTATTTATTAAAAAACGAGAAAGGGTTATTGATTTTATAATGCATCCATTCATTACTTGTTATTCTTTAGTTGATTCACACATTTCCTTTCTAATTAACAGAAATGATTTCATATCTTCTACTTTACTCAGTTTTAATTTAATTTATTGATATTTAATTAACGTCTTTGATTTGTGTGGAACAATGTCATATCTAAATCACTTCATCAATCATCTTACTTTAATATAACCATATTTGTCTTATTTGAATGTTTCCTTCACACAATTAATTATTACTATTATTATTATTTTGTAGATATTTAATATTGTTCTGCACTGTCATAGAATTAATTCATCTAAAATTTTTTTACTTTATTAACTTAATTAGGTATATAATTTAAAGAAAATTTGAAGATTTTTTTCTTACCTGTGATGAATAATTCTGATTTTCCATATTGTACTACCACTAGATGGCAGTACTGTTTCTTAACTTTTCGTTTTATCAAGAAATTTAAGCTTCTGTGACGACATGGTTCAAATCACGGAGTTTGAATATTTTTGAGTCATTAATTTCTCTTTAAATTCATCTACTGAATTTCTAAATATTTTTTGGCAACGTGTGCAAATTTGTCAAATCATCTTAGGGCCCTGCTCAAAACTATCAGCTGGTCCCTTTTGGGCTCCCTACTAGGACCCTGGCCCCCTGGGACCCGGTCCGGGGTCCTTGAACTTTTGTGTGTCATATATATTTTACTCCTTAATTGTGTCACTCTCTCAATGCATAATTTTAAAGTTGAGTCTTGGACTCATTTTCTCGGGCCACCGCCCTGATATTTTTATTGGGGCTGTCAGGTCCCTGGCACCTATAGGCTTAAAAACTATTGTTAGGGAACTATTGTGATTATTATCTTATTATTATCTTATTGTGTGTGTATCTTTTGTGTACGGTGAGACTTTTCAGTACTGGAATCTTAATCCGGAGGGTAGCGAGTTGAATACAATGGGAGAAGTATGCCCTTTGTGATGTGGTCTTTAATAGATAAGAAAGAGATTGCACCCATTATTTAGGAAGACAGACCCTTGGAAACAGACCAGGAGCCTCGTAGACAAAAAGGTGCTCTGGAGAATGACCAGAGAGGAAGTTAGTTCGAACGCAGGACCGGAGCGTGTAGGTTGGTTGTTCAGAGAGCAGCTCTGGGCACGTGTGTGGAACGAGATCTCTCCAAAGGAAGAGATATAGCGTGTGTGAGATTAATAGAAATCTCGGTTCTGAGTGAATGAACGTAGCCTAACGGTACACAGAGGATAGTTTTCTGTAATTATTTTGATTTAATATTAAACCGGATAATTTACATCCGAGTTTAAGTGTAAATATTGTTAATAAAGGGTTAGTTTAAGTATAATTGAAAGAGTTAGGTTTTTCTTGAATATACATCACGTATCGTGTCCGATATCACGTATTCATATCGGTGGTGGCAGCATATCAAAAGACTGGATTATATTTCGAAGTCGTGTGGACGGAAAAGTGGAATCCGACAGGTGCTTTAGAGCCCATTTTTAAGAATTTCTTTAAAATTTTAATCTAATGATTAATTTATATCCAATGCTTAATTTCGACTAATTGAAGATCTAAAGCGCTAAATATTCGGATCTTTTAAGATGTTTTCCTCTTAGGGCCCTGCTCAAAACTATCAGTTTTCAACTACTATATGAATGACAAAAAAATTTCTCGAACAAGACCTTGGCCACTGGGCCACTTTAAGTTTCTGTGCCCTAAATTTATAATAACTTCCCTTCTTTTTATCCGATCTTTTATGTTTTTGGGGCGTGTTTAGTTATTCCCCCATTTCTACATTCCAGTTAAGACCCTGGCCCTCTGGGGCCTAGTCCGGGCCTTTTGCAGTTTTTGTTCCCTAAATTGTTAATATCTTGCCCCTTTTAATCCGATCGTCTTCGCTTTTGAGGTCTTTTCTCCATTTAGTTATTCTCCCATTTCTACATTCCAGTTAGGACCTTGGCCCCCTGCGGCCTGATCCGGGGCCCCTTGAAATTTTTGTGTGCCACAATCTCAAAAATGATTACTCAGATTTCAAGAAATTTTCTTCGTTTTTGACGAAACGGTTTCCTGGGAAATGCTCCGATTAAATATTTCGTCAAACCGAGTAAATTTGCATCCTCAGAATTACGAAGAAATTAGTTTCGTCAAATTGTTTCTTTGAAAGTTCCAAAAAAAAAGGTTGGTGGTGCCATCTTTCGGAGTTTTTAGAAGCATCTTTAATTGACTAGGGGAAAAATAAGATCGCTTTTCACAAGTCTTCAATGGGGTTCGAACGCGCGACTTTTAGCTTGGCTGCCGAATGCTCTGACCACTTAGCCGGCGGGACTTCGGAATTATTTGATTTTAAATGTATTTAAAGGATGTTGATGTGTGTTTATATTTTTAGAAAGCTGGTTGTATTTTTATCGGTGCTGTTACAATTTCTGCATGTTTTAATTAATAAGGCTAGATTATTATTATGGATTTTCTATGGTCAATAAATATTAAAATATGGCTTGATTAATATAATTTATTAGAAAAATTTCCTTTGTTCAATGAATGATTAAAATATGGTCTAGTTAATTTGTTGATCAGGAATAATTAATTTTGAAGTGCATATTTTGGAGGCGAGTTCATCAATTTTAGCGGATAAGATTACTGTTTATAGAGAGGAAGGGGTCAGTTATACATATTTTAAATTTGATTGTTATATGAATATATTTCTTAAATTAAAAAAGCTTCTAAAATTTTGATTTTTTTTTTTTTTTTTTTTTTTTTTTTTAAACCATTGGGGAAAATGTTGCTTTCGGTCGAAAAGGGACCAAATGATGTTCGCATTTTACTATTTTAACCGTTTTTAACGAAATTCTACAACTTTAGAAGAATTTTTTAAGCGTTTTTAACAAAATTCTGTAACTTTAGAAAAATTTATCTTTGAATAGGCAATAGAAATGCACAAAATCGTTACAAAAAGGATAGACGCAAATTATCAGATATGAGAAATAAAGTAGAAATTTGGTACTTTCGTGTTATAGCGGCCCCCAAGGATTAAATATTTTTGTTTCTGTTTTCATTAATATATTGTAAGTGTAGTACTTTTGTGTAATTTTTTTTTTTAACGATTTTGTAACAACAAAAATAATCTAACCGGGAATGGGGAAACATTTTTGTCAAATATTTGAGATTTTTCATTTCATTAAAAATCACTTAATTTTGAGACGACGAAATGATTGTCAAAGTGTTGAAATATAGCTCAAGAATTGCGGAATCGTCAAAAGTGAGAGTTTTTTTTTTTTTTTTTTTTTTTGACACCGAGGAAACAGTTTCGTCAGATATTTGAGGATTCACGTTTCGTCAAAAACCACGTGACTCTGTGACGAAATGATTGTCAAAAATAACGAAATGAGGCCTAAGGATTGCGGAATCGTCAAAATTGAGTGTTTTATTTCTGAGAGTGCACGCATTTTTTTTCACCCCCATATAATCGTGTCACCCTCTCAATGTATAACTTTAAAGTTGAGTCTTATAGACACCTCTCCGTGGGCCACCTCCGTCATATTATTTGGGGGCTCTAGGGCCCTTTTTAAGCATTGCTTTAAAAATTTGTTCTAATCCCATGCTTAATTTCGACAAATGGAAGATCTGAAGCGCTAAGTACTAGTACCTGTTAAGTTGTTTTCCTCTTATGGCAACGCTCAAAACTATCAGTTGGCCCCTTTTGGGCCTCCTACTATAGCTCCCTTAAAAATCGTCCGATTCACTAACTTTATTTTTCTAACAACATCTTAGGTCTTCCAGCTACTATGAACAAGAAAAAAAATCTCAGCTACCACCAATTTTGAATATTTATCTTCTTCCTGGGGCTCTTGGTGCAGCTTTTCTTTAAAAATATTATACAAACTTGAGTTATGTTTAAGGTTATTTTCACGGGCCCGATGAACGCCGGCAGAATCAGCTAGTCTCTAATACAAGAAAGATGTTCCTGCTCTGTGCGAGCAATGCTATAGGGACATCTTTCACAAGTCGCAAATTTGGATCCGGATAGACGAAGAAAGGCCCGTGTGTGTACATGAGCCTCAGATTTTGGATTTTTTTTAAATATCAGATTTTGTTATTTTCTATTGAACGGAAATATTCACATGTCCGCCGACTATTTCAAGCCGCTCATAAAAACAATCGAAATTCAATCTTTTAACCCGATATAATAAATTTTGTCCTATTTTCTATGTAAGAAATTTTGTCCGTGCTTCTCACGGCGACGTTAGAGTTTTTCTTTTTTTTTTCAAAGTCCCCATTTTGCCGAAAATAAGGACTTTTGTTTTTAACAGCTGACATATAAGGACCTAAGCCCTGCTAATCCCTCGATGGCCTCCAAAGCCTAAGGAGGACCCAAGCCTTCCAATGTTTCATTTTACATACTCTTTGGAGAAATTTTTGGAGAATTTTGAGAATTTTAAATCCCGTTTGGCCTCTGAAATAGTTTTAAAAAAAACTCAAAATTTATTAACATCCTAAATTTAAACAAAATTTTAAAGAGATTAAGAGTACATGAAAATTTTGACTATTCCACCGAAGATCCAAAGTGAAATGTTCACGCATTTTGTTTACTAAAATAAACCTTTTATCGCTAAACCCTGTTGCTATGACGACAAACTTCCTTGAGAAGAGAGAACAGAAAAAGGAAACCAGAGTTCCTCTCTCTTTGTCAGGTAGGCTTTTTATTTTATTTATTTATTTTTTACGTTTTTAACGATTGCGTAATTTTAATGAAATATACAATTTTAACGAAATCATTTATTTTTACGATTGTTGTTTTAACGATTTATCGGGCACGATCTAAACTTTCAGTTAAGAATTTTTTTTTTCTTTTTACTGTTTTGTTGTTGTTTCGTTTGGTAAATTGCACGGACCCAACCTGGCCCGAAGTATGAACTCGTAGCAGTCCGCGGTCTTGTCTGGCATAGGCGTAGCCTCGGGGGGGCACGAGGGGGCACGTGCCCCCCCCCCAACTTTCTGAACATCAATTTCTAAAATATGAGTCAATTAAGACTTGTATTGGCCCAAAATGGAAATGAAATAACTACTTTAATTTTCATTTTATATTTCTTCATTTTTTTTTTTTTACTTAATCAGATGTCAGATCAGTATAGATAGCTCAGCTCTTTTTCTTTGGTGATGAATTTGGTAGCAAAAATTGTGTTGTACAGTACAAACCCTGATACGAACATTCATTAAACGAATGTTTGAACTGTCACTCTCTTACAGCTGCAGTCAATTTCAATGTGTCAGCTGTTTTTTCCGCTGTTTGTGGTTATTATCTACATGTACCTTTTCCCCTTCTCATTCCGTCTGTAGACTTTGGAAAATGTAGTTGTGTTTATCAGAGCGGGAGTTCTGTTCCCCGCAATATATATTTCATTTAATTTGTTTTAACTTTAATTATAATTTAATCAAGTCATAAATATCCTGCTTTTCCAAGCTGTGTCGCTGGAATTATTTACCAATGGAATGCAATCGCACATCACTTAGATTATAAAAAATAATTAATATTTTCTTCATCTAGTTATTAAATTTGTTCCTCTCTCTTACTTATTATTATTTTTTATTGAAAGCACTTAATCTGCTATTATACCTTCGCATTTTACTTACCCATCATACGCAAGTATAGGGTAAGTCTTGTAATCGTTTTGAAAATTGAAAAAAAATTTTTGACGGATTTACACGTTTCAGACACTGGAGATTCCGAAAAACATATTTTTAGAAAAAAAAATTTGCCGTCCGTCTGTGTGTCTGTAAACGCTCTATCTCCCGAAAAACTTGCAATTTGGTATGTACTTAGTATGTAATAATGGGAAGAAGCCACTATTTCATTTCAATAACCTCTATTAACCGGAACTATTTTCTTCGGACTCTCGAAAAATTCGTTATGACAAAAGGTATATAAAAATTTTCGAAATTGGTTATTTTAAGAAATGAATATAAAAGACAAAAAAAAAAACAAATTTTGCATAAAGCATGAAGTCGATCGGATAATTAGTTGCCGAGATATTTGGAATCCTATTTTCCACACTCTTCGATTTTTTTTATCCTGTATTTCATCCAAATTTCACTTCAAAGATATATTTTAATTGAAAATTTGACGCTTAATCAGATGCAATAAACTGCTAGTTAATAAGATTATTATTTTTGGAGTTATAAGGATGTTTCTTTCAAGCAATTCAGTAATCGAGCCTTTAAAGTTTGTGACGTCATCAAGCCACGATTTTATTTGAACTGCAATGCATTTTATAAGTAGTTTACACATTTTTATTTTAATATTTTACATTATGCATATCCATAATGGGTAAGTATTACGGTGGCCCCCAACGACTAGTTTGAGATGCAATGGTTATGATTTTCTTTTCAAAATGTAAGCCTTCTTGAATGAGCTGTTTTAAAGTTAATATACAGCTGTACCTTGGTAAACGATGGTAATCCGTTCCAGAAATACCGTTGTTAAGCAAAACTGTTGCTATCGAAGGTGCAATTTTCCATAGAGTTTTGCAGGCGTACATACATTAAATGATTAGTTATTTCTTAAAAGTGCCGTTTAAACTTATTTCAAATGCCTTAAAAGTTTGATAAATGGCTTTTATTTATTATCAGGGCCATACCAAGGGTGGTACGCGTGGTGCCCCCCCCCCCCCGCACCAGGTGCCAGATACAGTTGTTGTGGTGCTGTTTATTATATTTGTTACAAAAATATTAATTTCAATAAAATGATCTAGCGGAGCCTTCCTCATTTACACTGTAAAAAAAATTTTGTCAAATTAACGGGAAAAAACTGTCAATTTTGGAGCCAGTTTAAAACCGTTTAATTTACAGGAAATATCTGTAATTTTTTACGTGAAGTGACTGTTTTTTTAACAGTTTCATACTGTTATATTTACAGAGATAAACAGTTAATTTAACAGAAATATTTTGTGGTTTTTACAGAAAAAACCTGTAAATTTTACAAGAAAAATCTGTAAATTTTACGAAAAAAATCTGTAAATTTTACGAAAAAAATCTGTAAATTTTACGAAAAAATCTGTAAATTTTAACAAATTTCCTGTGTTTTTAACAGTTAAATGCTGTTATATTTACAGCAATAAACTGTTATTTTAACAGAAATATTCTGTGATTTTTACAGAGAAAACCTGTAAATTTTACGAGAAATATCTGTTTTTTTAACAGTTAAATGCCGTTGCATTTACAGAGATACTGTTATTTTAACAGATATATTCTGTGATTTTTACAGAGAAAGCTTGTAAATTTTACGAGAAATATCTGTAATTTGTAACAAACTTTGTTTTTTTAACAGTTAAATGCTGTTGCATTTACAGAGATAAACTGTTATTTTAACAGAAATATTTTGTGATTTTTACAGATAAAATATGTAAATCGAGAAAAATCTGTATTCTTTGCAGAAATCCCCTGTATTTTAAGACAAATACAGGACGCTCTAAAATGATTGAAGCATGCTTTAATATTTTATCCGTGGGAGATTCGTAGGCAATGTAATTTACAAAATTGTTCAAAATAAGTTATAATACAAAATTATTTTGATGAAATGGTTTTGGCATTAATTTCAAAAAGTTACACTTGAAATTTTTATCTGATGCCTGAGTCTTACAAGTTATATTTAGGAAAGTATTATCCCTGTTCTGACAAGTACAACAGTCAAAATTGCATTATTCTATGACCAAAACACACAGAGTTACACTTTAGAGTTTATGAAATTTCAGAAGTTTCTGCTTCTAAACACAGACAAATGATTTTTAGTGTTAGGAAAGTCTGAAATTTCATATAATTCCAACTTAGTGTACTTTGATTACAGAAGAATGGAATTATTACTGCTGTACCCGTCAGAGCAAGGAGAAAGTATTTCTAAATATAACTTACATGAACCAGGAGCCCTATAAAAATTTAAAGAGTAACTTTTTCAGAACTAATTCATCAATATAATCACAATTCCTACTTTATTTTGAACACTTTCGCAATTTACTTTGCATACATATCTCCAACAGGTAAAAATTAAAGCATGTTTCAATCTTTTTGGGACATCCTGTATGCTTATTTATAAACAAATGTTCTAACTTTGGCATAAAAATGTGAACGTTTTGCTAAAAAAATAATTTGGTGAAAACTGCAATATATTTAAAAGCAACATTTGTGAATTTATCCTCAAGGTTGGTGAGGCACCCCATTCTAGTAAATAAAATACAAAAAAATTTCAAAATATAGCAAGTATATCTTTTTACATACTCACATCGACAATTTTTGATAAAATATTCAACACACTCGTACCAGTCTTTTAATTTTGAGTAACACTATTTCCAAATAATAATTCTGCAACTTAATAAAGCAGAAATTACTACTTGAAATAGTGGTATGAAAATTCAAGGACATTGTGGAGCACACTCTTATTCCAAAATGAGAATTCTTGTTTCCTGACGAGAGAGCATAATTTAAAAAAAAAGAGAATTCTCATTTCCTGATGTAAATGCAAATGTGTGAAAATCACTTTATAGATTTCTTGGAAGTTAGTTTTTGTATTTTAGCTATAGCCTGTAAATGAAAATAAGAATAGCTACAGAATATATATATCAGGGGTGACTGTGGGTTCATGAAAAAATACCTGAAATTTTAGTGAGAAAACGTTTTTGTATGGAGAGAAGGAGGGGATAATATAAAATTTATTACATGGAGGTCAAATTAATTTTAATTATGTTTAGAAATCATATGAAATTTATATTTTAGTCTTATTGTATGAATTTAACTATCAGAAAAAACAGAATTTCGGTACTGTAAATGAAAAGAAAAAAAAAAACTAATTCGGGTATTTAACACCACAATCACCCCCCGATATATATATGTAAAAAATCATTTAAAAAAAAAAAAAACTTAGATAATCAAAATTTTCCCAACTGGAAGAAGATTAAACATTAAAAAATCTCGACCTATATTATTTGAGTTTTTAGCTGATGTTCCTACTATATACTATAGTCATAGCTGCCAACTAAGGAATTTTTGACGCCAGTAATTTTGAAGAGTAAACTTTACCTTATTTAATTGTAGAAATCTGTGATTACATAAAATGAAGATTACTCTTCAAAATTACTGGTGCTAAAAACTAGGTAGGAGTTGGCAGTTATCACTACATTACAAAAAAACACTATGCATGAAAATTAAATTTTAATTTTATTTATTTTTAAACTAAAGCTATACATCTAATAATCAAGTTTTATAATTTTGAAATACATAAAAACAAACAAATTAAACTAAGACATTTATTATCAAATAAATAAAATACATAAAAATCATCTATAATTTCACAATCTGAAATGTTATTATACAAATTAAGACGTCTCAAATATATGCATTATTTTTCTTTCACATCTGGATTCATCTTCAAACATTGGTTGAGATTTATTCCATAAAAAGTATCTGTAAAATAAATATATTTCAGTGGATTAAAATAAAATAAAAGATTTTTGTCTTTTTTTACAAATGGATAAAGCAACACATTTTAGCAGAGAAATAGTCATAGTATAGATATCACAATTTACAAATTTCATTTCTGAATGGTTTAAAATCAAAATTCATGAATATAATGAAGATGCCAAAAATATCCAATATTTTTAAAATAGCCAACTTGCTGCTGATTATAAATATTATTTGACTTAATATAAACTAGAAACTGAAACATATTATTAACATGAAAACTTATTCTAAATGCTTTTTTGTTTTTATTATTAAAAAAAAACAGTTATAGCAAAATTGAAAATCAACTAATTGAAAACAGAAACAATTTTTTAACAAGTTGAATTTTTACACCCATCAAAACACAGAATATAGGATTCCGTCTAAAGTTTAAAAAAAAAGTTTCATTTTTCAAACAATAAAATTTTAATGTAAGTTTGTGTGTTCTTTCATTCCCTAACTTACTGCACACTTTAAACTGAACTAAACCAAAACCAGAAAAGATTCTTTCTAGTGAAGGTGTTGAAGTAAAAACATTTAAAATTTCAGCTTCAAACATAAATCTTAGAATTTTTTGGGGGGGTTGGGGATAAAAATAAATTGTCAGAAACAGAAACAAAGGCTCTTTGCCTACAAAATGGCAAAATTTATTACAGTTGAAAACTTTATTTACACTTATTTCACATGAAAATATATTTTTTTTAAAGTCATTCTTAATGAAATTTGAAAATTAATATTAGCCATATAAAAACATTGAAAATATCAAACATGATATTTTGAAAATAAATATCAGATAAAATATATATTTAAATGCTTAAGTGATAAAAGTAGAACACAAAAAGGCTTATAAAAACCTTTTAATGTAATAATCGACATGCTTCGAACACACAAACGGGTACCATTATCAAGATCTACAGGATAAACTATGTTCGCAAATAAACTTGAAAAAACATAAATAACAAGATTGTAATAAAAGCAGGATGCTTAAAAATAGTCAACTGTAAATGTGAAAATTAATATTTCCTTATTGCTTTTTTAAAATTGAGCAAAACCTTGTGTCAGATCTTAGGTACTTCAAAAGATGCTGATTCATTACATATGTTCTTGTTACACATATAGATTTCTATTGATTCATGGATAATAGATGGGAAATAAAGTCTTGATGGATAAATTATTTTACTATTCTTAAAATCAATTTTTAAAGTCTTGATCTGATGTAATTTTGCCAAAGCTGTAGTTTTTCTGTCATATATGATATCTGCCATATGCTATAGTTCTCAATTATCATTCCTATATAATATTGCATTGTTCCATCTGCTCTGGTGAACGGGATTTCATAAACACTTGATAGTTGATATGACTCTATCAGGTCTATTTTCTTACAAACTATACTTTTTAATTTTATGGATGTTTTGTAAGTTTTGTGATAAGGCATGTAATATTGAATTTGCAAAGTGTATATTTCAATCTTTCAAAGAGGCCAGGGAAATATTGTAAAGTGGATAACTTTGAATTTTGTTTATTGAAGTTTTTTTCTCCATGCGTGTAATAGTATAAACTTACCAAATTCATATTTATTGATTTTATTATATGATTCATTTAGTGATTTTATTATATGATTATGTAAATACCAGATAATTTTAATGATAAAATGTATTGATATATATCGCCAAAACCAGAAAAGATTCTTCCTTGTGAAGTTGTTGAAGTAGAAATATTTAAAAATTCAGCTTCAAACATAAATTTAAGGTATGTGTGTGTGGGGGGGGGGGGGGAGAGAATAAAAGGTCATTGTCAGAAGAAAAGATTTTTTTTGTCTACAGATTGACAGTCTATTGCAGTTAAAGACTTCATTTACACTTATTTCACATGAAAATATAAAAAAAATAGCATGCATAGTGATATTTTGAAAATAAATATCAGATATTTATTATGACAGAAATCTATTGACATACAACACAAACCCTCTTTAAAACGTTTTTTCAGACTCGGTACACATATCCCTGGAGGTTCATGAAAGACTTATAGGGAACAGGCCATGTACAAAGGAGTGGTTTAGGGTGTCTCCCCTCTATCTCCCTAATTTTTGTTTTTCCCTACAGTAAAACTTCCAACATCTAGAATATTTTTGAATGGTAACAGCATAAGATGCTGGACAGAAGTGGTACATATTAGAACAATAAAGTAAAGCAGGTTGGTACAATATCACAGACTGGCACAGAATGTGTGGCATTTGCTGGCTAGGAGGTTGGTAGGTGAAAGTAAGGTATGTAGTCAAAAACCCGATAGATTCCAATAGGGATCAAATCAATTGCAGAGAAACTTTGAAGTTAATTAAAAGAAGTCAGCCCTTGTAAGTCCTTGAGGTGCTTTGTCAGATGACAGCTGCCCCCTTCATCGTGTTCCTTCAGGACCTTGTGTCCTGTTTTGGTACACCAGGGGATACTTGTACCAAACTTTTTAATCTCAAATGTATTTTATTTAAGAGAATTGACATATTAAGTTGGACATGTTTTTCTCATTATATTTATACACTAACTAGTTTTCTTTTCATGCATAACTAGCAAGTCTAGATCAGGGTTGCAAAAAAGCCTGCTAAAAGTTTTTAAAAGCCACACCGGTGATTTAATTGGTCAAAATTAGCTTGTAATTTTAAACTACAAATTTTTACCCTTCAAGCCGCCGCAAACTAATATATTCATTCACTATGCTGTAGGTTTCACAGCAATATTAGCATTATTTAAAACATTAATTAATGATTTACATATGATGTAATCTTCCCAACTGGGCAAAAAATTCCGGGCCAGGATTCGAACCTGGATCCCTTGACTGAAGCTACCAATGCTCTACCAACTGAGCAATCCCGGACGAATATGGCTGAACTAATTCACCCAGTTAACCTTAATGGTCATAGCATCTGGTCTGATATCTGAATTAGCATAACAGAATAAAATCACAAGTAATGGGACCTCCAGTCCATTTAATCTAGTGTAATCACATTTCCAGCGTTTACTGGAGGTCCCATTACCTGTTATTTATTCTGTTGTGCTGATTCAGATGTCAGACCAGATGCAATGGTCATCAAGGTGAACTGGGTGAAAAAGTTCATCCATATTTGTCCGGGATTGCTCAGTTGGTAGAGCATTGGCAGCTTCAGCCAAGAGATTTCAGGTTCGAATCCTGGCATGGACTTTTTCGCCCAGTTTGAAGGTTACATCTCATGATTTTTTTATCAATTAAGAATAATTGTGTCAAAATTAATCTAATGATTTATAGTTTCAAGGATGATATTCATATACAAAATTAAGTTTTTTATATAATGTTGGAAATATGTTTTTTTAGCATTAAAAAAAAATTATATAGAAAACAGCATTAAACTTTTGCCCTTTTGCTCGGTGGTCAAAGGGTTTTAAATGTGATTTAACTAACTTCAAAGGTTTAAGTTGTTTATTAAGTTTGAATTCAATATTATTTCAAATAATGATATTCATATACAAAATTAAGTTTTTTATATAATGTTGGAAATATGTTTTTTTAGCATTAAAAAAAAATTATATAGAAAATAGCATTAAACTTTTGCCCTTTTGCTCGGTGGTCAAAGGGTTTTAAATGTGATTTAACTAACTTCAAAGGTTTAAGTTGTTTATTAAGTTTGAATTTAATATTATTTCAAATAATGAAAACATTAAATTTTAATAACACATAACCGAGTTATTTATAGGCAGGGTTGTAAAAGTCAGCTAAATTAAAAAAAAAAGAGTAAAAATTGCTTTGCACCAGACCTTTTAAATTATTTTAGGGTTATTGATGTAGTATTTTGTTTTAGTAACTGTTATTAAGTATTTATTTAGTAACTATTTAACAATATGATTTATTACTTAATTTTAAGGACTTTATTGAAAAGTAATACACTTTTTTCCCCTCTCAGATATTCAAAATCCTACCTAAAATCATTTAGTAAAAAAAAGTCAATTTCTCGCTTTTGAAAACAATATTAAGAAAAACATAGCATGAATAACTCTTTTGAATAAGTTTTATTTTGAGCACATCTTTTAACTTTGAGCACTTATTGAGAATAAGTTACAAAACCACTTAGGAGCAGGGAAAAATATATATATATATCTATTAAACATAAAAAATATATATAATTTTTATAAATCATCAATACCCACTGTGTGCTAATTACAGATGATCTCATATATTGTCAAATAATTCCATTTATAAAATATATAAATTATTTTGTTTCAATCAATATAAAAATAAATAGCAGTATATAAAAATTGTTTTTTCTTTTTAAAGTACAACTGTTTTTTTTTTTTTTTTTTTTTTTTTTAAGAGTAGTTCATTGTTTGATTGCATAGTATTCTCTTTAAATTGTATGTAGAGCTATGCGATATAGGCTTTCAAAACACCATACTGGTGCCTTATTTAATGCATTATACACTGTAAAAAAAAATTCGGAAAAGTTTCCGGTAGGAATAGGATTTCCAGTTGCCCGTATAGTACAGGAAACTTTTCCGAACCAACACGAAAAAAAAAAACGAAAAAAAAAGAAAGTTTTTTCTTTCCGTCAGGAAACTTTTCCTGTTTGATTCAGAAACTAATCTTTAGACACAGAATAAATTCCTGGGTCTTACGGAAATCTTTCCATTCACATAAAGAAACGTTTTGGTAGAACGGTAGAATAGACAGAAAGTATTCCGTTTTAAAAAGGAAAACTTTCCATTCACACTAAGAAATGTCTTGGTAGAACGGTAGAATAGACAGAAAGTATTCCGTTTTAAAAAGGAAAACTTTCCATTCACACTAAGAAATGTCTTGGTAGAACGGTAGAATAGACAGAAAGTATTCCGTTTTAAAAAGGAAACTTTTCCGAATCAGTCAGTAAACTAATCATGAAAAAATTAAAAATTCCTGTGTAGAATAGAAACTTTTTCTTTGCTTTACGGAATTTTTTTTCATTATGATCGGAAAATTTTCTGCATTGTAAAGAAACTTTTGTTTTAAAGAGTAGGAACATTAACAGATGAAAATATTGCTTTTGGACACTGTTTTGATATCCTTTTATCTCAATTAAATATTATTAAGAACTTTTTTGAATACATACACACATTTTAAGTATTTGTTATCATAAAATGCATTACATGTAATGCATTTTATGATAACAAAATACTTAAAATGTATGTATGTATTCAAAAAAGTTCTTAATAATAATTAATTGAGATAAAAGGAAATCAAAACAGTGTCCAAAAGCAATATTTTCATCTCTTATTGGTCCTACTCTTTATAACAAAAGTTTCTTTACAATACAGAATCAGCTTGAAATTTTATTTATTTGTTACAAGTATACTGATACGTTTAGCTCATGGGTATTTACATTTTTTTTTAAATAAGTATTTTATACAAGGAATGCTAGGGAAGTATCTTTATAAACAAGAAGTAATTCTCGTAAAAGAAAAGTGTATAAATAAATAAAAAGTACACAATGAAATGGATTTTATGTTCATAAAATACATAATATACTTTTATTTTCTTTAGAATATGTGTATATGTTTCCTAGGGAAAAAAAAAATTAATATATTTTAAGCGATATAAAAGAAAATCCAAATAGTGCCCAAAACAAACCTTTTCATCTGTTGTCTGTATAGCAAAGTGGACTGTACAGAGATGCCAGCTTATTAGTGCCAGAATATACATAGGTGTAGCCAGTGGTGAAGTGTGTGTGGGAGATGATTTCCCCAGGCACTAAATATTTAGGGGATGCCAAAAAACTGTTAAATAAGATATTAAAAACGGAACAAAATATTTTCAATTTGGACTGGATATTTAAAACCCACACTTATGTCATTGGGTGTAGCACAAGTATATGACATGTTGCATGCGTATGAAGTGTATGCAACTAACATTGAAGTTTTATTGATGCTGGAAAGACTTTCTATTGCTGTATATCCAAAACAAAGAACATACAAAACATTTTTTAATCACAATAGTGACCGCCCCTCCTTAAAAAACGAGAACTTCTTTTAATTTACGCCTTAAAAAAAACAATCTTATGGGGTCGTCTTCGTTCTTAAGTTGCACAAAACTCCGAACTTTTCAATATGTACATCTAACTTTGACATTATATTTGCCTCTTTCGGTAACTTTTTCTCAAGGATACCAAAAGGGAAGTCACTTGGTCAAAATGTTTAAGAATTATGAAGTTTAAAGTTTGGAACTCCTAATGTTAAACAGCTTGTGGAGTTTTTTTTATACAATTCAATACTTGACGTAATAATTTTATATTCATATATTTTATTTGAAGCTTTTCGAAATCTATTTCGATTAAAAAATTATAGATTATGGTTTATTTTATGGTTTAATTTATTAAAAAAATGTATTTTTAAATTAATTAAAAAAATTAATTTTAATAGAAATAGATTTCTAAAAACTTCAAATATGCAAATCAAAAATCACAGCTGATTCCGCTAAGTAGTTTTTAAGTTATGCTTAAAACACTACCCACATTACAGTCTGATTTGCAACGATTACAGATTAGGAGTTACAAACTTTAAATTTTCATAATTTCAAAACTACTTGACTGAGTGAATTCCAGTTTGTTATCATAGGGCAACATTTACTGAAAAAAAAAAAACATGATGCCCCAATTAGATGTATCTATTGAATTTGCTACAATTTCGGCATGAATATGACCCTCTAAGCTTATTTTTTCTTTAATTAAATTTAAAAAGACAGTTTCCAGAAGAATAACTTTGTTTTTTACTGTGACAGTTTGGAGATTAAAGGTTTTTTGTCCCCAAATACATATGATATTTCAAATTTGTCACTTTTTATACCCAATTTGTGTCACAGAGACACTTTCCAATTAGGAACATTGCTGCACCTAACTATTATAACCCAATTTGGTTGCTTTTCTGCTATTACACACACACACACAAAAAAAAAAAAAAAAAAATCCAGAAACTATTTTATAAATTTTGAAAATTTATATAGAGCAGCATTGAAACTTTAATTTTTTATCTTTTATGTGGAAGGTAATTTTTTTCTCCTGTCTAAAACGCCATAAAATAATAATAATAATAAAGTAAATCTAAAAACTTTTGAAGTCATGTAAATTATAAGAATATACAGAATTCAGCTAACCCTAATAAATACGTTGATGATAAACAATTTTCAGAAGCCATACAATTTGAAAATGTACAAGACTTTGAACTTGAAGCTCAACTGAAAATTACATAACAAAAAGGCTCAGTAAATGAAAATCATTTTTTGTTAAAATTTAAATCAGCTATTTTTTTTTAAATTCAAAATACAATTTTAAAATTACGCGTTTTAAAGTAAAATAACCTTTACTAAATCATTAAAATTAATAATTAGAAAAGTTCATTTAAATTTATTTGAATTTAAAAATATATAGAGAAACTCATTCACTTGTTTAATTTGAAATATTTTAATCATATAAACAGTTAAAAATATAGTTAAAAAATGGAGCAACAGAAAATGATATAATTTGAAAATGTGAATTCTCTTTTACTTTTGAAAACATGAAATAAATTAAACAAATTGTCTTGTGTTATATATCACTTATTTACACTAACTGCAATTTAACAATATACTTTTTATTGACCTATTCTGTATAAAATATATACCACCTTAAATTACCCCTTTGATAAAATAAAAAGCATATAAACTCTTCATTACTAAAAGCTAAATCTTTTTGTTTTGACCAAATTTCTCGATTAAAAGTCTTAAAATATAAAAGATAATGTAAGAATTTTATTCAGAAAAAAAAAATGAAATTTTAAACATCCTACTCTAGATCTGGATTATATACAGTATTCCTTTAAACATACCTATTCCAGATTATATACACTACTCTGGAATACAGAATACATACACTATTCATTTAATGAAGTTGGAGCATATATTAAAAATACTTATGATTATCTGGGTATAAATTTCAATGGATCTGAAAAAATTATTCTTTGTTATTAAAATGTTTGAAAAGAAATACCAATTTTCCAGCTTTATGAGTTCTTTATAAGCGATTACAGAGTTTGCAATGAATTAAAGTTTGATTTTTTTTTAATTTAAAATAAAAGAAACTTTTATATCAGGTGTTTGATTTTTTTTTAAAGATTTTAAAACTTTAGTTGTTTATTAGTTTACATTTATAAGTAATTAAAATTAAAATTATATTAAAAAATATATAAAAACATTTCAGAGTATTACTAACCATTTAATCTTTATTTTCCGAATCTTTCCATAAATAAAGTACATTGGAATATCAAACCATTTGTTATTTACATGTGCACAATGAAGTCATGAGATATCAACATAAATAACAATAAATATACTTTTGATTGGCCTATATTTATTTATTCTAACGTTTTACAAATCCTCACAGAAACTCTCCATGTTTTTGTATTAAAAAATTCACATAAGATTTGTACATATTTTTTTAACAAATAAATTTATGCTTTAATCTTTTAACATTTCTCAGCTGAGATTCTCTATTTTTAAAATATAATTTTTATTTTTAAGTGTGATATTTGATTTAAATAAAATTCAAAAAGCAAGGATTTTGAGTTCTGTCTCTCCCAGTCCTTAAATTTACAATGTATTGTTGTCAAAAATAATATTTATAATGAAATAACCTAAATTTGAAAAAAAAGTGTATTTAAATAAATCAGTTGATTTAAATCAGGATTGAAATCAAGTTGATTTAAATCAATGAACTCTGATTAAAAATTGTTAGACTATACAAGTGTTATTTAGCAATTATTTAATTTAAATTGAGATTATAGTGCTGAAATATAATTTCAATTATATTGATCTAAATATTTTAAGATTTCTGAACTTTCTGTATTATAACTGATTAGATAACGTTGAAGAAATTGGCAATGAAACTATGCTTAGATTTCAAAAGATACCAAAATTTACCAATTGCTGTAAAAAAAGTAATTAAAAAAAATTCTTTCCAAAATCATGTACTTACAATATTTTAACAAAAGATTATATTGAAGTAAAAGTTATAACACCAATCTGGCGAATCAGCTAAATAAACTTATCAAAAGCCTATTTGATAACTTAAAACCTGCATTATATTTTGAAGAAATAAAATAAGGACTTGTGAATAATACTTATAAACTCTTTAGAAATTAAAAAAGCAAAAATATGGAATATATAAGCACTTACTTACAGTGGAAGTCCAGTTGTCAGTTAATATATATATATTTTTTAAATATAAATTAAAATAAAAATACTTTTTAAAAAAATTCTTAAAAATTAAAGAAATTTTAAAAGATGTACAATACCAGTATTGGACATCTGTTTCCTGCTGGTGAAAGCTATATTTTGATAATTGTATAAAGGAATTTATCACCTCTTTAAAATTTCCATAGGTTACCATGGGATTTCACAATTAGCATTAAAGGGAAAAAAATGATGACACAGAAATATAGTAGAAAAACGTGATAATTTTACAAAATGTAACAAATAGAGATTTAGCAGACTATCAAATATTCGGCTGAGTACTAACTTTTTAAAAAGTAGATTGATTACAATTTTTTTTTATCATGATTAATAACAAAGAAATAAATGTTTGTGAGTCTTTTATTCCTCAATGGCAGATCACTTAATAGCAGAATATTAAAAATTGCAAATAATTCAGAAAAAATATCTATAAAATAAGAGTGCATTCAATAAAAAATCGGTCTTAGCAAATATGTATGTGCTATTTTTTTTTTTACTTAAACTTATTAAAATAAATCAAGCGCATTTAATTTACACAAACATTAAATTGCACGTATTGACAAAATACAATTTTTTAAGAAATATATAAATTACTCGATTTTTTCTGGCTAACAACAAAAGACAGAAAAAATAAAACAAACATTTATACTGAAAATTAAAATTTATTTTCAACAAAACTATAAATCAAAATGTTTTAATAAAACAAATTACAGTACTGTATTTATGCTATGATTGCTATTGGCTTTTATTCCTTTAGAATTGATGCAGTTAGTAAAAAAGCCTGCCTACATTCCGGCCTGATAACAGTCTTAATTAAACACCCAGTAGGATGCTACAGCAACGAAATTGACTCAGTTGAACATCTCTCCGAAAAAAGTGTCACACCATCAACATACGAAAACACCTTGACGTCCTTTCTATCATCCTCATTCTGTATTAGGCAAGGATGATCTGTTCTAGCTGTAAGGCGACATTGATCACTGCAGTATTATCCTGTAATAATAACAGTAATAATATTAATTTTTTTATTGTACTAATTGCTAGTGACCATGTATATTTAAAAAGATAAAAAACAGCACAAGAGCAAAGAATGATTAAGGGGACACTTCGTCTTCAGCGATAAGTATTTTTAAGAACAAAATATTTGAAAAATTTCCTTTGAATAAAGAATTCAAAATTCATAAAATTTTTAAAAAATTTAAAAATTAAGGAAATTTTTAAAAATGTACTCTACCAGCATTGGACATCTGTTTCCTGCTGGTGAAAGCTATATTTTGATAATTGTATAACGGAATTTATCATTTCTTTAAAATTTACATAGGTTACTATGGGATTTCACAATCAGCATTAAAAGAAAAAAAAATGGTGCCACAGGAATATAGTAGAAAAACATAACAATAATTTTACGATATGTAACAAATAGTGATTTAGCAGATTATCAAATATTCGGCTGGATACTAACTTTTTAAAAAGTATATTAATTAAAAAAATTTATATACATTAAATTGGAAATAAAATAATAAAAAGAAAAGTGCTCAGTCAAACTGATGGCATTGAGCTCACAGGCTATTCACACTATTTGCATATTATACTCTTATTTCAAAGAAAAAGGGGGGGGGGTCATTAGCTCCCCTATTTACGTCTTTTATACTTAACCAATAAACGTCCAAATCTAATCAGGGAAGCGCCTTATCAAAATAAACCGGTATACAACATTTGAAGCAAATTGGATAATTCGGCATGAAAAAACTATTTATCTAAATTAAAATGGACAATTAGTCCCCGTTCCCCATTTATACTTAACCAACAGCCCCCCCCCCCCCCCAAAAAAAAAAAAAAAACGAATCAGGGAAGCATCTTATCAGAATAAACCTATATAAAAAATTTGAAGCAAATCGGTTAATTCTGCATGAAAAACACATTTATCTAAATTAAGGGGAGGGAATTCGTCCCCATTCCCTCCTTTATACTTAACAAATGAACCCCCAAAACTAATGCGGGAAACGTCTTATCACAATGAATCAATATACAAAATTTGAAGCAAACTAGATAATTTTGCATAAAAAACCCATTTATCTAACTTAAGGTGGATTAGCCCCTCGTTCCACCCTTTATTCTTAACCAATAAACCCCCAAAATTAATCAGGGAAGTGCCTTATCACAATGAAAATATATACCAAATTTGAAGAAAATCGGATAATTCGGCACGAAAAACCCATTTATCTAAATTAGGGGGTGCATTAACCCCTTTTCCCCCCTTTTATACTTAACTAAAGAACCCCCAAAGCTAATCAGGGAAGCGCCTAATCAGAATGAACTTATATACCAAATTTGAAGCAAATCGGATAATTCTGCATGAAAAACCCATTTATCTAAATTAAGGAGGGGGGGATTAGCCTCCAGTTCCCCCCCTTTATACTTAACCGATGAACCCTCAAAACTAATCAGGAAAGAGCCTTATCACAATGAACCTCATACAATATCTGAAGAAAATTCCAATAATTCTGCATGAAAAAACCATTTATCTAAGTTAGGGGGGATTAGCCCCATTCCCCCTTCATACTTAACCAATGAACCCCCAAAACTAATCAGG
This sequence comes from Maratus michaelseni, assembly GCA_963931845.1. Taxonomy (NCBI): domain Eukaryota; kingdom Metazoa; phylum Arthropoda; class Arachnida; order Araneae; family Salticidae; genus Maratus; species Maratus michaelseni. Next base: position 97,150,196 of record OZ007591.1, read on the forward strand.
GAAGCGCCTTATCAGAATGAACCTATATTCAAAATTTGAAGCAAATTGGATAATTCTGCATGAAAAACACATTTATCTAAATTAAAGGGGGGATCAGCCTCCGTTCCACCCCTTTTATACTTAGCAATTGGACCCCCAAAACTAATCAGGGAAGCGCCTTATCACAATGAACCTATATGTAAAATTTGAAGCAAATTGTATAATTCAGCATGAAAAATCAATTTATCCAAATTACGGGGGATTGGACCACGTTCCCCCCTTTATATTTAACCAATGAACCCCCAAAACTGATCCGGAGAAGCGCGTTATCACAATGAACCTATATATAAAAATTGAAACAAATCTGATAATTCTGAATAAAAAAGTCATTTATCTAAAGTAAGGGGGGGATTAATCATCGTCCCCCTCTTTATACTTAACCAATGAACAACCAAAACTAATGAAGGAAGCGCCTTATCACAATGAAGCTAACACATGGGCTGATAAGTTGCCGGTCTAATAAAGAAAACACAACTTTTTAACAAAACTTTATGACTTTATAACTTTAATAAATAACATAACTTTAATAATAAATAACAATAATTTAATAAATAAATAAATAATAATAATAATTTAATAAATAAATAAATAATAATAATTTAATAAATAAATAAATAATAATAATAATTTAATAAATAAATAATAATAATAGTTTAATAATAAATAACAATTTTATAACGAAAAAGCTCCAAACAGTGTTCTAAATCATTGACTCATTGTTGTTTTTGGTCAAAAGTCAACACGCGCGGCAGCCACTTTGACAACAGCTTTTTCATAGACAAATGCTCATTCAAAATAAAACCTACACGTTTCTTGGATATCTTCAGAGTCTGAGCTATCGCCTGCAACTTCACTTTATGGTTCCCCAAAACGATTTTTTGGACTATTTTTATGTTTTCCGGAGTAACCACCTCTTTTGCGTGGTGCATCACTGGTGTCCGTACGACCACGTTTAAATTCAGCAAACCAGTCAATAATGTTTGATTTACCTGGTGCAGCGTCCGGATAATGCTGATCAAGCCAAGCTTTTGTTTAAACAGTGTTTTTTCCCATCAAAATACAATTCTTGAAATTCTTGTTTATGCATTTTTTTTTTTTTGTTTATCAACAAAGTTGTTCAAATAAAACCACTCTAACGTTTTATCCACATGGCGAATCATCATGACATCTTTTCTGCTACCTTTTAAAGGTTAGTATTTACTAAAAAAAGCATCGGTTCGGCAATTGCAACGCCATCTGTGTGCCAGACCGGGAACTTATCAGCCCATGTGTTATATACAAAATTTAAAGGAAATTGGGTAATTTTGCATGAAAAACCCATTTATTTAATTTAAGGGGATTAGCCCTTGTCCCGCCTATGTATTTAACCATTGAACCCCAAAAACTGATCAGGGAAGCGTCTTATCAGAAACAATCTATATACAAAATTTGAAGCAAATCTGATAATTCTGCATGAAAAACCCATTTATGTAAATTAAGGGGGGGGGGGATTAATCACCGTTCCTCTCTTTATACTTTACCATTGAACTCCCAAAACTAATCAGGGAAACGACTTATCACAATGAACTTATGTACAAAATATGAAGCAAATTGGGTAATTTTGCATGTAAAACCCACTTATTTAATTTAGGGGGACTAGCCCCTGTTCCCCCTTTATATTTAACCATTGAACCCCCAAAACTGATCAGGGAAGCGCCTTATCAGAAACAACCTAATACAAAATTTTAAGCAAATCGGATAATTCTGCATGAAAAACCCATTACATAAATTAAGGGGGGATTAGTCCCATTTCGCTCCCTTTATACTTTACCATTGAACCCCCAAAACTAATCAAGGAAGCACCTTATCGGAATGAACCTATATACAAAATTTGAAACAAATCGGATAATTCTGCATGAAAAACCCATTATCTAAATTAAAGGGGGATTAGCCCCCCAGTTCCGCCCTGTATACTTAACCAATGAACCCCCAAAGATAATCAGAGAAGCGCCTTATCAGAATGAACCTATATACAATATTTGAAACAAATCGGATAATTCTGCATGAAAAACCCATTTACCTAAATTAAGGGGGTGGGGGGATTAATGACCGTTGCCCTCTTTATACTTAACCAATGAACCCCCAAAACTAATGAAGGAAACGCCTTATCACAATGAAGCTATATACAAAATTTGAAGCAAATTGTGTAATTCTGCATGAAAACCCCATTTATTTAATTTAGAGAGGGGATTCGCCCCTGTTCCCCCTTTATATTTAACCATTGAACCCCCCAAAGCTGATCAGAGAAGCGCCTTATTGGAATGAACCTATATACAAAATTTGAAACAAATCGGATATTTCTGCATGAAAAACACATTATCTAAAAATTAAGGGGGGGGGATTAGCCCCCAGTTCCCTCATGTAAACTTAACAAATGAACCCCCAAAACTGATCAGGGAAGCGCCTTATCAGAATGAACCTATGTATAAAATTTGAAACAAAACTGATAATTCTGCATGAAAAACCCATTTATATAAATTAACTGGGGATCAGCCCCCGTTCCCCCTCCCCCTTTTATACTTAGCAATTTAACCCCCAAAACTAATCAAGGAATCGGATTATCAGAATGAACATATACATAAAATTTGAAAATTTAAAATCGGATAATTCTGCATGAAAAACCTATTTATGTAAATTAAGCGGGGGGAGGGGGGGGGGGTCCGGCTTTGAAAACCTGTGAGCTAAAAAAAAATTCTATTACAATGATATTTCGGGTTCTGTGAACTCCAAAAATAGCAGAATTTTCAGAACATTTATGATTTATATGTTGACATTATGACTCATTTGAACATTTTTTATTTCTTGAAATTTGCACAGTATTAACACGTGCATTTAAATACATGACAAGATTTAGTTAAAGGAAAGCACAAATATAAATAAAAAAAAATAAAATCAATAAAAATAAAATCAAATTAGATATTTTTTTTTGTTAGAAACCCACATACAAGATAATTTTTATATAAATTAGGATGAAAAACAATACAGAAATGTACCAAAAGCTATTACAGGTTTTCTTTTTCTTTCTTTTTTTTAATTTTTAAATGAAGAATTGAAGCTTTATATTTTTAAAATAAATCCTCCCCCCCCCCCCCCCCCTCTACTGACAAAAATTCCCTGTTTGCTTTTTTTATTCTATTTATTTTAAATTATTAGAAAAGATTAAAAGTCATTTTTTATTTTCAAAATAATGTGAGAAAAATAAAATTTAATAAATTAAATTTGAATATACAGGGTGGGGCAGTTGAAAGCTTCTGTATGCTAGCTTTTACAGCATGAATATAGGTAAAATCAACCTCAAGGTATTAGGCATATTCTACTTTACGTTTTTCACAACTAAAATATTGTCTGATATTAAAAGACTACTGAAATTTATTATACCATATACCATTATAAATTTCGTTATAGCACCCTGACATACATTTCTCAATTTTTTAATCAACATTATAGAATTTAATGGACATTCCTTTTTAATTGAATTTTAATACACTACAAATAATAAAATGTTAAATTGATTCTATAATACTGTAGTACCTGAAAAAAAAGACAATATATGATTCTGATATGGCATCGAACACAGAAAAATCTCATGAATTTATTTTAAGATCATAGGTATTTATTGATATCTTCAGTGTTGAATTCAGGCATTTTTCTCCGAGAGGGATTTCTGTGGCTCCTGGGGGCATATTATAGAGTTCCGAGGGAGGGGGGGGGGAATTGCACTTTTTGACCATTAAATCATAAAATCCGAAATCTTCAGAGGGGGTGGCCATTTCAATGCTCCGGGAGAGAGGAATGTCCCCCCCCCCCCTCCCCCGGCTATCTCCTGAATTCAACACTGGATGCCTTACAGAATTAAACAAATAAACAAGTACCTGAATTTAGAATAAGTTAAAAACTATTTAAAAAGCAGTCTACAAAAATTGAGTTTTTATTAAGATAATATCTAAGTTAGAAATTTCTGGCACATCAAAATATTTTTTTGATTGGGGATATTTTTCTCATAAAAAATAAACTGAGCGAGAAATAAGATAATATGCATTTTATTTCAGGCTACGCAGCTCCTTAAACATTTTATTCGGTTTGATAATCATGCACTGTAAATATATGGACATATCAAATTCCAAATATTAAAAATCACATAAATTTTAGTACTTACCATTGCGAAGTTAGAACTACGTAGAACAATTGTCCAATATTTAACAACATGGCGTAGGTCTTCTTCATCGAAAATCTCGATTCTGTTCTGTTATCAATCACGTGACGCCACGCCTTTCATACGTCAGCAAAGAGCGAGACTGCGCAGTACGTCCGGTCAATGCTATTTTCCTAATTTCGGAAACTAATACGATATAAAAAGGTTATTTTTATGACTGTAGGAAAACTTTCTGTTGTGATTCGGAAAAAATATTTTATCGGTTGTTTTCCGTATCGTAAAGGAAATTTATCTTTTACGAAACGGAAAAGGGTTGGAAATTTTTTACAGTGTACTACTACATATTGATTTCGTAATATTTTTCTAGTGGTCATAAAAACTTAATTTACTTCATAATATTTAACAGACATTTACAAACTTTTTAGAAAAAACAATTATGAGTGCATAAAAAATAAATTAATTTAAACTTAATGTGAATTTTCTGGAAACCAACTATTTTTTTTATTATTAAAAGCCAGTGTTTTTTAACTGGTTAAAACCAAAAAAGAGGCAATTGGCTTTTTTTTTTTTTTTTTTACCTGGCTAAAATCTGGCATCCCTCCTAGAGATGATTTGATAAACTGAAATGTAATTATTGTAAGCATGCAATTAATTTAAATTAATGCATAGTTATGTTATAAATACCAAAAATCAGGAGATATATATATATATTTTTTTTAATCAAGACTTTTTCAATGAACAGCTTGATATTATATAATATTATTTATAACACTATAAAGAATTTTTTTTCTTTTTTAATAAACATACAATTAATACTTAAATACCAGCAGTGCATTTTGAGAGCTTTAAGAAATGCATCCATAATAGGAAGCATCCTAGAGTGAACACTAATGTGTTCACTTTTCACTCTAGAAAGAAAAAGGACAGGGATAAAAGGCATTACTGAAGCAGAAAACTGGGCACTAGTTGAGCAGAAAAAAGAATGAGAAAAGTATTATTGCACTTAACAATAAAAACTAAAAGAAAGAAAAATATATAATTTTTAGATGTGACAAATAAAGTAACACTAGCATTTCACACTGCAGTCTAATATATTTTAGCAATATCTAATATTTTTTAGATGCAGGTTTAAACTTCTACAGAAAAATTAAGGATTAAAAATATCTACAAACAACATTAATCAAGCCAGAATATCATATTCATTCCATCAAAGCTGCAGAAAAAGTTGATCGAAGATAGCAAAAATGAAAAATTATACTAATTCCAAATAAAATAAGCCAATACACAGACATCTCACTTTTTATACTAGTATTTATTTTTTTATAATCATTGTTGAAAATGATATAATGTGGTATTTTATTTTTGTAGCAACATTGTTTTGAAAACCTTTCATTTCATTTATGACAACAACGGTGATTTAATTTTTAATTAAGAACAATTTTTAGTCAGATGACATGTTTTAAAGAAATGTGAGTGTACTATGTCAGAAGTCGGTTAAAAAACCATTCAAATAATATCTTATGAACCTTAATGAGAACAGGCTTAAGGTAGAAAGACATAACAAAGTTATACTTACACATATTTTTTTTCCCTTTAGTTGGACACAGCTTCCTGCCAAATCATCCATCTGTATGAACTTGTTTTGTATATTTCAGGCCATGGCTATCCTAACAATTTCCAAGAATATTTGAAAAAAAAATGTACAAATTAATCTATGACAGTAAATATTATTAAAATATACAAATTTACATATTATGATTGTTACATTTCTACACTCTAGCATTTTTCCTCAAAATGCATTTAGATTTAGAAAGAAAAGAAAATAGCCTTCTCAATAATATCAAAAAATAGCATCTGATATTCAGTTTTCACAAATATTTCTACTATTTTAAGTATTATTAGATTACCCCCCCCCCCCCCACTCCAAAATATCTCAGTTATTGTCTGCTTTCACAAACCCACCACCACCGTCTTTTACCAAGAATAAAAGCAACTGAAAAATGGTTATTTTAATCGCTGAATTAGAAGGGAAAAAGCCTTCCAAAAATCAATTAGAACCTGTATTTATAAAGGATTGGTTGTATTAATTTTCTTTTCATATTTTCTGAATTTAACTCAACGTTCCGTGGCTTATTGGAAAAATTTATTGGTGTTGATGCCTTTGAGAATTTGTGATTAATGTCATCAATTTTCTATACCTGAAATTTTAAATAGTTTTAAGGGAATGGAAAATAGATTATTTAAATGAAAGAGCATGCTTTTACATTATTTATTTGCTGTTTGAAAACAGTCACCTAAGAAAATTAACCATTAATGATGATCTTCATAGGAACTAATGATGTACAAATAAATGAAAGTTCCTAAAAACCTGTCTAAGTAAATAAGCTGTTTCTTGCTTTTTCGCAAACATTATGTTTCTAAATAAAATGGAAAAAAACTTCATACGTGATAATAGACATCAAGACGAAGACAGACAATTTTTGTTCAGGAAACCAGGATCGCAACACACTTATTCATTCAAAAATAAAGCGCATCTCACTCCAGGACAAATTTTAATTTTCGTTTGTTATTTTAATAATATTGAAGATATTGTAAAAGCTATATTTTCAACATAGTTACTTTGATTTCTGTGAATCATGAGAAGTACTGGAAATTGCTGCCATTCATATTTAAACAACACTGAGCTAGATATTCCTTTCTTCAGAGTACAGCCTACAGAACAAAAATTCAGTTTCAGCTTACGGTGACACACTCTGGGTTTTTGATTGAATGTATTTATTTTTAATGGAATAAGTGGATTGCGATAATGTTTCTCGCTCAAACAATGATTGCCTTGACCACATTATCTACGCAGAAAGTTTGTGCCAAGATGTATGAACACCCTGTTTACAACCTCTCAATATGATCGCCCATTCCGGACACCTGCTCTCTGGTTCATTTAAAAACTTCCTTGCCAAATCAAAAGGGAAATTATTCTTGCTGATTTGCCATAATTTTAATATGTTACTTTAGTCCTTTCCTGACAAATAAACACTATATCACTGTAAAATGTTTCTTATAATTCATTTAATTTTATTTTAATTACTTGAGAGTATTTTTTTAAGAATACAAGAACATTTTATAAATTTACTTTAATTCACAGAAGAAACCACGAAGTTTAAAGCTTTATTAATTAAAAAAGCTTTAAGACAATACTCTTTTTAAATTATAACTCAAAGCACAGATTATTTTTGTGTAAATGTAAATGTTTCTAGTAAAAACGTCTATTTCATAAAATGGTAGTATTTATGTTAAATATTATGTAAAATTGTTTTATAATTTAACTTTTATATTCTGAAATGTAAAAATATTCGGCCAGTCGAATATTCGGTATTCGGCTTCACTGTTTACTATTTGGCTAGTCGATTATTCGGTATTCAGCAAAAATCACTATTCGGTGCATCCCTAATATAGATATGTATATTATATTCATTATATAAGTATACAATTAGTATATATATCCTTCATTCAGATGGGTATAACATAACATATAATCAAAAATATTGTAACTATCTTTTATAGCTAAAAGCTGGCAATCTGATGTTATGTGTTTAATACATGCTTTTATATTATATTTACCATTTTAAATGTTATGCATTTAATAAATGTACTATATTAAATTACTGTTTTGAGCTGGATTGGCCATCGACAATGATAAACATGATTGGTGAGCTATATTCCTGACATGAGTATTGTCGGCGGCGCAGTTTATTTAATGTGTAAAATAGTTTCTTTAATTGTATAAAAACATTTCTTCAAAAATAGAGTTAAGTAAGCATGCATTCGCTTACCTGATTATAAGGTGAAACCTTCGTAAAGAAATGTATATCCGAATCGAGCGCTACGTCTCCGTTAATTCACACACAGTTGTATTCCTTTGTGTAGTCGCACATTATCGTAATCCATCGATCTGAAACTTTATTACTTTGCTGAAATTAAAATGTTTATTAACATGTGTTTTAATTAAATTAAGCATCCTTCACTTTTATATTTATATTATATTTAAACATTTAACGGTATCTTGATTACAAGTTAACAGAGCATTTACATCGCTCTGACATTTTCACACGCTACATTTTAAAAGAAATTCACACAACAACTGACTAAAATCTAAAGAGTTTTTTCATGTCCTTGGTAGCCTTGGATGACGTCACTGGGAAAAAGCACATGATAGCACGTGATAATCATTCTTTCACGTGGGCGTTTATTCCATGTACTTAGCTGAGTTGAAAACAGTTTATGAGTTGGTATATCCGACGAGATAATTAAAGTTGTTTACTGCAAATTTAAAGTACTTTATTATTATCTGACGATTGAAGAGTAGTTGATTCCGAATAGAAGATTACCCTTTAATTGGAATTTCCGTCACTCCCCCTTAATCTTCTATGTAGGATAAGGAAGTAAGTTCAGATTGTTTCGGTGTTTAATGAATTCAGGTTTGGGGTTGGGCTTGGTGAGTGAATCTGCGGTCATAAATTCTGTGGGACAATACTTTAAATCTATTATTCCATCTTCCTTGAGTTGTCTTATCGCGTGGAATCTGATATCTATATGTTTACTTTTTCGAGTATGTTTTTCACTTTCAACCATTTTTATACATGGCTGATTGTCCTCGTATATTGTTATGGGTTTCTGTTGTGGTAATTTTAAATCTTCCAGGAGTTTTATCATCCATAGTATTTCCTGTGCTGCGTTACTTACAGAAATGTATTCAGCTTCTGCTGATGACAGAGCAACGCATGTTTGTCTTTTCGTTGTCCAATGTATGGGACATTTTCCTAACATAAATATATTTCCGCTGGTGGATCGTCTAGTTTCTGGATCACCTCCCCAATCTGCATCTGCGTAAACTTCGAGAATAGGCTTATTTTTCGAACTTAGCGTCAGGTTGAGGTGTTTTGTGTTGTTTAAGTATGTTACGATTCTTTTGACTGCTTTCCAGTCTTTTTCTCGAGGGGTTTCATTTCTACGGCTGAGTATGTTGACCGCTGCTGAAATATCTGGCCTGGTTAATGTTGAGATGTAGAGTAATGTTCCCGTTGCTTGTCTGAATTTAATATTGTTAGGTAATAGATTTTCATCATCGTTGAGTCGATTGTAACCTGCTTCCATAGGTGTGCTGTAAGGTTTTGCGTTTTGAAGATTGAGTTTATCTACCAATTCTTCAATTTTTGAATTTTGGTTTAAGTAGAAATTTTTATCGTCTCTTTTTATATTTATTCCGAGATAGTTATTGACTTCTCCCAAATCTTTCAATTCATATTCCCTTTTGAGATTGTTTATTAATTCAATTATATCTTCGTTTTTTCCGGCAATTAACAAATCGTCCACATATACTATAATGTATGTCCAGTTTTCACCATTTTCGCGTATAAAAAGACATGAGTCAGATGTACTTTGTACAAAATTTAATGCTTTAAGACTCTCGGAGATTTTCGTGTGCCATGCTCTGGCGGCTTGTTTGAGCCCGTATATTGCTTTTTGTAATTTACATACTTTGTTTTGTTGATTTGGAGCTATATAGCCTTCCGGCTGTTTCATGTATACCTCTTCTTGTAGGTTTCCGTGTAAAAACGCTGTATTCACGTCGATATGATTAACTTTAAGGTTATGATTTAATGCTGCTATGAGAAATGCACGGATTGTGGTATGAGAGACAACTGGAGCAAAGGTCTCGTCATAATCTACTCCGAATTTCTGACTGTATCCCTGTGCCACGAGTCGTGCTTTATAGGTTTGCACTTGGTTTAGGTTGTCGCGTTTTAATTTAAAAGTCCATTTTGAACCTATCACTTTCTTGCCTGGTGGCGGATCGACTAATGTCCAAGTTTTATTTTTAGCTAGGCACTTGATTTCATTTTCGGTGGCTTTGAGCCAATTTTCCCTATCGTGTGGATTTTTCATTTCCATGATATCGTTCCAATTCTTTGGTTCATTTGATTGTGTGTTTTTAACTAAACAGACAAATCTATCTGGTGGTACTCCTCTGTTAGATCTATTTGACCTTCTTGGTTCTATTTGTGTTTGTTTGGACTCGCATGGTTGTTTTTCATTATCATTAATGTCAATTTCAATGTAATTTTTATTCTTCTCTTCTTGATTTCTATCATCAGTGGAGATTTCTTCGAGATTTGAATCTTCCTCAATGTTGTTTGAGTGTTTTATTTCATGTTCTATGAATTTTACAGTCCTGGCAATTATTATTTGTTTGTCTTTTGTGTGTATGCGATATCCTTTGGAACGTGTGTCGTAACCTAGAAAAATACCTTCTTGCGCTCTATTATCTAGTTTTCCTCGATGTATTTTATTAATGTAAACAAATGCTTTACATCCAAAGGTTCTTAAATGTTTGAGATCGGGTTTGATACCTTTCCATAGTTCGTATGGAGTTTTGTCGTTCGCTCTTGTTGGCAATCTGTTTTGTAAATATGTCGCTGTGTGTATTGCCTCTCCCCAAAATTGTTTATTTAAATTTGCTTCTAAAAGCATGCTACGTGTCATATCGAGTAGGCTTTTATTCTTCCTTTCTGCCACGCCGTTCTGGCTCGGGTTGTGTGGAATTGTGAATTGGTGTAATATCCCGTTTTCCTTTAGATAATTCTCTATTTCGTTGCTATTATATTCTCCTCCATTATCGGATCTTATTTCTTTTGGTTTTTTACCGAATTGATTATTTACCATTGCAATGTATTCTTTTAATTTATCAATTACTTCGCTTTTCTTAGATAGTAAGTATATAGTTGTATATCTCGAGTAATCGTCGATGAATGTGAGAAAATATTGTTTTTCTCCTAGTGTTGGTGTACTTATAGGTCCACAGACGTCGCTGTGTATTAAATCGAGAACTTTGTTTGCTCTATTTGTAGCCGATTTTGGATATGGCGCGTCGTTTAATTTAGATTTGATGCAGGTTTCGCATAATCTATTATTGTGTCTGCAGTTTTTAATTTTTATTCCGGTAGCTAGCTGTTTGTTAACAATTGTTTTGATTGCTTCATAATCACGGTGTCCTAGTCTTCGATGCCATACTTCTAAACATTCTTTGTTATTATTACAGCTTAGTGTGACGTTTGCATAGTTTTCTGCATTTTCTGAGTGGTTTGTTTGTTCGATTATGTATAAATTATTTTTGTTCTTCGCTCTTATATAAATTTCACCGTCGAACGTTAAGTCGCACTTGTCATTTTCAAAGATTAATTTGCATCCATTTTTAGTTGCTTTGCTTACGGATATTAAATTGGATTCTAGTTCTGGGACGTATAGGACTTCCTGTAGTCTTGTGAGTTTTATTTCTCCATTTGGGGATTTCGTTTTTATTAAAACGTCGCCTGAACCGAATGCTTCGAGTTTGTTGCCGTTTGCGATGGTGACTGATGATTTTTCAAAATTGTTAAATTTATCAAATAACCTCTTATCATTTGCAATGTGTGAGGTACTGCCACTGTCGAGTATCCAGTTTTGTTTTCCTAATTTTTCTGTTATTAGTACGCGATCTTCTGATTGATTAGTTTTTGAGCTTATTTTCTGATCATTCGCGTTATCGTGACAGTCAGTATTCTCTTTATAATTCTCTGTGTTTTCATAGCATAGTGATGATGAAAAAGGTTTAGATTTATTTTTATTATTAAAGTTATTCACATTTTGATATGTGTGTTTGTTTTTGTTGTGCTGTGTGTATCTGCTCTTGAGGTGATAGCACTCGCTATTATTATGATTCGTCATTTTACAGTGACTGCAATATTTTGAATTTCTTTTGTAGTCGTTATAAGTGTGTTTTCTTTGTGTTTTAAATGCCTTTTCAGAGCTGTTGTTTTGTTCAGACATTTCTTGTCTGCGATTATACTCATCTATGAGTTTACTTCTGATAAAATCTGGGGATAATTCGGCTTTGGGCCTTGCCTCTAATGCTGTGATAAGCGTGTTGTAGCTGGGCGGTAATGAGCATAGAAATAGTGCGGATATGTGTGAGTCATTTATATTCTCGCCTATGGCGGATAATTTATCTACTATTTGTAGAATATTTGTTATATGATTTATCATATTACCGTTTTCGGGCAGTTTAGTACTGTACAGTTTTCTCAATAAATACAGTTTGCTACTCAAATTTGCTCTTTCATGCGTACGTTTGAGAACTTCCCAGGTTTGCCTGGCTGTGGTAGAATTTTTTACATGCACAATTTGTGCATCATCTATGCTTAGATTAATTAAAGCTCTTGCTTTTCTATCTTTTTTGTTCCAATCCTCATTTAAAGGAGTTGGTGGTTGATCACTTATTACTTCAAATAAGTCTTCTTTAATGAGAAGCATTTCGAGCTTAAATTTCCAGTTGGAATAATTGCTCGAATTTAGTTTCTCGATGAATTGGCTTTCTTTGAATGTAGCCATTTTTATTTTCTATCTTTAATTATTTTTAAAGATATTTAATTTAATTTTATACGAATCGCTTTTCTTTGCGTTCGTTTTTTATTTTCTATAAAGCGAGTTTTTCCAGCATATAGCTAATGTGCTTAAAATTTTTATTTAATACATACTATCAGTCTTTCATAATCTGTCGGCGGCGCAGTTTATTTAATGTGTAAAATAGTTTCTTTAATTGTATAAAAACATTTCTTCAAAAATAGAGTTAAGTAAGCATGCATTCGCTTACCTGATTATAAGGTGAAACCTTCGTAAAGAAATGTATATCCGAATCGAGCGCTACGTCTCCGTTAATTCACACACAGTTGTATTCCTTTGTGTAGTCGCACATTATCGTAATCCATCGATCTGAAACTTTATTACTTTGCTGAAATTAAAATGTTTATTAACATGTGTTTTAATTAAATTAAGCATCCTTCACTTTTATATTTATATTATATTTAAACATTTAACGGTATCTTGATTACAAGTTAACAGAGCATTTACATCGCTCTGACATTTTCACACGCTACATTTTAAAAGAAATTCACACAACAACTGACTAAAATCTAAAGAGTTTTTTCATGTCCTTGGTAGCCTTGGATGACGTCACTGGGAAAAAGCACATGATAGCACGTGATAATCATTCTTTCACGTGGGCGTTTATTCCATGTACTTAGCTGAGTTGAAAACAGTTTATGAGTTGGTATATCCGACGAGATAATTAAAGTTGTTTACTGCAAATTTAAAGTACTTTATTATTATCTGACGATTGAAGAGTAGTTGATTCCGAATAGAAGATTACCCTTTAATTGGAATTTCCGTCAAGTATTACATAAGTATCTTTTAAACTTTTCAAAAATTCAACAGTTAACCTGTAATAATCCCAGTTGATAAAAACATATTAATAGTTTAACAAGAAAATTTTGCTTTTGTATGTTCTTGTTCGATGGAAATGGTTTTATAATGGTCATATTTATATTCAGTTATTTTTTCAATAATATATATAGCAAAATTAGATTCACGTGTCATCTTTTTGTTGCAGCATCTTATAAAATTCACTGAAAGAAACAAACGTTTATAAATTTGCACTGAAAAGAAATGTTGATGTAATCGCAAAAAAAGAATTTTTTTAATATGTTAATTCAGGCAAAAACAAATTTCCACCATAGCCCACATTTCATACAAAGCTAAGTTAATACGACACAAATATCGCTAAAATATCTTGATTACAATTAAAGCTGTGAATGAAAATTCGGGTTCAGCTAGAAGTGAGATACTCTGTATTTTTGATAGAATAAGTGGACTGTGATGTGGTTTCCAGTGATAGAAATTTGAAAATGAAAGATAGGCGTCAAATGACACCTGCTGTAAATAAATATCTTAGGCACCACAGTAAAGGTGAAAATAAGCACTCGCCAGTCGCCACTCGTCAATTAAACTTGAAAAACTGGCGATTAAAAATATGGAACAAACCGGCCAAATGCAAGATTTTCCAATAATTTTTTTTTTTTTTTTTTTTTTTTTTTGTAAAATTCGTGATTTTTCCGTGCTTGCTCAACAAAATTCGCGATTTTTCCGTGCCCGTTCGACAAAATTTGTGATTTTTCCACGCCTAATCGCCGAAATTTATGATTTTTTTTCGCTCCTGTTCGACGAAATTCATGATTTTTCCTCGTCCGATTGCAGAAATTTGTTTTGTCTACGTCTGATTGCTAAAATTTAAGATTTTTCTGCATCCGATCGATAAAATTTATGATTTTTCCACGTCCGATCAACGAAATTCAGGATTTTTCCACGTCCGATCGACGAAATTCATTATTTTTTCCCACCCGATCACCGAAATTCACGATTTTTCTACAACCGATCACCGAAATACTTGATTTTTACGGTCCCGAATGACAAATATTCATCATTTTTACACTCCCGAATGACGAAGTTTGCAATTTTCCCGGACTAATTGACGAAATATGCAATTTCTGAAGATGTTGGCCACTTTTGGTCCGCGGGCCACAGGTTGTGCATGTGTAATATATATCATGTTGTGGGTTATTATTTAGTGCATATACTAGGGGTGCATAACTTTTATATGGGGAGGGCCTCTCACAAAAATGACTGACGATGTTTTTATGCAACCTATGGACAAAATTTGCAATTTTTTTTTCGCGACAAATTGGTGAAAATTGCAATTTCTGGAGATGTCGGCATTTAGGTTCACTGCGGGCCGCTTTTCGCCTGCCGGCCACGGGTTGTGCATCCTTAATATAAACATACCTATTTTATTATTGTCAGATCTTAATTCTAAACAATTTTTTTTTTTTTTTTTAAAGGTACTTATGTAGTTAGCCACACAAGTAACCTAAGCTTAATGAGACTTATGTATTTAGCTACGTAGGCATGTGTGTATAACTTTGCTGTTAACTTTAAAATTTAAAATAGATTGGAAATTAGTATCTCAAGTTTATTCAAAGCAATATAAATTAAAATATTTTTATTTAGTACATAAATTACTTCACTGTAAGCTAATTATATATTTTTTTAATTAATTATGCAATGACATAAATGTACTTACGGGCTACTAAAGAAATTATTCTCACTCGCGACTAACTGGCTACTAAAAAAATTGAACGTACCGGCCAGTGGCTACTAAGCAAAATTCTTTATTTTCACCTTTCTTTACACCACAGTAAAATTTCTAAAATTTATTTTTAACATAACCGTAACATTATATGCTACTTTATGGAAAAGCATAAATATTTAGCTTTTATTTAAAATTATTGAATTTCTTAGTCTACAAGATTATAATAATTGAAGCAACTGTAAAATTGACAAAGAATTTTTAATTATTACTTTATTTAGAAATTAATAGAAAAATGCAGTTAATCATTTAAAACAAAATGAAACCTGGATAACTTCCTCAGATGTCAGAAACAAAATTTTATCTATTGTTGATAATTACACTTAAATTTAAGTAAAATAATAATATTAATAATAATAATAACGTGGAACAGCTTTAGGATTAGCCTGCTGTCCGCCATCTTGTTTGTTTGTGTAAATGTTTTGCTTCTCATTTCTAAAATAATATTCATCCATATTTACTTATTATAAACACATTTAATTTTACTGACTAATTTATTTATATTTAATAATAAAGGTTAAAATGTTTTGATTTTAAAAATGAGATGGCTGACTGCAGGCAATAAATCAAAACATTTGTTTTGTTTCTGACATAATCAAGTTAAATCAAAACATTGATTTTAAAAATGAGATGGCTGACCGCAGGCAATAAATCAAAACATTTGTTTTGTTTCTGACATAATCCAGTTAAATCAAAACATTTTAACTTTTATTATTAAATATAAATAAATTAGTCAATAAAATTAAATAACGTGTTTATAATAAGTAAATATGGATGAAAATTATTTTGGAAATGAGAAACAAAATAAATATGTTTGGATTTAATAAACAAGATGGCGGACAGCAGGCTAATCCCAAAGCTGTTCGAACAATAATAACATAATGTAATTACAGATTAATATTGTTAAAATGAAATCTAAAGGACAACATTTATTTATTATTATTAATATCATTATTTTTTTTTGGTTAACCGTTAAAATAATAGTACCAAGGTATCAACTTATCTGTTGGGACTGCATTATTAATTGTGTTAAAGCGAAAATTCATATTAAAGCGATTTCATCATGCAAAACAATGTTTGACTGCAAATAGATTGCAAAGATGAAACAAACAATGGACACTAATTTAAATAAAGTTAGATGCTAAAAAGAAGTTTATTAGATGCAGGCAACTATTTTTTATTTACAAATCAAACAATAATCATTCAAAAGAATTATTTTTAAATCAGGACGTCTAATCCATCCTTCAACGACATCATTTCACCAGGGATTTATGGCTCTATCTGGACAAAAATCTGCTAAATTAAGTCCATACAGTTTCACCATTAATAAATCATTTAACAGTATCAGTGGATAAATGGTTATGTGTATCAATTTTTATTAAATTTAACTGACTGAATCCCTTTTCACATTGAGTAGTGCTAAATGGCAGAATCAATATAAACATAAAGTTTAAAAGTTTACATAAATTAATATGTTAATTTGGATTTGAACACTCTGCTAAAATTTGCTGCCAAATTGTCTCAAATGAGAGTTTGTCTTTGGTGCGAGACCAAATTTTTAAAAAATGGGTGATCGGCTAAGTTAAACAAAAATAAGTGTTAAAAAATTTGATGCCTGATAATAATTTTGTAGTCGTCAAAACAATAATTTAAGTTGCATTTGACAAGGATGACTAACAACTACTAATTTTGAATACTGGATTTCCTGTATTATCAAACTATAAATAAATTTTTATGTAACTTGGATCATTACAAGTTAGATGTTGCCTTTTTCAAAAGTTAAAAGGGTACTTGAGTAATATCTGTGACAGGAATATAGATCACCAATCATGTTTATCATTGCCAATCGGATTCAAAACAATAATTTAATATTTTCAATAATTTAGTTAATTATTCAATAATTTAGTAAATACATATCATCATTATGATAAATAATATAAAAGAAAGTTAAAATAATACAAATTAATGACTGATGTCTTTTAGCTATAAAATATATTTACGATGGTAGTTTTTTTGGTACTTTTCGGTTAGCCGGGCACCAGTGATATATGTACATATATAAATATATATGTATACACATATATATGTATAGTATATTCATACATATATGCATGTACATATATGTATGTATATATATGTGTATGTAGATATTTTTGTATCTATATATATACTTGTTCGTTTTTTTTCCAAGTGAACCTCGAATTAAATGAACCTGGTAGTGGGAGTCCAACTGCTTTCAACAGAGAACACCCGTGCAGACTACGCCTGATCTGGTCTCGAATCAAAACTAACCTTGAATTTTTTAAATTTTTTATTTCGACCGAAATTAGTTTAATATTTTGAGCATCGTAGTTCACGTTACGACGATTTTGCATTCTTCCAACTTTAATTTAATCGCAGGAAAGCAAAATTTAACAGAGTTAGTTATTTCTGTTTAAAAAAAAAAAAAGGTCTAAAATTTGCCGAAAAAGCGAAAAAACACTAAAAAATTCGCGAGCAATTCAAAATTTGCAGAGGACAAAATATACTTATATTGGTCTAAAATCTTGAAAACTAATTCATTTTACAAGTGTTAAAAAATTGCCGCTAACACCGAAAAACCGCAGAAAATCGTGTACAATTTTTTATGTACGCGATTTTAATACATTTAAACCGGATTCCTTTAGCCGCAGAATGCAAAGAAACGCTAAAAATCTCTTTCTCTTTTTTAATCGCAGAGGACGAAATTTACTATATTGGGCTAAAAGATTGCAACTCGATTCCTGTAAAAAATGTTAAAAAATTGCTGCAAAACGCAAAAAAATAAAATAAAATAAAATAAATAAATAAATAAATAAAAAAATAAATAAATCGCATGATAAATTAAAATCATTGTACGAATGATGAATAAAGTTTATTGAAAAGAGAAAAAAATTTACTGTATTGGGCTAAAAGATTGAAAGTTAATTTTTTTTATGAATGTAAATATTTCTTTACAACACGTAAAAAAAAAAAAAAAAAAAAAAAAAAAAAAAAAAAATTCCACGAAAAATTCAAAAACCACAGAAGACAAAATTTACTGTATTGTGTTCAAAGATTGAAACCAGATTTCCTTTACGAATGTAGAAAAATCGCCGCAAAACGCATAAAAACGTAAAATTTGAAAAAAAGATCGCGCAAAACTTTACAACATTACGCTAACAAAATTTATTACGTTAGGTTAAAAATTGTAGCTGGATTCCTTTTACGAATGTCAAAAAATCGCCATGGAACGCGAAAAAGAGTTAAAACGCTTTAAAAATTAAAATCATAGTACGAATTCGGAAAAAACTTTATTGTAAAGAGAAAAAAAATTACTCTATTGGGCTAAAGGTTTAAAACCGGATTATTTTTACGAATGTGAAAATATCTCCACGAAACGTGAAAAAAAAATCACATAAAAAATTTCACGAAAAATTAAAAAATCGCAGAGGACAAAATTAACGGTATTGTATTTAAAAACTGAAACCGGATTTATTTTACGAATGTTAGAAAAATCGCTTCAAAATGCGTAAAAACTTAAAAATCGTAGAGAACTAAATTTATTATATTGGGTTAAAATATTGTAGCTGGATTCATTTTACGAATGTCGAAAAAATCGTCGCAAAGCGCGAAAGAACGCTAAACCCTACATAACAAATTCACGAACGAATTCAAATTCACTATAACGAGTTCCGAATAAACATTATTGAAAGAAGCCAACATTTACTATATTGCACTGCAAATTCGTAAAACACTTTTGCAACGCTACCTGAACATAATAATAAGCACTTCTAACTAAAATCGTATGGATTATGTTGTGAATGTGTTGCGAATGCGTTGTGCTAGGTAAAAGACTGTGCAAAAAGTGTTGTTAAAAATTACCAGAGAAGAAAATGTGTTTAGATTGTGTTGTCGTCTTATTTTAAGAGCAAATTCAGATTCTAAACGCTTTATGCAACACTTTTGAAACACATACTAAGTATTGACGCCCTAGAGTGTATCTGGTGTTTGCGCATGCGCTGTGATGCGTTTTCCCCTCATTTTCACTTCCCCGTCACAAGGGACGGGAGAGGAAGATTGTACATGTACAAGTAAGAATTGTAATGGCTGCCGTTGGATTTTAGTGTATCGCACTCGCGTGCCACGTGCGCCATTTAAAGACTAAATAACGCCATTTATGGCAAATAAATAAACGATGGAAATATACAGGAATACACTTTATGGGAATACACTTTAAATACAGGTATGTGAAATGTTTCAGTGTGTTTTTATATCATTTTTTATTATTAAATAAATTTTTATATGTTGTATTAGAAGTGGCTCAATACATTATTTTCAAGATAAGACATTTTAAGTCATAATCTTGATGTCGAATGTTCAGATTATTATCTCGTGAAAGTTGAATGATATTGCCTCATCTATTTGCTTGTATTTTAAATTATTTATGTAGAGCTTATAATAATTTCATTTTATTCATATTTTTATCTAATGAATTTTCTCGCACAGTAGTTTTTGCTTACCATGCATAAATAAATTTAATGATGCGTTTTAATAAAAAAAAAAGTTGAAACATATGTTGTTATATTTGATTTATTTTCTTATTTTTCTGAAATTTAAACAAACTATTTATAAACAATTGAAGAATTTACAAGTTTTACCGAGAATTGATTTTTACTAATTTGAAACGTATTAAGTTGATTATGTGACAATTTTAAATTAGTTGATTTGATAATATGTATACATAAGAAATAGTAAACTTGATAAAATATAAATTTCAGCAAATATATTTATTAATCAAATACTTTTTACTATCGAAATTTTTAGAGCTTGTGCTTGATCATGAAAGGAACTAAAAATATTCCTCATTATACATTATGAATTATTAACAAAATAAATAAATCGTAATTCCTGAATTGATATTTTGACATTTATACATGTGTCTTATCTTGAAAAATGTTTTGTGAGTCTCCTGTACTATAACATATTAGTAGTAATAAATCACTGGAACATTTCACAGTGTGACTGGATGTAAGATTGTCTTAGATGATTGAGTGATTTATGAAAATATATTTAACTTGCATAGCTAAAAGATTTTTTTTTTTCATATTAAAATAATAATGATAAATAAATATATGTGTACTACATATAACTTAAAATAACAATAATAGTAAAAATGGTAATAAATACTAACCAGTTTTGAAGGTAACAAAAATTTTTATTTTTAAGCTGAAAGTATCTATTCACAATTTAGGCTGGGAGTTACAAGTTGAAAACATTTATTACCAAATTTAGTTGCAAGTAAAATGACTTGCAGGAGGTTTTTTATTTTATTTCAAGTTTTTTTTTTTTTTTTTTTTTTTTTTTTTTTTTTTTTTTTGGGGGGGGGGGGGAGGGGGGGGCATTTTGTGAAAAATAAAGGTTATTTTTATGAAATTTATTATATTTTCACAAAATGCCCCCCACCTCCCCTCCACTCTAAAATTGGGAGGAGTGAGAAGTTGACTCTTTGGAAGAGTGAGAGGCATTTTCACTCTTTTTGGAGTGAATTTTATAAGAATACACTCTTTAAAGAGTGGGATTTTCCACTCTCTAGAAAGGAGTGAAATATCTCACTCCGTTGTCGAGAGTGACTGTCTCACTCCTTTGACAAGAGTGAAATATTTCACTCCGTTGAAGAGTGAAAGCCTGACATTATATAATTTTGTCCATATTTATTTATTGAGAGAAACGAAATGATCATTTTTCCTTTTTCTTTTTAGGTAGATTTCGTAAGAAATGTTACCTATTACATTCTCCCCTATGTTGGAATTTCTGAAAATTTTTGCAGATCTACGCCGATTATAACCCCTAAAACCCCAAACCACCCCCCCCAGTTCAAAACTTTATCTATCTGTCTATATAGCTATATCATTTTTTTATGGACACGATAACTTCAATAATTCTGCACAAATCTCTTCCAAACTGATAACATATAATCAAAGGACATAAAATCTCGGTCAAGTTCGTTAATGGGCAAAATCGAAATAGGGGGGGGGGTGAAAACAGAAAAAAACCCATAACTTCTTAATTATGATACGTATCAAATCCGTTTAAAGTTATTAATATTTCTAGGAAAAGGGCCGAAAATTTATGTATGACAGATTTTTGATATCATTAAAAATGGCCTCAAGGAAGGGGGGGGGGGGGATAGGATTTTAGGAAGAAAAAAATTCATAACTTCGTCAATTCACAAGATATCCATCCGCTTCTTGGAAAACATGAAAAAAAAATTGAATGCACTTAAAATAAAATTTAATATAACAAAGCATACCTTTTATTATACACGTGAAATACCACTGCTTCGACCGATCGATGGTGTCTTTATTTTCTTTTAAACATTTCAATATCAATTTTGCTTTTTAACCATAAATATAAAGTAAACCTATGTGGCGAATTGATATTTTATCTTTTTTGTACTACTATTTATTTTTTTTTAATCATTGTTCTGCACTATATAATGCGGTTATTTTATTTTTGTGGCAACACTAATTTGAGGAAAAATCTCGCATTTCATTTATAAAAACAATGCCGATTTAATTTTTAATTAATAGCAATATTTAATCAAAAACCATGTTTTAACGAAATGTGGTGGTGGTACTATGTCAGAAGCTGCTTCAAAAACCTTTCGAAGGAGGTTACCTCATTTATTGTTGTGTGTTTTGTAAATTCATGGAAAAAGGTATGTTGACAACAGAAATATGTATGATTTTAGAATAATAAACTAAAATACAGGATAAATAAAATTAAAAATTGACTTATACGGTGGATTCAGGGGGACAGAGCCCCACACCCCATCTCTGACGAAAAAAATCTTAGTCCCTTATTTTCGTGGTGTTTAAATATTATAAATTCACCGGGGAATAATATGTATTATCCTTTTTAAAAACAATTTAATATTATATTTTTTAAATAATAATTTTTAGCTGACATTTTAAACAGAAACGTCTTTTTAAACTTTCCATAAGCGATGGCAAAATTCCAATTACGATGTGACACTGATTGGTCTCTATAAAGTTTAACAACAGTGATTTCAAAGTTGTATATACAAATAGTGACCACTCTAGTTTTAATAACGTATGGAAATTCAGATTAAGTTATAAAGTCTTTCAAAAGTTAATGGATGAATAATGTTTTGGATTTTCATATCTAAAGCAAAAATCTGAAATATAAAAATTGCTTTTAAATTCTTTAAAATTCGATATATTATATGCAAGTGTTACGTCAATCTTTTTTTTTTAAGCTATTTTCCCTCTGTCTGAAAATATAACAACTGTAGTAATTATATTTTGATAATTGATAAATTTAACGCCAGAAAATAAAAAGTTTCTGCCCGCTGCGCTGATAAAAAAAAAAAAAAAAGTTTAATGAGTCAATTGGGTCAGAGATCGCACCATTAGCAATGCTGACGTAAATATTGTCTTTTTTTTTTTAACAGACCGCTGACGAGGACCATTTTCATTCTTGGCAGACGTCTATGACGATTGGCTGACGCGTTAATACTTTGATTTAAAATGTTAGTTCAACGGTTTAGTAGTTTGAAGAGATGTTCGTAACTTTGATACTGAAAAATTATGTGCTTATAATTTTGTGTCAGTCCTTATGTGTGGATGTGGATTACAAGTAATTTACAGTAATCATGAAACGATACATAGAAATAATATACGCTGAAGAAAATGCTTGTAATTTATAAAATGTTATAATTGTTAGAACATTGGTGTGTATTTTATTAATTTTTTTTTCCGTTCATCACGAAGATTGTGCTTTTTGAATATTATTTTTATAAAATCCGACTGGTGAGTTTTTTTTTGCAGTCGGATGTGTTTTTTTTTCCCCCTTTTCAGAAGGAAAATATGTGTGATTTATTTTCAATGAATATTTTTTAGAAATCGGTTTGCAAAACAGTGCTTTTTTTTATGTTTTGCCAAAAGTGTGCAACTGCCTTAATTGAGGGAGTACGCTCTATGACTATTCTATTGACAAGTTATAAATATTATAAAATCAACATTTAATCTGAGAATTATCTATTTTCGTATTGTACTTTTTGAATATTATTTTTATAAAATCCGACTGGTGAGGTTTTTTTTGCAGTCGGATATGTTTTTTTTCCCCTTTTCGAAAGGAAAATATGTGCGATTTATTTTCAATGAATATTTTTAACAAATCGGTTTGCAAAACAGTGCTTTTTTTTTTATGTTTTGCCAAAAGTGTGCCTTAATTGAGGGAGTACGCTCTATGACTATTCCATTGACAAGTTATAAATATTATAAAATCAACATTTAATCTGAGAATTATCTATTTTCGTATTGTACTTTTTGAATATTATTTTTATAAAATCCGACTGGTGAGTTTTTTTTTGCAGTCGGATGTGTTTTTTTTCCCCCTTTTCGAAAGGAAAATATGTGCGATTTATTTTCAATGAATATTTTTTACAAATCGGTTTGCAAAACAGTGCTTTTTTTTATGTTTTGCCAGAAGTGTGCAACTACCTTAATTGAGCGAGTACGCTCAACAACTTGTTTTAATATTCATTCAATTCTGACTATTCCATTGACAAGTTATAAATATTATAAAATCAACATTTAATCTGAGAATTATCTATTTTCGTATTGTACTTTTTGAATATTATTTTTATAAAATCCGACTGGTGAGTTTTTTTTTTGCAGTCGGATGTGTTTTTTTTCCCCCTTTTCAGAAGGAAAATATGTGTGATTTATTTTCAATGAATATTTTTTAGAAATCGGTTTGCAAAACAGTGCTTTTTTTATGTTTTGCCAAAAGTGTGCAACTGCCTTAATTGAGGGAGTACGCTCTATGACTATTCCATTGACAAGTTATAAATATTATAAAATCAACATTTAATCTGAGAATTATCTATTTTCGTATTGTACTTTTTGAGTATTATTTTTATAAAATCCGACTGGTGAGTTTTTTTTTGCAGTCGGATGTGTTTTTTTTCCCCCTTTTCGAAAGGAAAATATGTGCGATTTATTTTCAATGAATATTTTTTACAAATCGGTTTGCAAAACAGTGCTTTTTTTTATGTTTTGCCAGAAGTGTGCAACTACCTTAATTGAGCGAGTACGCTCAACAACTTGTTATAATATTCATTCAATTCTGACTATTCCATTGACAAGTTATAAATATTATAAAATCAACATTTAATCTCATAATTATTTATTTTCGTGTTATATTTGTTTAAAATAATTTACTATTATGGTTATGACTAACTCATCAAAGGTAGGTAGGATTATAAACAACTACTAATTTTCGTTTTCAAATAAAGCTTTTGTTGGAATATAATTGCTTATATAAGATTATTTAATTACTATTTAAATTAATTTGATAAGAATAATATGTATTTGTTATATTTGTATCTTTTTAAATCCAAATAAATATATTTTAATGTTAAAATATTTGTGTATTTTTTATGATTTTCAAATAAATTCATATCAATTTCAAAATTAGCAAATTTGTTTAATATATCTTTAGATCTCCACTTTATCAATAAAAGTTTTTTATTGTAAAGAATCTGGATTATAACTCACAGCATTGATTTTATTGAAGTTCAGAAATATATATACATATATATTATGCAATTATATGTTATTACTATGACTGTAAAATATCAGTAATATATATATTTTTTTTAAATGCGTACTTTAAAATATGTATTTTTAAAAAAGCAATAACAGAAAGTTATCAAACCTTATGCTGAAAAAAAAAAATGCTGTGTTTATAATTTTTTTTAACACTTTGATATGTAAAGGAATTTTTAATGTTGCTTTGATGAATATGCGGAATACTTATAACATTTTCTTTCGCGGTCAAATTCCTGTGGTGACCTATTTTTTATATTTTATAATTAGAGATGTACAATTTTCTTCGAGAAATCTTTTTACATTTTTTTCTGGGGGGGGGGGGGGGGGGGGAAATTTATTTTTGTCAAATCTGATTCGTTAAACCTAAAAAACTTATTGGCAAACTGGCAGAACATTTTTTTTTTTTAATTTGAGAATGTGAATTAAAAAAAATCTTCTAAGTTACACATAATATTACTTGGTTTTAAAGCAAATTTTAATTGTAAAACAAATATATCATTACTTACTTTGATTTATTGCTCAAAACTTTAGCTTTCGGTTTTGCAAAACTTGAGATATCGAAAACAAATTTTAATATTTAAAAAAAAATATTTTTAGTAAAAAGGTTAAAAATAGAAAATGGAAAATAAAAAAAGCTAGACATTTACATTTTTGCATAATTTTGGTCCAAATATTTTTCTAAATGGTTTTCATTGTTGTAATAAAATTCGAGATCTAAATTTACTGGTTCTATTATTTTTCTTTCTTTATTTTTTATTTTTTTAAAACTCTAGATTGTTTAACTGTGTTGTATAAGATCTAAAATACAGGGTTTTCAGTAAATTTTAATATGTTTTTACGTTAAAAAGAAAAAATATATTTCTTCACACATATTATATATATATAAAGTTTCCCATAGCATAAACCTGGTTTTTATATATGTTAGTATTTTAAAAAATATATAAAACATTCAGAGAATGAAAAAACTATAGTTGCCATTATTATTTTTTTATTATCATTATTGAACTGTTCTATTCAAGTCTTAAAACAATTCAAAGCATACTTCATGGAAATAAACTTATACTTTCTTCTAAGAAAACGAACTATATGGTACACTCAGAAAACGAACTATATGGTACAAAATTATTTTATATCAATTTTAATTTGATGATCCTTTAAAACAATTAATCAGAAGTATTTTTCTAAAAGAAGTATTTTCTATCTAAAATAAATAGTCAATTTTGATGAAAAGTTGCATTGTTCTTCTAAAACAACATTACAGTTTTAATCTAATATTGCAGTGTTAAATTTTCATTCTAAAATGATTTTTTTTTTTATTTTTTTATTTATTTTTTTTGTTTTTTTTAATGGCTGGCCATTTTAATGTGCGCCGCTAATGAAGTCGTTGCCGACAACAGTATGCAATGACTTAATTCGTGTAATCGGGCGGTGCAGAAAAGTTGTAATCAATATTGTACATGCTTTTAGCATAGAATGAAGTTGAATATAAAAAATATTATATAAAAACATATTTTTTATATGCTCAGTAATCGAATGAATTTAATTTTTTGCGATAGTATGTAAAGAGGGTGGGAAGGGGGGGGGGAGTAGTCATTGTCCCTCGAATTGTTTTAGTGCACATCTTCTATACTATGACAAAAAATTAAACACTTTCATGCTTTAGAATACATATTTGGCCATAAAGCAAGATTCGATTTCTTCCATAAGAGCATGGGCAAACTGGGCCGTTAGCCATTGCCACTATGATTTTAGGGTTCTCAAATTTAGTATGCAATTTTCATAAAGCTGATATTTTATATCTATTTCGACGTTGCACTGACTATAATCAATATTTTGAACATTTAAAGTAGGATAAGTTTAAAAACCAAAAATATATTTATCTAAGTACAGTAAAACTTTTCAATAGCGGACACCCCAGGACGACGGAATTTGTCTGTTATTCGGAAGAGTCCGCTTTCTCCGAATAGCACACAAATTCTACGATGATGCGGTGTCCACTATTGAAAGATTTTATTGTATTTAGATAAATATATTTTTAGTTTTTAAACGTATCCTACTCTAAAAGTTCAAAATATTGATTATAATCAGTACAAAGTCGAAAGAGATTTAAAATATCAGCTTTACAAAAATTTCATACCAAACTTGGGGCCCCCTCAAATCGGGGGAGGGGGGGATGACCCAGTTTGCCCCTGCTTTAATCAGGTTCTGCTTCCGGAACAAACCCCAGCCCTGCTTTATGGTCAAATATTTTCCAATTTATCCAGGATTCACTGTGGTCAAACATGGCTGTATTTAATGCTAAAAAAAGTGTGGTCAGAAATATCTGCATATTCCTCACAAATCAGAGCACAAAAACGGCCACAATTCAGACATTTCAAGTGTCTGAAATTCAGACACATTTAAGTGTCTTAAATTTTTAAGACACTTTAAAGTGTCTCTTTTTTTAACCATCCGTCTCAGACACTTAAGTGTCTGAATTTCAGACATTTCAGTTTACAGTGTAAGTAAAACTTAATGGGTATTTGAAAAGGAAAGAAATAATATACACTGATTAAGATTTTGGTTAATTACTTGCCTTTATGGGCATTTTAAAACTATCATATCTTTATAAAGCATGCAATGAAAGAAAACACAATACTGATAAGCTTGGAATAAAATATTTTAGTTTTTTTGTCAGTAATCTAATTTAATTCATTATGTAACTCTAATTGAATTTTTCCTTAAGAGTTCAATTACTGTTACAAACTGAATTAAATAAATATTGCCAATAAAGTATTTTAGTCCAATCTTTACCACGCTTGTGTCTATTTTCATTGCATGCTCTAAAATATATGATTCTTTTAAAATGCCCAAAAAAGAAACATAAAAAAAAAATTTTATTCACTCCATAAAAAGTGAACATTCACTCCTATGAAAGAGTGGCTATACACTCCTGTTAGGAGTGAGAAATCCACTCCTTTTGCCAGAGTGAATAGTCACTCCTATGAAAGAGTGGATAGCCACTCCTATGAAAGAGTGACTATTCACTCCTATCAGGGTGAAAAAACCCACTCTTTTTGCAAGAGTGGATAGTCACTCCTCTGAAAGAGTGAGTATCCACCCCTGTTTAGAGTGACTATTCACTTCTCGGGAGTGAGTATTCACTCTTTCAGAGAGTGAATAATTTCACTTTTGCCTAGAGTGAATAGTCACTCTAAAGAGGTTGGGCAAATTTTGACTCTGCGATAGAGTGAATATCCACTCCTCCGGAGTGAATAGTCACTCTTTCTTATTTAGAGTGCCTGTCTAGCAGTTGTATTAAAAAGAGTTTGAAAATTCTTATACTTAAAAAAAGAGGAAAAAAGGCTATACATATATAATTATAATGCAATGTTTAACTTTAGCTGCAATAAACTGATCAATATTTCATTTTCTCTGCTGAAATTTATACAAAGTTTAAAGTTGATCATCTCATGTCAAGGGTCGATCCAGGCAAAATTTGGGGCCTATTCAGAGCACCTTCACAAAAATCAATTTAATAAATTGGGCCCCTTCAGTAAAATCTATTTGATAAACTAGAACCCTTCACAAAATCCCGTTTAATAAAACAGGACTTTTCAGAATTTTTTTTTTAATAAAATAGGCCCTTTCACAAAATTCTGTTCCATAAAACTTACTATTTTTATTAATTATTTATTATTTTGTTATGTTTTAAAATGTGTAATTTGTAAACAATCTTTCGAACCAAACATTTATTAACATAGCAAAAACCTTTTTAAAGTCCTATTTGCTAAAGTTTTCCCTTCTGGTGAACTTGATTGTTTACAAATTACACATTTTAAAACATAACAAAATAATTAATAATTAATAAAAATAGTAATTTTTATGAAACAGAATTTTGTGAAAGGACCTATTTTATTAAAAAGAATTTTTTGAAGGGTCTTGTTTTATTAAAAGGAATTTTGTGAAGGGTTGCATTTTATCAAATTGATTTTCCTGAAGGGACCATTTTATTAAATTTATTTTTGTGAAGGAGCCTGTTTTATTAAATAGATTTTTGTGAATATTGCAGCTAAAGTTAAACATTGCATTATAATTATATATGTATAGCCTTTTTTTCCCTTTTTTAAGTATGAGAATTTTCAAACTGTTTTCAATACAATTGCTAGACAAGTGCGTGTATGTGTGTGTGTGGGGGGGGGGGGAGATGCTTTCATTTGTGGGGTGCCGCTGGGCACGTTTGAGTAGAGGTGCCATTATTCTCTCCTGGGGTGCCATCCTTTCACCCCTTGGGACACCCTGTATTAATAGTGCCATCCTTTCACCCTAGTTAAGGGTGCCATTCTGGCTCCCCTAGAGGTGTCACCAGTGAGACAAGCCTTTCACCCCTAATTGGTGCCATGTGTCCCCTGTAGTTTTAACAGTGCACAGTTAATATTTGTTTTACTGGGTGTCTTGAAAAGACAGCTTTAAAAATGAAAAACAAATGCCAATAATTATTAAAAGTAATTGTTTTCCAGGATATTAATGCATGAAGTTATTAATTTTTCTTAGCACCTAGATTGGGTAAGTAAAATATTTTCTAAAAAAGTAAAAAATGTAATACTTTTATACATCTTCCAGGTTTTATATATTAAATAAAATAAATTATTCTGCAATGATAGAAGAGAGGGTATATAGATGATGCCTAAGAAAAACAAATTTCATAACTTTTCCAGAAATTCATTTATTGATATTTATTGGTAAAAATTAATCAACTCACTCAGTGATCTCCTACAATTTTTTTTCTATAAAGCAAACTGTCTCTTATTTCATTTATAAAACTCTGTAATTTTCAGGCACCCTGTAGAAAGAGTTTTGAAAACGTTTTAAATATGTTGTTTTATAGTGTGCTAAATGTGTGTGGTGTTTACAATCTGTTGTTAATTTGGTGACAAAGTGTTGTACAACACAACACTAGTACAATAACACATTTTCATCAACACTATTTCAACACAACTAACAACACTATTTTTAGAGCACATTTCTAGATAACAACACATTAAGAATACAATCACAACACAAAAATTGTGTTGTTAATTTGATGACAAAAAAGTGTTCTTAAATGTGTTTATTTTTGTGTTTAAGAATTTGCAGTGTGGGCTAAAAGGTTGTAATTGGATTCATGTTACAGATGTTAAAAATTTCCAAAACGCGAAAAAAAACCCGCAAAAAGTCGTATGAAAAATTCACGATTAAAATCAGTGAGTATAAAATTGAGTACAAAATGTAATCGCAGAGTTCAAAATTTAGTAATGGGCTGAAAGATTAAAACTGGACTCATTTTACGAATGTTTAAAAATCGCAGCAGAACGCGAAAAAACAGCAAAATATCTCATAAAAAATTCATGAAAAATTTAAAAATCGCAGAGGACAAATTTTACAATAATGGATTAAAAGGTTGAAACCAGATTCGCATCACAAATGTTAAAAAACTGCCACAAAACGCGGAAAAACACTAAAAATCACATAAAAAATTTAAGAAATATTTAGAAATTGCTGAGGACAAATTTTTCTATATCGGGCTGAAAAACTGAAACCAGATGTATTTTACGAATGTTTAAGAAAATCGCTGCGGTACCCTTAAAATTGAATAAAAAATTTGTGAAAAATCTAAAAATCGCAGGTCACAAAATTTGCTATATTGGACATAGATTGAAGTTGGATTCCATTTACGGATGTAAAAAAATCGCCCCGAAACGCGTAAAATCGCATAATAAATTTTCAAAAAATTAAAAAAATCGCAGAGTAGAAAATGTATTATATCGGCTGAAAAAATAAAACCAGATTTCTCGTACGAATGTTCAAAAAATTGCCTCGAAAAGATAAAAAACGCTAAAAATTACATAAAAATTTCGCGAAAAATTAAAAAAAAGGCAGAGGACAAATTTTACTATATTGTGTTAAAAAATTAAAACTTAATTCCTAACAAAAATGTTAAGAAATTGTCGCAAAACGCGAAAAAACGCTAAAAATCACATAAACATTTAGCAAAAAATTCAAAAATGGCTGTACGACGAATGTTTAAGAAAAATAAACTTTTAAGTCAAGGGGGCTTTAAGATCGAAACTGATTTCCTTTTACCCAATGTGAAAAATTTCTGCGAGGACGTTTTTAACCAAGATACCACTGTATATATATGGGAATGTGTGCGTGCGCGCGTATGTTTAATAAACATTTGTGCCCCCCCAAAATTTTCGGTCACGCTACGCCTATGTTGTTTGGAGTCGATTTTCTCCGGGAGTTTCTCCGATGAGTCCGGGCTCGGGCTTAAGTTTTTCACAGAAGACTTGGAGGCAATTTATCACCTGCACCCGTCTAAGAAAAATGCCTTAAAATTACTTTATTAATTTATATTAATTCTAAAAATATTAAAATGTTATATTGTCATCGGAAACAAGGCTGTGTACAGATTTTTATTTTTATTTATTTATTTTATAATTCTAGCATATGAGGAAAGGAGTGAAAAATTTATTACAAAATTATCCTTACTGAATTTTAGATAATTTTACTTCAGAATTTTTTACTTAGATGAACCATGTTAAATTAAATAGAAGAATGTAAGAAAAAAAGAACAAGTTGGAAATTGTACGTCAAACGTGACAACTGAGGTGCGTTCGTTCTATAGCTAGTTATATAAATATTCAGATATTGATGATTTTTAATTCTGTGAAATGAATTATATCGTCTGCAGAATAATTTCTGTAATAAAATAAGTATCTCGGTCGCTTGACGATTAAACCTCGGAAGCTCCTATAACAAGAAAGCACCGATTTTTTTTTTTTTATTATTCAAATTTCTTAATAAATTATTTTATTAATATTTTCTAAAGTTTTGATTCAATTTTCATATAATTTGAAATGACTCGACAAAATTCTGCAAAGATAATATATCTTAAATTTCAAACCATTCGGTTGGGTAGTTTTTGCGTTGTTATATGCGGACGGACGGACAGACAGACGGACGGACCAGACGACGACAATAGGTGCTACGTATTTATATAATTACGAACGCACCTAAAAAAGATAAATGCTTTGTCGGAAGTGAAAAACTATTTTCAGATGCAGGAAATGTGTATGAATAAAATTGCTGTACAAGTTACAGCCAGAAATTTTTTTGTTTCAACATCAGTTTACTAGTATTGGATATTTAATTATAACGATTTATTTTACTTCATTTTTTAAATTATTCTGTATTCTTGATTGATTTTTTATTAATTGTATTATGTGCTGAGTTTTGTTTGGAGTTAATGCGACTGATTATGCTGTGATAGTTTCCTCTTTATTTTTATCCACTTTATTAAACTATAATATTTCTTAAAACAAAGTAAATGTCATTGATTTTAATTTTGATAAACAGTATTGAAAACTACATATAATGAAAACTTTGTCTTAGAAAATCTTTTCAAAATAAGAGTTGTGATTTTCCAACTGAGTGAAAAAGATTCTAGACCAGGATTTGAACCAGGAACTTTTTGCGTAAGCTGCCGATTCTCTACCAACTGACCTATCCTATGACAAATCAGCGGAGTTTTCTCACCCTTTTTTTCCGAATAGTTTCTCTCTCTATTAAAAAAGGTAACCACCGCCGCCGCAGCAAGCCGCCGCTGTCAATGAAGATTTTGTGCCTTGAAGTCTTTCTAGACTAATAGCCAGAAAACTATTGCATATAAAAATATGAAAATTGGTAGTTTTATAAAGAAATGTTCGATAAACACGCTGAAACAGACAGTTTTTAGAAAAAATATTTTAAGAGATATTTAATATTAAAGTTGGTCAAAATAGTTCTCTTAAAAAAGTTTTATAGAAACAAAAACTATGCACAGGAATTTAAGCATAATTTATAAGGATATAGTTGACAAGCTTGCGGTGTGCAGGCTGCAATTATTTTTTTAATTTGAGTATTTTTTTTGAGGTTATATTTCAAATTTTTATTCAAAATTTTCATTATTTTGTTGAAGATTTATTTCATATTTCACAAAATCCATTAGTTGAATTCTAACCAATTTGTAAAATAGCGCACATAATAATATTCTCTTTCAATTAAAAAATGTATTTACACGTGACTATTAAAAACAGAAATAAAACTTTAAAAAAAATAATTAAATAACCACGTTTTAAAAGCAGTAAATGTAGAAAATTACGTAATAAAAAATATACTTACGTGCGAATATTAAAAAAGAAATAATTAAATTATTACGTGTTTTCAAAGGATTAAGTAAGGGAAACTTACGTCATATTTAAAATGCTCAAATAAGAATATTTCCAAACAGTTTCAATTAAAAAATAAGATTATGTTCGTCGTTCAGTGCAAAAAAACTAATAAAAAAATTTAGGCAAAATGTCATGGAATCGGACAATTTTAAAGTAAAGATGTATTCGTTAATTTTATAGTATTTTCTTTGAAAGGTTTTTCCTTTAGGGGACAGACTAGGTGCGACAAAAAAATGCTTGGATTAACAAATTCAATTCAAGATACTTGCAAGATCAATACACTGTCCAAAATTAGTTTTGAATAAGATTCAATATTTCAGACACCATCGTAATGACGTTTTGCGTGCGATTTCGTATGTCCCTGTAAACAAACATGAGATCTACATTTACTTGCTTAACGAACTCAACCAAGATACTTTCAAGATCAATGCACTGTTCCAATTTAGGTTAAAATTGGTTCAGTATTTCGGACGTTATCATAATGACAAGATTAGCATTATATACCAGATAAATTATAATATATAAAAACAAAGTCATTTATATTAATTTTATTTTAACTGTCAAATAATATATAAAAACGAATTGATTGCAATAGGTCGAAATGAACACAAAAAGCTTACAATTTCTATACTTCATAACAAATATTTGATATTTAAATTAAAAATAAAGAGAATGGATTGAACAATTTCTTTTTATAAATTTCTTTTGGAAAGAAGAGGGAAGCTCCAAAATTCATGCTTGCCATTGGTAAAAAAAATCATAGATTCAGCCCTGGTCCTGCCAAGGTGGTTTTAAGAGTTTTCAAGTGTTTTCCATTTACGAAAGTTTGAATTTGAGTTCCCTTCAGAAGTCTTTCTGACACAAACATGGTCACAAATTGTCCAGTGTCTAAACATACAATCGCCTCTTTTTATATTTATTATTATTATTATTATTCAATCCATATCTTAAAATAGTACAAAAAAATAGTACATCACTTCCCAGTTGTGAAATCTTTGTGATCTTATTAGTTCACTCACCTTAATCTAAAGTTTGATATCTAGAAAAATTTTCTCATTTACATTCTAAATCTTGTATCTTAGTTCGCATCAACTATCCAGTGAACCGTTTTATTCCTATTTTCTTTTACTTTTCAGTACTCTGGGAAATAGAATCTGCTAAAGAGCACTCCTCGTAAAGCACTGTGAGAAACCGAAGCTATTGCACAAAGACGCAATTCCAGATCGTCCCTGTCGAACTAAGATTTCCTGCACAGAGGCACTCAACACTTGAAGATAAGATTTCTTTTTCGTGGTTTTTTGAATTGTTGGGGAACAAAATAATGGGACAAATATAGAAATGTGATGTCACAAGGTTTGGGACAAGTGGCAACTGAAAGGCGGGAGGGATTGAGCCCCGATGTATTGGTGAATCTTCAGATGAAAAACGAGATTTTTTAAATAGTTCACTCAGATCAACCTGTTATCACATATGCATTTGAAAAAATTCCAAGTTTTATTAAAAAATGAAAAAAGTAAAACATGAATTTAAAATTTTGAGAGCTGATGAACGTGTTCATTTTTTTCTCTTTTGGTTAAGGGGTAAAATTGAGGACAGCACAATGTCGTTCTTCTAACAAAAAAAAAAAAAAAAAAAAAAAAAAAAAAAAAAAAAAAGAATTAGGCAATACATGAAAAGTGCAACTTCTTAAGGCGGTTCTTATAAAAATCCCCCCCCCCCCCCCCACTCAGCAACGCAAAACGCTGACACATTTTGTGACTCATTTTTAAACTTAAAAGCATGAAACTTGCTGTCATGATTATTGAATTGATTTGGCAATGCATGATTGATTTGGTAATTGAACAATTTTCTTCATTTTTCGATAAATCAATTACACTTTGAGTTGAAAATAATTGGTTGGCGTCTCAGAACAACATTTTTTTCTTTTCCAGCACTGGGAATTCCGTTCAAAACGCCAACTTTGACAACATTTTCTGAAAGATTTTCTGCCTTTGCTAAAAAATAAGAAAACTGCTCGATTAAGTATAGTCTCCGAATAAGAGAATCTGTCAGTTTCATGAGTTTGAGAACAAACATGATTTTAAAAATGTGTCAGAAAGTAGGCAGTTTATTTGAGAACAGCCTTAACACTTTAGCGACTGTATTTAACACACACATGAGATAAAGCCACATTCATGGACGTATTAATTGTTGCATAATTAAGGAAAAAAAAATCGGTCAAGTGCGAGTATAACTCGCGCTCAAAGGGTTCCGCACATTACATTTATTAATTACTATTTATTAATTCACAAACTCCTACCCCTAATTTTTTTATAATTTAAGTTTCAGCACATTCGGAAATAGGTGGGGTGAAACATATTTTTTCAGTACACTTTTGACGCACCTGAAAATATAATATACCTAAAATGAATAAAAAAAATGTTTTTTTTCTCACGTAATTTAAATAATACAGTAGATTTCCGTTACAACGAACTCCACGGGACCACTAAAATATTTCGTTGTAACGGAATTACTCCTATTTATCTAATGAATTACATGTACACGTAAATAAATTATGCAAGATAAATGTACCTTTCATTAAAGAGGATTTTAATGGAAGACTAGTTAATTAACACAGAAAAAGTTAGTAAATTAAAATTCAATATTAAAATTACAAAATTACGGATTAACCTTTATTTAGTAATACATTATTGCAGAAAATCTGTAATTTTAGTTTGTACAAAGGAGAGTGTAGTTGATTATAACAAAAACGTGTGCAACGAATGAATGTGAGAAAATACCTCCTCTAGAACATTCTTTTGATGAGAAACAAAACCACGCATTTTCTCCAAGCATGAGAGAGCTTCCGAAGAGGTAACTTTTGAATCGTCGGTGACACCAATATCGTCATCACTGCTTTCGTCATTTTGTTGGTCTAATGTAGTTTTAATGGTTAAAATGATATTTTCATCAGTCACTTCAGAGCATGTTTGAATATTGTCATCCACAGATAAGAAATCCTCTCAATCCACCTGATCAGGGATTGATGTTAATTTTCTGGTAGCCTTCCAAATTGTGTTTAACTCAGAGGACTAATATCCAATCTAAAACTTCTGATTAATTTTCTTCGGTGTCAGTTAATCGGGCATGTTTCCAACAGTTAGAAATTGTTTTCGGGCTAATTCCTTGCCACGAACCAGAGATCAATTCAATAGCTTCTTTCAGATTTATTTTTGGTCTTTTGCCGTTCTCTAAGCCGCAAAGAATTTCTTTTAGCAAAAGAGCTCAGTTGCGAGATTTTACAGCACGGATGATGCCATGGTCTAGAGGCTGAAGAATAGAAGTGCAATTTGGTGGAAAGTATTCAAATTGGATGCAGTCTAATTTGGGGGAATTATCATGAGGCATGCAATTATCAATCAGGAGAAGAATTTTCCTTTTTTTAGCTTTCATTTCTTTGTCAAATTGCACTAGCCAATCATTAAAGATATCTTGTGTCATACATGCCTTCTTATTGAATTTATAATCACAAGGCGAATGACAGTTCTTTAAACAACGGGGCTTGCCAGAGTGACCAACAATTAATATTTTTCTGTTCTCGGTTCCAGATTTGTTACAACAAAAAAGTGCTGTAATTCGTTGTTTTGAAGTTTTCCCTCCAATGCATTTGTCGTCATTAAATGTTAATGTTTTTCTCGGTTCAAGTTGATAAAATATTCCAGCGTCGTCAGCATTAAAAACATCATCGGAGCTGTATGTCTTTATAAGGGCAGTTGCTTTTCCAGCTCTCCATTAATTTACAGTCTTTGTAGGTTCATCACTTGCTTCGCCTCAAATTGATTTCATTACAATTCCATGGTGAGTACGGAAGCGATTGAGCCATCCGACACTGACTTGGAAATTTTCGATACCAAGCATTGTTCCGAACACTTGAACTTTTTGCCTTATCAGAGGATCACATTGCGTGAACGAACATCGGCACAATCACTTGAACACGGCTTTATCGACATCTTGAAATTGGGACTGTCGCATTCGTTTTCTATGGGAACAAATGCTTGCAATTTGGAATTGTCTGTCAATATTTTCCTTATCTTTTAGAAATTTCGATAATCTCGATGGTGTTATTCCATATTTTTTGGCCACATCAGCTTTCCGTAATCCTTTATCAATCTCAGAAATTATAGCTTTCTTTTCTTCCAACGAAAATTGTTTTCGTTTCACACAAGCCATATTTTATCAATGAACGAAGCAAGAAACACACTGCAACAGGTATAGGCGACAAAAGTGCACCTGCTGTCTGTCACGTGATCATTTTGAAGCGTATGGGCTAACGAAAAAAAAAAGGAATTCGGAAACAGAAGTAAATAATCTAAAAAATAGCAAAGGAGAGAAAAATATGAAATAGCACCTGTCCCCAAAACAACGTTATTTTTTAACTTCGACGTGCTATTCGAAGTATATTTCATTTCTGTTAAGCAATTGAGAAAAAAGAGAAAAAAGCTCGATGAAGAGTTTTCGTTGTAACGGAATTGCTAGTAAAATGCACTTCGTTAAATCGGAATTCTTAATACATTGGGGTTAATGAAATTTGAAAAGGGGTTTTGTCAAATTTCGTAGTAACGGGATTTTTCGTTGTAATGGAATTCGTTGTAACGGGAATCTACTGTATCTCGGCTAATTACCGACAATTTTTTTCGAAAATCATTATCAACTACCCTCGGATGATTCTGCGTCAATAAGTACTTTGAGCGCTACTCAACTCTCCCACTGAGCGCTCGAAAAGTAAAGTTTGTGCGTAACGGAAAAATGCGTTTTTCTAAAAAAGTATATAAGATCTAGAAAAATCGCTATAGTTTACCTATAAGGTTTAAATAAACTCCTATTATCCCTAATTTTTTCATAAATTTAGTTTCAGTAGATTTGAAAATAGAGGGGGGAGGGCATATTTTTACAGTGCATTTTCGACGATATCTCTGAAAATATAATACCTAAAATTAAAACAAATATATTTTTGAGTTCAGTGTTAGCAGATCTTTCACACAATACCCCACACGATATATTAAAAAAAAATACTAGTAACTTAATTAGTTCCTTCTAACTTTTTCTTTAACATGTTTGTGAACAGCTAATAATTTGAACATATGTGAGCCAGTTAGCTTTATAACTTTCCACGTTCCATTAGTTTACCAGAAAGAAGGCTCGGACAGACAGACAGTCAGACACACGTGTGATCTTATAACGGTTCCGTTTTTACTTTTAAGTATAGAACCCTAAAAACAATTCATTTATATCCATAGTGCTACATATATGTAGTTCTATGACTATTATTGCTCAGCGCTAGTGATACTCAGCATACATAGACATATTTGGGGGGGGGGGGGCGGTGTCTTAATGATGCACCATGCTATTTTCGTAGAGTGCTGCTTTACACCTTTTTAAGAATAATCACTAATTTAAAGTAAAAAATTAATGTTGTGCACATTTTGTCTATATTAAATGATGTTTTGCGTTTCATTGTATCAAAGTAACGTCCCGATGAAAAAATACATAGTTTTGGGTGTTCGCCTAAAATAAAAACAATGTTGTCAAATCCAAACTTGCTGTTTTCTTACACAATCATACAACGTTTTATTCGCATTGATGCATTTCTGTCACATGCATTAAATTTTCAGATTAAATAAATTGTGTACATTTTATGATTATAAATTGAATACTGAGTGTATCGGTATCGTCTTTATCATATATTCTAATACGAGCAAATCTTGTGTGTGTGTGGTTATGCAAATTTTATCTTAAAAAAGGCTATAACGATTTTGACGAAATTTTATGTCCTACCGTTTTGTGGCATACCAGAAAACCATTGGGCTAGGTCACATGTTCGAGAAAATTCGATTAGTGGGTCATTTTGGGTCACCATGGGTCAGGGTCAAGTTAATTGGATCTAAAAAACGGTTCAAACAATTTTGAATAAATTTTGTATCCTACCATTTTCGGGCACGAGAAGACTATTGGGCTGGGTCACATGTTCGAGAACTTTCTATTAGTGGGTCATTTTGGTCATGGGTCATTATACGTCAAGCTATTTTTATCTTAAAGTGGCTCAGACGATTTGGACTAAATTTTGTATCCTATGGTTTTCGGGCACGAGAAGACAATTGGGCTAGGTCACATGTTCGAGAAAATTTGATTAGTGGATCATTTTGGTCATGGGTCATTATGGGTCAAGCTATTTTTATCTTAAAAACGGCTCAGACGATTTGAACTAAATTTTGTATCCTATGGTTTTCGGACACGAGAAGACTGTTGGGCTGGGTCACATGCTCGAGAAAATACGATTAGTGGGTCATTTTTGGGTTGCTGTGGGTCAAGCTAATTTTATCTAAAAAACGGCTTAGACTATTTTGATTAAATTTTATATCCTATGGGTTTCGGGCACGAGAAGACAATTGAGCTTGATCACATGTTCGAGAAAATTTGATTAGTGGGTCATTTTGGTCATGAGCCATGATATTTGAACTCAAAGCTAATTTTGACCGAGCATATCTCGGTCTTTCCTGCTCGTGTTTATAAAGCAGAGAATTATCATTCCGCATTTTCCAATGGAAAACATTGTTTAAAAATTCTAAGTGTCTGTCAGACATTATTATTGGAGTGAAGGAATATAAGTTGTTTTGTGCACATACACCTAAACTTTTATATCCATCGGGCTGTAATCTGTAGATTTTTACATTATTAAAAATACATTTTGACCTATCAGAATGTATGCAATAGTATATTGGTATTGCACCTTTATATCTAAAGCTACTTATGTCTCAAAAAGTGATTTTTAAGATACAAATAACGAATAAACAATGAAAATACATTTTTAACGAGACCATGAATTTTGAAAAGAACAGAAAGGCAAAGTTTTGTATTTTTGTGTTAAAATTTATTTAATTAAAAATATATATATATATATCAATACATAAAATAGACTATCCCTTAGTGATACTGAAAACTTTGATCAAAAATTAAAACGCATGGAACATTTTAAACATGTATAGTCTGCGAAAAGTTTGTTTTGAAAAAAAAAATGCATTTGAAATACATTATGATGTATTATTTTTATACTTACCTTGATACAGAGCCTGTCAAACCCTACACGAAGATTTGGAGCAAAGATTCAGTTTGAAGCCCCTATATCTAGCCACAATTTGCATTATTTTTAGGATTCCGTATACTTAAAAAGTAAAAACGGAACCATTATAAGATCAATCCTGTGTCTGTCTGTCTGTGTGTCAGAGCCCGTAAACTATGGGACATGGAAAGTTTAAACATGGGAAAGTTATAAAGCCTATTGATCCACATATTTTCATATTGTTAGCCATTCACAAATATGTTTAGGAAAAATTTAGGAAGACCAATTAAGTTATACTTGAAAAAACAAATTTTATTTTTGTATATCGCGTGGGGTATCATGTGAAATATATCGTAATATCGAACTCAAAAATACATTTGCTTTAACTTTAGGTATTATATTTTCAGAGATACCGTCAAAAATACACTGCAAAAATATATCCCCTCCCCTCCCCTCTATTTCCGAATTTACTGTAACTAAAATTTTGAAAAAATAGGGGTAGTAAGAGTTTATTTAAACCTTGCAGGAAAACTAGCGATATTCCTAGGTGACACAGTTTCTTAGAAAAACGCATTTTTTCCTTACACACAAACTTTACTTTAGGGGCAGTCAGCGGGGGAGTTGACGGGTGCTCGAGAAATCTATCGAAGCAGAATCATCCAAAGATAGTTGAAAATGATTTTCGAAACAAAATGTCGGTAATAATTCGAGCTATTAATTACGTTACTTGAAAAAGAAATCTTTTTATGTATCGTGCATGGTATCGTTCGAAAAATCTTGTAACACCGTACTCAAAAATATTTTTGTTTTAATTTTGGTATTATATTTTCAGAGATATTTTTGAAAAGTACTGCAAAAATATGTCCCCCCCCCCCCCCTCATCCTATTTCCGAATCCACTGAAAGCAAAATTATGAAAAAAAATGGGGGTAGTAGAAGTTTGTTAATTAATAAATAGTAATTAATAAATTTAATGTACGGAACCCTTTGAGCGCGAATTATACTCACACTTGATCAATTTATTTATTTAGAAAAAATATAAGATTTTTAACTTTGGTAGGGGGGGGGGAGGTTATAGAGGACCCGACTGACCCTATGTAAAGCCCTGGGATAAATTTTCAGTTGGAGATCCCTATGATTACCTCGTAGTTTCAATTTGTATAAATTTTGAGAAAAAAATATTTAGGGGTCCCTTTTAGGAGTAGGGACGCGAGGCAGATGGCTCGTTATTGTCTTTGCGATGATCAGGTCCTTCCTTTATAAGAAGTATAGGAAGATACACTTTCTGCCAAGTAAATACATAGCGATATAGGGGCAGATCGGGTAGCCCCGGACACTTGGATAAATTGCAAATAAAAAACAAATGAATGAAATTTCTGTCTTTATTTTATATTTAAAATAAAATTACGAACTTTTTTAATGTTTTTAATTAAACATTGCTAATAATATCGAATTATTTAACGAAATATACTGAAAATAGTTTGGCTTTATTTTTTTGGCGTCACAAGAAACGGCGGGTAGCCCCGAACATATTAATCAATGGTGTCCCAACCGTTTTTTGGCCTTACAAACATCACAATTATAATAAAAATCCGATGCATCTATATTAAACACAATCTTCATGGGCCCAGTCTTTGCATTCCTGGCACTGAATCCAGTCTTCTTCAAAATGTTAAATAAATGCTCAATAAAGTTTGACAGGACCAACGAAAATTGATTGACGAAAACAAAGCACTCACTCACGACTAACTTACTCGGTGCCCACGTCGCAATTAAACTGTATTTGTTTCAAATCTAGAGAGTGTTCATTTACAATAACTCTTTATTTACGCAACATTTTGAATTTCTTAGAAATTGAAATGTCTGTGGTTACCCGCCGTCCGCGGCTACCCGACTTTCCCCTATTAATATTTTTAAATTTTAATACGAAAACAAAAATTCGTATTTTTAAGTCCACGGTGCCCCTAAACTGTCATTAAAAGCCTTTGAGAAATGGCCGAATTACAATGGTTTCATTGTTTTCTATGTCTGGCATTGCATTATAGCACTGTCTGTTAGCCTTCAGATAATCAATTGTTTATCCTTGGGTTCATAAAGAGAAAAGAAATAATTTCCAATGACATTTCGTAATACGAATCTAATTTGCGATCCATTAAAAATATATATATATATCTTTATTGTTTGAAAATGCTTTGTGCTTTTTGGTTATTTTGATTTGTAAATAAGTGTGCAATATGTTTGTGGTTTGGTAGGTTCTCCATATCAACGTCCAGTTGTCGGCAAATCTACGGATGGCAAAATGCCGCACACGGAGTTATGAAACTGGAGCCGGTGTTTTTATTCTAAAGCAAATGGCTGATCGTCAAGCTGTATGACATGTCCAATTTTTTGGACAAAAAAGATAAAAAAGATCCCCCTTTGAAAGACCGTATTCCCTACCACAGTGTGTCTCGGCATCTTTGAGAAAAACCCTTTCCCGGAGTCTGATAAACAACTTTCCGCTCCATTTGTTGCATGATAACTTGCAGCTTATGCAGTGGTTTCTTTATCTATCTAAACATTTAGCCTTTATTTAAAAGCCAGGTAGATTTTCGGCTGTTTTTAAACTGAATGTTTCCGAACCATAGTTATATGTTCACTGTTAATTAAAAGCAATAAATAAACCTACAGTATTTGAAGCTATTTTAAACTAATCCTAAAGTACCGTTAGTTTTAATTAATATTTTCAATTAATATTTAAATCGAGTCGATTATAACAATGCTAATTTTTGATTTTTAATGCAATAAAGTTATTTTAGTATAACCAGATGTTATCGATGAAAAAAGAATAACTGTTCCTGTTTCAGAAGCTACTTCTGAAAATAATTCAGAAATCCAGTTTAGTTTTTTTTTTTAATTGCACTTTCAATTAATTTTCAAATAAAAATAAATTATTTTGACAGCTTTTAAATAGACTTAGTCTGCAACTTAGAGAAAGCGTATGACATTTCTAGCTCATGAAAAAAATTTAAGTGATCCTATATATAAAAACATAAACATGCAAACTGGAATCATCAGAATTTTTCTCTACTATAAAATGTGATAGAAACTTGATTAATTGTATATATTTTTAATAATCATGAGTGAAACTGTTTTGCTGAATTAAAGCATTTATTCATCTTTAAATGTTGTGAACGAAGTCGCGGGTAAAAGCTAGTCAAATAATAAAATTTAATTTAAAAAATCTGTCTTGAGTGAAAATAGATTATTTACGGAACTGAAAATAGCTGGAGATATTTCTCAAAATTTCAGTATAAACATAAGACGAAATTTTCAAATTCTTTTCTGATTTTACATAGCCTAATGTTTGTTCATGTGTTAAATTTAGAATTAATACAACCTGACAACAAGCGTTATCAAAAATCAAAACTTTACATTCCTTTTTTCTCCTTTGTTTCTAAACCTTTGTTAAGCTTTGTTGATAAAAACTATATACCGACAAACTCTTTTTAGGCGCCACTAATTTAATTCCGGGGCAGGTATAAGTCATGTTTTCCGTATCTAACACGTCATGTTTTCGTATCTAACTCCCTGGAGACGAAAGGACTGCACAACCCCTTTGCTCTACCCCCTTCAGACAAATTTTCTGCCTCTATAGTTTTGTGATAGCACACGATGAATAGTTTGTGACTACTTGTTTCACTGTAAGTCAAGTGATATTTTATGAGTGAAGAAACAGAGGCGGCGAGATATCTTCTTGTGGAGTCGAAAACTGCCTCAGTAATGAGGGTGACTTTTTGAAAATTTAGA
This sequence comes from Maratus michaelseni, assembly GCA_963931845.1. Classification (NCBI taxonomy): domain Eukaryota; kingdom Metazoa; phylum Arthropoda; class Arachnida; order Araneae; family Salticidae; genus Maratus; species Maratus michaelseni. Next base: position 97,194,254 of record OZ007591.1, read on the forward strand.
TAATCTTTGTTTAGTATAGTTACTTTTATATTTGCACTGTATAAAAAAGACAAGCGTTTCTTAAGGTGGTTGGTTCTCAAAGGACCTGTTCAACAACGCGAAAATTTCTGACACGTTTTCTGACTCATTTTTTAACGCACAGACGTAAAATTGGCATGCCTGACTATTGGAGCTATTTGGAATCGAAATGAGTTTTTCATTTTTTATTTTTTTTCTATAAATTATTTTTCGAGTTATAAGCGATTCGGGTCATGTGACGACACGTTTTTCCTTTCCTCGCGCTGAAGCATCTGGGATTCTGTTCAAAACGCAGAAATTGACAGTATTTTCTGTCAGATGTCCTGCCTTTACCAAAAAATGTAAAACGTGTTTCGATTACATAGTTTCTGAATAAGAACACCTGTCAATTTCATGTGTTTCTGAACAAAAACGAATGCAAAAATATGTCATAAAGTAGCCAGTTTGGATTTGAGAACAGCTTTAATCTACGAAAATATAATCAAGCATGAAGAAAATATACAGTAACATCTTCCGATTTACCCGCGATTCTGAAAAGCGTTTTATGTTTAGAAAACTCAGAAAATAAATATATGAGATTTAAAAAACATTTATATAAACAGTTTCTTTTTCAGCTATTGATTTCTGGAAACGCTTTCGAGTAGTTTTCATAGTGTATTAATAGGGTTTCTTCAACCCGCGGATGCATTTTATTTTCTTTCCTGTCCTGTCGTGACTGGAAATTCGGATCAAGTTCAAAATGCGAACTTTGACAACATTTCTGAAAGATATTTTGTCTTCACCAAAAATTGAAAAAAAAACAAAAAAAAAACAGTTCGATTAAATAGTTTCTTAATAAATAGCACCTGCCAATTTGATAAGTTTGCAAACAAAAATGAACTAAAAATGTGTCAGAAGGTAGACAGCTGACAGTTGATTGCTGAGAACAGCATCATAAATTCATTTTGTCTATTAGAAAAGCTTTGAAATCAAATTAACTACAGTAGCAAACAATTATTATTATTTTTCTGTTTGTTTGTTTTATCATAAAAGACAAGGAATTGGGCATAAATTATTAAAAAAAAAAAAAAAAAAAAAGAAAGAAAAGAAAAGAAAGAAGGAACTAAGTAGCGAGAAAAAACGCCAAATGTTGTAAAAAGCGTAACTGCTTTATATTCACCCGTATATCCAACCCGGGCTTCCCGGGTTACTGAACTTATTCCCGGTGTACAGAACATGGGTGGAATCCCCCCCTTTTTAATGAAAACTGTAATAGATGTTTTATATTTAATTAATATACATTTTTAGATTGTCCCCTAACAGCACTGAAAAGCATTTTTATTACGAAAAATATCAAACAAATGTTGAACTAATTATATTGGTTTAAGTGCAAACAAGTAAATCTTCCGTAATCCATGCTGCGCGATTAGAGATTAGTGTTTTAAAAAATCATGCTTGAAAATTATTTGCAAACCAATAAAAAAATATTTTAATTGAGATGCAGTTTACCAAAAAATTCCATTTGAAAGTACATCACCTGCCCCGTATTCGACGGTGGAAAAATTTTAATTAATGCGAAATTTATAAGTAATTAAATTTGCGAAGAAAGGGAAATTGATTTTTTAAATCGTTGCCACCGCCGATATCACGTCAGCGTTACTCACGGACATGTTTATAATATTCTTTATTGTATAGATTATATAGTTTACATTTCTCATTTAAATCATTTTCTTTAGAAAATTTCGCTATTAAATTCCGCGTAGATTAGATAAGTGACAAGCTCTTGATTGTGCTGCATACCAGTATCGGAAGTAGTTTGGGCAATTCTAAATATTTTATCGTTTATTATTACACTGCAAAAAAAAATTGTTGATTATAAGATATAATACTAGCAGCTAGGATGTCAGTATTATGCCGTAAAATCAACATTCTTCTTCTTCTTTTTTTTTTTTTTTTCAATGTATTGTAAGTTAAATTATAATCTTTTCTTGAAGGCTTTAATGCATCACTTGAAGCTTGATACATCAGTGTAAAGCTAATTTCCAAATACATGATTCAAAAAATCGTTATTTTTGCTCGTGTCCCAACAAGACATTCAATGAGGCGAAGTTAAGTGCCAGCAATTGCCTCAATTCCCCCTAAGTGTCTTGTACTTTTCAAAACGCCTCTCGAAAAATCAACTTTTTCTGTCTCTGCTCATGAATAGGGAAATTAAATACAGGCACGAAAGAGTTAAAAGGGATTTTTGAAAGAAGCACTTTTGAAAACCTGAAATGACAACATCTATACAATTGTGAAATAACGTTAAAAAAATATGTTCAAGATATATAAGAACTGAGTTTGAATTTCATTGATACTATTAAACAGCTCTATTTAAACATCGTATTTATTTAAGTCTGTAAAACGCATTGTGACGAAATATGCATTGCATTTGGATAAAAGGGAAGCTTGTTGCTTATCATTTACGCTTTTATTTTTTCATCAAATCATTGCAAAAAATCTAGATAATACAAAAGTAAACAACGTATTAAGTAGGTATTTATTTATGTTTAAAAAAAATTAAATGTGCTAGATAAAGATAAATTTTTTAAAAAAGCTATCGCATTAAAAAAATGGCTGTGAATGTGTTGAAAAGTATAAGGTTATCTGATATGTCTTTCACTAATAAAAGACAAAAAAACGCTTAAAATAAGAACTATTTGAAAACATAATCGTCACAATCAAATGAAAACTTCTCAATGTTATCAAATACCATTTTAAATGTACATTTTAAATGAAAGGAATTTAAAGTCAAGAGACTATTTAACTAAATTCCCCGTAATTAAAGAAATAAAGATTACAAAAAAAAAAAAAAAAAATCTAAAAGCAATCTTTTCATAGTTAATTATTAAAATTCTATGGGCAATTTTAGGGAGTGCCTCTTTGACAGAAGTAAATTGTATTTAGTAGATTCAAATTCTTTATCTAAAATGTGCCTTTTGATTTCTTAAGAGGTCAGGTATATTTAAAGTGCTAAAAATTATCAAATATAATGCTTCATTTTCACATTTAGCATTTCCAAAACCATTCAAATCACTTGCATACAAATTTATAAGCATATTAAACCAATCTAACTCTTTTAAATTTTATTTTTGTAGAACATTTATAAATGTTAGACAGATTTAGGTATAGACATTTTTTAAAGGAGATTCAGGTTATGTATCGATACTTTTTTTTTCTATTATTTTGAGATTATGCACTCAAACTTTGTGCTTATAGAACTGAAAGATTTATTTATATTTTTTAATCTTTAATGGCGTCTCAAAAAGCTCATCATGCTAGCTCCCGTGCTTATAAATGTGACGAGATTAAAATGGTTTCATTTTACCTTAAATATGTAATATAATTCCTAAATTTTCTGTATTCTGTGCATAATAAGTAAAGAGAAGATTGACTTGGAACACTCTTTCACCTTATTGTGGTTAACCGGTAACTTTTATTTATTTACTAGCAAGCTACGCCCGCTACGCTGGTCAATTTCTCTTAACGAACTTTTAATCAAACAAAAAATTGACATTTCATAATTCACTCTTATATTTTTACAGAATAATAAGGCTACTATAATTTGTGACTCGTGCCAATATACACGTCAGGACACGTCGCCCTTATCATTATCTTTTTATGCATGAAAGTTTCGCTATGGTACTCCATTGTAAAATTTGGTAATTTTTGAAATTCAATATTTGAAAAACGGCATAATCATTAGATTTGAAATTTATATCAAGAAAAATACAATTTTTCAACTTTCAAACGCAATTTGTCTAACAATTTTCTGACAAATACTTTTCGAGCTATTATTTTTTTCAGCAACTTCAAAGGTTTCATTTTCCCAGATTAATCTGTGGCAACAATCAGCGAAAAACCCAGTCGTCAACATCGCATAGCTTTTTATTAAAGAGGCTGTTGGAGCAGGGATTGTCACCATCAATTTGCCACCATCACTTTCGAAATCGGTTCTGTAGTTCCAGAGATTCTATAAAAATTGTAATTTAGAAGGATTTTAGAACGCTTTCCGCTCATTTCACCCTTTTAAATTTCGATTTTTTTTAATTATTATTCTTAGAGAGCATTTACATCTTATAAGTAACTATAATGCCAAATTATAAATTTCTAGCTCCTTCTGAATAAAAAAGACGCATTTTTCGCAAATTTTTCGCTCCTGCACCCCATTGGGGTTAGTGGCACCGACATAAAATATAGCCTATGTTGGAGTAGAGATTGTCACTATCAATTTGCCACCATTACTTTTGAAATCGGTTCTGTAGTTCCAGAGATTCCATTGAAATTGTAATTTAGAATGTTTTTAGAACGCTTTTCGCTTATTTCACCCTTTTAAATTTCGATTTTTTTTTTTTATTTGATCTTAGAGAGCATTTACATTTTATAAGTAACTACAGTGCCAATTTTCAAATTTCTAGCTCCTTCAGTGTAAAAAAAAATGCAATTTTAGAACGTTTTCCGCTCTTGCACCCCCCGGGATTAGTGGCACCGACATAAAATATAGCTTATGTTGAAGCAGGGATTGTCACCATCAATTTGCCTCCATCACTTTTGAAATCGGTTCTGTAGTTCCAGAGATTCCATAGAAATTGTATATTAGAATGTTTTTAGAACGCTTTTCGCTTATTTCACCTTTTAAATTTCGATCCTTTTTTTTTATTTTGTTCTTAGAGAGCATTTACATCTTATAAGTAACTACAATGCCAAATTTCAAATTTCTAGCTCAAAATATAGCCTATGTTGAAGCAGGGATTGTCACCATCAATTTGCCACCATCACTTTTGAAATCGGTTTGGTAGTTCCAGAGATTACCCTCTACAAACAAACAAACAAACAATCTTTACTCCTTTATAATACACTGCTCAAAACAATTAAAGGATATTGCAGTTTTAGGTGGATTTTGTATCTGGGAAACTTTTTAGCTGATTGATACATGGTCGACAGACATAGTAGGTTATATGAGAATAAATTACAAATGTTTGGCAGAAAAAAATGCATTTTATTGCGCATTTGTGTACGAAAGGAAAAAAACACAATTTGTGCATATGAGAAAAAAAGAATAAGAAAAGGTGTTTTCTTCAAAGAAAATCATTTTCAGTAGGGGGTATGGTTTCCACTGGCGACCAGCAACGTTGAACACCTTTGAGGCATGGACTCAATGAGGCTATTAATGACGAGTTGGGGTATTCTGCCCCACTCTTCCAGAAGAGCTCTTTCCAGTTCTTGGAGAGTTTGTGGGGGTTGTTGGCGGCCAGAAACTCGTCTTCCTAGAGCGTCCCAAACGTGCTCGTTGGATTCATGTCTGGAGAACACGCTGGCCATTCCATTCGAACGATTCCTTCCTCGAAAAGGAAATCCTCCACCAGGTTTGCACGATGTGGCCTGCAGTTATCGTCCATTAAAATGAAGTTATCTCCGATTGCTGCAGCGTAAGGGACTACAATAGGTCTGAGGATCTCATCCCTATATCGGCGACCAGTCAGAGCTCCATCTCGAATGATGTAGAGGTCAGTGCGCCCGTCAATGGAGATGCCACCATACACCAACACTCCTCCACCACCAAATCTGGCACTTTCGTGCACGAACGCAGGATTATTCCTACTGCCACGGTCCCTCCAGATGAAAATACGCCTATTATCCGGATGCACAGAAAAACGGGACTCGTCAGAAAAGAGAATATTGCTCCATTCATTTCTCCTCCAGTTGACATGCTCGGTTGCCCACTCCCTGCGGTCGCGACGATGCCTTGATGTTAATCTAACACATACCATCGGTCGGCGAGCATACAGACCTACAGCATGGAGCCGGTTTCGGACAGTCTGAGTTGAAACCGTGGTGCCTGTAGCCGAGCGAAGGTGTTGTTGGAGAAGAGTAGCGTTCATGTTTCGGTGTCTCCGAGCTGTTAACGCTAAATACCGATCTTCATTGGGCGTTGTTGCCCGTCTACGACCTTTCCCTGGTCTTCGGCCTGCACATCCACTCTCCAAAAAACGGTTCCAGATCCTGGAAATGACACTTTGTGACACTCCAATGGCTTGCGCTACTTCGGCTTGAGTTTGGCCCCCTTCTAACCTATCAACAATTCTCCAAGCTTCTGAATCTGTCAAATGACTTCGCTGAGACATCGTACTCATCGAAACAAAGCAATCACTGAATGCCGATCATCCTTGTCTTCATTCTCTTTTATCCAGTTGAAAGTCAAATTTCATTCGCTGCCGCTGAAGCGACGTTTTTGACGTCGAACTCAAAATTTGCATACTCCACAGTTTGAAAACCAGAAAAATTTGCATTTGTGATTCTCTTCTTCTATTTTCGGCAAAAAAAATTTCGTTTATATCTTTATTTTATGTAAAACTTCAAATATCCTTTAATTGTTTTGAGCAGTGTATTAGTATAGATTTATTTATTTATTTGTTTAATTTGTTTGCAAAATGTATCTCTTATTTATTTATTTATTTTTAATAAACGCAACAGAGCATAAGTTACTCTACAAATATTTAAAAAAAAAAATTCCAGAAGATGATTCGTTAAAACATTATGGGGCCATTGAAAATTAATTTTAATTGTAGTATAAAACTACGTAATAAATAATTAAATATAAAAATAAATAAATAAATAAAAATAAAATAAAATAAATAAATAAATAAAAGTATAAGAAGATGGAAAATATTTTAGTAGAATAAATTAATTAATTAAGGTATATTCCATTAGTTTTTAAGATGGTTAGCCATCTTTTGGCAGGCCTGACTATTTAAGAGATTTGGAATCGAAATGAGTTATCCATTTTTTGACAAATAAATTACTTATCGAGTCATAAGCGGTTCGTGTCATGTGACAACACGTTTTTCTCCTTTCTGGTGCTGCGGCTTCGGAAATTCGGTTCAAAACGGCGATTTTGATAGTATTTTTTTAAAGATCTTCTGCCTTTGCTAAGAAAATGGAAAACATCTTTCGATTACAAAGTTTCTGATTAAGAACACCTGCCAATTTCATGCGTTTCCGAACAAAAATTATTTTAAAAATATGTCATAAAACAGTCAGTTTGGATTTGGAGAACAGCTAGCCACACACGGCCACCACATCAGCCACCATTAGCGTGATTTGGTCAACAGCCACCGGAGACTTCCCCTGCCCATAAAAAAGGGCACTTTTAAAAAAACATACTGTTTTATTTTATTTTATTTTATTTTATTTTATTTTATTTTATTTTTTTTATCAATTAATCTTGAAAAAAAAAAAAGAAAAAAACTGTAAAACATAATTATTCTCAATTAATTTTTGTTACTGTTGTTATTAAATGTATTGTTTTATGTTATTGTTTCCATTCATATTAAAATGAGATTTATATATACATATAAATGTTAAAACCTGAATAAATATTAAATTTTCTTTTATTAAAATGATTTATGAAAATTAGATACAATTTTCATTAATTAGTAATAACAAGTAATTTAACTATAATTAGAATATAGATAAATTGGTTACTTTATTTGGAATAAATGAATATAAGTTCAAAATATTTGATATTTATTATTATTTGTATATTAATCACACATGGCAATTACTAATACTATTGATAATTAAAATAAATAGGTTGATTAATTTGGTATAACACCAAATTTAAATTAGAATCAAGATTTATTAATAATGTTTGAAATTTATTATTAAAGTAATTCATCAATATTGAATTAACAAAAAAAATATATAAATTCGATAATAGATGGTAGCAATAAATTGTTTATCATAATACACACAATATGTGCAATAAATATTTCTGTAACTGTTCCATAGTCTTAAAACTTTAATATATTAATATTTTCCAATATTTTAACAGTCTCAAAAATTAAATATAAATAATTATATTTAGTCTTTGTTTGTATTTTATTTAATTTTAATTAGTAATATTTTATTCAGGATTAAATTTAAATTCATTAACAACTTAATTGTTCGTTATATCTTAACTGTAACTGTAATGATTAAACATCTTGTTTGTTCGGTTCGCCTGTTAACTGTGTAATAACTGTTGGATTTGGCTATTTGTGCTTCTCACAGAGTTTAAAAGACGGTGAATGAAACCCTTTTTTTTTAAATATTTTTTTAAATTATAATTTTTCATATGTTTTATATTATGTTCTAAATCAATGTGTTTTCTCTCTTGTTGTTTTTATTTGCATTCAATGCATGATATCGGCAAGAATAGACAAACTCAGCAACTCGCCTGTCTATTTTACGAAATAATGCATTTTTTGTGACACGTGGATGTTCTTGCCACATGAAGATTAAATATCCATGTGTCGCTATGTTTTCATTTGTCCATCATCATATTATATATATATATATATATATATATATATATATATATATATATATATATATAGTTTTTATTTAAAGAATATAATTTTAAAAAGATAATTTGCTTTTTTAAAGTAAGAAAAATTAAGTTTGTGTTAAAGAGAGCGAAATAACTCAGGTTTCGTCATCAGTATAGTCAAAGCACATCTAGGGCGTTTACAATTAGAGAGCTCAGAAACTTTGCGTAATCCTAACTCAGTTATAACCTCATTAGAAGTTTCATAAATGTTTTTGTAAAAAAAATTAGGAAAGTGATTAATTCTCTCTTTCTCTCTCTCTCTCTTGTGTTTTTCTTTTCTTTCTTTCTTTATGACTGGTAACACGATGATTTCTACTCGGGGGTTAATTCAGGGGTTTTTTTTCTTGGGGCCCATTTTGTGAAAAATAAAGGTTATTTTTCTAAAATTTATTATATTTTTGTGAAAAATAACATGTTGTAAAGAAAGATGAAATTCAATTACATAAATTCGAACCAAGCATTTATTAATAATAACTTCTTAAAGTCCTTCTGCAAAAGTTTTCGCTTCTGGTGAATTTGTTTTGTTTGAAAATTACACATTTTAAAACCTAACGAAATAAAAATAATTAATTAAGAGTATGTTTTTATGGAATGGAATTTTGTGAAGAGGACTATTTTATTAAGAGAAATTTTGTGAAGGGACCTATTTTATTAAATGGATTTTTGTGAAGATGCCCTTAAGTGGGCCCCAAATTCGTCCTCTATCGACCCGTGCTATACTAATTAAAAAATCTAAGCTAAACTAAAATAAAATAAAAATTTTGGGATAAGAAAAAATTTGACCCACTATTTACCTACAAATATTATCTTATAATATTTTTAGTTGGGGTAATTATTTTTTGATAATTATGTTTACCCGAGTTAACTTGTATAATAAATAATAAGTAGTTAAATATAAATTGATATCATTACCAGAATAAAATTTTAAGAATAGGTTTTAAAAAAATACTTTCCCACACACACCAAAAGCAATTTTTTGTCGAATCGGCACAATCAATCACTTTGGAACTCCGCACGACACGGAATTCAGTCAACAGATAAAACTGTTTTCAGTAGCATCACCGGATGAAGGGAAAAGTGGAGATCATCCCCGGTTTTGAGAGTGGGTGTAGTAATGGATGTAATGTTGAACTCTCGGAGAGAAAAAAAAAAAAACAAAGAAACAAACAACTAAAACAAACGGAAGTGAGGTGTTAAATATGGAAACAGAAAGGTAGGGGAAAATAAATCGAGAATTATTCCCTTTTATAAATCATTTTGGCTGTGTTTAGAGCCTGTTTCCTAGACTACGTTTTGCTTAGCCGTCTCTTTTTTTGCGGTAATTCACTCTCTTTTATGTGGTAAGGCGGCTTGTTTCATGTTTTTGTTTTATGACTTCTCTAGTTTGTCTAATGGTCAGATGTCAGCAGGAGACATCACTGACAGGTTTATCATGCCTCTTTCTTTTGTTGAGACTTTCCTTTCTTTTGTTGATGACCGCAGAAACTTTCGAAAAGAATAGACACTTGAAAGATATGCGACTTTCTTAGCAAGAAGCAAATAAATGCACCATGAAATTTTGTGCTGTGGCAATGTTAAATTTTTGTGCCCCGGCAAATTGGTTGGTTGATTCGTCTGGGAGAGCTACTATCACATTTTGTATATAAATAAATCATAAGCCTCTTGACTAGAATGCAGATTTGTTTTTTGGAGCAGATTTTGGAATCGCTATACTATCACTTTTGTATACAAATAAATCATAAACCTCTTGACTAGAGTGCAGATTTGAATTTTGGATCAGATTTTGGAATCGCTATACTATCACTTTTGTATACAAATAAATCATAAACCTCTTGACTAGAGTACAGATTTGAATTTTGAATCAGATTTTGGAATCGCTATACTATCACTTTTTGTATACATATAAATCATAAACCTCTTGACTAGAGTACAGATTTGAATTTTGGATCAGATTTTGGAATCGCTTTACTATCACTTTTTGTATATACATATAAATCATAAACCTCTTGACTAGAGTACAGATTTGAATTTTGGATCAGATTTTGGAATCGCTATACTATCACTTTTGTATACAAATAAATCATAAACCTCTTGACTAGAGTGCAGATTTGAATTTTGGATCAGATTTTGGAATCGCTATACTATCACTTTTGTATACAAATAAATCATAAACCTTTTGACTAGAGTACAGATTTGAATTTTGGATCAGATTTTGGAATCGCTATACTATCACTTTTTGTATACATATAAATCATAAACCTCTTGACTAGAGCACAGATTTGTATTTTGGAGAAGATTTTGGGAGCGCTACTATTACTTTTTAGATACATATAAGTCATAAACCTCTTGACTAGAGAGCAGATTTGGATTCTGTAACAGATTTTGCCACTGTTACAAGATATTGGGTCTCCTAGCATTTGCTTTTACGTATATTACTTTTTTTTTTTTTTTAATATCGAAATATTAATAATTGGGAATAAAATTATAATGATTGCAATTTTAAAAATACATTTATCGTAATTTTGGACTTTTTACAAAATGAATGAAAATTATTTCTTAATAATTCATGCAGAAAGGAAATATAGATGTCAACCTCAACAATTTGAAAATTAAAAATGGGTATTTAAAGAATGAAAAAATAGGTGGAATGCCTATAATGTTATTATTTGATTTTGCTAAGCTCAATTCAAACTTTCAAACGAACTTAAAAATCTTATAATGGATCGCAAAGCTATATAAAGGATTGAGCTTCAAAATTTAGTAATACATATGTTACATTTATTATTTGATTTTGCTAAGCTCAATTCAAAGTTTCAAACGAACTTAAAAATCTTATAATGGATCGCAAAGCTATATAAAGGATTGAGCTTCAAAATTTAGTAATACATATGTTACATTTATTTATTTTATTTTTTTTAAGAGGGGTGTGTGGACGGAAGTCTTCACATTATTATATTTTTATTCTAAATTAATTTCAAGAATATATTAAAAAATACGTGGACAGTTTTATTTTCTCCTAAAAATTTCTTGTAAAATGCACAGATCTCATCTTTCTCTCTCTCTTTCTAATAGAGAAAAAGAAAGAGGTAATATTTAAAATTTAATCAATAAAAGGGCTGCATTACGTAACTTGCGTATAAGAACATCAACAGTATTTATGCCTAAGGTCTCGAATTTTCTAAATCAGGCTCTCCAAACATATACTTTTAAAATTTTATTTATCGTATCAAAAGAACTCTGGAATTACTATACGTCGAATTACTATAGACGTTTAATTATTTATTAGAATTTGATCTTTCTAATTTCAACGCAATTTATAAGTTCTAGTTTTTGCAGCCTGGTGAAAAGTGCCTGATTAATTCAGAAACTGAAAAAGAAACTCTTCATCTCAATCGAAACATTTCAATAATTACACACATATTTGAGATAAAAAACTTTTATTAAAATTTCATAGAATTATTTTGATTTGTATTGAATTTTGTGACTTGTTACTGGTGCAAGATTGATTCGAAAAAATTAAAAAAAGGTATGGAACGAACATAAAGTCTTAGTGAAAACAGTGAAGCTAAATTTAATATATTTTCATAAATAATAATATTGATGTCAAGTCGAAATTATACAAATTATGTAAATCCCCCCCCCCTTCCCTAATGATTGCCGCTCTGAAATATTAATTCTTATACTTGCATTGGTGATCTCGCTGATTTAAAAAAAAAAAAAAAAAAAAAAAAAAAAAGTACTACTGCTTATTCAACAATCAGAAGTATGTAAAGCTAAATTCAGGTATGTTGATTTTTTAGAAACTTATGCGCTTGTGACTGTCTCTCTCTCTTTCTTTTTATAAAAATAATCTTGAACGGAGTGGTCGGCGAAATCTTTGTTAAATGTAATCTGGACTAATTTGAGTTGGGATAGTCATAAGGTATAATTTCTAATAATAAATGCATGATAATCTTACTTGGGTCCAATGCATCATACAACTTTTTTCATTTTCACATGAAACTAAAACATCTTTTAGAAAAAAGACTTTTTAAGGCGTCTTAAAAACATCTTTTAGATAAAAAGATTTAATGACTGTGCCCAGTAGGGCGATAGGCGGTGGGGGGCAATATTTCTACTTGTACGTTCCGGTTTTGTTCCTAGAAATCTGGTGAAATTGTGCCATTTTATCGACTCCCTCCTTTCGCATGCCGGGAGACAAGGGGAAAAAATGCGGTTATCCTGAGGGCATTAAAAAGCAAACTTATAACATACAAATAAGTGATATTTGTATAAGATATATTTGTATCCAAAGCTATAGTTTGTACGCATATTTAATTTTTCATACGCATTTTTAATTAACATTAGAGAAGTGCACACCTATAAAAAGTTCTTTAAAATATCCGATTAAGATAATTTTTTTATTATTTTTATTTTATTTTATTTATTTTTTTGTTTTTTGGAGACACAAAAAAAAAAATCGACATGATGAGACGCGACATAACGAGGACGGGGAAGTCTAATGTAATTCTACAAATTTAATTTGGCATTATATAAGTGAGAATAAACATTGCATATCTGACAGAAATTTTACTTTTTTTTTCCCCTGAGGAGTTGTTTGGGTTGGGTTGGGTTGATTATTGACGGCTAATTATCGACACTAGGGATATAGGCCCAGGGGGAGTGCCCTTCGTGGGGGTCTTTCTAAGGGAACCTAATCCGTATTTACGCATGGAGAAAATCCACGGCTCGAAAGAAAACCACGAAAACTCCGAGCGATTAGGCCGACGGGCGCGATTGGGATCGAACCCAGCACCTCCCGTCTACCAGCTTCGAGAGCACAACCTCTCAGCCACTGGTGGGGCGAGGAGTTGTTTGGATTTAAATAACTGAAAAGCGAGAGGTCACTGTATTTTGTTTTCGGGAGACACGGAAAAAGGGTAATACAATAACGCGTGATCTAACGAAGGTGTAATGTAATCCTAGTGTAAGACACAATAAAAACCTGTCTCAAAAGTAAAATAAAAAAAGAAAGTGAAAGTATCCAAATTCCCTCTTCCTGTTAACAAGGGATTTTCCCTACCTGAAGGGATAAAAATATCCTCACCTGAAGATGGTCGTCCTCATCATCAGTTCAGTACCATCTGGACGGAAGCTGAGCTCTTCCCGTAATTCTGCTCATTAAATGTACCAGCTGGGCGTTTCACGCACCCATTTGTGGCAGCCCGAAGCTCCTAGCTTTTTGTTTTCGGCACGTGCAACCGATTTCCGCCCTGGAAAAATATGGAAGTGGTTTGATTTGATGAATGTTGGATATGATCCGATTAGTTTTTTGCTGTGGGTGGCGTGAGTGGTTTTTTGAGACTTCAGCGTGGGAAAGAGCGTGAATGGGTTGATTTTGGCGGGGAATTTTTTGACAAATGCAAAAGTTACTAATTGAACTCAGGTGAAATGAGACTTTTCTCCCTGCGTTAATGTATTCATCGCATCTAAGTGAGTGTTGGAAATTACAGTTCTAGATAAACCTTTTGATCTTCCGTTGGGTATAATTATTGGGTATCATTAACTGAAAAAATCAATCTTGTGAACTGTAATTAGATTGCAATATGCAAGAAACTGCGATATTTAAGGGATTTATTATTTACGTGAAAGTGAACAGAGTATTTGCGGAGTGTTTTCTTTATTCTTCTATACATGCCTAAACTCTTCTAATAATGCTTCTGTAAATATATTTGAGTTTTTTGCCCCTACCATTATGACAAACATTAATTATATGGAACAGATGTACCATTCGTCCTCATTCTGCCATCTTGTTTTTTAAATCAAAACACATTTGGTTTGTTTCTCATTTCCAAAATAATTTTCATCCATATTAACTTATTATATACACGTTATATAATTTAATTTATTAATTTATTTATATTTAATAATAAAAGTTTAATAAAAAAAAAAAAAAAAAAGATGGCGGACTGAGGGCGAATGGTACAGCTAAGCAAATTATATTTTGTTTAAAGCTGGTCTCAAATTTAAACAAATTTAAACTATTTTTTTAATACATTACAGAATATTCTTTTTTTTTTCAGAAAAAAACTGGCATAAAATTGACATATTCCCTTATTCAGTTTTATTTCGACCCATCCCGGCCCGATATAAAAGTTTAAAGTTTGGCTAGAACCCGGCCCATACAAAAAAAAGAATGTATTGGTCTTGCCCGACTGAATTTCTACAAAACTTTCCGATATTTCTGAAGCCACACCATAATTAAAATTATTCAGAAAGCACACTTTCTTATGGATAGATTTTATTTTCAGGTTATGTTCAAAATGCATGGAATACAAAAAATCAACAATATTAATGACCTATTAGACAATTACGTACATAAATAGTGATTAAAAAATGATTTAGACAATTATATTCAAATGAAGATTTCAGTAAGATAAATCAACGTAGTTTAGAATGAAACAGTACTGTATGCGACATTTTAATTTAATTTGGTTTAATAAATTACACACAGGGCCCTTTTTTATTTTCTTTATCTTTGTAGAGGTTTAACAATGACAATTTGAAATCATCTCTTCTATTTATTTTTTAAATTCTAAACTACCGTATGTACCGGAAAGGTGGGAGGGGTAGGATAGGGCCATTGTCCCTGATTGGATTTTGGAAATTTAATTACATTTATTTTACCTCTGATGCCTTGAAAAAAAAAATAACAGTAAAATTTTTTATTCGTAAGTGACATAAAATAATTAACCATAACCACGAAGCGAAACAAGAACTAAGAATTTTTCGACATGGGGCCGTGCTCTCCGAACTCCTCATGGAAGACAATTTTTAATTATGGTTTTCTTTTTACGTTTATATGTTTCAAATTTATCATAGAAAGGAGTTTCAGGGGACCAAGCCCTCTGAAGAGGCAGAGCCTTCTTAATTTTTTTGTATAGATTTTTACGCCGTTATGTAAAAATTGTCTTGTACATGTTCCAATAAATTGTTTTCTTGTGTGTGGCAAGAATAGTTTTTTTTTTTTTTTTTTTTTTTTTTTTTTAATTTTAATGTGTATATAGTGTGCCCAAAAAACGTCGTTCAACCTTTTGGTTAAAAAGCTCTTTAATACTTTACTAGTTAAGATAAATGGGCAATGCAAAGTGCTTAAAATATAAGTATAAAATAAAATTATATTAATGAAATAGTTCTCCCATTAATTTTGAAAAAAGTTATTTTCTAAATTTTTATACGGGCTCCATTGACAAATTTGGTCATTTAGAAACTTCTTCTCTTTCGCTCCAACAACACCATACCACTTTTTCGTATCATTTAAAACGCTATCTCATCAATAAAAAATAGGGACAATTTACAAAATGATTAGGCGTTCTTTAGATTAAAAATATGTTAAGAAGAGTGAAAAAAAAAAAAAAATTGCATCAAAATTACATCTAAATAAAACATTACACAAGTAGAAAAAGTTCTTTTTGAAATTATTTTGCAATTTTTTTTTCTTTTTTTAATGTTTGATATTGCATGAGTCATTAATACAGATAAAAAAATAAATAAGGTAGATGTAATAAATATAATCGTTGAAATGAGTAATTAAAAATCATATGATCTTAAATGACATTATCCACAGAGAAATCATGTCACCCCAAAAATTTGATGAAATAGTAGAAACATTTCATCTTCTGCGAGGCATCACAATAGAGTCACGTGACGGGGGATGTTCCAGTCACTGATTGTTCCGCTACGCATATATGAAGAGTATTTTGTGGGAAACATATCAAGGTGAGGAATTCGTTTGTGGTGACTCCGATGATCTCATCTACCTGGTGTTGCAAACTATATTTTGTTTAATGATTTCATTTGCAGGTTATCAGGTCCCGTGGGAAATTTTTAATGAAGCGACTGCTTGTTTTTACACACCATGTGTTAGGTCATATTTTATAAATGATTCGATGATATATATATATATTTCTTTTTTTTTTTCGTATTGATCAGTAAAACTGTGTAGTTTTGCATGCCATGTGTTGATAATTTTTTGGAGATTATTTGACATTATGCTTTTGATATTGACGAGTAAAACTGATGACATGTTTTACTTTTGCGGAATATATATATTTTTTTAACTACGGGGCCGTTCAAGTATTACGTAAGCATATTTTTAGTCATTTTGTACCCCCTCCCCCCCTTGTAAGAAAATATAAGCAAATGCTAGACCCCCCCCCCCTTACTTACGTAAGATTTTATGACAGTTTATACATCAAGACTTCTTGACAGATAAAAAGTTACCAATAAATTACATTATTAATCATACAAATTTATATAAATAGGCATATAGGGATTGTGATATCAAAAAATACAAAATGGTTTTAATATATTGTTGTTTATTGCATTAAACAAACCATTGTTTAAACCACCAAATTCATTGTTTAATGCTTATGTAAGAACTGTCGTGACCCCCCCTCCCCCTTGTCAGAGAAAATAAGCAGACTCTGGACCCCCCCTCCCCCTTTACTGCTTACGCAATACTTGAACGGCCCCTACCCATTTAACCCCTTGTATCACAACATCTCCTCCGATTGGAAAAATATTGACTAAGATATGTGAGGATACATGTTTTGAAGCTTATAAAAAAATAATAAAATTTAGAATATAAAAATAAAAGAATGTATTTACAAAAAGATGTTTGTTTCACATCTTCAACAAACCGCAACAATAAATCAATCAATAAATAAATAAATAACATTCACATTTCCCATAAAAATTGTAAATTTTCTAATACAAAATTATAAAGTAATGTAAACTTAACTTTGTGAAAATTCATTTCCTGGACACCTACAGTCTTTTTAATTTCACTAAACTCGTGAAGTCCAGTTTAGTAATAACAACGACCTGGTGTTGCAAACTATATTTTGTTTAATGATTTCATTTGCAGGTTATCAGGTCCCGTGGGAAATTTTTAATGAAGCGACTGCTTGTTTTTACACACCATGTGTTAGGTCATATTTTATAAATGATTCGATGATATATATATATATTTCTTTTTTTTTTCGTATTGATCAGTAAAAGTATTCTCAAAGTATTAATTAAATTTTGGTATAAAAAATTATAACTCAGTATCTCCGTCTGTTCCACGAATAATTTGTATTAACTGCAGCGTTATAAGATATAGCCACCAATAAAATTGTCTTTTAAAGCTCGCTGTGGAAATATTATTTTCTGGGTGTGTCGCATAAATGCAACACGGTGATACAACGGGTTAGGTTTGTTTTAAAAGTATTTGCTGAATAATTTTTAACGCCCAATATAAGGTTGTTTTAAAAGTTATTCATTGTTATTAACTTCAATTTAATGAACTTTCATGAATTTTGAATTTATTGAATCAATGTAATGAATTTTTATGTGATAACAAATTTAATAACAAAAGTTTGACCTCCTTTTTTTTTTTTTTTTTTTTTTTTTAAACGTTTATGCACAAAAGTTGTTTAAAAGTTAAAAATATGTAAATTTCTATAATATGTAAATTTCTATGTAATCCATCCTACATAGAAATATTACTTATTCTGTTCATTTATTATAATCATATCAAGGTGAGGAATCCGTCTGTGGTGACACCGATTTTGTTTAATGATTTCATTTACAGAGGTTATCGGGTCCCGTGGGAGATTTTTAATGAAGCTAACTGCGTCTTTTTTACATATGCTAGTCATTTTTTAGAAATCATTTGCTGACAGGGTTTTTGTATTGATGAGTAAAACTGGTATACTATAAAATGTTTTCTTTATATGAAATTCTTAAGCTTGTTTTATAATTATCCTTCTTAATTTCTATGTTACATTATGTTATAATCAAAATACTTTTTTTTTTTTTTTTTTTTTTTTTTTTTTTTTTTTTTTTTTAAGTTTATGAAAAAGAAAACTGTTACGAAACTTCTCCATTAAATAAGATGAGAGAATACATGTAGAAAACACTATAGGAAACATTAGGAAACATATGTAACACAATTAAAAATACAGTTTTAGCAATTACCTTCCATAGTAAAAAAAAATAGTGCAATTATTATGTGCAGCCCTGTATATGATCTATAGATTTGAATATATACTACATAGCATGATAAAATTTAGTTCAATTAGAAAATTCACATGTAGAAATTTACGCCAGCCGATGGAAATGCACTCGTAATCTCTTGTACAGCCCTGTATATCGTCTAAAGACTTTTGTAACTCACCACATATTGAGCTAAAATTTAATTCAGGTAAGAAACGCATAAGGCAACTTAAAACTCGCTTCCAGCAATTACCAACCATAAACGACAACTATCTTGTTCTTTGCGTAGACCTGTATATGAATTTATTTATATTCCACAAACTGCTATCAGTCCACTAGATATAATTCAGCAGAAAAATGCGTCACACAATTAAAAATTATCCTTAAGCAATTTACTCCTATAGTCAGTAATATTTATGAATTCCTTTGTGTACCCCTGTATATGATTAAAAAAAAATTACTTACCTGTACTCTGTAAACTTATAAGAAACTTAAAACTCAAACCAAAGTTGAAAACGCGCACTTATCAAACATAAGACTATAATTATCGCACTTAAGACTGTGACTGAATTCTTTTGTGTGTATTGATTTGTAATCGAACAGTTTTGTTTTATTTTTCCATAATGAATCACAATTTCTGTTATAAGCAGTTGTTATGTGTCAGGATTAGGACAGCAGCTTTTCTTCTTCGTAGCGCTGTCTCGTCCAGAAATTCAGTTCACAACGTCAACTTTGACAGCTTTTTCTGGAAGATCTTCTGCCTTAAAAAAAAAAAAAAAAAAAAAGGCGAAAAACTGTTTGATTACATAGTTTTTGAATAACAGAGTCTGCCAATTTCCTGAGTTTGAGAACAAAAATGAATTTAAAAATATGTCAGAAAATAGGAAGTTTTGATTTGAGAACAAACATTCCTTTGTCTGTTTTATCTTTTGTTTAACAATTAATTTTCTAAAATCAAAAATTGCAGGTGGATGAAAAATTTTCCACGATTGCTAATTTTTTCACCTATATGTACACTGCAAAAAAATTTGTTGATTTTACATTATACAGTCGAACCTCGTTAACATGAACCTCAAGGGGAATCAAAATTTTGTTTATGTTAACAGTAATTCATGTTATCAGTATCAAATGTTTGTATTCGTTATTATAGGTTACTATGAAAACAATTCATGTTAAAAGTAATTCACGTTAAGCGTGTTCATGTTAACGATGTTTGACTGTAATACTAGCCGCTGGGATGCTAGTATTATACCGTAAAATCAACATTTTTTTTTTTTTTTTTTTTTTTTTTTTTAATGTAGAAATAGAAAGATTCCTTTCAGTCAGTGAAAACCGTGGAATAATGATAAATTGATATTCTGATAAAGATTTTTTTTTTTTTTTTTTTTTGTAAAAATCAATTATTTTAGGTGTCGCTTTAATAGCTTTTTTTTTTCAGCATGTGTTCCCTGTTTTCGAAGAAAAGATCAATCTTGTTTTTCGACTTTGTTAACATCAAAGATTGACTTGATGACTACCGGTTCGCAGGTGGCAAGTTTAGTCAAATGTCTTCACCATATGAGCCAGCTCATTAGTTTTTTCTCTCATTCCCCCCCTTTTTTTTTCTTAACTCTGCTGAAGTTATTTTTGTTAGCGTGAGAAAATTTAAATGGAATCGTCTCTGGTCTGTTTGGAGATAAACCACTGATAAAACAAGCGTTATAGAGGTATTTTCAATTATTTTCATTTTCACTAATGCTCTATCCGAAAATAAATATAGAATGTTTTTTGGAAGCCGACGAAAGTGTTAATCAATAGGGGATGTCGGATGTGAAAATAACTAATTTTCTGAAATTAACCGTTTAATTCAACTGCACGCGCTAAACAGCAAGGTTAGCAGTGATATTTAGATTCTATATTAAATATACAATGTGGATTCATTAACATTTAAATGTTTACGGTGCTACTTCACTCACTCGAAAACACCCACTCGCTAATGTTAATCCTATGGCAGGAATTTTTTTAATATTTCGCTTGCATTTCATTATTATTATTATTATTATTATTATTATTATTATTATTTTGCATTGGATAGCTGAGTTTGATCTCTACAATTGTCGTTTTTTTTTTTTTTTTTTTTCCTTTTTTCGATTTTGTTTACAGGGTTTTTCATGGGGATACTTTTATTTTCGAAACCGGTTCAGAAAGTGAAAATTGCTTAATAAAAAAAACTTGTAAACAAAATAGAAAAAGTAAAAAAGTCCTTCGTAGACCTTCATCAACCTCAGCTATCCAAATAATAAAAAAGAAAAAAATCATTTACAAATAATGAAATGCAAACGAGATATTTAAAAAAAAAATCTCTCATTCGATTTACATTACCGAGCGGGCGTTTCGCGCGTGAATGAAGTAACATCTTAAGAATCAATTTCCAGAGGATTTCATAAAAAAATATATCTTTTACTTATTAGACATTATGCTAAAAACAAACAGTAAAATTAAAAAAAATATATATATATATTTTATTTATCCTATATAAAAATGAATAAAATACATTCTTCATTTTATTATGTATTTATTTTTATAGATTTTTACAACATTTCTTAAAAAAAGGAGATTGATATTATTGATGACAGTGTTGAAAATCTTAGTCTTTTGGCAAGGTGAGAGATGATTCTCTTGAAAATGATGTCATTTGTTATTTTATGTATTTTAATATCGTTTACAGATGATTCATATTCGCTCGCTTATTTGAATCCCTTCCTCCCCCTACCCCAACTCCTCCCACTTTTTTTCTTTTAAGGAGAAGATATTTCATAATATATACTCAAGGTGTGCATTTGGAAGAAATTTTTTCAAACATGTTAGTCAGGAAAAGGTCATCTTTGATTATAATTCAGGATGTACCCTGATTACAGAGGTGGTTCTCAAATGACCTGCTCAACAACGCGAAACTTTCGGACACATTTTCTGACTCATTTTTAAACGCAGAGGCGTAAAATTGGCAGGCTTGATTGTGGAAGCGATTTGGAATCAAGATGAGTTCCTCAAAATGAGTGCCTCATGTTCCCATTCCTTAATCTGGCCATACATATACTTCGAATTACAATAAGTACGCACTGCTAATACTTCGTATCAACTAAGGTCATGAGTAATTTTGTGCTTGCAAAATTGTAATTATAGGTACCTGTAAAGCCATTCTCCCAGCCCTTAGTTCGAATACGGGAAAAACTAAATGGCCTCCCGTAATAATAACAATTTAATATCGCTTATGACGTCACATCAACGGTCACAATGTGATCTCAGAGTGACGTCACAATGCCATACAGATTAATAACGTTTCTCCAATAAAACACACGTCATAAGAACCTTTTACAGTGCTGTTTAAATTCTTCTCAAATTGAATAATTTTGAGGTATTAGCATACAAAGTACAAAGTATCCTTCTTAATAACGCACATTTCTAAATTTAATGAGAAAATAGTAGATTTATCTTTTATTGTCATTCATATGTTTCTCTTTAGTTTTGTATTTAAAGGAAAAAGATAATTTACGAGACTGTTAAATTTAAAGTAACCATAAATGTTACACGCGTCTAATTTTAAAGTTATCTATTTTTTTTTTTTTTTTTTTTTTCTTATTCTGAAATTTCTAATTTTATTCCCCTTTTTCAGTTTCGGTTGAAATCTTTGCCTTTTTAAGCTTTATTTTTTTATTTTTTACAATGCACTTATAGGCAAGAAGTAAAGAGCAATCTAAATGTACACCCCCTTATTTAAGAATTGTTCTCAAATCTAAACTGGCTAACTTTCTGACACATTTTTGTTCACAAACGCATGAAATTGGCAGGTGCTATTATTCAGAAGTTTTGTGATCGAACAGTTCTCCCTTTTTTCGGTAAAAGCTCAAGATCTTTGAAAAAATGCTGCCAAAGTTAACTTTTGGAACTATGAATTTCTGGACGAGACAGGGAAAAATACGATCGATATGTGACAACAATCGCTTATAACTTTTTTTTTTTTTAACTGTATTTATCTAAAAATGAAAAAACCGTTGGATTACAAATCCCTTCAATAATAAGGCGTGCAAGTGCCATCCTTTTACGTTTAAAAAGGAGTCAAAAAATATGTCAGAAAGTTCCGCGTTATTAAGGGATATATTTTTTTTAAATATTTTTCCGATTGCGAAATCTTATGTTAAACTATGGAAAATTTAACTAGGCAATTACTCATTACCTACTATGATTATCGAATGCAAATTGCCAATGTATAGTGCGTTTTTAAAAAATGACTTACATACATTTTAAGTATTTTTTTAAAACACATTAAACTATGAAATTTCTACTTCTGGAAAATTTTAAAATTTTATGAAACGCTCTACGGCGGCAATTTATGTCTTACTTTCTGTTGGTGAAAACCATTTTCTGATAATTATATTAGATAATGAGTAATCGCATAATTATTTTTTCCCTTTGGATTTGGCGATCGGGGAGGAAAGTTGAAGCGACCCATGTATCATCTGAATCTTTTAGTCCTTGTTCCTCAAGTATATTAGGACTCCTAATGAAAGAAGTTATAAAAGTATAGTAGTAATCCTTGCTTATAATATATCAACCTTTCAATAGAGGACACTTTAAGAGGCTACTTCACGCAGACGAAAACACCCGTTCGCTAATGTTAATCCTATGGAGGAAATTTTTGAAGATATCTCGTTCGCATTTCAATATTTTTAAATGATTTTTTTGCATTGGATAGCTGAAGTCAATCTCTATGCACGCTCCTTTCTACTTTTTCGATTTTTGTTGCAGTTTTTTTATTGAGGATACTTTCACTTTCAAAACCGGTTTCGAAAGTGAAAGTATCTTAATTAAAAACACTTGTAATCAAAATCGAAAAAATAGAAAGGAGCGTGCATAGAGATTGACTTCAGCTATCCAATACAAAAAAAATCATTTAAAAATATTGAAATGCGAACGAGATATCTTCAAAAATTTCCTCCATAGGATTAACATTAGCGAGCGGGTGTTTTCGCCTGAGTGAAGTAGCCCCTTAAGGTAAGGGACGAGTAGAATAATTAAACATTTCTTAATAAGAGATCTTACTGCTATTCAGAAAGTGAAAAAAAAATCAACAAAGAATTTTAGAACTTATTTATAACTTATTCTTACGAAGATATTTTCCCCGCTCAACAGCAAGAAATTTTCACACATTTTTGGACTAATTTTAAACATAAAATCATGATACAGGCATGATTATACTGAAGTGATTTTTTTTTTCAGTTTTATAATTCAACTAGTATATAACCCCGTCAAAAATGACGAATTGTTGATCTACGTTTCATTTTCACAAGACTTCATACAAACAAACAGCATGAAGATTTATTATTGAAAGGTTTGTATTGTAGAAAACTACATTTTAAAAATGGCAAATGAAAATGAAAATACAACAAATAAAAATAATGAGGATATATATATATATATAAGCTGGGGACTCCCTCAAGGTGGCATTGTTTCTTCAATTCTTGCAGAATTGTATTTATATTATTATGAACGTAACTCTAATATTGCTAATTGTAAAATATACCGTTATATAGATGACATTATTGTCTTCTATTTTAATAGTAATTCAAATTATTTATTACCTATAAAATATCATAAAAATTTAACTTATAGTTTCAATGTTATGGCAAATAATGAAATTAATTTTCTTGATCTTAAGATAATTCTTAAAGATAATAAACTTTTGTTTGACATTTATGACAAGCGAAATGATTTTACTTTTAAGGTTAACTTATTTACTAACTATTTGTCATGTATACATAAATCAGTATTTGTAAATATTTTACTAAATTTCGCACATAGAATTAATAATCTTTGTTCAAATAACTTTAAAAATCAAAATTTAAAACATATCCTTCAAATTGCACAAGTTTATGGATATCCTTACTATTTAGTTAAATCAATTTTACACATATAAATATAGATTTAATTTGGGTTAAATGTCTATATATATATTTTTTTTTTGTTAAAATCTCCTTGATAAAAATGATAATCAACTTTTGATTGTTGATATATTTGGCTAAACTATGAATCCTATTGTGTGCGTTGCTGCATAGGATTATCCTAGTTTAATGTCATTCATATTTTAAAATTTAACGTTAATTTTCAACTTTTGACTGTTGATTTATTTCGCTAAATTATAACTCATATTAAGAGCATGTGCTGCATAGGATCATCTTAGTTAAAAGTCATTCATAAATTAAAATTTACATGTGGGCAAATTCTATAATTGTTGTTATGATTATATGGAGTTAATATTATTGGGGTTGTAACAAAAGTTAAAATTATCAAGGATGTTACAATGGGTTAATCAATACAATATAATATTAATAAGTTAAACATATTTAATTTTAGTAAATATTAAATATTTATTAAATATAGTACACTAATAAACATATCTCTTAGTTTTATATTATTTATTTTATTATTAGATCATTTAATTTAATTAATATTTATGTTTTTTATATATTTTTTTTCATGGTAGATATTATTTAAATAGCTGGATTTAAATTATAATAAGTGCATTACCATATTGAATAATCTATGTTATTTCTAAGTATAATACTAATTTATAAAATGAAAGCATCATATGGATTCTACATTAATGTTTGGGTTAAATTAAGATATATTTTAAATGGGTTAGTTAAAATATAAATTATATTATACTAGTAACTCTTATTCTCTATATATATATCATTAATATTAACTAGTAAAATTAATATATTTACACTACATTACAGCTGCATATAAGTAATTATACATACAATATTAAAGTTTTAGTAGAATATCTGTACACCAGATGTCAGCAGCAATGTATTTGATAGTATGCTAAAATAGTCTAATATTTTTACAATAGATAGCAGTAGTATAGCTTATTTAAAATATTAAAACTTGGAAATTTAGTATGGAGGTAATAATATCTATGAAATACTTTCAAATTATCAAGTAATATTATATATTTTAATTTATTAAATTAAAATTAAAATAAAATAATTAATGGTTTTTATTTATATGTATATCATAATTTTTTTTCTACATTTTTTAAAATGTTGTAATCTATTTAGTTAAATAAAAATAACTGTAACTGTAGGTTACAATTTATGATCTGAAGGATTCTCTATTTAACTGTGAATTTAACCTCTTCTTTTGGATGCAACTTTGTACATGTGCTCACAATATACTAAATATCTTGGGATATTATTAATATAAGTAATATATATATTTTTTAATTTTTTTTAATTCTTTTTCACACTCCTTTTCAAATTGTATGTATAATTTATAATATTCCATTGTAAAGGTCTTGTTATTCAATATTGTTTCAGCGATTGTTCGGGCAAGATATGGCACTATATTTAGCAAAAGCTGGTGTCATATACAGAAAACAATCGTTCTTTGCTTATAAATGTGATTTTCTTGCCCTTGAAAAAGTAAATTACTTTATAAGCTTTTATTTGTGTATATACTCGTGTGGTTTATATTTCATTCCTTATTTTCTATTTATTTAATTTTTTTTTTCTTCTTCTTAATTTGAATTAATAATGTTACTTTTATTAGGACTACAATTTTAATTTGTAAATTGACAGGGCTCTTTGGTATCGGGATTTCAGTGTATGTGGCCAGTTTCTTATGTTTCAATGGTTAAATTTTACTTAAAGTTTTATATATATATATATAACTCAGTATTACATTTTTGAAATAGTTCAACGATTGGACAAAACTTCAAATTAAATATTAACAAATAATCCATGTGTGCAAGTTTTTGTAAAAAAGTGTTATCAATGAGTTTTAAACAACTTGAATCACCACATAACTCATTGTTTGATTACATAAGCAAAATTAAATGCAAATTACGCTGTACTATGTGTTCCTTATATCTTAATTACGTTTGATAAGAAAAAATCATTTTACAGTATATGACCCATTATCCGGAAATCCAAAATCCGGAAGGAAAAAATTCGAAAATTTTCAAAATTTGTAAATTTTTACTAAAATTTTAGATTTTCTGAAATTTTTTGAAAAATTTACCGATTTCTAATTTTTTTTTTCAGTCCATTGTGTTTCAATGTGTAATCACTAAAATATTGTTACTTCGGTGGCGGGTGAACACGGTCTTGGCGGGTGAACACGGTCTCTTCCCTAAATTAAAAACAAATCATTTTTCTCTCAAGTTTTATTTTAAAATTAATTTATATTTTACGATTCGTTAGAAACAAAAAAAAAAAAAAATAGTTATGTATTTATTTCCTCAGGGATGATTCGGTTCAAGTTTTCCTAAAAATTTGAGGCATTCGGTTTCGAAAATTTTTGTCTTCAGTCCAAAAATTCGAACATAAATATCTCGAATTTTGAACGGTCGTCGCCGAAAAAAATCAATTATGTCTATCGTTCACAGAAAAAATAGACAATTTCTTCAAATGATTGTGGAAACAACGTGAATTTCGTCAAAGGAAAAAAAAAAACGCAAATTTTGTCGCAAGATTGACAAAACAAAAAAAAAAACCGCTAATTTTGTTAACAAAGCGCAGAAAAACGCGATTTCCGTCAAAAGCTTGCGAAGAAAACGCAAATTTCTTCCAAGGATTTCGAAAAATTATAAAATTTCATCAAGGGAACACACACAAAAAAAAAAAAAAAAAAAAAAAATGTGGTTAAAGGATCGCAAAAAAAACCCCGTGAATTTCGTCAAATAATCGCGGAAAAACATGAATTTTTTCACAGGGTCGCGAAAAAAAAAACACAAATTTCTTCAAAGGACTGCGAAAAAATTTCTAATTTCGTTAAGGGATCGCGAAAAAAGTGAAATTTCGTTAAAGGATCGAAAAAAAACCGCTAATTTCGTCAAAGAATCTCAGGAAAAACTCGAATTTTGTCAAAGGATCGCTGAAAAATGCAAATTTCTTCAAAGGATCGCAAAAAGAAAACGCAAATTTATTCAAAGGACTACGACAAAATGAAATTTCGTCAAAGGATCGTAGAAGAAAAACGCAAATTTTGTCAAAGAATCACGAAAAAAAAAAAAAAAAAAACACGAATATTGTCAAATAATCGTGAACATCGGGAGGACCCAAAATCTGGAAAATTCCAAAACTCGGAAAGCCTTTTTGGTCCCGAGGATTCCGGATAATGAGTCCTGTACTGTATTTACGATGGAAACAAATTTCAAAATCCGCCGGCAGATGGCACCAATATACTGAATCAACCTCAAATCCTCCCTACGAAAGAAATCAACGCTACTTCTAAAAAAAAAAGTGCTTACAGAATTTTTTTTTACAGAAATGTTGATATACATGTTTTATATGAAATAGTTTTTGAAGGTTGTAAACAAAATTAAAATATTTAAAAGCTTTAATATGCTTTTACAAATATTTTAACAACAGAATCGGATGTAGAATAGATTTTTTGTTAAGCCTAACATAGCGTTTAACTATGGTTGATTCGCAGACCAGAGTGGTCGCGCCCGGCAGCGTTACAGACAGTTTCTTGCCTTTGGATTTTATTATAAGTAAGATTTCTGGTAAATGTCTTACAACTTGAGTTATAAGTGATTATTGTCTTATGACAGCAGTTTTTTCCTCTCCCGCGCTGTCGCGCCTAGGAGTTGTTTTCAAAACGCCTACATTGACTGCATTTTCGAAAAAAATCTATTGATTTTACCGAAAAAAGAGGAAAATTTTTCGATTAGATATAATTTCTTAATAATATAACTTGCCAATTTGATACTTTTACGTGCACAAATGAATTAAAAAAATGTGCCAAAATAGCCAGTATGGAGTTGAGAATAGTTCAAGAGTTCAGTTTTGTTTATAAAAGATAATAAGACTTATCTTATCCCAGTTCGAATCTTGGCATCCTCCTTTTAATAAAGCATGTCTTTTTATCGACTAATTTTGTTTTAACAATTATTTTTGTTATTAGCTAACATGAAGCAATCATATTATATAGATATATTGATATATTTATCACATTATGATTTCGTGTAGGCTTCTGCATTTGGTAAAATAATAATAATATAAGTTTTCTTATTTCTCTTTACACCGTTCATGATTCTTTTATTTCAAACATAGTATGTGTCACTCCTTAAATTTCAAACAGAGGCTATTTTTCCGAATGACAATTGGGCTTGGTCACATGTTGGAGAAAATTTTGATTAGTGGGTCATTTTGGTCATGGGTCATAATATTTGAACTCAAAGCTAATTTTGACCGAAAATAGTTCGGTCTTCCCTGCTAGTAAAAATACACACAACATGTAATTCAAAACAGACCTCTATAGAAGTTTTCATCAAAGAGTTTATTTACCTTCAGATGTAGATATTTCCTCCACACTGTTACCATGCTTCTTAGCACTTTTAAATATTATACATACACACCTTTGAAGACTTGAAGACACTTAATCACTTAATTCACTGATGAGGCACTAAATTCCCATTAGCTCCGTATGTAGACTACCAAGATAATACGCCGCACATCTTCAATCCACCGGATATTTCTTGAAGCACGCACTCGTAGCACTAATATATTTTTGTGTCATATTTATACGCCACACAAGTAGAGGGAGAATGACAGTTCTACCTCAGCAGAAGCAACATCAACGGTGGCGGCGGTGGAAAAATTATTGTCTCCCCCTACCTCCCCCCCTACCCCATGCCCCCCAACACCCCCCCCCCCTACCCACCAATTTTTTTTTAATTTAAAATTTTTTAAAATTGCCTTATAGTACGAGGTATCGGTGATGGTAGAGTACGACCACTATCCCCCTACCTCCCCCCCTACCCCATGCCCCCTCCCCATTTTTTTTTTAATTTTAGAAGAGAGAAAGTTTAAAGTTGTGTCGCCCTCTATCGTAAGGCTTAATACTTATGGAATCCAAAAATGACTGCTTCTGTAAAAGTTATAAGCTGCATTAAATTAAATGTCTTAGCAAACTGTTCGCAAAGGAATCTGTAAAAGAATTTTGTTATAGCATAGTATAAAAAAATAATTTTAAAATATCTCTGCTTACAATGGAAATATTTTGTTATAGCATACCATAAATAAAATATTTTAAAGTATTTCACCATACTGCTTACAATGGAAATATTTAGTTATAGCATAGCACTTAATAAATAATTTTAAATGTAACTCACCATACTGCTTATAATGGAAATATTTAGTTATAGCATAGCACTTAATAACTAATTTTAAAGTGACACATGTAAATAATTATACATTATACTTATAAACCGACATATGGGCAGATAGGCAGGCACACGGACAAGCAGGCAGGCAGGCAGGCAGGCAGAAAGACAGACACACAGAGAACTATTTGTTACGTACACACACAAGCATGCATATACGAAGTGAACTAATTGTAATAAAATACATGACCTGCATGCGTCTTAAAACATATTTTTATTCACAGAATGTAAGAATTTCAGAAAATATTAAATTTCAACTACAACTTTCACTTCGAAATAGCGTACCCTTTTTAAAAATTCTTAGCTTTTAACAAACATTTAAATGAAGCGGGGTTCGAACCTTGAACCTGACAAAATGATCTCATGATGTGCTGATTTGCAGTAGGTTTAAACGAACACACCATGAGACCATGTTTATTAGACGCGATTTAAGATATATAAGAAAAGGTGTCACGTGATTGAACATATTGGATTATTACTATACCAGTACTAATGATATTATAAATTTTGAAAAATAATTTAAGCTTTACGATAAACTTTAATGTTTAAACTTGCAAACACATTGGAATGTATTTATAACATATAAAATAACCTTGTAAAAGGTTGGTTGGTTTATTGGTTTTATAAAGCAAAGCGTATCTTACCAACTTGCCTACAAGAGAGATTCTGTAACATAAATTATACAATATAATAATGCAAATTTTAACTTACCAAGTGGGGTTTAAGGATACTGTAATGGAATTTTTAATTATATACTTTAAAATGGAAAGTTTAACTTACCATTATGTGTATGGTCGGATTCGAACTGTCAACCTTTTGGCTAGCATCCCAATGCGCTCCCAGTTACGCTACGAAGGCTCCGTACAATTAATATAAATATTGAAACCTAACGTTACTTCTTTTAAAGATTTTTGAAAAATTTATAAGTTAATAAATCAGGATATGACGGCATTTGTAGAATAACATCCTGTTTTTAAACGATAAGAATAGCAATATAAGAAGCTTGTACACCATAATGAATTTACTGTTTAAAGTTTTGACTTAGACGATTGTTCTATTTACCAAAAACCTTGCGGTATATTTGCTTGATCACCTATCTGTTTACCCTGATTTTTGGATACTTCTAAACCAGAAAATGACTACTTCACTTAACACATCTTACTATGAAATTTCAGAAATCAGCGAATTTAGTAGAATATTTAAGTATTTTGATGTTTTTACCCCATACCATTGGGACCTAGGTGAGGATACGATTGTCGAAGTGCAAATGAATAAGGACTGTGAGTTAAACGTTCACATTCAGAAATATAAAGAATTTGAGAATAGAGGTAAACTGTTTCCTACAAATGAAGGAATTACAATATCGTGCGCAACCTTTGTTAAATTTGAAACCAGAATGGCTAAATTTAATTTTAACTCTGCAGAAGAAGAAACACTTGTATGTAACAACGACTTACTAATGATTTATGTGGATAAGGAGTCATGCATACTGCAAAAACTATTGAAACCTGATTATTTACTACTTACAAAAGAACAATTTCTAAAACTAGAGAAAAACTGCATTCAAATTAGCGAATGCCTTATTCAAACTTTTTTAACAAAGCTTTTACCTGTTTATGTTTTAAAAAACTTAAAAAAATGTAAATGTTGTCACTTTACTGAGAAAGAGGCGATGGACTATTTTTTAGAATGCTTCGATCATGAATTAGAGAGTTCAGTATATCGCACGTTTGACTTTTATTTATGTTCAATCGGACAACCAGTTGAAATGGATCACAAATGTATGAGTTATAATTTAAGAAAACAATTTAACTGGTGTGCAGACAGTGCTTTGTTAAATTTCAACATTAAGGAATTTGTGAAAAACCTGTTAGAGGAATGTACATGCAATTATACTTATTTATTTTTTGAATCTATGAATGTAGACTTTTATAATAAGCATTTGAACAATGTATTTATAAATTAACATAATTATTTAATAAATATTTGTTAAGTTTTTTATTATGTGTCTGTTTTTATTTTTGTATAAGGAATAAATAAGTATAGTTTTCGGAAAGTTTTACAATTTTTCTTCAGAAAATGTAGAAACTTGTTTTATTTTTCTACAAAAATTAAGAATTTGAGACAATTTCATTAAGGGGAGAGATCACCTTTGAAATGGTCAAAAATTCAATTTCAAGGTTTTGATGTCAGTACATAGTGCATTTTATTCTGAGTAGAAAGGTACCAATGTTTTTCAGAGGCGATAATTATTGACGAAGATATAAAGTAAAACGCAATCGTCATTCTTTGTTTTTGAATGGAGAGTGAAAAATTTAAATGCATTTAATTCCCAACACTGATTTTCAAACTTGCGCGCACGATTTCTCCAAAAATAATTTAGATAGAACCTCAATTTTTTTCAAACTTATTACTGTTGTAACAATGGACAAAATGAACTGGAATATTTTAATTTGGTCAATAAATTAAAAAATAATTAACTGTAATTCATCGAAAAGGGCATTCAAAATGCGTTTTTAATTTAATTACAGTTAATTATTTTTTAATTTATTGATCAAATTAAAAGATTCTAGTTCATTTTGTTCATTGTTGCAAAATTAATAAGCTTGAAAATTTTTGAGGTTCTATCTAAATTATTTTTGGAGAAATCGTGCGCGAGAGTTTGAAAATCATTGTTGTGAATTAAATGGATTTAAAGTTTTTACTCCCCATTCAAAAACAAAGAATGACGATTGCGTTTTACTTTATATCTTCGTCAATAATTATCGCCTCTGAAAAACATTGGTACATTTTTACTCAGAATAAAATGCACTATTTACTGACATCAAAACCTTGAAATTGAATTTTTGACCATTTTAAAGGTGATCTGTCCCCTTAAACATGTGTACCATTATTATAAAACAACTTGCATATTGTATGTAAAATCGTGTTAAGACGTTCCCTTTACTTGATAAATTATTTAAGATTTTAAACCAAAACTGAGCGAATATTATAACGATTATCGACTTATGTTTGAAAATAGATCTGTTGTTTACCAGAGTAAAAACAGGAAACTACTTATTTGCGGATAACATTCCTATGTTTTCATACTGATAACGGCCCCACCAGTGGCTGAGAGGTTGTGCTCTCGAAGCTGGTAGACGGGAGGTGTTGGGTTCGATCCCAATCGCGCCCGTCGCCCTAATCGTTCGGAGTTTTCGTGGTTTTCTGCGAGCCGTGGATTTATCCATGCGTAAATACGGATTAGGTTCCCTTAGAAAGACCCCCACGAAGGGCACTCCCCCCGGGCCTATATCCCTTGTGTAGATAATTGGCCGTCAATAATCAACCCAACCCAACCCATACTGATAACGTACTTCTTTTGTGTAGTTTAAGGTATAAAAATTATTTCACTAAATTGAATATTATGATTTTATTTCTCGTGATATTTAACTTAATTAGCAATACCATGTAATGAACGGATGTTTTTACTTATTAAATTTGCATTTTATGCCACGATGAATACATAATAAAACATTTACCTGTATACTTTTACATAAAATATGAGAAATAAATTTATACTTACCTTATGAAATCACCCACTGTATAATAAAAGATACTTTACTTAATTACTTATGTTAACGTACAGGCTAATTTCTGAAAAGATATTTAACACGTGTCGCTATTTTTATTTATTTTAATCATGCGCGCCCTCTACAATTAAATAAATATTCATGAAAAGTTTTATTTGAAATAATATACATACTGTTTCTAAGCCGTTAAGACGTTATAATTTTTTCTCCGTTTAAGTGATCTGCGATTTTAATTGATTTAGATTAAATAAGTACAATGCAAGACATAGTAATAGACGAACCAACCAAGATAAGAAAAGCCTTGACATCGGAGTTTAAGGATCAAATCGACTCTACTATTTTAATGAAACCTGTTTTGAATAAGGAACCGATGACCTCTTCATCAGATCAAGTCGATCAAAAGTTTCCTTTTACATGTGATACGCGTAAAAAAATATTTACTAAAAAATATATGTTATTAAGACATATGAACTTACATTTAGAAAAAATCCCCTCTAAGTGTGATAATCTGTGTACTACAAAGAGTGCTTTACGGGATGATATGCTAATTCATCCCAAGACATATGCCACGTATAAGTGTGAGAAATGTAGTAAGACTTTTTCGCGAAAAAATGTATTAGTTAGACACATGAAATTTCACTTAGAAAAGAAACGTTTTAATTGTAAAATGTGTTCGAAATCTTTTGCGCAGAAAAGCGACTTACAAAAGCATAACTTAGTACATTCTAAACAAGGAGTTATGCATAAATGTAATCAATGTGATAAAAAGTTTTCGCGGGAAAAAAATTTAATAAATCATACTATGATTCATAACACCCCTCAGCAAAAGCAAAGGAATATTGAACCGTTTCCCAGACACTATAAATGTGTCGATTGTTCTGAAATATTTAATCACAGATTTGACTTAGTGAAGCATAGAAAAATTCATCTCTTACCCAAAGAAAAAATATCTGAACAGCGTACTGAACTTTTAAACCATTTACAGAATTTATTACAACGTATAGACACTTTACAGAATGCTATAAAAAATGAAACTATACCTTTTTGAAATATTGACTTTACCAATTTATTTGAACTATATATATTCTTGTATATACTAATGTATCTGTTTAAATAGTTAAATAAATAATAGATAAGTGAAAAAGCTTTTGTGTTTTATTTTTCAATATGATTATATTATATCACTAATATGTGAATGAATGGACTTGTAAATTTATACACAATGTATAAAAATAAATTTATTAAAATCAAATTTTACAAGAAGTACAAATTTAATACATATATATATATAAGATTTTTTAAATATATTATTGTTTCACATATGCTACTAAACATATAATTTTGTATAATCTATATTGTTAATTTTCTTTTATGCAATAAATCGATTTAACTAATTATACGTTTGCATAATTAAACAAACTTATTTTACTAAATATACATATTGGTAATTAATTTTCATTATTTACATACGCCTGATTATACTTTTTATTGTACGCGATTAACTATTTATACATTTAATAAGTAACTTGCGTTGCCATACCTGCTTTTAGAAATCATTGAGTATTATATGTAACAAGCAATATTTTTTAAATGAACAATTGAATCTTTAACCTAACGTCATGTTTACTTTTAAACTTGCTTTAAACTGTAACCGTCACTCTTTAATTACCTATGTTAGTAACTGTTTAGATATAATTTAATCAGTTTACTGTTGACTTTCGTCGTGACTGAATCTTTTACTGTTTGTTATTTAAAAATGGCTTGTGAATTAGATAGGATTAAACGGTCGTGTGAAGAAATGGCTTCTTCAACAAAGTTTCAACGTTTAGTTAAACATATGGAAAATTCTGATTTTTATAAAAATGAATTTTTACCAAAATCTAATATGCAGGAGAACTATGAAACACTATCCCCTGTCATGGACTTGTATGCTGCAGAACCTAAGATTGCCAAGGATTCTACAACCCCAATATTTACTAACTGTGATAATGATGAAACGTCTTTCCCCGACACCTGTTGTGACTCTACCTCTGCTAAAGGCTTTTTGGATACAGTGTTTAAGGACCTAGATTTTAAAAATTTGGAAACATACCTCACCTCACCACCTACAAGTGGTTTAATTTCTTCGAATGAACCATCAACTAACATTACACATATTAGTTTTCAATTACATAACATATCCCCTCCCATCCCATGTGTGAATGACATTTTCAAAACCAAACAGGGTAAATCTCGCATTTTTGTCATGTTTCGGATTAAACTTGCTGATTTTATATTTTTAACTTTAAAATGGCATTATAAACAGTATTATGTACATATTGAAGAGATCAAACACAATGTATTTACAGATGAAAAAATTTCATCAACAAATAGAATTTTTATGGATATTTCAACATGGTATGAATTCCAATATAAAATTTTTGGATTTAATTTAAAATATAAAAGTTCATCGTTTATTGCTAACAATACAGTATTAGTGTTAAATTATAATAATTCTATTATGCAAATAAAAAATTTAAAGAATTATACACATTGTGTTTTAAACGATTTTCAGTTAGAAAATTTAAAAGAAAAAGCTATTGATTTTAATAGCAAACTTATTAAACACTTGTATACAGTTCATCTACCGCAGTTAATTAAGCAAAAATGCACACTCGTTAATTTACCTTCTGCAATCGAGCGTGTTTTACTAACGAAACTTATCTCTTCTATTGAGGATAATGTACTGACAATATTAAATCAAATTTATGAATGTGTAGGATGTATATTTAGACACCAATCCCAAAGTCTACATACATGTTTCACCTTTAATAAACGTGAAAGATTTAATCACTTAGGGGATATAATTTTAATGCTTGTAAAGTTTGATTATGTTATTTCAAGGTTTTTAAACGGAGTTGAATGTATCAGCGAAAACTTTTTACGTAACATTAATGTGGAATTTATTCGAAATGTATTGTTTAAATCCTAAAAATAAAATATATATTACAATAAATATTGTGTGTGTTTATTTAAACAAAATGTGTGTGTTTATTAATATTGTTTAACTTGCAATTTAAGATTAATAATTTCTCTTATATGTTTATAACAGAAACATGATAACATAGTATGTATATACTAAATGTCAGTAACATTCTACACATGGTAGTAAAAATATTTTTGAACTATTTTAAAAGTTTTTAAAATTTTACAAGATAGTAAAATTATTTTTCAGTTAAAAAAGTTTTATAAATTTAAATTTAAAACTTAATAAAAGTATTCCATAATTTATCAAAGTTGATTCGTCTTGTATGTTAATAATATATAATGCTAACTTAGTATATAGTTACTATGTTACTACATATATTTATAAAAATAATTCAAACATGTTATATTATTATAAAAGTTTTTAAATCTTTTACAAAGTAACTTAATTAAATTAAAAAAATTATAAGTAAAGAAAATAATTAATTTTTTTAATTACAATAAATTAACAAAAATGAAAAGTTATCAAAATTATTTTATAAATGTTTTAAAATACTTAATTTTAATAAATTGTGTCTATGTATACATATATATGTATGTGTGTTTATATATAATGGTTAATTTATATTATTAATAATAATAAAAAAAAAAGGGGGGGCATTTTGATTTACACAATTGTTTGATCATACACATTTTATAATGGACTGCGATGTGTTATTTTTATATCTATATTCATTTAGTTAGATTTACTTATTCATTATTTAATTATTTTAAATGAATTTATATTCATTAATATTAAGAATGTATTTGATCTAATGATTTGGATTAATACCTTTGGTGGACAATATCATATTTACTTCTAAGATAATGTTTACTTTTATACAGTGTTAATAGAATATGTTTTAATTTTATTAAGTGTTTTTATTTAATTTAACTTTGTTTGAAGCCACATTATTTGTGACTATGTCATTTCAATATTTAATCAATATTAATTTTAAATTCTTTGATTCTTAATTCAAATCTCTAGTATTTTAATTTAATTTATTTTAATTGATGTTGCATTTTTAGTACAGTTATTTAATCGTTGTTGTCATTTAATGGTACATTTTTAATGTTGCATTAATTATTAATTTTTCCATATTACTACTTAATTATAACATAGTATTATTAATTTATACATCCATTACTTAGATATTATTCAACATTCTGTTTATTAATTAATATCATTTATTTATTATTTAACTAATGGCTATCATTAAGATAGTAATTTGGTTTAATTATTAAACACTAATTTCCATCCATTACTTTATATTTACTTTTACCACTAGAGGGCAGCACTATTTTAAGTTGTTTTTTATTATTAATTTTTCCATCTTAATACTTATTTATAACATAGTATTATTCATTAATACATCCTTTAATGTAATTCGATTTTCTATTTATTATTTAATTTAATTTATTTATTATTTAACTAATTGGTATCAATTAAGATAGTAATTTGGTTGAATTATGAAACATTTATTTCCATCCAATTCCTTCGATTCAGATTATATTCACTTTTACTAATAGATGGCAGCACTAATGTTCCTGTTTATTTTATAATCCATTATATTTTAACATTATTTCTGGCATCACTGCATAGCAATTTATATTTCTAAACAATTTATATTTCTAAAATTGGCAACATGTTATGATTTTTTATGCAATTCATTCCCCAGTCATGTTGGTTTTCATGGTGGTTCATGAACTGCAAGGTATCTTTTTTATATCTCTTTTCATCTTTATGGTTTTTATACTTAATGTCTCTATTAAATGTTTTCTCTGTAATATATAAGTATAGCTTCTTTCCTTTTTAATATTGTATTTTATTTTTTATTTTATCACTGATTTGATTCATTGTATTTGAGATGTAGTCCCAATATCATATTTTTTAGCAATGTATGGCTAATATGATGATGAAACATCTCATTTCATTTTATTTGTGGTATTTAGGCAATTGGGACTTGATAATTCTGTCTAAATTCCACAAATTTCATTTCAATTAATTCATTTAATTCCATTTATTCAATTTTTATTTAATTTCTTATTCTTTCATTGTTTTTGATTTCATATTAAGTGTGTTGGGGAATCTTTCATTGTCAACTAATTTTTTCATTGTCTAAGTTGGTGTTATGATAATGTTTCATTTATGGTTATATATATATATATATATATGTATGTATGTACCTATATACATGTGGAACTTTAGTTAAGTAATAGAAATTCTCAAACTTTGCCATTAGAAACCCTATATTCTAATAATTAATAACAATTAGCTTTAAATTAAAGAAATAGATTAATTTATACTTACAAATATAGCCCACTTATAATAGCACGTCCATCTTACATAATTACTTCAGACATTATGCTTGTTACTATCCTAGCAACAGGATGTTTTTATCGTACCACGTGGTTTCCTTAAAAGTCACGTGATCATGAAGATAAGAGTTACACACAACATGTTAGACATTTTCACTTCTAACATAGCAGAAACAAATTATCATGTATTGTATTCTTTATTTTACACTTTATTTTACAATTTATTAAGAAGATCTAATTTAAATAACCTTTTATATTACAAACGTAAGGTAAAAGCACTAAATTATTGTTTTAAAAGCCTTTTATTTTGTAATTCTATCGACAATAAGATGATGTAATACATTTAAAATCTTGCTAATGGGTTTTATTTAATTTTAGCATAAACATTATTTATTCAACTGGCTATT
Organism: Maratus michaelseni; assembly: GCA_963931845.1. Lineage (NCBI taxonomy): Eukaryota > Metazoa > Arthropoda > Arachnida > Araneae > Salticidae > Maratus > Maratus michaelseni. Next base: position 97,233,194 of record OZ007591.1, read on the forward strand.
GCTTTTAGAAGTAACTTAATTTTCTTACACATTCGGAAAATAATATTTCTTCATTAATCTATCATGTTTACAAAATTTTTAAGTTATATATAATATAACCTGTAAATACATAGTGTATTTTTATACTATAAGTATCTATAAGTATAGTTATACTTACATGTTATTTAAGTATATAAGTATACTTATAGATGTGGTATATAAATATACTATGTATTTACAGGTTATATTATATATAACATAAAAATTTTGCATGTACATTCTTATAACAGGTTTTTCACAAATTCCTTAATGTTGAAATTTAACAAAGCACTGTCTGCACACCAGTTAAATTGTTTTCTTAAATTATAACTCATACATTCGTGATCCATTTCAACTGGTTGTCCGATTGAACATAAATAAAAGTCAAACGTGCGATATACTGAACTCTCTAATTCATGATCGAAGCATTCTAAAAAACAGTCCATCGCCTCTTTCTCAGTAAAGTGACAACATTTACATTTTTTTAAGTTTTTTAAAACATAAACAGGTAAAAGCTTTGTTAAAAAAGTTTGAATAAGGCATTCGCTAATTTGAATGCAGTTTTTCTCTAGTTTTAGAAATTGTTCTTTTGTAAGTAGTAAATAATCAGGTTCAATAGTTTCTGCAGTATGCATGATTCCTTATCCACATAAATCATTAGTAAGTCGTTGTTACATACAAATGTTTCTTCTTCTGCAGAGTTAAAATTAAATTTAGCCATTCTGGTTTCAAATTTAACAAAGGTTGCGCACGATATTGTAATTCCTTCATTTGTAGGGAACAGTTTACCTCTATTCTCAAATTCTTTATATTTCTGAATGTGAACGTTTAACTCACAGTCCTTATTCATTTGCACTTCGACAATCGTATCCTCACCTAGGTCCCAATGGTATGGGGTAAAAACATCAAAATACTTAAATATTCTACTAAATTCGCTGATTTCTGAAATGTCATAGTAAGATGTGTTAAGTGAAGTAGTCATTTTCAGGTTTAGAAGTATCCAAAAAGCAGGGTAAACAGATAGGGGATCAAGCAAATATACCGAAGGTTTTTGGTAAATAGAAGAACAATCGTCTAAGTCAAAACTTTAAACAGTAAATTCATTATGGTGTACAAGCTTCTTATATTGCTATTCTTATCGTTTAAAAACAGGATGTTATTCTACAAATGCCGTCATATCCTGTTTTATTAACTTATAAATTTTTCAAAAATCTTTAAAAGAAGTAACGTTAGGTTTCATTATTTATATTAATTGTATGGAGCCTTCGTAGCGTAACTGGGAGCGCATTGGGATGCTAGCCAAAAGGTTGACAGTTCGAATCCGACCATAAACATAATGATAAGTTAAACTTTCCATTTTAAAGTATATAATTAAAAATTCCATTACAGTATCCTTAAACCCCACTTGATAAGTTAAAATTTGCTTTATTATATTGTATAATTTATGTTACAGAATCTCTCTTGTAGGCAAGTTGGTAAGATACGCTTTGCTTTATAAAACCAATAAACCAACCAAACTTTTACAAGGTTATTTTATGTTATAAATACATTCCAATGTGTTTGCAAGTTTAAACATTAAAGTTTATCGTAAAGCTTAAATTATTTTTCAAAATTTATAATATCATTAGTACTGGTATAGTAATAATCCAATATGTTCAATCACGTGACACCTTTTCTTATATATCTTAAATCGCGTCTAATAAACATGGTCTCATGGTGTGTTCGTTTAAACCTACTGCAAATCAACACATCATGAGATCATTTTGTCAGGTTCAAGGTTCGAACAACGCTTCATTTAAATGTTTGTTAAAAGCTAAGAATTTTTAAAAAGGGTACGCTATTTCGAAGTAGAAGTTGTAGTTGAAATTTAATATTTTCTTAAATTCTTACATTCTGTGAATAAAAATATGTTTTAAGACGCATGCACGTCATGTATTTTATTACAATTAGTTCACTTCGTATATGCATGCTTGTGTGTGTACGTAACAAATAGTTCTCTGTGTGTCTGTTTGTCTGCCTGCCTGCCTCACTGCTTGCCTGCTTGTCCGTGTGCCTGCCTATCTGCCCATATGTCGGTTTATAAGTATAATTATTTACATGTGTCACTTTAAAATTAGTTATTAAGTGCTATGCTATAACTAAATATTTCCATTATAAGCAATATGGTGAGTTACATTTAAAATTATTTATTAAGTGCTATGCTATAACTAAATATTTCCATTGTAAGCAGTATGGTGAAATACTTTAAAATATTTTATTTATGGTATGCTATAACAAAATATTTCCATTGTAAGCAGTTTGGTGAGATATTTTAAAATTATTTTTTTATACTATGCTATAACAAAATTCTTTTACAGATTCCTTTGCGAACAGTTTGCTAAGACATTTAATTTAATGCAGCTTATAACTTTTACAGAAGCAGTCATTTTTGAATTCCATAACTATTAAGCCTTACGATAGAGAGCGACACCACTTTAAACTTTCTCTCTTCTAAAATTAAAAAAAAAAATTGGGGGGGGGGCATGGGGGGAGGTAGGGGGATAGTGGTCGTACTCTACCATCACCGATACCTCGTATTATAAGACAATTTAAAAAAAAATTAATTAAAAAAAATGGGGGGTAGGGGGTTTTGGGGGGGGGGGTGCATGGGTAGGGGAGGTAGGGGGAGACAAAAATTTTTCCACCGCCGCCGCCGTTGATGTTGCTGCTGCTGAGGTAGAACTGACATTCTCCCTCTACTCACGCAGCTTTTCTTTATAGTCGATACAGTTTTTCACCCGTCCTTTAATTACTGGCACTGCAGGAAACATCTATATCTCCGACTAAATTTCGTGACTTAGAAATGGATACTCAAATTCCACGAAATTATCTTCGTTTTTAACGAAACTGTTTTCTGAGAAATGCTCCGAGCGAATATTTCGTCAAATCGAGTAAATTTGCATCCTCAAAATTGTGAGAAAATTAGTTTCATCAAATTGTTTGTCCGAAAGTTCCAAAAAAAGGTTGGTGGTGCCATCTATTGGAAATTTTAGAAGCATCTTTAATTGACTGGGGGAAAAAATACGACACACTTCTCTTAAGTCTTCAACGCGCTGTCTTTGGATTGGGAGATCTCTGTGCTGCGTCCTACGCCAGCGAGGCCTTGCATGAATTTGATTTTAAATGTATCTATGGGATGTTCATGTGTGTATATATTTTTCAGAAGTATTTTTATCAGTGCTGTTATAATTTATGCATGTTTTAATTAATAAGGTTAGATTATTATTATGGTTTTTCTATGGTTAATAATTTATTAGAATATGGCTTGATTAATATAATTTATTAAAGAAATTTCCTTTGTTCAATGAATGATTAGAATATGGTCTAGCTAATTTGTTGATGAGAAATAATAAATTTTGAAGTGCATATTTTGGAGAAGAGTTCATCAATTTTAGCGGATAAGATTACTGTTTATAGATGGGGGTCAGTTATACATATTTTAAATGTGATCGTTATATGAATATATTTCTTAAATAAAAATGAGCTCCTAAAATTTTGATTTTTTTTTTTTTTTTTAACCATTGGAAAAATGTTGTTGCTTTCGGTTAAAAATGGACCAAATGATGTTCTCATTTTACTATTTTAACCGTTTTTAACGAAATTCTGTAACTTTAGAAAAATTTATCTTTGAATAGGCAATAGAAATGCATAAAATTGTTACAAAAATGTTAAAGTTGCAAAAAGGATAGACGCAAATTATCAGATACGAAAAATAAAGTAGAAATTTGGTACTTTCGTGTTATAGCGGCCACCAAGAATGAAATATTTTTGTTTCTGTTTTCATTAATATATTGTAAATTTGGTACTTTCGTGTAATTTTTTTTTTTTTTAACGATTTTGTAACAGCAAAAATAATCTGGCCAGGAATGGGGAAACATTTTTGTCAAATATTTGAGATTTTCCATTTCATTAAAAATCACTTAATTTTGAGACGAAATCATTGTCAAAAATGATGAAATATAGCTCAAGAATTGCGGGATCGTCAAAAGTGAGAGTTTTATTTTTGACAGCGGGGAAACAGTTTCGTCAGATATTTGAGGATTCGCGTTTCGTCAAAAACCACATGACTCTGTGACGAAATGATTGTCAAAAATAACGAAATGAGGCCTAAGGATTGCGGAATCGTCAAAATTGAGTGTTTTATTTCTGAGAGTTGAACGATGTTGTCTGCATTCAGTTGGCTCTTCATTTGTCTATCAGGTTAAGCATAGGTTGGCAGTCTAATTTAATCTAGACCACATTATCCAGTAATTGCCACCAATTATATATATATATATATATATATATATATATATATATACAGGGTGAATCTAAACTCTTGGGCAAAACTTCAAGGGCTGATAGTACACATGAAGACAAACAATATTAAATAGCAATCTAAGGGTCCCAAACGTCTTCCGAAAGAAATACGCGCCATTAAAGTTCAGGGTCCAAAATTTCAAATAATTATAAAAAACGGAAAAATTGATCTATTTGTTTGCGGTTTTTGCTAAAACTATTCTTTATGTCAGTATTTTCTTAAAAATAAATTTTAAAGATAAAGTTCAAAAAATGACAATAGAGGGCGCTTTAGACTTTGGAGTAACGAAAAACTATTTTTTACCGTTATTTTTTGTATCTCATTAAATGCTTTCAAAAGCTTAGACTTAAACTTGAATTTTGAGCTCAAAATCTGAATCGTTGAGAGTTGTTAAGTAGCGCAAACTGAACTGTGTTCAGGAGTTGAAATTTGAACCCCTCCCCCCTCCCTGAACACAGTTCAGTTATTCCCGATCTTGGTGTCGTAGACCAGGCAGAAACTACTACCCCCTACACGTAAAATAAACGATAGAGAAATGACAAAATTAAATAAAAATTTTATTTTTAAAATAAATTTCAAAGATAAAGTTTAAAAAGGCCGATAGAGGGTGCTTTAGACTTTGGAGTAATGAACAACTATTTTTTACCGTCGACTCCAACGAGGACCTGGTTGCGAGGACTGCCGTCGTAACAGGCGATATCCGGGAGATGCCCGGGGTATTCACTACTGTTCGCAACTCCCTCCGCGGCGGTGTGAGGCCTGCATAGTTGCTGGTGGGCACTCTTTCGAGCAGTTTTTGTGATTCCTCACGAACATCATGCGTGTACCATTTTCTACGTGTCAACCTTCATTCATATTGCACACTACATGCATACATCAAATTGTTTCTTTTTATTTTGCGCAGAGAAATTGCTCATGTCTGTTATGAATAAATTTTCTATTTAATTTTGTCATTACTCTATCGTTTATTTTACGTGTAGAGGGTAGTAGTTTCTGCCTGGATTAATTTTAACACAATTATTCAAATTGGTAAAGAAATCATGAGTTGTAATTTTCCAACTGGACGAAAAATGTCCGGGGCAGGATTCGAACCTGGGATCTTTTGGCTGAAGCTGTCATGCTCTAGCAACTGAGCTATCCCGGTTGAATTATGCACTCCAGATTCAACCGGGATAGCTCAGTTGATAGAGCAGGGCAGCTTCAACCAAAAGATTCCAGGTTCGAATCCTGGCCCTGACATTTTTCGTCCAGTTAGAAAATTACAACTCATATTGTTTCTGTCTGGTCTACGACACCAAGATCGGGAATAACTAAACTGTGTTCAGGAGTGGAGGGGGCGGAGGGAGGTGTTTCAAATTTCAACTCCTGAACGCAGTTCAGTTTGCGCTACTTAACCACTCTCAACGATTCAGATTTTAGCTCAAAATTCAAGTTTAAGTAAAACTTTACATTTAAAATTTATTTTTAAGAAAAAACTGACATAAAGAATAGTTTTAGCGAAAACCGCAAATGAATCGACCAATTTTTACGTTTTTTATAATTATTTGAAATTTTGGACCCTAAACTTTAATGGCGCATATCTCCTTCGGAAGACGTTTGGGACCCTTAGTTTCCTATTTAATATTGTTTGTCTTGATGTGTACTATCACCCCCTAAAGTTTTGCCCAAGAGTTTAGATTCCCCCTGTATATATATATATATATATATATATATATATATATATAACTATAAATGAAACATTATCATAACACCAACTTAAACATTTATTTAATTAAGTATAAAATAATTAGTTGACAATAAAAGATTCCCCAACACACTGAATATGGAATCAAAAACATTGAAAGAATAAGAAATTAAATAAAAATTTGAATATATGGAATTAAATGAATTAAATGGAATGAAATTTGTGGAATTTAGACAGAATTATCAAGTCCCAATTGCCTAAATACCACAAATAAAATGAAATGAGATGTTTCATCATCATATTAGCCATATATTGCTAAAAAATATGATATTGGGACTACATCTCAAATACAATGATTCAAATCAGTGATAAAATAAAAAATAAAATACAATATAAAAAAGGAAAGAAGCCATACTTATAAATTACAGAGAGAACATTTAATAGAGACATTAAGTATAAAATCCATAAAGATGAAAAGAGATAAAAATAAGATACCTTGCAGTTCATGAACCATCATGAAAACTCCAACATGACTGGGGAATGAATTCCATAAAAAATCATAACATGTTGCCAATTTTAGAAATATAAATTGCTTTGCAGTGATGCCAGAAATAATGTTAAAATATAATGGATTATAAAATAAACAGGAACATTAGTGCTGCCATCTATTAGTAAAAGTGAATATAATCTGAATCGAAGGAATTGTATGGAAATAAATGTTTCATAAATCAACCAAATTACTATCTTAATTGATACCAATTAGTTAAATAATAAATTAATGAAATTAATTAATAAATAGAAAATTGAATTACATTAAAGGATGTATTAATGAATAATTCTATGTTATAAATAAGTATTAAGATGGAAAAATTAATAATAAAAAACAACTTAAAATAGTGCTGCCCTCTAGTGGTATACATATATATATATATATATATATATATATATATATATATATATATATATATATATATATATATATATATATATATATATATATATATATATATATATATATATATATATATATATATATATATTAGCTGTGTCGATGTCGCATATATATAATCAAACTTATCACATCGTATTAAACAAAAAAATTTTATTCCAAAACAAGAATTGTAAAAAATAAAATGATCATGAATATTTAGAAGACATGTTCGTACAGTCTCCAGGAACAACATCAAGACGAGGTCCAACTCACTTTCCTCCTCAGCTCACAAACCAGACCGTCTCTTATATAGCGAAGAAAAACCACTTCTCTCCACTGCATAATCCCTTGATCTTCTTTGATTGACGCTCACTTCTATCGTTCCACTTTCAACGAAATTCCTTTCTTTGGGTCTTGCTATCCATACAAAATAACTTCCTGACACATTTTAAACTCCTTCAGAAGATTTTGTTATAGATAAAAATCACACACATTTGTCATGGCTATTCAAGATAGGAAAGCTTTTCATTTTTATTTGAAATGAATTAAGAATTTTCTTTCATCAGGATAATCTTCTTTCAATAGGTGTCAATCAAGAAACTATTCACATTATTCTGGAATTATTTTAATCGCATCGGAAAGAATCAAGTTGATGGTTAACTAAGCCATCACACTATAACCAAAAGAACTAATAAGTGCTTCAAAGGACAATTGTGCTATAAAAAACATTTATCAAAACTTCCTTAATGACCAATAAATTTTTAATCTGTGTATAATAAACTGATTTCACCAAAATTCAGAAAAACCATGTGAAATATGTTATTTCCCGATGTCACAAAATGAATCAACTAAAAAAATTTCTTATTCTTGAACTCTAATTATTCCTTCACTTCTGTAAATGATGATGTAGCGCGCGTATAACAGGGACAGAATAACGCTTCATAATAACAATAATAATGTATTTAATAATCTATATAGTATAAATGTGTCTGTGTAAATTTAAATGTAACAATATAAAAATAACTATTCGTCTATTCTTATGTGTCATCTATATCCCACATAATTAAGTTTATTTCAGCGTATTGTTCAATGTGCCATTAAAATAGGTATTACAACGTCTATATGGATATACATTGGTGGATAAAAACATATTGAGCATGCGACAACAGAAAAGATAAGATAAACTTCTTCTTTTAATTTATCTAATTGACTTTTACCTGATTTAATCTGAGATCGCGTTGACCAGAACCGACTCCGTCCTTCACAAAAGGATAAATTTTTATAGAAAACCCCTCCGACCTTAGGATTATATAAAAAGGAAGTTAAGTGGAAACGTTCTTACCTCCATTTCTTTGTATTAATCATGAGATTTGAGAGACAACAACAACAACAAAAATATTTACAGTAATTTATATTTTTCATAGTAGTATAAATAAAAACATTTACATCCCTATATTACATAATGAACACTCTGATTCAATTATGGGAAGATTATGCTAAAGAAGCAAACAAATTATTTACTTTTCTTAAATTTTGTATTAGTTTAAGTATTTCTTGTAAGTATGTATTCCTTAATGCAAATTTATCGGAGAAGTTCTTCAATTAAGACATTTAAATGTGGTAAATAAAATATTCTAAAAATGTGATTATAGTTTTTTTTTTTTTTTTAAGTTTTAGTTAAAAGTTTATTAAAAGAAGGCATCTTCTGCAAATTTCGCATTATATTTTCTTCAAAATCAAAATCACATGAATTTTTTTATTAAATGAGTTACTTAAAATTAATTTGAAAGAGTTATTGAGGGGAAAAAATCTTCTTTTTCCCACATATGCGAAAAGAATTCCATGAGATTAAAATATAGTGAATTTATTTACAATTCGTAATAAAAATTTTCCTATACAACAAATAATTAAATAAATAAATAATATAAAATAAATAAATAGATAAACAATATAAAATAAATAAATAGATAAACAATATAAAATAAATAAATAATATAAAATAAATAAATAGATAAACAATATAAAATAAATAAATATATAAATAATATAAAATAAATAACATAAAATAAATAATATAAAATAAATAAATAAATAATATAAAAAATAATATAAAATAAATAATTAAATAATATAAAATAAATAAATAATATAAAATAAATAAATAAATAATATAAAATAAATAATATAAAATAAATAATATAAAATAAATAATATAAAATAAATAAATAAATAATATAAAATAAATATAAAATAAATAAATAAATGTAATATAAAAAATAATATAAAATAAATAATAAATAACTAAATAATGTAAAATAAATAAATAAATATTAAATAAATAAACAAACAGATATTAAATAAATATAAAAATAATAAAAAAATAAAGTTTTCCAGTTTTTAAATTACTACTTTATAGCTATTCATAATTATACATAATAATAGTATACAATACTATTCCTTGGATAATAAGATTAATTTATTTTAATCGTAACTAATAATTCCCTTGAATCCTAATTAATAATTCCTTTGAATCAGGGATTGCTATTAGTAATTTACTCAGTGTCTGATTAAAGCATGGGCCTACGTGGACCATGAGCCCATGACATTGGGACGCTCAGGCTTTAGGGTCCCGAAATTTACCTTTTATATCTGGTTATAATCAATGTGTTGTACTTTTCAAATAGGATAAGATTAAAAGCTGTATATATGTATATATATTTATCTAAATACGTATTTATGTATTCATATCCGTATTCTGAGCTATATAAAATGTTTCATTTTTTTTTCTTATATTATGGGAAGAGAGGAGGGGGGGGGGGTGATTATTACCAAACGCAGGTCCTTTCTTTCGCTCGATCGCCCCCTGGTTGCCACAGGCACCAGTAATTTACTTGACACTTGGCAATACTACAGAATTCAAAGGTCAATCAACTGTGTGGCAATACCATATCCCTGACAAAAATCCCCCATCTTGATTTAGGGAAGTAGCTTTGTCTTTCATTCATGCACTTTTTCCACAATCCCTGCTGTCCACAAGTCAACGAAGATAGATAAGGTGTGACTTTTCGTTCACAATGAGTAAAACACATTAAAAAATGAAAGCATATTGTTAACTAAAGGATAAGTAACTGCTTTTGTATCTTGCTTTTAAAATTCCTTGGATTCAGTTCAAAAATAAGTATATATACAAACATTTCACCTACTTATCATCATGAAAAGCAACTTCATTCCAGTAAATACTTGTTAGAGATGTTTAAAATGTTACTTGTAGTTATCAAATAATAATAATAATAATAATAATAATAAATAAAAATAAAATAAGTATTATAACTGATGTTTGAATATGATTCTCCTGTCCCACTATTCTATAAAGTTATAAAACTCTTAATTTTATGTAATTTAGTAAAAGTTCTCTGACTGTTTCAATGCATCAATAAATATAAATATTTAAATAATATACTAATTTAAAATTAGGGTTATGAAAATATATTTTAACTGATATTTTCCCGTTTATTTTATCCCGTTTCCAGGGTTCGATTCAGGGAAAATTTGGTGTCTGTTTTGGTGTCCCTTCACAAAAATTCATTTAATAAAACAGGCCCTATTACAAAATTTCTCTTGATAAAACAGGGTCCTTCACAAATTTGCTTTTAATAAAACATGCCGCAAAATTCTCTCTCTCTCTCTCTCTCTCTCTCTCTCTCTCTCTCTCTCTCTCTCTCTCTCTCTCTATATATATATATATATATATATATATATATATATATATATATATATATATATATACAGTCAAACCTCGTTAACACGAACACGTTTAACGCGAATTACTTTTAGCACGAACTGTTTCCGATTGCTCCGTCCAGTTGTATGTAATGTATTTAGTTCGGATAACACGAACTACTTTTAACACGAACAAAAAAAGTTTCCCCTTGAGTGTTCGCGTTAACGAGGTTCGACTGTATATATATATATATATATATATAACATACTCTTCATGAATTATTTTTATTTGTTGGATTTTAAAATGCGTAATTTGCAAACAAAACAAGTTCAATACCAGAAAGGAAAACTTACACAGGACTTAAAGAAGTTATTAATAAATACTTGATTCGAATTTGAATAACCGGATTTCGTCTTTTGTTATAAAATGTTATTGTTCTTAAAAATATAATAAATTTCACAAAAATAACTTTTACTTTTCACATAACTGACCCCAAGGATAATAAACCTGCATCGACCTCTGTTTTCCCATTGAAGTCCAAACACGTTATAAATTGATTTGTGTGTGAGAGAGAGAGAAAAAAAACATGCTACAGTGTTAAAATTATTTAATTATTATTTCGGAATCGAGCATATATAATGTCAAGCATAAATTTTAAAAGGATTCTTATTTTTAATTACTCGTCTTAACTCCACTCTTTTATCATAAATTGAAATTTTTCTTTGCAAGGAAACATTCGTACTGACAAAAGCGTAATAAACCCCCCAAAAGCGTAAATATATTCATCTTGGGCAGCTATATAAGATGCCCATTTTCATATTTAAAAGAAAATAATAATAATAATAAATTCATTTTTACATCTGAATTATCAGATTATAATTTTTGGAAAATTCATTTATAACACCGTTTTACATCATGTTTTACATTTTATTATTATTATTATTATTAATCTAACGAGCTGTGTATAAGAATTAATACTTACAATGTTACAATAAAATAAAGCATATATTTAAAAAATTTATTTTCGATTAAAAACAGAGATATATGCATCATTTAAGAAGAATATACAGGAAAAAGAAATAATAATAAAACATATATATATATATTGATGTATATTTCGTTATCTTACATTTAACATTGTCAAGGGAATTAGCGGCCTGATTAATATAAAATAACGAAACGTTTTGAAATATATATATATAAATGTAAAGTTTTGTTGTGTCATCATTCGCGACGTTTTTCGTTTACCAATTATTATTTCGGGGCGAACAGTCTATTAGAACTGTAACGTCGAGTTACAGTTACAATCGAGTTACAGGAAGAGTGTGTCGAACCACACTCTTCCAGTTTGAGTGTGGGGAGGTTGTCCTCGCTTTATTTATATATTTTTCTTTTCATTTCATCTTATTTCTTGGTTTTTAATGTATGATCGCCCAAATTTTGTACAATTTTAACTTCATAGTTTGTACAAAGATAAAATCATACTTTTTTTTTTTTTTTTTTTTTTTTTTTTGTGTGTGTGTGTGTGTGTGTGTGTGTGTGGAAATTATGGTAATTTGGGCTTGACAATTCTGTCATGGTTCCACAATAATTTCATTTTCATCCTTTTCAAATTTTCACTTTTTTCTTTAATTGTTAACTTTGGATACATTTAACTGAAGATTTGTGTTTCATCGTTCCGGTTTTTAATTTTCTTTTCATTTTTCCCTCCAATTATATTCTCTTTGTTTTAAATTCTATTAATTGTTTTTCTCTACATAATTTATGGATATCGCTCAAACAGGTACGTGTTAATTTTTCATATTTAACATATTTTTTTATATATAAATAAAATAAATATGAACCCCCCTACCCCCCCCCCCCCCTTCTACCTCCTGAGTAAACTTTTTTGACAGTCTGAAAAATCCTCAACAAGCAAAAAAAGACGGCAAAAGAAACAAAGTGCTTATTTTTAACTCTCAACTCGAAAATTATTATACTGTTAAAAAAATTCCAAAATCAAAAATCAATGTTACAATAAAGGGGTGTATTTAAAAATTAAACTTTTCAAATGTACTAAAGTTTTATTTATTTATTTATTTATTTGTATGTGTGTGTGGTTATTTAAAGTATAAACAAAATCATTTGTCTGTTTTTCTTTAATTTTTGCGAACGACGTCATTTTAATCTCTATTTAGGACAAAAATTTTGAACACACTATTCTAAATTTTGTGTTTAAATCAAAATTTTCAAGATGCTCTCTTTATTCTCAGAAAATTCATATCTTAAAAAAATCCTTCGCATTATAAACATAAAAACAAATAAAGCACAAAGAAATCACTTGCTTATCTTAACTTTTATTACGATTTTCAACCGACCTTTATGTAGAAAAATACATACCCCCCCCCCCCCCCCTTCCAACTTTTTTGACATTCTGAAAAATTCTTTACAATCATAAAAAGAAACCAAAAGAAATTGCTCTTAACTCGAAAATTACAATTCTGCCTCAGTTAAATTAAAAATTTAACTTAAATATTCAAAAAATCATTGTGACAATACAGAAGGGTATTTAAGAATTAAACCCTACAAAAGTACTGACATTTCTTTTTATATTTTATTTATTTTAGTATAAGCAGAACGTTAAATTTATCTATTTTTCTTTCATTTTTACAAACAACTTCTCTTTAATTTCTACTTAAGATAAAAATTGCGAATGCACTATTGTAAATTTTGTGTATATTTTTAATCAAAATTTTCAATGAGTTGTCTCTATTCTGATAAAATTTAGTTAAAAAATAAATAAATAAATAAAAAATCACATTCATAAAACACAAAAACAAAAAGATGACAAAAGAAATAATATTGATATATCTATCTTAATTCTTAATACGATTATGAAAAATACATGCGAATGCACTATTGTAAATTTTGTGTATATTTTTAATCAAAATTTTCAATGAGTTGTCTCTATTCTGATAAAATTTAGTTAAAAAAAAAATAAATAAATAAAAAATCACATTCATAAAACACAAAAACAAAAAGATGACAAAAGAAATAATATTGATATATCTATCTTAATTCTTAATACGATTATGAAAAATACATGCTTCGCCCCCCCCCCCTCCCCGAGTCATATTTTTAAATTTTCTGACCTGTAATTTGTTAATTAAAAATAATGTCCATATTTTTCTTAATTAATGCAGGGTTTTTTTTTTTATATTCTCTACTGACATTATCCTCATAATATTTAGTTTTAAAAAATCATTCACATTCATAAAAATTGAGAACAAAAAGAAGGAATAAAAGATATAATGCGCTTATTTTATGTAAGCAGAAAAATTCATGTTTAATCTCTCCCCCCCCCCCCCCCTCCTTTATCGCTCTGTCGGATCAACTTTTTTGACATTCTGACATTTTTCTTAAATAGTGCAAGTGACTTTTTTAAAAAATCCTCTACGTACGGCAAAAATTACGAATGTATTTTTTGAAAATTTGTGTAAATTTGAAACAGAAAATTACAACAATCTGTCTTTGTTCTTATAAAATTAAGTTTTAATAAATCCTTCCCATTCATAAAATACAAAACAAAAAGAAGGCAAAAAGAAATAATGTGGTTATTTTATGTTCTATGATATTTATGCGGAAAACCCCTCCCGAGTCAACTTTTCTGACATTCCGAACTGTAACTTGTTAATTAAAAATGATGTCCTTATTTTTATTAAATAATACAAGTGTTTCCTTAGAATTAAGTTTCAATAAATCCCTCACATTCATAAAATACGAAGGCAAAATGAAATAACGTGCTTTTCTTATAACTTTTAGCTTAAAACAAAACAATGTCATTCTTTATGATACGATTATCAACAGATGATATTTATGTAGAAAAATACATTGTAAGTCAACTTTTCTGACATTCTGAGCTGTAACTTGGGCAACCAATGAATAACGGGGTTGCCCCCGCTCAACAGCCAATAGAAACGCGCTAAAGTCCTGACGAATCGACTTAGCAGTCAACACGGCGGTAACCAACCACACTGCACACTCTTTTATTATTTTTTTCATTCCCTTCAGGGAGGGATGCAGCAGTGACTCCTGGATAATTATCCCCCCATCTCTTTCCATAAAGTTGAGTAAACAGTATTCGGTTGGTTTAGTTTAGCTTGGTTTTACAGAAGTGCACGAGCTCTCACCAACTTAACTTTTATCACAAGTTTTCAAACCAAATTACAGGGAATTCTATGGACTTTTGTTTATATACAATAAGAGTATTTGAAATAGTTTATTTATCACAAGATTTGTATGTCTAAATCTTAGTTGATTTTTAAAAAGACCGATTTGTGCAAGATTTTTCTCCAGTAATTAATTTTTTCCAATGTGCAGTAATTTTCGTGAAAATTTCTGATGTACTTAGAGTCTCCAATCCCAGCGGTACAATCTGCTATGTCCAGTATTGGAAGTAAATCACCCCCCACAACATCAAGTAAGTCGATATTTATTTTTAATTATTATTATGTAAATTTTCTCAATAGGTTCAATGATCAAAATTTAACGATCACTCAAAATTGATTGAAATATTTATATTGGATCTTTTTACACGAAAAGAGAATTCCAGTGTATAAGTGGCTTACTTCTTTATAATATATATTTGATAAAGTTATGTTGGAATTATGTGTTCAGACAAAGAAAAACAAAATATAAATTAATAAATGCAATAAACTAAGTTATGCTATAGTTTATTTTCATCTTTATACAATATTTGATAATAATTAGAGTTAGTATAATTTGATACATTGGAATTGCTGCTATTGTTATTTGTTATTATTCCATTAATTATATGATACAATGTAATAAAAGAATATACACATTAATTTAAAATACTATGTTACTTGTAGATTTTTTCAGGTGATTAAAAAATGTTTAAAATAAATACTATGCAAGACGTGCAAATAAATTTAATCGAAAATGAAAAAAATGTTACAATTGTAGTTAAGTTATTTTATAACTTATCTGTAATTATATGCATACACTATACACATATATTTATTTTGATAATCATATAATGATCCGGTTGTTATTTTTAAAGCTATTTGCCAACAAAAATTTAGCTTTTGTAAAATATTTATTGTATAGTTTCTATATGTTTTAGACCAGAAAAAAATAACGTACAATTAAATGCATTGTACGAATAGTTTCATTCGTAATAAGACATTACCCCCTCGCTGGGGGGGGGGGATACATTAAATTATAATTACGTAATGATGTGCCTGTTTATATATAAAAATATTAGTATGCATATCCAATTAGATAAATATACATACCTAAATTTCATTTTATTTTAAATGAGAAATTTTTTTTTTTTATTAAATCTGTTTCATATGGGCGCGGAGAGGGGGGAGGGTATATTTTAAAATTACTTGACAATTATATTTTATTGAAGTAATTCACACTAATCTGATATTGTTACGCATGGATCATATCAACATCAAACTTTATTTTTATCGCTATGTTCATATTATGCATGTAATTTTTTTAAAAAATGTTTTCATTATTTTTTTATTAATATTTTAAAGAGTTATTAACATCATTAAGTTTAAAATATTTCACATTAAATGAAATTTTATACTTGAGTATAAAATATTTGATGAAAAATTATTTTACTTCTAAAATAAATACAATCCTGGTTACTAGAAAAATCATTACGAAAAATGGATAAATTATTTTTTAACAATTTTCGAAAGATTTTCCTGATGCATATACTTTCTGACTTTTGTATAGTGATTTACATTGATTTATGATTATGCATGCATTAATTAATCTCAAATATTACATCATTAGATTTAATTATGCAATGTTGATGTTTTTAAAATAAGACATGTTCCTTGCATGCTATTTATTTTCTTTTTATTCGAAATCACGTTTTAATGAAAAATTGTACCCGAATATTTATTTAATTCCAACCAGCAAAAATTTACAGACCCCCCCCCTTCCCCCCATTTCCCCAAGTTTTCTTATCATAAATATGGTACTGTTGTATCTACTATTTAATTCTCACATGAATTTTTGAATATGAATAGCTGAATATAAAGCCACAAATAGTTTTAATTGTAGTTAATATATTTTAAATTTTATTATTTATGTGTATTTTCATGCATAAGCATACTTGTTTTCCTAAGTATACCATGACAGCGGTCGATCCAGGCAAAAGTTGGGGACTGTTTAGGGCCCTTCACAAAATTCCTTTTAACTAAATGAGTCCCTTCACAAAATTATTCCTAATAAAATATTCCATAAACACATACTCTTCATTAATTATTTTTAGTTTGTTTTGTTTTAAAATGTGTAATTTGCAAAATAAAAAACAAGTTTACTAAAAAGGGAAAATTTTTGCAGATGGACTTAAAGAAATTATTAATAAATAAATATTAATTATAAATGATTTTTTTTTCACAAAAATATAATAATTTCACAAAATTTCTGCTAATAAAATAGGTCTATTTACAAAATTCCTTTTAAGAAAATGAACCCCTTCACAAAATTCTATTTTTGCAGTAGGAATTGAAATTATTAATAAATAAATATTAATTACAAATAAAAAGTTATTTTTTTCACAAAAATATAATAATTTCATCAAATGGGCCCCAAGAAAACAACCCTACATCGCCTCCTGTATAAACCGATGGTTATTTAATATTTCAACATTTTTAAAGCTGTACATAAATTTAAATAATTTAATTTAATTTAATTTACATAAATTTAATTTTTACGTAATCTAGTTTTAATGGTTAAAATATGAAATTAGGAAGAGAGCTTTCTTGGACATTTCAAATTGAATTAATATTTTTGAAACATTTCTGAATTTGTAGATAAAAGTACAATTGTACAAATGCGTATTAGCACAAAATTACTTATTTTCATTTAAATATACCTTTTTAAAATTTGCATACTGAAATGTATTGTGCATGTATAAAGCAGGGTGTCTAGCCACCTGGATAATATGGAAAAGTCAGCAAAATTTACCATTTCTGAGGAAAAGTCAGGGAAATTTGAAAATTCTGAGAAAAAGATAAAAAATTTTGAAACTTCCAAGAAAAAAATAGGTAAATGTTTCTTTGAAAATGAATGAATGAATTTGAAATTGCAGCGCCATTAAAATCAAACTTCACTCTTCATAAGTAGTGTAAAGAGTATTTCAACCGCTCCTGCAAATAATTTTGTCTACCTCCTTTCCGTCTTTCTTTGTAACTCAGAGATTTTCAGTTCCAGCTTCACTAAAACTTTCTACTGAATGTTGTAAGTATTGATTAGCTGTTTCGCTCTGCTTACTTATCTTTGTTTGGGAACTGAAAAATTGTTAGCTTAATTTATTGAATATTTATTATTTGTATTAAAATATGTCAAAGCAATCTGTATTAGTTGTGATGTGATAAAGAATTTCAACCTGATTAGACAAAATGGATTTGGATGCTAAAAGTGTGTAACTGTAAAATGTTTGGTATGTAAAATGTTCAACAATTTGTAAATTTTGCAAAAAAAAAAAAAAAAAAAAAAAAAAAAAAAAAAAAAAAAAATGTGTAACAAATCAGTAATTTGTGCCCCAGAATCAGTTGTGAAAGTTCAACTCTTAAATTCACAACTTTTTATGATTTTTTGTGTGTAAAATCACAAAATCTTGATACCAGGAATTTTCTTTTTATTGGTATGGAAAACCAGGAAAAGTCTGGGAAATTCTTATATGATCTGGAATAGACACACTGATAAAGACTGCGATAATATGACGTTTGAATGTTTACGAAGATGATTTGAAGGTAAAAAAGCAAAAGTTTCTATCTAAGTAGTATATTAAGATTATTTTTTTAAATCATTTTATTTACTGAAAGTTTAATAAATCAAATGTAAATTTTCAACTAAGGTTACGAAGTTTCTATTCTATGGGAAGTATATTGAACATTTTCATAAATTTTTACAATACTGTAATTATACTGTACATTTAATACTGTAATTACTGAAAAAATACTTTACTCTTTAATAATATACAAATTTTTGATATAATACAAAGTGCTGAAGATTTAAAATAAATTAATAAAGCTACAAAATTTTTATTCAATGGATTCTATTTTTCACTATTTTACTTTTTAGTTGTACGTAAATTTGTGTAAGTGATGTGTGTGTGTGCGTGTGAGAGAGATATTGAGAGCAAAAATTATAAATATCTTACTTATTTATAATTTTTGAAATTTAATAACACCTATTATGATTATCAATTCAATTTACGGTAAGTAAGTATTCTGAAATGTTAGTAACAGTTGTACTATCAGGGGTCGATCCAGGGAAAATTTAGGGTCCCTTCACAAAAATCTTATTTAATAAAATGGGCCCCTTCACAAAAATCAATTTGATAAAATGGGCCCCTTCACAAAAATCAATTTGATAGAATGGGCCCCTTTACAAAAATAAATTTGATAAAAAAGGGGCCCTTCACAAAGTTCTATTCCATAAAAACTTACTGTTTATTATTTTGTGATGTTTAAAAATGTGTAATTTGTAAACAAACAAGTTCACCAGAGAGGAAAACTTCAGCAAAAGGATTTAAAAAAGTTTTTGTTTATAAATGCCTGGTTTGAATTTGATTAACTGGATTTCAACTTTCGTTACAAAATGTTATTTTTCACAAAAATATAATAAATTTCACAAAAATAACCTTTATTTTTCACAAAATGGGCCCCAAGGAAAAAAAACCTGCATCGACCCTTGACTATTTAGAATGATATAGATTTCCCAATATATTTTATGTCTCACTTTTAATACATAGTCCTGTTTCTGGTATTAAAATTCATATTAAGAAGCTTTGTAGTTTGTTTTTTTTTTTTTTTTTTTTTTTGGGGGGGGGGGGGGGGGGCATTTGCAGATCTTTCAAAAAATATTGTCGAAGTCGGCGTTTCTATCCAATTTCCCGGCGCATCAGAACTAGAAAGGGAAAAAACGTGTCGCCACGTGACACGAATCGCTTTTCACTCTCAGTAATTTAGTTATTTCGATTCCAAATAGTTTATATAGTCAGGCCTGCAAATTTCATGCCTTTGGGTTTATGTGTCAAAGTTTCGTGTGTTTGAGCAGTTCATTTGAGAACCAAATTAACTAAACTTATCAATGCATTGACAAACTGAAGAAGAATATAAAGTTAAAAATAATGTCTCGAAAGAAATCTTGATTCTAGAGAATTTTTCAAGTTTGTACTCCACATTATTATATTGGCATGCAATACTATTCCTTGAATTGTAGGTGTTATAAATAGTTTACTTGACAGTTGGCAATACTTTAGGCCAGAGAAAAATCCTCCTTTATTTAGGAAAGCCAGTTTCTCTTTTACCCCATTCACTTTTTTAACTAATCCTTTTGTCAACAAGTCAATGAAGACAGATAGGGTGCGACTTGTCATCCATTGTGAGAGAAAGTGATTAAAGTCAAGGCACACTTAAGGATTTAGTGATGGTTTTTCTTGTTTGCTTTTAAGATTCTTTAGGATTAAACAAATATTTCACCTGTTTGCTCTCATGAAAAGCAACTTATTTCCAGGAAACAATTGTTAGTTTTCGAGGATTTTAAAATGTTATTTGCGGTTATTGTTGAAGTGTATATCAGCTGATGTTAGAATATGCCCCACTCTCTCACCACTCTGTAAATTTATAAAACTGTTAATTTTATGTAAATTAAGTATTGATTAAGTAAGTTACCTATTCACTTTTTTAACTAATCCTTTTGTCAACAAGTCAATGAAGACAGATAGGGTGTGACTTGTCATCCATTTTGAGAGAAAGTGATTAAAGTCAAGGCACACTTAAGGATTTAGTAATGGTTTTTCCTGTTTGCTTTTAAGATTCTTTAGGATTAAACAAATATTTCACCTGCTTGCTATCATGAAAAGCAACTTATTTCCAGGAAATAATTGCTAGTTTTTGAGGATTTTTAAAATGTTATTTGCGACGGTTATTGATAAATTGTATATCGGCTGATGTTAGAATATGTCCCCCTCTCTGACGACTCTGTAAATTTATAAAACTGTTAATTGTATGTAAATTAAGTATTGATACCCTAGAATGTTTAAATGTTTTTATTAAACATTGCATACTAAATGTCTAGGTTTAAATACTGTAATCAATTTGTTTATAAAAATGTTAATTTTAACTGATGAATCTGTTAATTAAACCGTTTCAGTTTGAACGCTTAATAAATTAATTTACTTTGGGATGATTTAATATTTCTATCAGAATTCTATTACAATTAAAATTTTCTATATTCACTAGATTTATTGAAAATCTTATATTCTGATTCAGTTTTTAAATGATTGGATTGTCAGTTTTCAGATTAATGAGATAACGTAATACATCTGATGAGGTAATAAATTGGCCGAAAGCTGATTCGCTTATGTTTGCTTAAAACTAAACTTATAAAATTTTTAATATCCTAACAAGATATAGTGATTAAATTTTTAGCTGGAAAATATTGTTCAGTTATTTGATATCTGAATGAAATATTTTTTAACTTATATGCTTGAGTTATTCAAAATTGTTTTATGTTAATCGTTGTATAATATGTTTGGTGACCCATCAAATGCCTGAATTTTAGATTGATTACTATTGAATGTGAAGAGATTTTTAAGTAAGATTAACTGCTGTTATCTCTTCTGAATTTTTCAGAAATCTTCTGAGTTACTCTATTTATTACTTTTTCCTTTTTTTTTTTTTTTTTTTTTTTTTTTTTTTTTTTGTCTGTTGTTTTAAAAAAAAAGGATGTTTAGAGATATACAGTAGACTTGAGATTTTTATCACCCTTCTCATGTTTTAAGTTTAGCAGCACACAAAAAATATCTGCTACGTATTGTTTGGAGTTTATAGCGAAAATAAGAAGCAAAAATTAACAAGAACGTAAAAGCATGCATCCGGCATAGATTATGAAACACTTTCCAACAGTAACAGTTAAGAAATTTAATTTTTCATACTATGAAATGATATACCTTATATACTCGAGTACAAGTCAACCCCCCCCCCCCCCCCCCCCCAATTCTTACGCAAAATTTTGGAAAAAATAGAATTTTCGTGTATAAGTCTAACCACATTTCTAATAGTATGTTGAAAAATGATATGTAATAGAGGATAAAAAAAAAAAATTATAAATTTTCATTAAATTAGTAAACTTTTTTTTTACGTTTCTAGTCAGACTTTTTTTTTTTATTCAACATTTTAAAATTGTATAATTATGTAAAACTGAATAAGCTTAAACTATTTTGAAAGCTATTCACATCAATTTAATAATTACTTACTTTTTTTTTTTTTTTTTTTAATCTATTCAAGCTTTATTTACAAGGATAAACAACTTCTTAAACTGCTAAAATATAGTAGGACTTTTAGGAGAGAAATCTAGAAGCATTCTCAAGTTGTGCTCTTTTTAAAAAGGGGATTAAAATGGTGAAAGGAATGCCCCTGTATTGAAGGGAATTCTATCCCAAGAGAAAATGAGTGCAGAACAATTACAGAAACATTATTCTTGAGCTTTTTCTATAAATCACCATTGTCCGCTCTTATCTCTCTCTCCAACCTGACCCATATGTGATTAATTAAAAGACTTGCACGTTCATCAATTAACTGCGAAAAAAATATGACTCCGGTATTTCACTCCGCTATTTTTCACTTACTCGTGCGTATAAGTCGACCCCCCATTTTCAGCTCCCAAATTTTGTCTAAAATTCTTCGACTTATACACGAGTATATACGGTATCTAAATAAGCAATTAAAAAAATACATAACTTAGTAAAAATCCATTTTCAGCAATTGCTGCCCATATTCGAAGTCTTTCCTGCAGCCGTGTATATGTAATCTACAAAATTTGTAAACAACACCCAATGCACTAAAAATTACATAAAATAGCATAGCACAGCGGAAAGTGCACTTCTAGCAATACCGATCATATTTTTAACCGGATTCTCTTGTGCATCTCTGTACATGAATGATAAATCCTACGCCCTCCATAATTTACAGAAAATAAGTTGTATTGAACCTCAGTGACCCTCTTTTAAATTTCACAGGGCAGGGTTTTTTTTTTTTTTTTTTTTTGGGGGGGGGGGGGCGTTTTGTGAAAAGTGTTTCATTATGTTTCAAGTATAACATGTTCAAAATGCACCGCAAACGATTTTCCCCCATATAGAACATAATGTAAAGGAATTATTTTGTACGTCCCTGTAATTGAACTATAAATATTACGAATTGTATATAATTCGGTGAAAGCATACTGTGGTCCACCTCAGTAATGTATATTAATTTCACGATGCTTGAAATAGTGCAACATCAATAAAATGCGCCGCTAACGATTTATCCCCATAGACCATAATGTATTTGAATTCTTTTATGTATCTATAAATGAAATATTAATCTTACACGCTTCATTTTCAATACCAAACATTCTATAGTAAAATTCAATACTGTATAAAAATTTCATAACTATGAGGGTTAGAGCACAGAGAGACAGACAAATCGAATTTATAAACACTTTTCAACTATTTTGTAAAGTTTAAAAAATATTTTGGGATTTATATGATGTTAAAGTTTCATAAGATGCTTAAACTCTATAATTGTCTCTCGGATCATACTTTTAAATGATCATGGAAAAGTGCAGAGCCTGATTAACGCACAGGCCAACTAGGCCACGATCTTGGGCCCACTGCTGTTGGGGGGCCCCAAAATGAATAAAATAATTTAGAAAAAGTTTCTTAAAAATGAAGTTTTCTGCAATTGTTTTTAAAAAATATATATATTGCTTAACTTGGCAATTGTATCATAGTGTCTAATAATAATCATCGAAAAAATTTCTATCTACTATTTTAATTTGAGGGGGCCCCAAAAAATTGCTGTGCCTTGGGCCCCTGACGACCTAAATCGGCGTCTGGAAAAGTGCAAGGTAGCTTGAAATTGTTTAATTTTTCAAGTTTAAAACTTAATATGGGGCAATTATCGAAAGATTGGTATAGTGTAATTTTTAAATAAATTACTTTAATAAATGCTTTCATCTATTTTGGGAAATCAACACGTGCCATTCTAACGAAAAAAAAAGTATTAAATAAGCGGGAGATGTACCGTTTTTGCACGAAAATCGACGTGATTTCCGTTCTGACGTCACCGTGAGCATCTGCTTCGTTCCGGTAGAATGGTCAATATGAGAGGAAAGGTGGGGTGTTAGCTGTGATTTGAGTTGAGTTGAGTAGACGGCTATCATTCGGAAGAGTGACTTCTAATGACTATTTGTCGTGATGGGTTTATATGGGAGAGAAGTGCATAAACGGTATATTATATAGCGCATTTGTGGTCCGTGTATAAAAGATTTCCATAAAGTTTCGGGTGAAATGATATTTTTTAAGCTACTGACTGAAAGCATTGTATTGTTAGGGTTTACTGATTTTTATATGCAATAGAATTATGAATAGTAAAGGGCTAATTGCACCTAGATAAAATAAATATTTTTTTATAACTAAGGGACAATTACTATTGTTTCATATAGTAATAATAAATTAATGTCCTGCAACAAAAATTTGTAATGAGAACTTTTGCAGTATCTTACTTTAAAAGAATGCACTTGATTGCAGCCTCCTATTAAAAAAATAACAATTGGTTGTTGATATTAAAACTAAATTGCTTAGTACTAAATTAATTAGTATCTAAATTGCTTTGTTAAAACAGGCTAAAATATTTTTTGTAAACTATTGACTTTTAAGCGTTCTTTGTGAAGTTCTTTAAATGCCGTTTCGCTATAAATTGAAACATTTGTAACTTTAAAATATTAAATTAAATATACTATAGTCCGAAAATAACCGCTTTTGATAAAGCATATCATTCACTTGAAAATAACTTATTTAATGATTTATTTCAATTTCTATTGTATCAAATGCTTGTTTTGTTAACTCTTTGGCTTTTATTTTGTAATTATTTAAATTTATAGTTCAGAAATAATCAAATACATTTTGGACTGAGAGTCTTACTCCAGAGTGAATTCTTTATAAGCTCAGATATACTTAATCAACAAAAGTTACTTGTATTAAATTTACGATTTTTTTAATTAAATAATTTATTAATTAAATTAGAATTGTTTTATACAGAAAAGTAGAGAGAATATATTCTTTATTTTTAACAAACGTTTCAAAATCAAATCAAAACTAGTCACAGCGCTACTTTTCTCATATAAACTATCTTTACATGCGCGTACCCAAACACGGGAGGAAAAAATTAGGAAAATGCAATGCTCATCTATTATAATTAAAATCTGTTTTGTTTAGTGATAGAATATGCGTGTGTATATACAGAGCCTGATTAACTCTGTGCAGGGACATTAGGCAAAGATCCATTTGGGGCTCTTATTAATGTTTTTAACCACAATATGTACTCATTTTAAGAAAAAAATACCCAATTTTTTCTTTGGAGGTCATGGCAGCTGCCCCGTTTGTCCTTGCGGTAATTTATATATAATAACGGGGTGGGGGGGGTGTAGAATACGTCGTCGAAATTGTTAATATGAAAGTAACGAAAGTAAAAAATCGTATGTGTGTAAAAGAAAAAAATGAAGAAATATACAGATACCTTCTATTAGATAAATTAGAATAACACATTGAATACGAAATTAGAATAGCATATGGGAATAAGGAATTAGAATAACACGTTGAATGTGTTATTCTTCTAAACGCTGTTCAATAAAAACATTCTGTGATTATGTTTTGATAAATAACAAAATACATTTACTATTGTAATAACTCAGTCAGTTCAAGGAATAAACAAGCTAACCGCCATCAAACAGATGTTTCATGCCATTGAAATGTTGATGGGGTTGGGACAGATGCCTCAGGGGTCAATCATTGAAATGACCGAACGACTCATGAAAAAGGGATTAACTGCTTTGAAGAGCATAGTAGATACAGTAACCTTTTGTAATGAAAGAAATCAGAAAGTAGTTAATAAAGGATGGAATACGGATTTATCTATATTTAGAGGCGCAGTTCAATTTTTTTTATAACGTAAGCAAAAATTGTTCAGATGAAATTTTGTTATTAGCACAAAAGCATTGATAATGAGTTCATTTGAATTTAATATAATAAAATCGGTAAAAATTTAAAGCGAAATACTCGTAATAAATAAATCTATAAAGCTATTTCATTTGTTCTAAATATTAATATATGTATAACATGTGCGTGTGTGTGTGATTTTTATCTATTTTTAGAGGCGCAGTTCAACTTCTTTACAACGTAGCAAGAAATTTAGATGATATTTTGTTATTGGCACTTTCGGTAAACATTTAACCCATTCCCTGCTAATGGTGCGTTTTCGCATCATTCAAAATAAAGGTGTAAGAAAAAAAAAAAAAAACCTGCCAAGCTACCACTATTTTAATATGTTAAAATATACTGTTTACTATTTAATAACAAAAACTTTGCTATTAAAGATACCGAAAATTATCTTTCAGAATTTTGGTGGCAAACGAATTTCAGTAAAAACATTGAAAACTCCGCTCATATAGTTTCCGCAGTTAATGGGGCAAAACATTCATAAAAAAAAAAAAAAAAAAAAAAAAAAAAAACTATAAAAGTATTTGTAAATATTTATAAAATAAATATATATATATGTTATGGGATATTAATTGTGGAAGGAATAAACAAGCTAACCAACATTAAAAATATGTTTCATACAGTTAAAATGATGAGATTGGGACAAATGTCTTAGGGGGGTGGGGTCAGTGGGTCAGTCATTGAAATGACTGAATTGCTCTACTCATGAAACGAGATTAACTTCAATAAGAAGTTAGTAGATGACGTATTCTTTTGTACTAAAGCAATCAAAGAGTAAATAATAACGTATTTATCTAAGTTAGAGGCGCAGTTCATTTCTGTGTGATGAAACGAAATTTTGTAACAAAAGACTTAAGGAATAATTAATATAAAATTCTTGGAGGTACGTTTACACTTTTGTTTACTAGTGGCTACAGACGTGGGTCTCCTTGTCTAAGCAGTCCCTTTCAGGCTGTCAATATATTTACTAGTGAATATTTATTCTTTTGTAGCAGCAAAAAATACTCAAATGTTGCATCCTTAAACAACGAAAAACTTATAAATAATAAAAATATACTGAAAAATACTTCAAAGCAATAGAGCTTATTATTATTTTTTAATCACTATTAAAAAAAAAAGTGTGAGAGAGAATAGTTTGTAAAAGAATATATACTTGTATATTTATAGACACGTATGTCATTTTCATTTAGATTGAAAAATGAAATTTCTTTAACACATAATACACAGATAAAATATTGTTATTAGGTCTTATTTTCATAAAAAAAAAAATCTAAAACATTACACAGAAACTACTTAACACACATTATTCTAAACCATTATACAGTTTATGTTTTAGTATTTTTATGTGCTTTTTAACAGAAGAAAATCTATGTCGTAAAGCACAATAATACTCATAAAAATATAAATCTAAAAAGGTGTTTATTGTAGATATTAAAAATAAAATACATAACATTACTTTGAAATTCACAAAATGTTTGAAGAAAAACTGCTTTGTAATTAATACTGATAAGAAGCTCTTGACTTCAGCAAAATGTATTACTCAATTTCCATTTTATTAAAATATATTTAGAATACGCGCTTTCAAAAGATTTTAAATTCAAGGACAGAGATATAAATTGTATCACATATATCTGGGAATTTTCACGGATTTAATATTTTAAAGAAAAATAATTACTTTGAAGTTAATATACTGTGGTTTAATATAAAGTACTATTTATATTTAGATATCTAAAGCAAGATTTCTAATTATTAAAGTTCAACAATAAACAACCTCGTCCCTTGGCAAAATTTATAATTAATAATGATAAAATTATGTGATTGTTCACAATAGGGTTTTTTGTATGTGTGTGAGATAAATTTAAAACATTTATTTCAATAAACTCTTTAAAAGTATTACTATTTTAAGATTTTTTTATTTTAAATAAAACATTATTTTTTGTTATTTACTTTCTCTTCTGTAACTTTCCAAAATATTACAATTTTTAACGAAATCAATGCCTTTGTCATATACTGTTCTTCGCTATTAAAACAAATGTTAATAAATGTCAATCTTTTTTACATTGAAATTAAAAATATATGTTCACAGTAAGCGATTTTTTTTGTTTGAAACATTTACTTTTACAAAGCCTTTAGAAAATATTATTTTCAGACTTTTATTTTTTATTTTTTTAAATATATCAATATTTATTTTTGTATTTACTTTTTCCTCTTTTAATTTCGTGGAATATGTTAATCCAACTTACATTGAAATGGAAAACGAATTAAATTTCAATTTAAATAAAAACAAGTACCGTATATACTCGTGTATAAGTCGAGGAATTTTAGACAAAATTTGGGAGCTGAAAATGGGGGGTCGACTTATACACGAGTAAGTAAAAAAAAAAAAAAAAAAATTGCGGAGTGAAATACTGGAGTCTTAGTTTTTTTCGCAGATAATTGGTGAATGTGCAAGTCTTTTAATTATTCACATATGGGTCTAGGTTGGAGAGACAGATAAAAACTGACGATGGTGATTGATAAAAAAAAGCTCAACAATAATGTCTCTGTAATTGTTGTGCACTCATTTTCTCTTGGGATAGAATTCCCTTCAATACAGGGGCATTCCTTTCAACATTTTAATCCCCTTTTTAAAAAGAGTTCAACTTGAAAATGCTTCTACATTTCTCTCCTAAAAGTCCTACGATACAAAGAAGTACTATATTTTAGCAGTTTAAGAAGTTGTTTACCATTGTAAATAAGACTTGAATAGATTTTTCAAAAAAAAAAGAAAAAAAAAGTAATCATTAAATTGATGTGAATAGTTTTCAAAATAGTTTAACCTTCTTCAGTTTTACATAATTATACAATTTTAAAATGTTGAATTAAAAAAAAGAAGTCTGATTAGAAACGTAAAACAAAGAACAAAAAGTTTACTAATTTAATGAAAATTTATTATTATTTTTTTTTTATCCTTGATTACAAATCATTTTTCAACGTACTACCAGAAATGTGGTTCGACTTATACACGAAAATTCAATTTTTTCCAAAATTTTGCGTAAGAATTGGAGGGGTCGACTTATACACGAGTATATACGGTACATTTAATACTATTTGTTACGAAGTAAAACATAAGTTAATAGATACTTGTAAAAAGATATCATTGTTAAAAGCTTATTTATTGTAACAAGTTTTTTATATATTTCTTCTCCTATCATTAGGTCGTATTTTATTAGATGTCCCTTGTCGAGTCTGCCAGGATCATTCCTCGGGGAAGCATTATGGAATATATGCATGTGATGGGTATGTGTCTATAGTCTATTTCATTCCCTCTAACATATTATTTGTTTCAGCTAAATAATGCATTTTGTCGGTGTCATTATTTGTCAGAATTGTGATTTAAGTGGTTTCTGATAAAATATTGTAATAATAGTTAAACATATTCTTTTGAAATCTTGATTAATACACTATAAAAACTACTAGGAAACTTTTCCAAAAATTTAGGGCAGCAAAAGAAACTTTTTATTAACCCTTCTTTAAATTTCGAAAATATATTGGTGTTTGCAGATAAATGAGCGCTTTTCGGAATCGTCTGTGGGTAACTCAGAAAAGGTTATATTATATTTTCGCAAACTTTTTTTTTTTTTTTTTTTTTTTTTTTTTTTTACAGTGTATATTTGGAACCAAAATTATATAAGTGATCTCAAATTTTATTGTATCACTGATTAAGGCATTCCAACCATTTTTAAAAAAAAATTATTTATGAAATCATTTAGTACATATCAAAAATAATAAAATAAATGTTTGAATCATAGCTGTTTTATTGAAGCAAGTTTTAATAGACCAACTGGATTTATTATTGCTGTTATTGTGTAAAAAAAAAAAAAAAAAAAAAAAAAAAAATCGCATTATGCTATTCCACTTGTGAGAACAAGAGTAATGTTTCATTTGCTATTTAATTGTAATGAACGAATGACTTATCTGATTTAAAATTATAGTAAATTGAAACAGACTCCATATGAAACATAGAAGGAGACCCATTATCTAACAAATATGAGGTGGGTATCTGAACTTAATTTTACTGTGTACAAAGATTACATTTTCTGGTAAAATTCAGAATGTCTTATTTTAAAATATTGGTTGTAAAATTAGTTTTATTTTTTTCCCTTTAATGGCAAGTTGGTTAATCCGTGTATTGTCTATCTCATTATAAACTTATGAATGGAATTTTAATTGCAGACATTTTCCGAAAATAGACTAAAATGACCTAAATAATGTTAATTAAATTTCAAAAATTAAATAATCTAGATTATTTGATTTAAAGATATGTTGATAAAGAAGAAGCGCAAATTAACTTGCTTCTATTACATCATAACCCAGTTTCTGTGCAAGTAACAAACTCAGTCATGATTAATTTATCCACAAGCTTCTCATTTTTAGCTATATTGTGTTACTACTTAATATTGCACTTTTAGTCGTGAAGCGTCATAAACTCTTCACAGTTAGTTGTTAAGAAACTTCTCACGAAATATTTTCCTGTTTATGGGTAAACATGCATAAGTAAAGAATCATATATTTATTCAGCATCAAATTGTATGTCTGATATAATACTAAAAAAATATTGCTTGCTCTGTCTACATATCAAAATGACAGTTATCCTCTTGACAAAGCTATCACTCTACGGGGTTTCACCACTTGGGTGCAGACGGATCCCTGCGCAGGACAGGGGGCGGTCCCCCTGTACCCTAAGGGAACAGTTTTCTGCACTTCAAGTGGCGAGAATCAAAATCTGGGGGCAGATATTTTTACGTTTACAATGGCTGCCTCTGTATCTGACACCTCCTTCTATTCATAAAATCCTGTGCAATATATGAATAGAAAAGTTTGGAGGGGGGGGGGGGGGGCACAGCGTAATGGGGAAGTCTGTTTTGTAATTTGTTGATCGCTAGATGGAGTTGACAGCTTTGATGTCATAATGAAATATCCTGAATGAAGGAAAAATGTTGACGATTTCAAAGAGCTCAGTATTTTGTTCAGGATTTGAGTTATAAAATGAATCAATTAAATAAAGTCTTTTAGAAATTACATATATTATATTTTTCGTCAGTGGAAACGTTTACAAAAGTCTTAAAGGAGAAATAAATATTTCCATACTTTAACAGATATGCCTTTAATAAACATAATCATTCAGATCATAAAGAAGAAAATGAAAGACAAGAAAAGAAAGATGTAGTTATTTAGATAATGAATGGTAGTCAGAAAGATACGCGTTGTCGAGTGGGAGAAAAAGTAAATTAAAAAAAAACTTTAAATGTTAGTAGTTAATAACAATCGGTCATTAATAATGAGGTTGTCGAAAACAAAATACATGTTAAAAGTTTTATCTATGTCCTGTTTGTCTGGTTTTCTAAGATTTTGGATAATTTTCTTTGAAAGTGTAATTAATGCAAGCTAAATTGTTAGAAATTATTTCCCAAATGTTTGTTATTTAATGTGCACTGATCATTGAATACACATAGCTATAATTATATTAAATAGAAATCAGCCAATTAATATAGCTTCTTAGTCTTAATATTGAAATATTCCTCTGTTATATTATAATTGATAGCTATAATTATAGAAATATTTTTTATAAGCTCTTTACTAAATTCCAATTCTCTATCGAAATTGCCATGATTATTTGTGTTGAACTAGACATTTTACCTAATCTCCTCATTCGTATAGGATTTTAAGACTGTATAAAAAATGTTTAAATAACTGCTATTCTTAGTGGGATTTTTTCCATACGTTTTCCGATTATAAAAAAACAAGCATAAAAAAAAATCTTAAGAAGTAAGTTTGAAGTTGAAGTCAGCCTTTGGCAAGGGATGGGAAATCAAACCACCTCATTTTTTTTTCCTCTCATAAATGTTATCGTTGAGTACTATTGACTGCGACCTTGGGGGAAACAATGTATTCTAAACATGCTGCTCGGTTCCATGGGTTCTCTGTATTTTATTCCAGACCTCTTGCATTGTTCGAGATTCATACAGCCTGCCCCAAAAGTTTAAGCAAAACCAGAAAATGTGGTATATTAAATAACAACAGTAAATAAAACAAAAACAAAAGAACCATATTTAAATCTTATTTTTTCTCAATCTTCAGTATCTAATAAACAATATTTTAATTAAGTAACATCAAAATGATTTAAATGACTTCATTATCTTTAATAAAAACTCATAAAAATCCGTAATTATACTGCGTGTCTCAAAGATTTATGCACAGTGGTATTGCGGCGGGGAAATATCACTTAACATACTTGCACATAATGTTATTTTTTTAATTGTACTTCCCTGGTTTTGGTTTGGCAAGTTCAAATAGGCTTGTTTCCATTTAAGCGATAAGTTTTCGCAGTGTAATCGGTGGTAGTGAATAGAAAATACCAAGTTTTCTCTATGGCCAGTTGGTGTTCTTCATTCGAGTCATATTATTTTACGTTTTTGTAAATTTTGATCTAAATTGGGCGTTTAGATATTTGCTTTCTTTCAAATTGTCAATTTCTCACGTCTGTTTTTCACTCATCTACTCAACTTTCTTTCACTCATCTAGCATCTTTACACACCTTAAAATTATTAATTCTAACTCAGTATCTGATATAAAATACTACTAGCAAATGAGTTAAATATGAATGAAATACAAAAACTATCATGGAAAAGTCAATTTCCTTTCTGTGTTGCAAATGTCTGAATGTGATTCATAAGGTTATATTTTGATGTTTGCTTCCTTTTAACTTATGAGTAGACTAAATTTATGTGATATAAAGTTCTACTAGTAAATGAGTTAAACATGAATAAAATACAGAAACTATATCATGGAAAAGTCGATTGCCGTTCTATGTTGCAAATATCTGAATCTGATTCATAACGTGATGTTTAGATGTTTGCTTCCTTTCAACTTGTGAGTAGACTTTAAATTTCTCACGTCTGTTTTCACTCAACGCATGCAGCTTTACATCTCTATTAAGTCAAAGGCAGTTTCAGTTTCATAGACAAATCTGGGAACCCACATCAACCAGTATTAATAGAGCAGCTTTTAGTCTTCACAGATGGGGAGATATTTGACAACCTCTATTCATGCAAGGAAAGGGGAGCGCGTTGTGCGCCACACAGTGGTTGGTATGCACACTCCAGGCCACGTGCTCCTGTTTGGGAGATGTCCTGGACTGAGGGCGTGAGAATGTATGGACTCTTGGGGTTGGATCTCTTACATGAATAGAGATGGATTTAATTACAAATTACATTTCCTGTTATAAAACTTATACGTTTTCTTCATATCCTACAAAATCCGTTTGAAATTTATATGAACAGATTTTCCGCCAGGTCCCCTTTCCAGACTCCCCCCCCCCCTTTGTTTAAAACTCGTGTAAATACAAAAATATATTTATAAGTGGGTCTAATAACTGTATGCTGTAACTTTCTTAATCACCATTGTATAATTTTTTTTTAAACGCATATTATGTATTTGTATATATATTTCCTTATAAATTATTTATTGATTTAGGTATTGTGATTTTTTACATACAAATAGTAATTTTTCATTCAAAGAATAAACCAAACTTTATAATTAATTCTTTTTTTATTTTTCTTTGCAGATGTGCTGGCTTTTTCAAGGTGAGTAACTCGTGCTTTCAAATTAAAAGTAAAATATTTTACCATTCTTAATAATATTTTCCTCTTTCATAACTTTTGAGATAATTTAGCATTCTTTTATTAGTATTTCATATGTGTTAAATAAAAAATATTCTTTTTTTTTTTCCTTTATAGCGATCTATTCGAAGAAATCGACAGTATGTTTGTAAAGCTCGTGGATCTGGAATCAATAAGTGTCCAGTAGATAAAACTCACCGAAATCAGTGTAGAGCCTGCAGACTGAAGAAATGCTTAGAATCTGGCATGAACAAAGACGGTGGGTAACTTTCGGTATTTATAAATAAACTTTTGTTAATCCAGAAGTATTTCTTAAGATCTTCCAGCTATGTTTACTATATGTTTATTTCGTTCAGCAAATTATAGAGTAATACATCATTCAACAATATTAAATTTGATGAATAAGTAATCTG
The DNA here is from genome assembly GCA_963931845.1 of Maratus michaelseni. Lineage (NCBI taxonomy): Eukaryota > Metazoa > Arthropoda > Arachnida > Araneae > Salticidae > Maratus > Maratus michaelseni. The sequence goes on from OZ007591.1 coordinate 97,267,037, forward strand.
AGAATTATTTTTCAGAAAATCATATCAGAGTTAACACATTTTTAAAGGAATCCTAAGATTAAAATTCTTTCCAGAACTTTAAAGAACGGTGAAATATATGTAGAAAATATTAAGTGGCTCAATCCATTTATAATGAGAAATCTTATTTTAAATTATTTATGTTGAAAACTATCTGTGCAATGTCTATGGTAATACCAAAACATTTTTTTTTCTTTCCTTTTTGATATAAGGTAAGTGAGCCAAGTAATGTGCATCTACTTTGATAAAAACAAGAACAAACTTATATATCACACGTACAAACCAGCTAAAGTGCGATAGGTGATTGACCTGTCACTTTAGTTGCTTGTGAGTGTGATTCATAAGTTGTTTTATATTTGTCAAAGCAGGTGTCTCATACATGGTTGCATTACCGGTACACTTACTTGTCTGGATTGCGAAACAGTTAGACAAGTGTAAAAACTTCCGACTCCTTTCTTTTTCACACACTTTCTGATCAATTTTAGTTCAAATCATTCCAGTCTCAAACTATAGAATAATAATAATATAAAAATCAGTATCATACACTCGAACTTTGTCATACTTCTGGATCAATAAATTCATGACATTTCATTTGCCTTCCAACCCTTTTATTTGAAACCCTTGTGTTTAATGTTATTAAAATGCCCACGGCTATAAAATTTCATGAAATTTAATACCAGCTAATTTCAACCTTTAAAAAAAGGAAAATAAAAAAAACGAAACTGGGATTCATGTCATACCACAGTGTTTATAAAAATACCAACCTCTCTTACTTCAGTTCTCCAAAATCACGCCATATCACGCATCCAGTCAGGCGAATGAGCATGTTCACGTAAATATATTCTCTCTCCCTCTCAATAAAGTACCGAAAAAAAAAATCAGGGATCCTCTATCGTCATCGATACCAATTAGTGCAGGTGCTTCTTCATGATCCAGCTCATGGACATAGAGCTCATGTTGTTGTTCCCCGACTGAGCTCTCATACTGTCCAAACTCCAGGGGTGCCTTTGTGACGTAATGGAAGGGGGTCTAAAATCGATTGTGCCATCCCTTTTTACCACTTTGTACCGCACCTGGTACGCCCAAGTGGTTCGTTATAGAATGACAGGAGGTACATTGAATAGCTTGCCTACTTTTTTGAGGGTATCATCGCATTTGAGCCCTTCGGTTTAAATAACTCATGAGCTAGACTCCCTTCAATTTTTTTTTCACATCATTATAACTTTTGCATGGGACGGGCAGACTTTTGAGGACACTTTCGTATTTCATTTTTTTTCATTCAGGATTCTAGCATTGGTGCAGTGTATGAGTCAAGGTACTCCAGGTAGAAAAGTTACTAAAAGGGAAATGTGGCGTCAAAAAGTCTCAAGTTCCGGACGGATTCTAGATTGAAAAAATGCAGTCATACCTTCTATTCCACCTTTTCCGCCTCAGGGTTTCTTCAATGACTTTTATAATAGAGCTTGGCGGGGGTTTAAAGTAAATCGGTGATCCATACTGTAATAACTTCCAACCAAGAAATGTTCCATCAATGAATCTATAAAAGTTCGAACCACAAAAAAAGTATTTTTCAACGCTTTGGACATTTGGAATGCTGTGTGGATGATATGAAATAGTTGGAATTTCAGTGTTGATTTTATTTTGTAAATATGGTAGAAAACGTCAGTTCAACAGTACAAATTTTTTAATAAAGTTGACTAAGAAAAGGACTATGTTGAACAAATAAATATTTTAAGTGAATTAATGGAACAGCTGGATATCTATACTGCACACTAATTAAATCTTACTTTTTGTGAGACTGAAAATTAAACTAATTATTAATTTTTTCTTTTTTTTTCTTTTTGTTAATCTAGCTGTGTTTTTAATTTTGCCTTGTGGTTTTTGCTATGGTGTTTATATAATACAGTTTAACGAGGATTAAAGTAAATCGGGGATACGTACGATCCGGTGGGAAATTCATCATAAAAAGTTCCACCCCACAAAAATATTTTTCTACGCCTTAGATCTTTGGAATGCTGTGTATGATACATCAATGTGAATTGAATTTCAGCGGTCAATTTTTGTAAATGCGCGAAAAAACATTTTCTTTTAATTTTTCTTTAATCCGTTACAAAAAAAATTACTACTGAAATAAATTTGCAAGTGTGGATCAGCCAGATATCTGTGTTTTTGAGCTAATTGAAACTTAGTGTTTAAATATATGTGAAGATCAGGTTTTTAACACAATTTTTTTAAATCACTTATAGAAAATGATACAAGAATGCTACGGCAATAAAATTCTTATATGAATTCATGGGTCTGCTAAGATATTTCTCTGCTTTGCACTAATTTAACCTCATACTTTTTGAGTATTTGTCATTATAATGAGAAATTAAAACTGACAAATTAGATTTTCTTTTTTTTTTCCTTTTTTTTCTAATTCTATTTTGGTTGTATAGATTTGACTTAAATTAAATATAAAGTTTTTTTTTTATTGATTACTTGCTATTAATTTTTATTCGAGTGTGGATAAACTCCTCGTCTTTATATTAAAAAACTTTATGGTTGGTCACGTATCAGGGATCTGTTTAGAAAGAAATTGGGTCCTTCAAAGGACCCTTCACAAAATCTTTCATTAAGTAAAATCTGACCTGTCACTTTTACATATATAAAGTAAATATGTGTATTTTACATCCATACATTTTCTTTAAAATGTATAAACAAGAACCTGAATATAATGATCATTTCAAATTCACAAAATTACGACTAGATTTTTCCCAAATATGAAAGCTGTTCACAATTTCACAAAAACAGGACCCTGGAAAGAGTCTGGACAGACCCCTGCCTATGATCTGGGTATCCTCTCCGGGTATTTATGCCCTTTATTCCGCTCTTTCATTAGCTTGGATATCAGTAAAACTTTCCATTGTATTTTGCTTTAGTATATTGAAAATAGGGTTTATTTATCTAATAATTGATAATGATCACTCTACTCATAACAAGAATGGAAAAAAAAAATCTGATTTTACAGGAGAAAAAAAACTGTCAGTCAGGACGCCATGCCAGTAAAAAACTGTTTATGTTACGGAAATATTCTATATGTATTACGAACTTGGGGGCAAAATCTTAAAATGAATAAATATTCGTAATAAACACAGATTATTTTCGTAAAATAAAGTTTTTTACTGGCGTGGGATGAGTTTTTTAAATCAACAGGTTTATACAGAAAATAGTAAGTTTCTATTATATAGATAAAAAGACAGCTGCTTGCTTTCCATTTTTCTCTCAAGCCAAATAAACTTGTTTCGAACATAGAAAATTTAGTTAATAAAAGAAATTAAATAAGTACCGCACGCGGAAACAACATATTTTATTAAATAATGTTTCACGTTCAAATTATGTTTGAATTAAGGGGAGAAAAAAAAGGAAGGTTGGCAGCTATGTAAAAATGTCTTGATAGCCTATTTATAGAACTAATCGGAAACCAATGACGGCTGATTTGTTTTGGAGTTGGGAACATGAGTGCAAGACCTTCAGTCTCAGGACTGATGTCCTGATACTGAATCCTGGAGATGATTTGTGACTGATAGTAAATTCTACTTTATATACTTAAATTTTAGAAATTTTACTAATCAAGAACTTTTAATCTGCTTCTTTTATTGTAAGAGATGAATTTTTAGCCATAATGCAAAACATAAAGCTTCTAGCCCATTTCCATTTGGTTATTCTTAATTACTCAGAAAAGTTTTCAGTCTTGTCTTTAGATGAACTTCTTGCACTCATGGTTGGGAAAATGTAGAAGAATTTTTTAGCATATCTTCAGAGTAATGTTAAATATAAATTAATAACATGTTTTATAAATTGAATGTACAATAATGAATTATAGCTAATTTAGTTTTTTATTGTAGCAGTCCAGCATGAAAGAGGTCCTCGTAATTCTACCCTCCGAAGGCAAGTCGCTATGTTCTTCAAAGATCCCAGCACAGGTAGCATGACTCCTCCATCTCCACATTTTGTGTCTCCTCATTCAGCATCTGTTTTAAATTTGGTTACAGCAGACAATAGAATTGTTCCTTGTACGACAAGCATGGGTGTAATACCTGCCGTTTCATCTTCCATGTTAATTGGAATTAGACCACCTGGACTAATATGCCATCCAACACCAAAGGTAAATAAATGTGTAAACCCAGTACGGTTCTCAATATTTCTACACTGAAAAAAAAAGTGTTGATTTTACAGTATAATACTAGTATCCCAACTGCTAGTATTATACCGTAAAATTAACAGTAATAAACAGTAAAATAAGCAATAATACGCTACCGTGCAACACTTTTTTTTTGCAGTGTAAATTGGCCCAACTTTTGCAAAATGTTTTTCAAATGAGATAATCTGAGCGTTTCTTCTTTTATTTTTTCATGTTGTGTTCAAGTTTACCAGAAAATTTCGATTTTATAAATGAACCATCCTGCATTTTGGAACACGTGTTAACTGTGCAAACAGTAAATAAATAATAAAATGCACATGATATTCTTTAATTCTATGTTCTGTTATAATTGTATTTTAACACCTTCGTCTTAATTAGTTAAAAATGTATGCCACAGCATTTTTTTACCGAGTTTGGCATAATTCGGAAGATGTTTGAAAATGTAAGAACACTTTTAAATCACCGTGGATTCATTAAAATAAATTTTCCAAAGTAAATACATTTAACTACATATCGATTACCATTAGATTAAAGCAGAATTAGATTTCTTTTTCTCTCTCCAATTGAGATTTTTAGATATAAAAATGGACTTGCCCCTCCCAAGGCAGCCGATGCTTCAATTTTATGGTGTACATTAAAGACTGGCGCAGCGAAGAAGGAGGGAGTGTTTCAGGGTTAAAATTCCTCTTAAAACATTTAAAAATTGATGTGTTAAGATAAAAAATAAATGTGAAAACAAAAGTAAAGAAAATCATTTTACAATTAAAGTGTTCCGAGGCTTCATAACAGGAGCCTCTATTTCAACACAAAATTAATTAAAGAAAAAATAGGAGCAATAGCAGGAATGTAAAGTATGTTGCTTGTACTTAGTACTGCCATAAATCAGACCCAAGACCTCCGCTGGCAAACTAATGCATTTGTTTTGTTTTCTTATCATTAAGAAGGGAAAAAACTGAGCATTTAAAGGTGAATTTGACTTCCAGAACGTGTTAACAAAATAAATTGCTTTGTTGTGATATTTTTATTAATGTTATTTAAATATGCTTTAAACCAACTCTTCTTTTTCATTTATTTCCAGCATCCATATCAAATGATGATGAATTCTTCGGTCATTACTGCAAATCTAGAAAATGTGTGTGAAACTGCAGCCCGCGTTCTATTTTTAAATCTGAAGTGGATTAAGGAAAGAACCGCCCTTCGCACACTGCCACCCAGAGATCAGGTAGGCGTGCTTTAATTTAACTCCTCCTCTTTTATTGGTCCCCCACTTTAATATTATTTTAGTTTTTGACTTTTAGTCTATATATGAAAATAATACTCATCATATTAAGAGGTAGTCTTCTTCTTCTTCTTCTTTTTTTTTTTTTTTTTTCATTTTCCCCGCTCGAGAATGCAAATATTTGACACATTTAAAAAAAAAAATTGAATTAAGTTGTATTGTCAATTCAGAATGTTAAACTATAATTTGTCTTGAAATTGTAAAGTATTTTCATCCAGATAGTTAAAAAAGTTTTTAATTATTCTTCTCTAATTGTGGTACATCTTTTATGACTTGTGTAAGCATGAAAAATCACTGCTTATTATTTTTCTTTTTAAATCTGAAGTGTATTTCTTTTATGATGTTAAAACAAAGGTTTTACTTTCATGTTTAACTTATATTCACTCGATATTTTCATGTTACATACATTATTAGTTTTATCATTAAATAAATTAGCGAAAATTATTAATATTTCCCTTATTTGCAGGTATTATTAGTGGAAGAAAGCTGGAGAGATTTGTTTATATTAAGTGCAGCAGAATTAAATTTTCCATTGGAAGCTGGTCCCTTATTATCAGCTGCAGGTAATTTATTTTATGCAAATTGAGATAATTAAGTATGATTATAAATGCCATTAAATTGTTATGTGAATAGGAACTTATTTTTTCTGTAGTAATAATCTCCATTTACTTTTTTCAGGCCTAAATTCAGAGTCGCCTTCTTCTGAAAAGATGCTGACCATAATGAGTGAAATTACGGCATTTCAAGAAATTGTTCTCAATTTACATCAGCTTCAAGTAGATGGTACAGAATACAGCTACCTGAAACTCATAGTACTTTTTAGAACAGGTAATTATTTTTTGTTTTTACTTTTCTGTTTAAATACTAGCCAGAAAAGTATAATATAAGTCAGTATACGAACCACGCAGACTGCTTCCACAGAGTAGCTAATTAAATCTAAATTGAGGGTGGGGGTCAAGTGGTCGCTGAACCTTACCTTTCCCTCTCCCCATTTCTCTTTAAAACTTCCGCCTTCAATAAACAACAGACAACAAAACACTGTTCTTTGAACAATTTTAAAATAATCTGATTTTAGTTAGTAAAATTTACAGTTTTTTTCTTGTTTTTACAGTATATTTATTTTCATATGTTAGGTTTCATCTTTCAAAATAAACATTAATTTTGAAATTAAAAATTTGCATATATTGCAAGTTCAGAATAATCCTTACCATGCTTAAACTTCTACTAACATAATAATACTGCTAATAGTCATAAAAATCGAATAGATAAATGATAGTTATATAGCTTGTTATATGTCTTGAAAATTTCCCCCTGTGGAGAAAAAAAAATATAGATATTACTAAATTTTTTATAAAGCTATTTTTCACAGGAATGTGATTTAAAAAAAAAATTTCATAGGAAGTTTTGACTTTGTCCTATCTGATAAATTTTGCAGAGGTGACAGTATAGTGACAATAATTACTTTTAGCCAAACATATGACATGATTCATTCTGGTTCCAAATTCTTCATAGGCTTTGTTGTCTTTTTGTTAATAAAACTTATAATTAATAACAATGTACTTTTTCTTATTTTTCAGTTTTCACTAACAGTACAAATGACATCAGGAGTCATCATGAAATACAAACTGTAGCTAATATACAAGATCAAGCACAAATGGGACTCAATGAGTATATTCATGCAACATATCCTATGCAACCGCTTCGATTTGGGAGATTGTTGCTTTTGTTACCATCTCTTCGTAATGTCAGCAACACCACGATAGAGGAACTGTTTTTTAGGAAAACTATTGGAGAAATTACAATGGAAAAGTTACTGAGTGATTTGTACAAAGATAAATTATTTTAATCTACTTATGATGAAGAAAAGAAATATTATTGTTTATTAATATTGTTTTAAAAAAGAAAAAAATGTTACAAAAGCTCAAAAAAGATGTTATTTTGCTGGGTGCGAGAAAAGTTTTGGTGAATATGGTTTCTGGTGGGATGAGATGGTGAAGATTATCTCTCTCTCTCTCTCTTTTTTAGTGAAGTAATTTTGGACTTATTGATTTAACACTAGAACGACCAAGAGCGGTCATTTTGACCGCTATTAAATGAATATATTGCGATTCAAACCAGAAATTTCTTTTTAAAATAAATTATATACAAATCTTTCAGAAATATGTTAAATGAATAAGTTAAATAGTTTTAAATAAATATTCTGGTGCGAATTAGTTTTATAAAACTGGAGTAAAATTTCCAGTCTTTCTAGTGTTAATTTAATCAAGGATATTTTCTTCAAAATATTTTTTAATTGTTTTTATACTAGTTTCTACAAAAAAAGAATATTTTTGCATCTGACGTTGCTATGAGTTAGTCTTTGTCATTTAAGTTTTCGATTCGTACTTTTACCTAACGGAAAAAAAAGAAAGAAAAAAAAAACAGCGAGCACTTGAAATACATAAATAAGAACCTACACCATCATAATAACATCGATATATTGTCATTATTTAAATATCAAAATAGCAGAATGGCATTTTTCTGATGCATCAAAACTTTTTCCGCACACTGTAATAAATGTTCATTGGATATATTTTTATTTATGAATGTACATGTGTATCATACAGTAAATATATATGAGTCAATTTAAAAAAAAAAAAATGTAAAATATTATAATTTTTTTAAGGAAGTTTTAAGAGAAGAGACGTCGTATTTTAAATTTCAGATAAGTATACAAAAATGTAACCAAATGAAAGTTTTATTTATAACCCAAGTTAATATATAGTGTAATTTGAATATCATTGAAAGATTATCAACTCCAAATATTGATCAGAGTAGAGATTAATTTAATCTAAATTGGCAAGCCTATTTATTACACAAAACTATTCACGCAACCTTCGATTCGGTAGGCTGATGTTAATGTTGCATCTCTTAAGAATGTTGGCTACACTAACCATAGAGGAGACGTTCTTTAGGAAAACTATTGAAGAGGTTACTAAGTGATTTGTATAAAGATTATAATAAGCTTGTGATTCAAAAGAACATTACATAATATATAAAGTTTTATTCCTGTTATAGAAAAGACAAAGAAAAGAAATGTTACAGGTGCTCAAAAATGTTAGTTTAATTAAGTGTTCAATGGATATATTTTTATTTATGAATGTACAGGTGCGTCTAAATATATTAGTAAAATTGCAAAAAACTGTAAAAAATATTGTTAAAGATATTTTCTTAATGAAGTTTGAATAAGAAACCTCCATTTTTTTTAATTTCTGAATATTGAAATTATCTCAATTTTAAGTTAAAAAATGTTATTGTAATTGCTATTCATTGGATATATTTCTCATTTAGTAACATGGGTGCAAGATCTTCAGTCTCAGTCTTTCAGTCCTGGAGAGATTCTTGACTGATAATAAATTTAACTTTTTGTACTTAAATTATAACAATTTTACTAACAAAATTTTTCAATCACATTATTTGTTCGGAGTTTTCGTGGTTTTCTTCGAGCCGTGGATATATCCATGCGTAAATACGTGTTAGGTTCCCTTAGAAAGACCCCCACGAAGGGCACTCCCCCCGGGCCTATATCCCAAGTGTAGATAATTGGCCGTCAATAATCAACCCAACTCAACCCAACCCAATAACTTTATTTTATTATATAAAAGATCAATTTTTAGTCATAATGCAAATCATAGAAATCTTGCACTCCATTTCTACTTGTTATACCTAATTGATTTTAATGGACTTCTTGCATCCATGTTTAGTAAATATGCGAGTAATTTTTTTTTTAAATCTAAAAATATATATTCTTTTTTTAATGAAGAAGTTATAATAGAAAACTACATTTTTGGATTTCTCAAATTTTAAAAGCTCAAAAATGTTATTTTAAATAGTGTCCATTGGATATATCTTAATTTATGAAAGCACGAGCTTATTATTTAATAAATATGACATGAGTAAAATATCTCGAAATGCAATTTTTTCTCTAAAATCTCATATTTTTAAATTCAGATGTATTACTTAAAACTGTAATAATGTAGTTTTATTTATAACCCAAGTTAATACGTATTTTGAATTAATTGTGAAAAAAATATATCAATGCAAATTACACTGATTAGAATGAAGCATATCTAAATAGCCAAATTTATTACACAAAACTTTTTATTTTAACGAAAAATTTTGAACGAAATCTAATATCAATCCCATATTTTTCAAAAATTACCGCAAATTTTATTGCAGTACCGAAGAATTATATGGATATTTTAAATTTTACAAAGGTTAGAAATTTATAAATAATTAGTAGTATTTACAAGTAAAGTAACTAAAGTAGATTTATAAAGTATGTTATCAAAAATTTAAACAAGTGTGATTTTCTACCTTTAAGGCAGTAAACTTCCCGATTCCCCTTGCTAATGTTAATCTTATGGGCGTAGGATGCATTAGTATATTTAAAATATCTCCTCGAGAAGTTAATATTTTTAACTTCTGTTTACTTTGTACTGTTCGCAAAGATTGTTTCTTTTTTTCTTAGTTAAGCACATATTTTAATAATTTATAATTTTGTGTGTTAAAATCTTAGCGAAATTGAATAAGATTTTAACACTTCACATAAAATTAAAGTTTATATTTTAGAAAAAGTTTGGCAACTAAGAAAAAAAGCGACATTCTTTAAGAACAGTACAAAGAAAACAGAAGTTTAAAATATTAACTTTCCGAGGAGATATTTTATATATAGGAATGCATCCTACGCCCATAGGATTAGCATTATCGAGGGGAATTGGGAAGTTTACTGACGAGCAGCTTTAAGGAGTTCGGGAGTAAGAATCTTCCGCATTTTGACAGATTTCCGCTTTTTTTTAGAATTGTATATAAGTCACACCCCCCCCCCCTCCCTTCCCACCCATGTACGAAAGAAAAAAAAAGGCCTCTCACAAGTAATCAATCATCTAAATCCTCTCTCCCTAAATTTCCTCCCAGGAATTCTACAGCACACAGTTAAATTTTTTTTTTAGTGTTTGTAACGTTCAAAATAATGCAGGAATATAAGAAAATATAAGCAAATGCTAGACCCCCCCCCCCCCCTTGCTTACGTAAGATTTTATGACAGTTTATACATCAAGACTTCTTGACAGATAAAAAGTTACCAATAAATTACATTATTAATCATACAAATTTATATAAATAGGCATATAGGGATTGTGATATCAAAAAATACAAAATGGTTTTAATATATTGTTGTTTATTGCATTAAACAAACCATTGTTTAAACCACCAAATTCATTGTTTAATGCTTACGTAAGAACTGTCGTGACTCCCCCTCCCCCTTGTCAGAGAAAATAAGCAGACTCTGGACCCCCCCCCTCCCCCTTTACTGGTAATCGTACTTTTTTTCCGTTCTTTGGTAAAAGAATTTTTTCAGGAAATGCTGTCAAAGTTGGTGTTTTGAACCGAAATTTCTGAAGCGCCAGCGCAAGAAATGGAAAAAAAAAAAAAACTACGACCAGTGGCAACAATAACTCACAATTAATTTATCTGAAAATGAAAAAAAAAAAAAAAAATATATATATATATATATATATAACAATTTAATTACAAATCTCTTGAGTAATTAAGTATGCAAGTTTTATGCTTTTATGTTTAAAAATCAGTTTTAATGATGTTTCTTGTTGATGAGCGGGAAAAAAAATATTTTTGAGAATCGGCTTAAGACTGTTCTCAAATCCAAAATAGCTATTTTCTGACACAATTCTGTATTCAGTTTTTTTATATGTTTTGTTTATAGCATGTAAATTTCAGGTGTTCTTATTCAGAGACTATTTAATCGAAATGCATTTTCCCTTTTTTGGTAAAGGCAGAAGATATTTCAGAAAATACTGTTAGTCGGCGCTTTGAACCGAATTCCCGACGCTGCATCGCCAGAAAGAGGATAAACGTGTCGTCACGTGACACGAATTGCTTATAACTCGGTACGTAATTTATTTATAAAAAAAAAAAAAAAAAATCAGTTTTCCAAATTGCTTTAATAGGCCTGCCAATTTTATGCCTTCGCGTTTAAAAATGAGTCAGAAAAAGCGTCAAAGTTTCGCGTTGTTGGGCAGGTCATTTGAGAACCATCTTAAAATATAAATTTTACCAGCATTTCCTGAAAGATTCTTTTAGTTTGAAAATTAAAAATATTCTCCGATTTCTTCGAATCTGAATAAGAATATCTGAAGTTCTATGCGTTAGCGAGTGAAAATGATTTTGTTAATCTATGAGAAATTAGTGAATTTATATTTGACAACATCTTTACAATTTTGTATGAATAATCTCAAACTTACGATGTCTTCTGTTATATCTAGTCATTTTGTGTATATATTTTTGTGGCGAGCATGAAAAAAATTGTATTAAATGTGTAAATAAAGTAGTTTTGATGTATATATGTATTTATTTGCAATATGTTCATTAATAATAAATATGATTATTATACGATTAAATTCATTGTTGTCTATCTCTCCTTTTGTTTCTTTTTACTTTTTTGTTTTCATGGGATGCATGGGGCAAACTTGAAAAGGTTTCACTAGGAAATTATTACTTACTAAGAAAGAAAAAATATAATTGGAGAGATTTACTTTTGTAAAAATTAAATAAAAATATAGTCAAAAATCAGGGTTGGGTTTCTTCCGAAAGAAACTGGTTTCTACAGTGGAAGAAACCATCAGAAAACAAAACAGATGCTCAACATTAAAATATATTAATAACTATATAAAAGAATTAAATTCAAAACCTAATTGTATGAAGTTTAAATTGGAAACTTTAACATTAAAAAGATTATTAAAAAATAACTTATTTTTCCATAAATAAAATTTCGGTTCAGCAGGTATTTACAGATTATGTTTTTTACATCACAACTTTAGAGGTAGGGATATTTTTTCATTGTTTGTCATTTCTGGAAGGGGAAAAAAAACAAAATTACCAATTCTTTATCATATAAAAATGCAATAATTTAAAAACTATTGTGCAACACTTAAAATAAACAAATTTGTAATTATGTATACTAGCATGCATATCTCAATGCTGATTTTAAAAGATAAATGTTCTAAAAATAAACTCTACGGGTATGTCAAAATTCTTTTAAGTTCTGCAAGAATTTTTTCATCGTTTGCATTCATTCATTCATTCTAAGTTGAAAAATTAATTGCAGCATCCTACTGCTAATTTTTTTTTTTTTTTAATACCATGTTGCACTGCTGTAAGGAAAGTGGAGATTTTAATGAAATCTTTCAATACAGTAAATATTGTATGTTAGTACCCTTAATAAACTGGATTTAAATTGAAAGCACTGTCTTTTATTTAAAGGAGTTTCATTCTACAGAAGATCCACATACTATTTCTACTGGTTACAGAAGTTTAAATAATAATTTTAAAAAATTGCATATTTTGACAGTTGAATTTTACTTTAAATTGAATTTGTGTATTTTGGATAAATTTATTTGGTACATTTACGTTACACCAACATCATTGTCGTAGCAAAGCCTAATAATTGGCACAAAATAAAACACGTGTAAAATGATTCATTAAAAAAAAAAAAAAAAAAAAAAAAAAAAACATAATTGAGCAATTTAAAATATAACAATTGAAAATTAGACTTTCATGAACTATTTTATTAAATCATTACAAATCTAGACTTAAAATAAAAGAACAAATAAATATTATACGATAAAATAATGAAATAAACTCAATTTAAACTACAGGCATGGAATTGTAAATATCTCTTAGCATCGCAGTAAACATTTCACTTTTTGAATGAAGACGTTCATGGTATTTTTCAATAAAAGCTTTTCTTATGTATCCAAAGGCCTGAAACAATTTTATTATAGCTTCATCCTCATTTCGTAACTGCTAAATTGTAAAATCCATATCAGTGTCAACAATAATTATAAGTTATAGCTTAATATTAAATATTTTCTATTTTAAAAAAATAGCAATTAAGATGTTTTGTGAGATTACGATTAAGTTCAATAAATAGCAAATCACAATGTTTGTCACGTTTGCAATAAAAATTATTTGCACGTTCAGGGTTGAAATATTTGGCACATTAGTATACATTTTGGCATGGTATTAGTAAAACAGAAAAGTACAAGTACCATATATTTTATTCAGGTACGCAATGATTGGAAAGCTTTGGACAAGTGTGTGATCTTGGCTGATCTAAAAAACTGATCTAATTATCAATTTATCATATATAATTAAATTTTTATTGATCTAATTAAATTTACTTAAGGTTATCAATTAGAAAAATGCATTTATTTTTATTGTATCTTACAAAGGTGCAACTTATGTGGTAAATTCCTAAAGAAAAACAGTTTCTTCCATTTCTTCAGGCCGTTTTTTTCCGCGGTTTTTTCCACTTTGGAAGAAACTTGCCAACTTTGGTCAAAATGATAATATGAATGAGCAAAATGTTTTCCCTTACAGATCACAAAGTATCATGTTAATCTATACAGAAAAAAAAAAAAAAATTACAATTTTTTGTTGATTTAATGACATTTCGATCAAAATACATTCTTAGAAGCAAAGAAAAGGCTATGCGTTGGGACAGAGAAAAAACTATGCCTTAGCACAAACTCTCTCCTTAGTTTAGGGATCTGATGTTTACTATAATTTTTATCAGTAATATATATACATATAATATTATATCTATATATAATATTATATCTTTTGTAACATGAAAGGAAGTTTAATGATGATTTTTGATTTTAATAAATCACCTGGTTTAGATTAATCTATATATTTAAAACGCTAAGCGATTTCTTTCGACAATCCGTGAGAACAAACTAGTGCATCAAATTACATCATTCTTTTTTTAAATGAAAGATATTTGGACACAGATTTGTTATCGTGCATTCGTTTGTTCGAAAATTTAATTAATTAACCGTAATTTTCAATTAAACTTTTACGTCTGCTAATGACGTCATAATCGGATAACGCCTACTGTTCCGAAGCACAGAGTTTATTTTCTAAACTCTGTGGTTGAATAAAAGAGAAATAATAAATATTAAAAGCACGCGGTTTTAAGACCGAATTTGTTAATTTACAAGTTAAATTTCGGTAAAAATACTTATCCGCGTGTTTTATAGGCGAATAAAAATTCATATTTAATGTGACGTCACGGGAATATTGTCCATTGGGTTTATTTTATCATTATGCATTATAACTTTGTTGATGCCATTTTTTCATTACAATTAAATACAAAATATATTTGTGTGCATGGTGTTTAAGCATTAATGCAAAGTATATGAAGTGCGTGTGAAAAGTTTGCGCCGGTGAAAATGACGTTATGCTTAGCTTGAAGTGCATTTTAACATTGATCAATCTAGAGAGAAAAATGTATATGATTGTGTTGACATAATTTTACTGATTTTTGCATTCATAATTATAAAGATTGGAATTGGAGCCGTCATTGATTTCTTCATCTTGATTGCATACCTTGATTACATGTTACCAATTGCTTTTTTTCAAATTATAGGATAGAAGATTTCCTTTTTTAATAAAAAAAATCACAAAAGTAAAGGATTTCAGGAAATTTAAAGTTATTAAAAATAGTGTTATGGTAGAAAAAAATCTTGAAATAATTATTGTATTTTTAGCTAGAATAAACAATGTAATAATTTGTATGATAATAATGTAAGTATGTATAATGTAAGAATAATATTTCATAGGAATTATTTTGGTAGATTTATTATAAGTTCATTTAACAGTTCCTTATTAGCGCAAAGTCCTATTTCTTTCACTGTGAATTTCTCTTTCGATGTCAAAAAATGTTTTCCACTTTTGGACGCCAGCCAAAATACAGTGGCAATTTTTAGAAATGTACAACAGTTGTGACAACAAAGGCGCTATCGCTTTAGCTGTCATCGCGCTTACATCACTTCGAAATACTACAAATTTCTATTTTTTACTACATTTTACAATTTCAATTCTTACATCATCAATTAGAAAAAAAATTAGCTTTCGATTGAAATTTATTTGAAAACTGCCGATTAATTTAACGACTTTTTAAATAATTTTCAAACATGAAAAGTTTTTCAATTCTATCTTATCAATGACCACCAGTTTACTTCAATAATGTAAAATAACCCCTGGGAAAGTTGCCACAATTGAAAATAGATTTCCCTAACCATCATAAAAAGTGAATAATAATTTAAAAAAAAAATGATAAATCATAAGATCAGATTATCCATAAGACGCTTTTTTTCATTACATAAGACGCTCCATTTGGCGCTAAACAAAAATCTGTCAGGGAAAAAAAAAAAAAAAAAAAAAAAAAAGACTTTTTAGTTTATGTTGAACATAAAATTGATATGTTGAATTCGTTGATGAATATGTTCCATCAGATATCAGGATGTGCTAGGAATTGCATTTTTTTAATTTTTTTACATTTGCCAACTTAAATATCCATAATCCTTAAATATCCATAAATATCGGGGAAAAATATCCCCGACTGTGATGGAAAAGGGATAATCATCCTGATTATGTCAAGGAACCGAAGAAACTATACAAATAAATTACACTTGAAAACATTAAAAATCTCCCTCATCTGCAGATAGATTTATTACTGTAAAAAACTTCTTAATCTTTGCATAAAAATTGATTAGCTTAAAACAATGGATGCGTTTTAGAAGATATGGATTTGAAACGAACAATGATTAAAGAGGACATTTTAAAACTTTTAATTTAATCATTTTAAAACTTTTTTAACGTCGAATTTCGACGGTGCTTTTTGGCAGATGCAATGCACATGCGCATAGGAGCTCATTTGGTTGCATTATCACAGGGGGTGGGGATGTGTGCTTTATTTACTATGTTCTGTTATTTACTGAATATGATATGAACGTAGGAATATACTATTTGTATATACTTCATAGGTTCATGAATTTTTTTTCTTGCCGTGGGGAATATGGTGGTAATTTCAAACTGATTTGCATTACACAGTTATTTACGGATTGTTTGTTTGGACTTTGCATCGGAGATAGTACTGTATTTGACTGGGGAAAAAAAATTAAATAAAATATTTGAAAGACTGTTTTATACGCGCCCCTTCATAAATAATGAAGAAGCTTATTTTACTGATATTGTTATAGTATATTTTTGCGTCAAGTTTTGACGGGTTCCATCTAGTATAATTTAAACCTTAAAAAAAAAATAACAGGTATAGCTTATCAGTACAAAAACCCTTAACGGTTTAAAAGTTGCGACGCAGCACTTTCTTTTGGCTCTAAGAATTTTAAATATGGGTCTTAAAAGTAATGATATCAAATTTGAGTGACGCTATGTTAATTTTTTTTAAATCATCATTTTCTTTTTAGTTTTATTTATATTCACAGGTGCAATTATCTTATCATGAAAAAATATATAAAATTTATTCGCTGATGCTTTTCCATTCAGATCTCTCAGGAATTCAAAATATGGGTTTTAAAAGAAATGATATCAAAATTTGAGTGACACCTTGACGTGAATTTGGTAGGATTGTTTTAAAATTCTATTTAAATTATTTTTCGTTTGCCTTCTAAAGTATATTTACACATACAAACAATTCTTTTAAGTTTTCAATGCACTGTTAAATATATTACTTTCACTGAGCCTATATTATGTATTGAAATGTATTTATTTCAATAAACTGATTTATGTTTTGTGCCACGCTATCCAAAATCATAAGTAAAATTTATGTAAATGATTATTTTGCGTCATATTATCCACTTGCATACATTTGCCTTTGTTTGGATACTATGACGCAAAATAATCATTTACATAAATTTTACTTATGATTTTGGATAGCGTGGCACAAAACATAAATCAGTTTATTGAAATAAATACATTTCAATACATAATATAGGCTCAGTGAAAGTAATATATTTAACAGTGCATTTAAAACTTAAAAGTATTGTTTGTATGTGTAAATATACTTTAGAAGACAAACGAAAAATAATTTAAATAGAATTTTAAAACAATCCTACTAAATTCACGTCAAGGTGTCACTCAAATTTTGATATCATTTCTTTTAAAACCCATATTTTGAATTCCTGAGAGATCTGAATGAAAAAGCATCAGCGAATAAATTTTATATATTTTTTCATGTTAAGATAATAATTGCACCTGTGAATATAAATAAAACTAAAAAGAAAATGATGCTTTAAAAAAAATAACATAGCGTCACTCAAATTTGATATTATTACTTTTAAGACCCATATTTAAAATTCTTAGAACCAAAAGAAAGTGCTGCGTCACAACTTTTAACTCGTTAAAGGTTTTTGTACTGATATCATTACTTTTGTGCGGTTATTGAAGAAAATTTCATTCAGTCGAAATTAAGCATTAGGGTATAAATTCATAAGAATAAAACTTTGTGGCTTTGCCCGCTAGCGGGTCTTCAATTTACATCAGGGTATCGAATCTAATTGAATTCTCCATTTGTATGATAATCCCTTAATTTCCACATGGAATAGTATAAACCTCTAACCGAATGAACCACCAACACGGGTCCCCGCTGCCCACGGCACCGTATACCGGTCGTGCTATGCATGCACCGGATAATACCTTAATTTGCACATCGAATAGTATAAACCTCTAACCCGACGAACCTCCGGCTCGAGTCCCCGCTGCCTGCGGCACCGTATACCTACCGTGCTGCATAATACGATTAAATGGTCACAGACCTTTTAAACAATATATCACATGAGGGGTGTGTGCAAAAATTTAAAAAGTACCCCCCTTGGGGGGAGGGGGCAAAGTGGGGAGATGGATACCAGAGATGCATAGTATGACTAAGCGGTCACAGACCTTTCCAACGATATATCACATGAGGGGTTGTGCAAAATTTCAAAAAGTACCCTCTTGGGAGTGCAAAGTGGCGGTATGGACACAGGAGATGCATAATATGATGAAACAGTCACAGACCTTTCAAACAATATATCACATGAAGGGTATGTTCAAAATCTTAAAAAGTACCCCCTTGGGGGGGGGCAAAGTGGGGGGATGGACTCCAGAGATGCATAATATGACTAAGCGGTCACAGACCTTTCCAACAATATATCACATGAGGAGTATCAGCAAAATTCAAAAAGTGCACCCTTTGGGGGGGGGGGGAGTGGGGGAAGGACACCGGAGGTGCATAATCTAATTAAGGGGTCACAGACCTTTTGAACGATATATCACATGAGGGCTATCAGCAAAATTTAGGAAAGTACCCCCCTTTGGGGGGACAAAGTTGGGGTATGGACACAAGATATGCATAATATGATTAAACAGTCACAGACCTTTCCAACAATATATCACATGAGGAGTATCAGCAAAATTTAGAAAGTACCCCCTTGGAGGGGCAAATTGGGGGGATGGACACCGGAGATGCATAATATGATTAAGTGGTCACAGGCCTTTTTAACGATATATCACATGAGGGGTGTGTGCAAAATTTCAAAAAGTACCCCCCTTGGGGGGGGGGCAAAGTGGGGGAAGGACACCGGAGGTGCATAATCTAATTAAGTGGTCACAGACTTTTTGAACGAAATATCACATGAGGGCTATCATCAAAATTTAGTAAAGTACCGCCCTTGGGGGGGCAAAGTTGGACTGGCTGAAAAACAACAAAATATACTGTGGCGAACAAATGCGAAAAGTAGAACTTTTCTCTCATAGACAGTAATCGTCCAAAGAAAATTGTCTATGAAATTGATAATAAAATTCTAGTTTAGAAGGTTTTATTTTTTTTTTAAATATTTTAAATGATAAAATTTTATCCGCCCTTCCAAATTGTTTGAAAATACAAGCTGCAATTTATAATAGATAAAATACCCCCCCCCCCTCCCCCAGGTATTTTGTTTATTTATTTATTGTTTTTTATTTATTTTGAATTGATGGTTCTCCATTTCAAAATTTTCATTTAATTTGATACTTTGATGGTTTATAGCTGTTTGTGGAGCTTCATGCATGTTTTGCTGTTACTGTATATTAATTTTTCAAATTCATTTTTAATAAGCTAATTCAAGTAAATTAAGTATTGCGCGGCAGTGCAATACTTATTTATTTCCAGTGTGATATCTTAACCCCTTAATCGTCGTGCCCGAGACATTCACGGGCAGTGTAGGCGACGTCTGTTTTATTCAGAATGTTTCATTCCCACCAGTTTTTTAAAATAGTATAATTGGGTTTATTCTCGCATTGCTTTATCTGGCTATTAAATAAGCCGAATATTTCTACTTAAAAAAACTGGTGGTAATCAAGCAATCTTAATTATTAAAAAGTAGCTTACACTTAAAGAGCGCGACGATTAAGGGGTTAATTTTAATTTAACACAACAAATCCCATTGAACGAGTTAATTTACTAGAGTTTTTCCCACTTTTTGTACGCGTTGCCACAAAATTTTAACTGTGTGCTAATTCTAATAAAATTTGAAATTTGAAATAGTGAAATTCTTTGGCTGACGTCAGGATCAAAATGGATTAAATGCCTTACATATAGATGAATTATAATCCGGGAAGTAACATAAGCTATGTTTTATTTACGTTATTCAAATATTTTTCTTAATAATTCAAAATTTCATAATTTTCACTGGGAATCAATGGACGTTTTTCCTATAAAATTTAACTATGTTTCTTTATTGTTGCTA
Source organism: Maratus michaelseni (assembly GCA_963931845.1). Classification (NCBI taxonomy): domain Eukaryota; kingdom Metazoa; phylum Arthropoda; class Arachnida; order Araneae; family Salticidae; genus Maratus; species Maratus michaelseni. The sequence continues at coordinate 97,287,141 of OZ007591.1, forward strand.
ACAATTCAAAAACCATAATAATAATTTGACTACAGCAATAATTTTTCAATTGAAAGATTTCCACGATCAAAATAAAACTGAATTAGATTTTTTTACATTTTAAAAAATGGAACACGACATCATACTCTAAACAAGGGGGAAAAATTCTACCTTACGGCAGAATACAGATTGGCCACCCACGGCTTTTATCGTTGAGATTTTTTCAGCAAGTCTAACTCGTCAAAAAAATAAATGTTTGTTAGCATAAGCCAGTTTTTCCACTTTAGAATTTAGTTAGCGCTCTAAGATTTTTTGTGAGGCTGGTGGAACATATTAGGCACGAACACACCAAGTTTTAAAAAGATTCGGTGACTAGAAGTATTTTTAATAAATATAATAGTAAAAAAAATGTGGCTCCAATGGGCTGAGACGTGGCGAGGTAGTTGTTGTTTACAAATGTGCTGGCTTAATGACACCCTTTAAACTGTTTTTAATGGTTCAAGGCATTTAAAACTTAATAGATAACCTAAAAAGGGTAATGAAAAGTTCTATGATAGCAGCTTTTATGATGGATACAGCTAAGAGAAGTTGTTTAACAAATGATGAATTAGCATTAATTGACGGGATCTTGGAAAGCGGTGGGGGGAGCTATACAAAACACAAGTGCTCTACGAGACCCGATTTAAAATGAATCCTCACTTGCAATGGAGAGATGGGACTTTAAAAGGGATCCCCCTTTTCGCCCCTCTGCCGGGCCCCCAAGAGAGATACGTAAAAACCGAGGGCGCCAAAAGAAACGGGGGGGGGGGGGGATAACCTTTAGACGGTTTACAGCTAATTTTGGTGAACTTTTGGAGCTGCCAGGCCCATAGGAACAGAGAAAAATGGAAAAAACTGAAATAAATATGAGAAATTGAAAAAAATAAATAAATAAAGTGCTCCTGACAGGAGACGAGAGAGAATGAGGGGGAGAGTAGAACCAGACAAAAGTGCTTGATGAGATCAAACTTTTGATATGGTACATGACAGAGTTTGAACACCTTGAATGTCTCCCCCGTGGGGGGGGGGGGGGGGGGGGGAGTAACTCCGGTCCTATGGGAGATAAGGCCTCGGGACTCTCTTAGAAATGTCGTCTTCGACGATTTTAGATTTTAACTTCGTTGGATCCTTTAGAAGAGGCCTACGTCCTCTGTGGGGCTTAAAGGGACTGAGAAAGATGGGAAAAACTAAAATTTAAAAAGAGTTGAAACAGAGAACTATGTTTCTTAAGGGAGGGGGGAGTGAGAGGCGGAGAGTAGGACCAGACCATAGTGCTTACAGCGATCTATCTATTGATATGTTACATGAAGGGGTTTACATGAGGTTTACATTTGGGGGGAGCACCAAAAAGGTCTTACTGAACCTTACCCATGATTATGCCAAGGTTGCAGTTATGATTTCGCCAAGATCATCGCAAAGCTTATATTGGCATCCTATATACGCATATATATATATATATATATATTCCAAACACTCCTATATGTGCCATATACGTCATTATACACATATTATTTATGTTTTATATGTCGTATATACATCATATACACATGTCATATATATATACATCATATATGCATCATATATGGCTATAACTTGGCCACATACGTACAGAAATGTTATTATATCATATATTATTATAATGACATACATGCTTTATAATTTGGCGATAAATCTTGGCCACTTGGCAGTTCATCCTTGGAAGCCGCTATAACACGAAAGTACCAAATTTACAATATATTAATGAAAACAGAAACAAAAATATTTCATGCTTGGTGGCTGCTGTAACACGAAAGTACCAAATTTCTTTTTTATTTTTCATATCTGATAATTTGCATCTATCCTTTTTTGTAATTTTAACATTTTTGTAATGATTTTATGCATTTCTATTGCTTATTCAAAGACAAAGTCTTCTAAAGTTACAGAATTTCGTTAAAAACGGTTAAAATAGTAAAATGCGAACATCGTTTGGCCCATTCTCGACCGAAAGCAACAACCGTTATCATTATCTTTTTACGCGTGAAGGTTTCGTTATGGTACTTCATTGTGAAGTTTAGTAATTTTTGAAATTTATTATTTGAAAAACGGCATAATCATTCGATTTGAAATTTATATCAAGAAAAAAACAATTTTTTTCCTTTCCAACGCAGTTTGTCTAACAATTTTGTGACAAATACTTTTTGAACTATTAATTTTTTCAGTAACTTCAAATGTTTCATTTTCCGACATTAACCTGTGGCAACGATGGATTGCTGTGACTTTTCATAAACATGAAAAATGATAGAGATTGAAAGAATAAGCCTCCCTGTGGGTGGCTAATAAACGGACATTTTCGAATATTTGGTATATAACAGAATTCTTTCAAATTAAATAAATCACGTGACAAACATGCTTATTTGTTTTTATTTTCATACTAGCGTAAATGTCCGTTAATAATTGTAAATAATATACGCTTGTAATAATATGTCCTAACTACTACTTTAACTTCTACTGTAATTGTAACTGTTGTTATTCGAATGTTTTTACTTTTTAGTTTCGGAATGTAAGATAAAAAAGGCCTGTGTGGCAAACCCATTATGTGCTTAACGTAATATAATTAAAACTAGTTAGTTTACGATTATGTTTATTTCTTTATTAAAATAGAGAACATCACCATACAATATGACATGGTGGCAGTTATACTTGGCATCGTAAAGGTCAGAAATTTTTATTCTTATATTTAAGAATAGTTTAGTGTATGTGCTTTTGAGAATATTTTTCTTTTGTATCCGTTATAATGGATTTAAAGCAACCTTCAAATATGAGTTTAAATGGCAATTTGGCCGAGAATTGGAATAAATTTAAGCAAAGATTTATGCTTTATTTAGAAGCTTCTGAGAAAATGGCTAAGCCTGATAAACTTAAAGTAGCACTATTACTAGGAATAATGGGTGAAGAATGCATTGATATATTTAATAGTTTTAAACTTAGTGATGATAATGCAAATAATTTTCAAACTGTTATAAATTCTTTTGATCAGTATTTTCAACCGAAAACGAATACAGTTATTGCGCGCTATAAATTCTTTAACTGTAGACAAAAAGAAGGTGAATCTGTTGATTCGTTTGTTACAAATTTGAAAAATTTGTCTAAAGATTGTTCTTTTGAGGATCAAGAAGATAGTTTAATTAGAGATTTGTTAATTATTGGTGTTAAAGATTCCGCTATGAAAGAAAAATTGCTAATGGAAACTGAGTTAACTCTTGAAAAGGCAATAGAATATTGTAGGGCTAAGGAGTCCAGTGGTAAACAAATGGAAATAATGAATAAAAATAATTATTCTACTACCGTAAATGCTGTTCGTGCAAACAAAAACGAAACGCAGACGAAAATATACAATAAGGAAAAACGTAATTATATTAATCAGAAAGTTAAGAAAAGTTGTTCTAAATGTAAAACTGTTCATGATTATGGAAAATGCCCCGCATTTGGTAAAAAGTGTTACAATTGTAACGGATTAAATCATTTCTCAGTCGGCTGTAAAAATAAAGGGAAAAGAATAAATAAAAAAGTACATGAAATTTCTAATAATGATAATTTTTACCCTTCGAGTGATGATGGTTCTGTTAAATTGGATTCAGTTAAAGTGCCAGGTTAATTCTTTAAAATCTGAATGGCGAGAAACTGTTCTAATAAATAATTCAGAAGTGTCTCTTAAAATAGATACCGGAGCTGAAGTCAATGTTTTGCCCTTTAATATTTTTAATGATGTGAGAAAGAATGAAGTTATTAGTGAAACTAAAAGAAAGTTGATGTCTTATACAGGACACAATTTGAACGTAATTGGGGTCAGTAAATTACAATGTAAAGTTAAAAATAAATCGGAATTTCTTGATTTTTATATTATTGATCAAGAATCGAGTGCTTTATTAGGAATTGAAGCTTGTGAAAAATTGGGATTTGTAAATAGAAACACCAGTGTTGATTGCATACATGCTAGAAATTTTATAGAGAAATTTAAAGATGTATTTACAGATAAAATGGGAAAATTACAACACACGTATAAGATCAAATTAGATGCCAATGCCGAACCTAAAATATCAGCCTCTAGAGTTATTCCACATGCCTTAAAATTGAAAGTAAAACATGAGATTGCTAAAATGGTTGATCAAGGAATATTAGAAAAAGTTGTAAAACCAACAGATTGGGTACATCCTATAGTTATAGTACAAAAACCTAATAATCGTGTAAGAATCTGTATAGATCCACGTATGCTAAATAAATATATAAAGCGAGAACATTATCCAATTCCAACCCAACAGAGCTTATTTTCTCAAATTGAAGGAGAATTTTTCACAGTACTTGATGCTTTGTCAGCTTTTCTGCAAATACCCCTTGAGCAAGAGAGTTCAGATTTATGTACAATTGCCACTCCGTTCGGAAGATACAAATTTTGCCGTTTGCCTTATGGATTAACGAGTTCCCCTGAAGTGTACCAGAAAACATTAGATAATATTTTTGGAGATTTAGATGGAACTTTAGTTTATATTGATGACATTTTAGTATTCGGCAAGACAGAAGCAGAACATGATAGAAGACTTGAAGCAGTTCTCAAAAGAGCTCGAGAATCTGGTTTGAAATTGTCGTTGGAAAAAGTCAAATTAAAAGAAGTTGTGTAAAATATTTGGGTTATAGTTTAACAGGTAAAGGAATTTCAGTAAATGATGATAAAATTAAAGCAATTGTAGATTTCAAAGCTCCAACTAATAAACAAGAGCTACAGAGATTTTTAGGCATGATTACCTATTTAGGGAAGTTTATTGAAAATTTATCAGATAAAACAGGAATTTTGAGAAAACTCAATAGACTGAAGAAAAATGAATTTATTTGGACGGCTAATGAGCAAGAAGCTTTTGAAAATTTGAAGACGTTAGTAGCTAATTCACCTATTCTGGCTTATTATAATCCAAATTTGAAATCAGTTGTTTCTGTTGATGCTAGCCAGTATGGATTAGGAGCAGTATTACTTCAAGAAGAACATCCAATTGCCTATGCTTCATGTGCTCTGAACGATACACAGCAAAGATATAGTCAAATCGAGAAAGAATTACTAGCTGTTGTCAACGGATGTCGAAAATTCCATTACTATGTGTATGGTACTGATTTTATAGTAGAAACTGACCATAAACCTCGCCTCGGTTTACTGCAGAAACCAATTGAAAATTTGTCTCCGAGATTACAGAGAATGGTAATTGAATTATTTAAATATATATTTAAACTTGTGCATGTACCAGGGAAAAAGCTTTACATAGCAGATGCCCTCTCCAGAAATCCCACTACCATGAGTGTAGATACAGGTTTTTTAAAAGATGGAGCTGCTGTTGTACATACAATTCTATCGACCACTGAAGAACGTACAAAAGAAATGCAGAATGCAACGCTAGAAGATGAAGGTCTCTCGAAACTAAAGTTACTAATTCAGAATGGTTGCCCACAACAGTGTTGTCAATTGCCCGAAAATTTAAAACCCTATTGGAATATGAAAGAAGAGTTGCATTGCTATAACGACTTAATTTTTATTGGAAATAGATTAGTAGTACCTAAAACAATGCAAACTTATGTGTTATCGAAAGTGCACCAAGTACATCAAGGCATCACTGCTTGTCAAGAAAAAGCCAAAACAGCTTTATATTGGCCCAATATGATGGAAGACATCAAGAATTATGTAGAAAAGTGTCAAATTTGTCAGCAGCATCAGCGTGCTAATTGCAAGCAGCCTTTGATGCCTTATGATGTTCCTAGTCTACCTTGGGAAGAGGTAGGTGTAGACTTTATGTATCTCGAAGGAGATGACTTTTTACAAGTAACTGATTACCACTCCAAGTTTATTGAATTGCGAAAAGTTAATGCTAAAACAGCTTCTTCAGTAATTAGTGCATTGAAACAAATTTTTCGTACTCATGGTATCCCACGTAAAATTCATTCTGATAATGGTCCCCCATTTGATAGTCAAGCATATTTTTCATTCCTGAAGTCTTATGATATTTGCCCTGTTACATCGTCACCTAAGTATCCAAGATCCAATGGGATGATTGAAAGATCTATTGGGACATTGAAAAACCTTCTCTTTAAAGTGAAAGCTTCGGGAGGAGATCCAAATCTAGCAGTTCTCGAGTATAATAACACCCCAAAATTTAAATTGCCTTCTCCAGCAGAGATGTTGATGGGAAGATCTTTGAGAACCCCCATTCCTTGTAAGGTGAAATTGTTAAGACCTAGATTTCCAATTAAGAATACTCATAATCAATTACAGGAAAATCAGAGAACACAGAAATATTTTTATGACTCATCGACTACACTGTTAAAAATAAATCCGTTAATTCACGGTAAAAGTACTGGCAGCAAAGTTGCCGGACTTTTTCCGTTCCGTTGGTATTATTTTCCGTTTTGAAAGATAACAGAAGGAAAACCTCCGTTTAAAGAAACGGTAACTTTCCGTTTTGAAAGATAACAGAGAGAAAATCTCTGTTTGAACAAACGGTAACTTTCCGTTTCGAATGACCTCGGGTTTAAAAATATTACCTCTCTGTTTGTGCTGCCATCTGTTGACTACAACGGGAGTACTTAATATTTGACGTACTTTGAGAACATTTTTCCGGCTGACCTTGGGGTTCGAACCCGAGACGATAGCGCCTTGAGCCAAGTGCTTTACCGCAAGACCAGCGGGCCCTTGCTAGACTACGAGTTTGAAACGATGATAAAATATTTCTTCAAATCGCGGCTTGGAACTTAAACAATCTGGGATTTAGAAACCTGGTAATTTTTTAATTAATTGAAAGGATATTTTGTAATCAGATTATGACTGAAATCTTTAGTATTAATGGAGGATTAAAACATGAATTATATATATTCTTAATTTGATTGCTAGATGCAAAATATGAATATTATATTTTGAATTAAATTCGATAAAGTATGTTTGCTTTTTTGAGAAAGTTGATTTTTTTCAACTATTATATATATTTTTTAAATGTGTTCGGTTAGAATATATTTTCAGTGAGAGTGTTTTCTATAACTTTAAAAATCAAATTGCGAATAATTCCAAAGGAATGAGAAAATTATTTGTTATTTTTTTAAATTCGAAAGAATTAATTTTGTTTGTTGCTTTTTTGAGTAAAATCGATTTTTTTCCCCACTTAATGTAACTATTATACACACACACGCACACACACACACACACACACACACACACATATATATATATATATATATAAAGATATTTGTTTAGAATATATTTTAAGTGTGTATAGTTTTTTATAACTTGAAAAAGTAAATTGTTATTAATTTTAAAAGCATGGGAAAATTAATTGTTGCTTTTTTAAATTAGAAAGAACTATTTTTTTTTCTTTTAAATATATTCGAAATTTTAATTTATTGAATTTTTATGTTTTTCTGTGCTGCAACATGTCAGTTTTTTAAACATTGAAAATAAATATGCAGCAGATAACGGAATATCTTTGTTGGCCACTTTCTTCTCCGTCTGTTCCGTTGTTTTCAGGAAATATGAGGAAATTTTCTGTTTTTAACGGAAAATGCCCGTTTGTCGTGAAAAGGGATTTTTTCTGTGAAATTCAGGAAAAAAATACCCGTGAATTTCAGATTATTTTTAACAGTGTACAAAATTAAAATAATTGAATATTCAAGATCCTGTCTATATCCAAACTGGTCATCGAGAATGGACACCAGGAACTATTGTCCAAAAACACAGTCCAAGATCCTACATTGTGAAATCTTCAGAAGGATCCATTCTTCGTCACAATAGAATTCATTTAAGACCAAGGAAATTAACCTTTGAAGCTCCTGTAAATTCACAAGAAAATGCTGATGCAACGCAAACCTACAACCTGACTAATACAAAAACACCAAAAATCTCAAGTCCTCAACCCCATGACAGCCCATTAATCAATCCTGATTCTCCGTCTGATCAAGCAGGCGCTGTCAATCCCAAACCTACTTCACCAGTAATGTCTACTCCAAATACACCAAAGGTAGAGAGACCTAGAAGAAACATAAAACCACCCGCTCGCTTCAAAGACTATATTTAAGGGTTTTTTTTTAAGACCTTTCATAAGACTTTTTCGAACTCTACTTTGAACTTTAAATGTATTTTTTTATTTTGCTGTTTTAAAAAGAAAGGGCATGTAATAATATGTCCTAACTACTACTTTAACTTCTACTGTAATTGTAACTGTTGTTATTCGAATGTTTTTACTTTTTAGTTTCGGAATGTAAGATAAAAAAGGCCTGTGTGGCAAACCCATTATGTGCTTAACGTAATATAATTAAAACCAGTTAGTATACGATTGTGTTTAGTTCTTTAGTTAAAATAAAGAGAACCACACAATGTGACATAGGACAGTAATCGTGGGTAGAAATCGTGGTTTTCACATTAAATTTGAAATAATACTCGTATACTATTCATCGACAAAGAGGAAATATAGATATTGGAAAATTGTATCGCCTAACAGGCTCCTGCTATTAACGTTCAAACTCACTAAGCATTTTATATGCTTGTGTAAAAGAATTGTGTTTAATAATTTCATCTAATTCACGTAAAATATGCGGCAAACAATTTTCGGTACTTCGCTATTATCCCGTCGTCCACTTTTCATAACAAAAAAGTATCGCCAAACTGTAACGCCAAATAAACGGGAGAACGTTGCCATTGGAATATCAAAATAAATAAATAAATAAAATATAAGAATTTACGGACACAATTGTTATTTTAATTAATGAAATAACTAATAAGTCAGTAAAACATAATGAATAATACACGCAAATGTCGAATTAAAAACCATTCGATGACATAACAAACACGTATAATGCTTCTGACCTCAAGTAAATGTGACTGCATTTTTGGCGTTTAATCTTTGAGTTGGCGATAATTTTTTTGTTATGAAAAGTGGTCGACGGGATAATAGAGAAGTACCCAATTTTCAATGTCGTCGTTATTAAGTCGTTCCTATACAGCTTGTGCTGTATATTTTATTTTGGTACTTTTCCGTTATACCAACACCATGCCAAAATGTTTGCTAATGCGTCAATTATTTCAACGCTGACCGAGCAGATGTTGTCTACAAACCGTGTTGTCATGCAAACCGTGCCAAATATTGTGATTTGTTATTTATTGAATGTAAATCATTTTTTCGGTACTTTTCCGTTAGACAAAAACCATTGTCGCCAAGCGTAATAGTTGGCGCAAAATGAAATTCCCGTGAATCAAAACACTTGAAAAAAAAAAACAATGTTGAAACTAAAGTGAGCATTTAAAAAATACATTTGAAAAATTACAGACTTTTAAGCACTATTTTATTAAAATTAAAACACAAATATATACTTAAAATAAGAAAACAAATAATTGTTATATAATAAAGGGAAAAATCCTGTGCGGGTAGATTTAGTGGGCTCTTATTGGCGATAAATGTTTGATGGGGTTGTTGCGATCTTGTGAAAAACCTTCAATCATATCCACATTTACACTGCATCCATATTGTTGCTATAATATTTTTTGGTACTTTTCGGTTAACCAGGTGCCAGTGAAGTATATATACACACACACACACACACACACACACACACACACACACACACACACACACACACATATATATATATATATATATTTCACTGGCTCCCGGCTAGCCAAAGAGTACCTAAAACATTGACTGTAGACTCGATTACGGAATATTAGAAAATCTATCATAATTATCATCTAAAAGGTCATCAATAATGTGCCATAATCAGGCTGCATATTATTACACATAATTTTCAAGTATGGTTTGGTGAAACATTGAACTTTAAATTCTGTTAAAGACTGCATTTTATCTCGAAAAGGTGGACACCATGTTACAAAGTTATATGGTTTGAAACGATCAGAAAAACAAACTTGGATCAATGATTATAATCCCGTGATTTTCTTTATGCCACCAACATTGACATCCAGTTTGGTGTTAAATCATTACATTACGCGTTATATAACCAACCGGAAAAAAATCGTAAGGAAGAGATTTGGAATACCATTGACGAAAACAAAAGTCTCGGTGCCAGATTACGCGCTTTTGCGAGATAAAACTTGATTAGTCGAGAAACTGGAAGTTGCGAAGCCGTAGACAAAATTCTTGGCCATAAATGCTTCTATTCATGGGATGTTGTGCAATACTTAAATACCAGCATGAAAAAAGACTGACGAATAAAACTGAAAGTCACCATGATTTGATTTTATTGGCAAAAGAGGATGAACGATCAACTGAAATTTACTCTCGGAATTTGATTGATGATTATTACCCGAATCGACATGACAAATTAGAAAACATGTGTTTATACGAATTGGCCACTATGTACTAATACAAACGATTGTAGACCAAAAGTCTGTAGAATATTACGAATTAAAAGAAAACCTCAGTTGGTTCAGAAAACGTTTGAAACCAGTTATTTTGAAAACGCCCAATCATAACCCGAAAACAGACGCTGGAATTGAGTTGTACTATAATTCATTTCTGATATTGTTCAAGCCTTGACAATAATAAGACCTATTGGGAGAATTTAAACTCTACCGTGAATCCTTTGAGCACAATGTGAAAATTTTTTCAGAGATGGAAGAATGTCGCGAAACAAAACAATGACTTACAAGCTGCAATCAACTTGGCTGAAAAGTTATAACAAGAAAGTGATTTGCACGACCAGCTTGAAAATATTGAAGAATCAAATGACGACGTTGATATGATAGCCGCAGATTTTGATAACTTTGAAACTCACCTAGAAATTGAAATTAATAAAGATAAATTGAACAAGAAAAATGAATGCTGACCAAAGGAAAATATTTGAATCAATTATAAAGCACGTAAAAGAACAAAAGAAAGACCCGTCTATTCCACCCATAAATCTGATTGTAAAGCGGAGTTGCTGGTACAGGAAAAAGCTTTCTAATTTAATTACTCAGTCAGAAAGTTCGTTTAATGAGTAATCACAATAATGATGCTGCTTCAGTACTAGCACCAACGGGAATTCCTGCCTTCAGCATTGGAAGAAGTACAATTCACACGTTTTTAAAATTTTAAAATTGTCCGTCCAAACCAGCGGGGACCCGAACCGGAAGTTCGTTCAGTTAGAGGTTTATACTATTCGATGTGCAAATTAAGGGATCATCCGGTGCGTGTGTAGCACGACCGGTGTACGGTGCCGAAGGCAGCGGGACCCGTGTCGGATCGTTGTGTTAGAGGTTTATAGTATTCAATGTGCAATCTAAGGTGATTATCCGGTGCCAAAGGCAGAGGGGACTCGGGTCGGAGGTTTGTTCCGTTCAAGGTTTTACAAGATTCGAGGTACCGATGTAAATTAGGGGTCCGCTAGCGGGCGAAGCCAGCTTTTTTTCTTATTATTTGTATTATATAACAAAAACTCTTGACACATTCACTGTTTACAATTATATTCAAGAACATTCTGCTCATATATACTCGTTATTATATTTATACATCTTATTATGTTATAAAACAACACAAGATTTTATCGATAGCTTTCACACACCACTTACTAGTGTTTCTTTCCAAAGTGGTTGCAAACGTATTTTGCACAGTGGAATAAAATTATTTGCAAAAATGAACATGATTCGTTTATTATTATCATTATGAAGATGAGACACAATCCGTTGAAGTCCGTTATATATATATATATATTTGTTAAAAATTACTTTTATTATTTGAATTGTTTACAGAATAATCAATGTTTGAACTGTATATTTCATATTACCAATATTGATTTTGATCTGTGCAGTCTTTTACATACTTGCCTTGTGTGAATCTTATCTGCTTCATATTAATTTGTTATTAAAAAACTTGAGATATTAAAATAAAAAAAAGTAACTTGCAAAGAAAATTTAAAAAAAAAATTATTTCCAAAATTTTAAGCCCGAGAAGGGACAGATATTAAAATTATTTTATTTAGTCAATGCTACAATAATGTTGCATTTTTATATTAAATCTTGTTCCGTCTATTTAATCTTAAAATATTAAATTTAAATTTGAAACATGATATTAAAGCAACTTTAAAACATTTCATTTAGTTGAAATGAAATCTAAATAAATTTTCAACTTTTTTTTCAGTTTTACATGCATTATGCAAAATTTGTATTGTAGCAAATTCTAACAGACAAGAAACATGAGAAGTTCAAATAATTAAAAAAGTTGAAGATTTATTTAGATTTCATTTCAACTAAATGAAATGTTTTAAAGTTGCTTTAATATCATGTTTCCAATTTAAATTTAATATTTTAAGATTAAATAGACGGAACAAGATTTAATATAAAAATGCAACATTATTGTAGCATTGACTAAATAAAATAATTTTAATATCTGTCCTTTCTCGGGCTTAAAATTTTGGAAATAATTTTTTTTTAATTTGCTTTGCAAGTTACTTTTTTTTTAAATAGTTTTAGAGCCCTATGTTGTTTTAATGTCAAATGTAACATTAAAAATTATAAAATATTAAAAATTAGAGTAAAAAATTGCTATTTGCTTGCAAAGCAGCAGAACATGAAACAGAAAATATGTGCAGATTGTAGATTATTTGTCATATTTAATGATGTCATTCTAACAGTCAGAAAAAGTAATCAAACATATTCAGACAATTTTAAACTTTGCACTCACCAACACTTAATTTATAAGATCTTACTATTAATATAAAGTAAAAGCAAAACATTCATGAAGATAGAAGTTTCTGTCACACAAACTGGTAATGCAATAAGAGAAGGGAAAAAAAAACTATTTGTTTACTTATCAAACTCTGGATTTAAAGTAAGTAAGAGCTTATTTATCCATTGTATAACATAAAACACCTAATTCAGAACTAACTTTCTGCATTTTCTTTTACAAAATAACATAAAAGTAATATTTTAAAGCCATAAAAACATGTAACTGGCCAACTAAGCATCACTCCAAAACGAAAATTTTTATAAGAACCAACAAGGCAAATAAAATAAAAAACAATGAATAAATAAACAAAATACCTAATAGTAAGTACAATATCTTTGAATTTTCCTGTGCTTATCTTTTCCGAATTGTTCAATTGGTAAAAAACAAAGCTGTTGTACTTCAAACCCTCGTTAAATTGTGCTTCGCGTATTGATACAATATAGTTGGTTGGTTGTCTTCGCTGTGAAAGAAACAAAGAAATGAAAAATATTTTATCAATAGAAAATGAGAGATTTATTATATTTAACAGTAAAATTGAATACATGTAATTAAAAAATATTTCCTCATTTTGAAAAAGGAATCAAAATAATTTTTCGACCATATGCATGTTTAAAATCTGAAATTATTTCTTTGTAACAAAAAGGGAAACATATAAACAACAACTGAATTTAATAAATACGTATTACATGTTTAGAGTATATAAATCATTGTTTTTGCATTAAAAAAATCTAAATAATTAGATGGCGAACATGCAGAAACTTTAACGGCGGACCGTAGTTCCATTTTTAACCTTATCTCGCCGCGGAGGAAAGGGGTGAAAGTCCTATGTTTTTCTACAGCAATAGGCTTAAGAAAATAGTCCCATTTTTAAACCAGATTATATAAAAAACTAGAGTTTTCCTATTTAAGCGGATCGGGGGATTCGTTTTAGCGACAACAGATTAATATCATACATTAATTTTAAAAAAATCGTCCGAGCGGATTTCGAGAAAAGCGTTTTACGACATGACAACATTACATGCAGAGAGAAAAACTTCCCATTTTACTTAAAAATGGGTTTCCAGATCTTAAAATCGCATGTAGAAATGTATAAATTTCAGGATAGAGTTAGACCGGAGATATAAGACAGCTGTCAAAAAATCAAAACGATATGCCTCATATTTGCTGAGATATTAAATGTCGGCGTTTCGCTTTTCGTTTGAACTCAAACTAGGTGTATATATAGAGTGACGGTAATCTTCGGTTTTGGGCTTTCGGTTTTCGGTTTTTGCTGCGTCACTCGAGAAACTACCGTTTCTCTTGATTAGGAAATATAGCTAAAATTTCTCTGTATTTCAAATATAAAAATTCATTTCTCATGATCTTGTACTCCTTTAATCTAAATATCGAACATAAATCAGCGATGAGGTTAGCGATAGCAAATTAAGTCCAATATGATCGAGTCAAGGCTGTTATGAAATTCAAAATGCCTACTTTCTGACGCATTCTTTAATTATTTTTATATTTGCAAACTCGTGAAGTTGGCAGATCTTTTTATTCAGACTAACTATAATCTATGATAAAGATAAACTGTGTATAATACAGTTTTTCCCATATTTTGATAAAGAGAGAAGATCTTTCAGAAAATGTTGTCAAAGTTGGCTTTTCGAACCGGATTTCTGGATGCGACAACACTGGGAAAAAAACAACAGCCATACTGAGACACCAAATCGCTTATAACATGTACCGAGTAGTTGTGTATATAAGAAAGAACCATTGATGCGTGATTTAAGGGTAACATGTATTTGTATATATAAACATGCATCTTGAGCAAATATCATATTTTTTAAACATTCATCTATCATCAATCATATTATTTAAATCCTTTTTTACAATTTTCGAGAGATTAAATATAATTTTTTTCTAATTTAAAATCATAAGCAATCATGTTTTACACCCTCATTTACATTTTTAAAACCATAAATATTAACTTAACAATATTTTCTAAACAAATGAGTTTAGTAAAAAAAAAGTTTTTAATCATTTGTTGTCATATTTTATAAACTAATTTTTTTTATAAACTGATAAAATTCACATTTAATTGTGCACCTTTTTAAGACAATTTTTGAAAATTCAAAAATTTTTGAAACAATAGCATTATTTTAAATATTATGTAAGAGTAGTAAGATAGTACTCGATATTTTGGCTTATCTCCTGGAAATGTAGATTTATTGATGCCTTTGTACAATTTTAATTATTAAAATAATTTTTAATTTCCTTTATTGTATTTTCTGTTTCTACAAACTTTCTTTATCCAAAATCATACTCTTTTCTTAGTTTTAAAAATGCCCTATTTTTATATGCATAAATGTAAAACTAAACTTTAATCTGCATTATTTTTACTTTATTAACCCCTTAACTTTGTCTATATATATTGTAGATATTTTTATGTACCAAGTAAACAGTTTTTATGAATAATTGCACATATTATACAATTATATTCGAAGCTTTTTACACAACAGTTAATTCCTTTGTCTTTATTAATGCTTAAAAAGTGAAATTATTGCTACTACTTGGTATTGGCCGAGTATATACCGAGTACTCGCGGTACGGCTGTACTTATATAACGCAAGTTGCAATTACTTTATCGAAAAATGAAGAAAATTGTTAGATTACAAATCAATTCAGTAAATTGATAAAATTTTTAAATTACGTACACATACACGCACATATAATATATACATGGGGTGTTGTTGTGTGGTGGACTTAAGGTAAGTTTAGTTATGTACGAATGCATTCATTCTTTTGAATGATTATGGAAGTGGGGTGGTATTGTATGGGTTAATTTATATACTTACTATTCTGTATTTAATATTTAATTATAAAGTAAGTAGCACACATTATAAAAATGAGGTGGACGAATAAATAACTATTACACATTTAATGAACTTCACAAAACAATATACGTAACATCACAACATGAAGACATAACATAACTGCAAATACATTCCATGGCTAAAGCAGTAAAACAAACTTATGAATATAGGTGTCGCTAGCGCGCATACTACTTACTATTTATTTGTAGTGCTGCCATCTATAGTTTATCATTTAAAATGCAAACACTACAAATCTCCCCCACTTAATACTGTAGACAAGTAGATGTTCTTCGAATTCTTGTGGAACGTCTTACGTAGTACATGTGAGGGAAGAAGAAAAATTAGTTTTTAAAGGATCTGCAGCAGCATCATGTAACAATTTCATTAAATCTCTCACAGTCTGCTAATTAGGCAGAGTAATCAAAGATAGAAGTTCCCAAGAGTTGGAAAACTTTTCTCACGCTTAGCTGTGGTGTGACAAGAATGTCGTTTGCTACAATAGGAAAAGATGAGCTTCGATCAATCTTGTGAAACTGAAATTGCTAGACAGCAAATATTTCTCTGATCTGACCGTCTATATGTGGGGTCTCAGATCGTGGGTAAATTTCCGGCGAGAACATTTAAAAGTTCAGTAAGACCTCCCTAAAAAAGGCTTTATCCAATGATGTAAACTAAAACTTTTTTGATTGGTGATCGGAGAATCTTTTGTTCGAGCAAGCGGACCGGAGAAGAGAATCGAGGGGAAATTAGTTAGAGTTTCGGCAGGAGAACGAGTGTTGGTGGAAAACACTCTTCTCAGGACGGATTCCCTTCTTAGTAGGGAAGGACAAGTTTGCTGACAGATTTTTGAATGAGAGAGTGCGATCTCTCTGAAGTCAACGCAACAGCCTTGGATTTGATCTTTCGGGGAGAGTGAAAAGTAGCTCTAGTTAAGACTTTAAGATTTTAAAACTACTGTAAAAGACTGGATTATTTGGTGATTTGCTATAAATTACAAGTCGAGCGAACTCAGCTAAAAAAAATTGTTGTAAATAATTTTTACCTCTAGAAATTTCAAGAACGCTTTTTAATAAAATTTGTTCTGAAATATTTAATGAAGGTGATCCATTGTGAAACGGTTCCACGCTACCCCATTTCAAAAACACACAACATCGTGGATTCTTTACAGCTGGTGGCAGCGGTGGGATATTTCGACAAAAATTTATTAGCATTAGTGAAGAGAGTCCAGACAGTAGCAGTGACGCCCGCCCGCATCTAAGCGCGCAAGATCTGACGCCAGTTCAGGAGAGGAAAACAGAGAACAAGCCCGAAGCAAGCCCTTGCATTGTCACGACAGACCGCAGTTCCGTCCTGGAAGCAAGCCCGTGTTTACAGAGAACAAGCCCGAAGCAAGCCCTTGTATTGGCACGACAGACCGCAGTTCCGTCCTGGAAGCAAGCCTGTGTTTACAGAGAATAAGTCCGAAGCAAGCCCTTTCTAGGAAACATCAGGAGCCGACAAACCGAGATAACCTGTGAAATCGACGACGTCTAGGCCAGACCCGAAACCGGCGACAGATAATGCAGACAAAGACTGTAGAAAAGGTAAGCTCAATTCATTTTTGAGTGGCTCTCATTTTGTTTATATATTCTTTAGTGAGGAAAATTCATTTCTGAGAAATTTTTTATGTGAATATGGATATATGATAAATTATGATAAATTTTTAAATCTAATAACTTTTAACATATTTGGAAAAATATATGTATATTTGTTATCAGCATAAAATTTGATAGTGTGAATTTTCTTTTGGCAGTAAAATAATATAAGGATTGTCAGGCTAAATGTGTATATATATAATTTTTTTTTCTCGAAAAAAAAAAAAGAGATAAAAAGTTTGATTTTTCAAATAAGTCGATTGTCTAGTTATTCATGATTGAAAGATTTCAAAGGTGTACTTTTTTATATTATTAGTGAAACAATAGATGTTGTTGATAATCAAATATTTTGAATATGTGATGTTAGGAAAATTTTTTAGCAGTTGCAAAAAGTGGTCATTTTGTTACCTGCGGTGTCAGAAATATCAAGTATTGGTTGAATTATGAACACAGAATTTCAAATTTCTAAATTTTTTTTTAAATTTGTATGATCGACACAAAAACGTGTCAGTGTATCGAAAATTTTACAATATTGAAAATTTATTTTTATATGGATACTATTTTTATTATTCCTCAAAATTGAATTGTATTTAAAATTGTTAATATTATGTGGGTAGTAGCAGAAAATTTTTCATGAAGTGTTAGAATCCCTATTGCATAAGTTAGCAAGCGAAAATATTATTTTCATCTTTATATTGTATTTGCTTAAAATTTTAAAATGCAAGAAGTAACTGATCTGAAACAGTGCAGGAAAATTGATTTGCAGAATTTAGCGGAAGAATTGGGAGTGGAGATAGGGAAAAATGACAGGATTCCGGTAATTATCCAAAAAATCGAAGCTGCTAAGGATTACGACAGAGATTTTGCCTTTACGCAAGCTGCGTATATCATAAAAGATCGAGAAGAGAAGATAGCCGCGGATAAAGAAAGGGAAAAAGAGAATAAAGAAAGGGAAAAGGCTGAAATACAAAGGGAATATGAGGAAAAACAAAGGGAATATGAGGAAAAACAAAGGGAATATGAGAGGGAGAAAGAAGAAAGAGAAAGAGAGGAAAAACAAAAAGAACGCGAATTTACGTTGGAACAACTTAGATTGACGCAAGATGCAAATAGACGTAGTTCAACTAACAGTGCCGGGTCGGAACGCCCACCTAAACTGCCGCTCCGAACAATAATGCATCGATTTGATCCGGAACGCTCTGACATAACTTTGTTTTTAAACTTGTTCGAACGACAGGCGACCAAAGCGGAAATAGAGACAGGTGACTTAGTGACGCATTTGTTAGCTTTAGTGCCGGTCGAAATTGCAGAGTTAATTTTAAGGGAACCGCAAGATCAGACGGATAACTTTGAATACGTCAAAAAGTTTTTGCTTGAACGATTCCGTATGAGTCCAGAAGCGTATCGTCAAAAATTAATGAAACATCCACGCAATCCAGATGCCCCATGGAAGGACATTATTTTCGAGATCAACAGTTATTTAGAGGGTTGGTTAAATGGGTTAGATGTTACGGATTTCAGTAGTCTGAAAAATTTATTGATAACTGACCAGATCAAGCTCCGTGCTTCTAGTGAAATGAAAGAGCATTTCATTGATTCGTGGGCAAACTACAAAGACCCGTTAGTTTTGGCAAAATGTCTGGACGAATACGAAGCAGTGAAAGGGATTTCAGATAAAAAAGAGAATGCGAGATCTTTTTATGATAGGAAATCTGAAGAAACGAAACTCGAGGGAAATTCTGGAGAAGAAAAAAATTCCGACAAAAAAATAAATTGGCGAGACAAAGAAATTAAAGACAGGGAACGTATCTTTGAACGAAAGAGGCGTTGCCATACGTGTGGAAGCGAATTTCACCTAATGGCACGTTGTCCGAAAAGACAAAGGGATATTACGGAAGTAAAATCTTTCGAGAGCATAAATCACTTAGGCGATATAAGCGAAGACAAAAGCTTGTTCCGACCTTTTTTGAGTGAAAACAAAATAAATGGGAAGAAGGCGTGTGTACTTAGAGATTCAGGTAGCTCGTATTGTGTTTGCCCATGGAATTTGGTAAATAAGAGCAAATTAGGCAATGAATATGTTTGGCTTAAACAGACATTTGATAAATATCCAAAACGATTTAGAGTGGCACGTATAAAAATGGAAATAAAAGGTCTCGGATATGTAAATACGAAAGCGGCAATCCTGCCTAGACACTCTAAAATTAAACACTATATCTTAGGTAATAAGACGCAGGCTTTAATAAATGAAAAGATAAAGCGAAAGCAAAAATCGCAAACTAATTCCAGTTTTGAGAACCCGGGGATTGAGATAAACCCTTTAACAGATCCACAAGGGCAGGAAGAAATTCTTTCGTCATTCCCCCCCGAAATGAAGAACCACCGTTCTCAGTGTATTGGGGAAAAAGAAACCCTTTTGAAAAGGTCAAGGAAAGTAGATGAGTTGGTTTTCGACCGGCAGGGTAATTCGAAAAATAAACGCGAAAATATGGAAGTGAGTGTTGACAGGAAGGGTTATCATTCGAAAGTTAATCTGGAGGAAGTGAGCGGATTCACAAAGAGTTTTCTAAAATCCTTCGAAATTCTGTTGAAAGAGAGTAGGGACAGTGGAAATTCACGCCTTTGTGACACTCTTGTTAAAGAAATTGAACGGTTGTGTAAAACGTATTGTTCGGCAAACACAAGTAAAGAAATTCAGTAGTAAGTTTTTGAGTAAAATCCAATCTTTTGTACATATTTGATTATTTTTAGTTTTATTGTTATTTTGGCATGTGTAGTAAAAAAGTATCTTTCAAAAAAAAAAAAAAGTCTCTAAAGCTAGATGTTCAAGCAATGGTAAACAGTATATAAGATTGGATCACTTATGTATATTGTGAGGTTAAATTGTAATGTTATTTGAGCCACTCAGATATGTTGAGCTAACCCTTTTTTTTTGCAGATTTTCCGCGTTTTAACCCGGAAAATGTTTTGATGGTGGGGGTGTTGTAACAATTTCATTAAATCTCTCACAGTCTGCTAATTAGGCAGAGTAATCAAAGATAGAAGTTCCCAAGAGTTGGAAAACTTTTCTCACGCTTAGCTGTGGTGTGACAAGAATGTCGTTTGCTACAATAGGAAAAGATGAGCTTCGATCAATCTTGTGAAACTGAAATTGCTAGACAGCAAATATTTCTCTGATCTGACCGTCTATATGTGGGGTCTCAGATCGTGGGAAAATTTCCGGCGAGAACATTTAAAAGTTCAGTAAGACCTCCCTAAAAAAGGCTTTATCCAATGATGTAAACTAAAACTTTTTTGATTGGTGATCGGAGAATCTTTTGTTCGAGCAAGCGGACCGGAGAAGAGAATCGAGGGGAAATTAGTTAGAGTTTCGGCAGGAGAACGAGTGTTGGTGGAAAACACTCTTCTCAGGACGGATTCCCTTCTTAGTAGGGAAGGACAAGTTTGCTGACAGATTTTTGAATGAGAGAGTGCGATCTCTCTGAAGTCAACGCAACAGCCTTGGATTTGATCTTTCGGGGAGAGTGAAAAGTAGCTCTAGTTAAGACTTTAAGATTTTAAAACTACTGTAAAAGACTGGATTATTTGGTGATTTGCTATAAATTACAAGTCGAGCGAACTCAGCTAAAAAAAATTGTTGTAAATAATTTTTACCTCTAGAAATTTCAAGAACGCTTTTTAATAAAATTTGTTCTGAAATATTTAATGAAGGTGATCCATTGTGAAACGGTTCCACGCTACCCCATTTCAAAAACACACAACATCGTGGATTCTTTACAATCAATTGTACTACTTGGAATTACAGGTTTTAGAACTGGAGGTACAATATCAGAGTCAGCTGGTTTAGGACTTGGAGTATTTGGGACAAAAGAATCAGCTGGTTTAGGACTTGGAGTAGTTGGGAGGAAAAAGTCAGTTGGTTTAGGATTTGAAGTAATTGGTACACCAGAGTCAGCTTGTCGATTATCTGAGACACTAGGAGGCATTAGTTGAGAATAACATTGATTAACAACTGTATTATTTTTAAAAAAGAGAAAGGAATCTAGCATTACAATTTATTAATAAGTTAAAAATAATATATTAAATAAATTTTAAATAAATATTAAATGAAATAAAAGTATATAAAAATAATTACATTTATTTCCAATTATTGAGAAATTATAAATTCCAATCAATATTAGAACAGACTTCAAAGTAATTAAATACTGAAACATTTAGATGCAAATTGAGCATTTTAAACTCATAATTTTGGTGCTGCCATCTACATTGAAACGTATGAAACATTTATTTAATTTCATTTAATTATAATTTTTTTAAATTATGTTGTTTGTATTATTTAAAAAAAGGGGATCTTTTAACGAAAAAAATAAAATGAATGAACTCATATTAAAATTAAATTAAAATATTAGTAAATATCAAATTTGATATTTAAAGTATAATAATAATAATAATAAAACAATAATAATAATTTAAGACCTTTTATAAAATAGATGTTATTTTTACTTAATAAAATTATATAAAACTATTTACAAATAAAATAACAATGTATGAATCTAAAAATTACGTTCTTAATAGTAGTATGAGAATTCACCCTAAATAATATAAGATTGTGCTTTATACAAAATAAAATAAATGAAAATAAATGAAAAATGTATACTGCTATATAATCTTTTGTACAATCAAATCCCTGTAATAACACATACCTTATAATTAAACATGATATAATAATGTGAGAAAAAATATTGTAAATAACTTTACTTATCTAGTAAAAGTTTAGATAATTTATAGATTAAAATACAATATAAGATATTAACAGTAAGAACTATAAACTAATCGATATTCCTACACTATACCATAACCATCGTTACCATAAAATACTATAAATATTATCCACTAGAAACAAATAATCAGCAACTTCAGCTTCCTTTTATAAAAAATAATTAAATATAAGGTAAGTATAAAAATTAACATTCAAAAGTATATATATTAAGAATTATCGAGCGAAAAGCAAAGAAATATCCTTTGCTTATCCTCCTTATCCAGATTATTCAGAAAAAATAAGTTAATTTTCATTTTCTGATGAGAAATTTGAAAACTACAAATGCATTCCAAGCCCGTATTATTAACATTGGAGAAGAAAATGTCAGATCTGACTAAGAAAGAGAGCTCTTATGAGATAACAATAGCTTATAACTCAAGATATAATTTATTTATAGAAAAATGAAAAAAAAAAACTGTTTGATTACAAAATACTTCAGTAATCATGTCTGCTTTTACATTTAAAAATTAGTCAATATGCCGCATTGTTGAGCGGGGTAAAGTATTTTTTGAGATCGCCTGAATAATGAATTAATCATTTCTGATATTCCACAAAGTTTCAAATCTTTAGCTTTCTACTTTTGAGTCGTAATCTCTCAACAATAAGTGCTGGTCTAACTTAGCAATGTATTGACAAATTGAAAAAGAATCTGATTATAAAAAAGTGTCTCGAAAGAAATCTTTATTCTAAAGAAATTCTCAAATTTGTACTCCGCAAATATTTAGGCTCTATATATCAAAAGCATTTTCGTTTTTTGAATGTTATATACCAAAGCCTGTAGCTGGCACTTTATCATACCTATTGTTGAACTTAAAATGTTATTTAAGAGAAAATACATGTCCTTCTATATTCTATAATCATACAGGCTTCATTCTTTCATTTTTACTTTATGTATAAAGAGTGATACAAATGTTGAGATTTTATGCATGTTTAGACCATGATTTTAAAGTAGGCCTTAAAACGAATGAAGCTGCCCTCAAAACTCGTGCAATTGCAGGCCAGGACAAGAGTAGTGTTCGGAAAGTACGAAACATATCCAAACGTTTTAAGGAAGGGTATCGCATCCTTGCAATCAAACCCAGAAGTGACAGGTGAATTTTGACCACTTTAAGAGCAAAAATAGGAGAATCCATTCTTCTCAATAAATTTTGATGCTAAAAATGAACAAAACTACGCATTCAACAATGATTAATGTTCGAATGTGTAGTTTTGTTAATTTTTAGCATAAAAATTTACTGCGAAGAATGAATTCTCCGCATTTTCTCTCTTAAGCTGGTCAAAATTTACTTGTCACTTCTGGGTTTGATTTCAAGGATGCGATACCCTTCCTTAAAACGTTTGGATATGTTTCGTACTTTCCGAACACTACTCTTGTCGTGGCTTCTGTGATATCTCGAGTTCCTCTATTCTTTAAAAATGTACAATAGTTGATCCTTGACAGTAAAGGGGTCCTTTTGTTTGATCCATTCCAATCCGGGGTCTTTTAATTAGCTTTGGGAGCAAATATGTAGTAAACTATTCAGAGAAGAGGAAGTATTTTGTTATGAATAGGTGGTAAAATCCTCCTGATTTCACGTTTCTCAAATATATCATCTGGAAAGTACTCATCAACGGAGAATGATTGTTTTCCTACCAGAGACAAGAAATGGATTTCGAGAGTCGTCTAAAAGCATGCCAATACTTATAATTCCTGATGCCATTAGCAACCAATGAGAATAAAGATGATCGTAAAATTTGTTAATTGTTGAGAAGTTTGGCAAGAGAGAGATCTAGGAGTTCAACTTTTGAAGAGGGCAGAGTCCGACATGCATTTTAGACTATCGTGTGGAACTTAAGTTACGATCGGATGTGATCGTATGGCGTATATTTTGAAGAGTGTTGATTAAGCATGAGATATACCATGCATGCTTGTAGTTCATTTTTATTACCTTTTTTTTTTTTTTTTTTTTTTTTCTTTCAATTGTTTTAATAAAGAACTTACATCGTAACAAACTGTTGTATTTTGGACTTAATACTTATGTAGCTAGACGAGCGTCACCATAATTCGGTCGTCATGACCACTGTTAAACATTTGGTGTAACGTTACTCCCTAAAACTAGAGGCAGCATTGCTGCCTCCAGTCTTACGGTGGTATTTAACTGATATAACTGATGTAATATTACACATGTTATGGTGTAACTTGTGTAATGTTACACCAGTTATATCAGTTTTATGGAGTAACGTTACACAAATGTTTTACAGTGCACCTCCAATTGCACGAGTTTTGAGGACAGCTTCCTTGGTTTTAAGGCCTAGTTTAAAAACATGCCTTAATTTGCATAAAATCTCAACATTTGTATCACTCTTTACGTGCTCTAAAAATGAAAGAAAGAAGCCTATATGATTATTGAATATAGAGGGAGCTGTTTTCTCTTAAATAACATTTTAAGTTCAATAATAGGGGTGGTAAAGTGCCAGCTACAGGCTTATGTATAAAAACATTCAGAAAACGAAAATACTTTTGATACAGCCTAATATATTACTATGCAGTATACTGTTTTTTGAATTATAATTGCTACAATAGTTATAGTTTATTTGACACTTGGCAATAGAGGTAAATTAATCTTTATTTAGGAAAGTAGTTTTGTCTTTCACCAATTAATTTTTTTTTACTAATCCTTTTGTCAACAATTCAATGAAGACATAATGGGTGCAACTTTTCATATGTACAATGACTGCTAGACAAAGTACACCCTCTAAGTGTTTAGTAACTACTTTTCTTGTTTGCTTTAAAAATTCTTTAGGCTCACAGATGAGAAATTATAAGTATTTCACCTGCTTATTATCATGAAGAAAAACTTATTTCCAGGAAACATTGTAAGTTATAAAATTATTAAAGCAGTTCTCAAAGAAAAGAAAATACCGCTCAACAACGCGAAAATTTCTGACATATTTTCAGACTTATTATTTTAAAATGTAAAAGCAAGATATTTGCAGGCATGTCTATTGAAGAGATTTATTTGAACAGTTTTATTTTTAAATTAATTACATTTTGAGTTATAAGATGGTGATAGTTTTTTAACTTTCCTGTGCTGAAAATTTGGTTCAAAACGCCAAATTTGACAGCATTTTCTGACAGAACATATGCTTTTATCGATAAATGAAAAAATGTTTGATTAAATAGTTTCGGAATAAAAGCGTCTGTTCATTACCTGCATTAACGAACATAAATGAATCCAGAAATGTGTCCGATTGAATTTGAAAACAGCCTTAAATTGGCAACAGCAGACTCAACCTATTAGGTTGATACTTTCACTTTTTGCCAGTATATGAATTGATGTCAAGTTTTTCTCTTTTCCTATCAAATTTTATAACAGAACTTTTTAAAACCTTTTATAACTTTAAAATTTATAAAAAGTAATTTTTATACCTATATTTATATATATATATATACTAGTATATAACCCCGTCAAAAATGACGGATTGTTGATCTGCGTTTCATTTTCATAAGACTTCATACAAACAAACAGCATGAAGATATATATATATATATATAATTATAATATCTATGAATTTCAAAAACATATCAAGTTCTAATATCATTCTACTAAAATCTTCAAAGAGATAATTAATGATATTGTGTAATCAGAATACCACATAGCTAATAATTAACTTGTGCAATCATAAAATTACCTTAGCATGTGCTTCAATGGTAATTAGCCAAATTTACTCATACCTGAAGAACAATTAAAAAGAAAGAGAGAGAAAGGGGAAAAAAATTATAAATTGGAGTTGCTATTAAGTAAACACAAATGGATTAATAAATTTATTATGAACATTATTCAGTGGAAAAACTGGACCACAAGAGAACCAATCAAGAATTGGATATGAAAAACACATGTGGAT
The DNA here is from genome assembly GCA_963931845.1 of Maratus michaelseni. NCBI lineage: Eukaryota > Metazoa > Arthropoda > Arachnida > Araneae > Salticidae > Maratus > Maratus michaelseni. The sequence continues at coordinate 97,313,071 of OZ007591.1, forward strand.
GTACTCGTCAGCTTGGCTGCACCCACATGTGTTTTAAAAATAATTCAGTATTTCATAATTCTACTGGCATGATGCTAAGAACAGTAGAATCAGCCAAGTATACTGAATTATTACCAGACAACAATTGGAAAAATTTAAAATTGGAAATATGTAAAATGTAAATAAAAAACCATTAAGAAATATATAATATATCACTTACAACGATTATCCTAAAATCTTTATAAATCACCACACTAAATTACCACCAGATATCATTTTTGAAATAATATTTGAAATTAGAACCCTTAAATTGTAGAAAAAATGTTTTACTCACAAGAATGATACAGAATCCTCAAAATATATCAACTTCTGCATAATGATCAATTCCACATGGCACGTATCAAACATGTTGACATTCGAGTCGAGTTGAGAGAAATGATTTGAAAGACAAGTTGAGAGCTCATTTTTTTAAAAACACAACTCGATCAATGACACCCCAACACAAAATAATTCAAAAACACACAAAACTATTCTGTTGATAATACTCTTATAACAAAATTATATCCGTGAATATATAATTACTCCATCTAATTTTAATTCCTGAAAGTAAAATTAATATACAAGCAATAGCTCCCTCTATAGTTAAATTAAAAATAACATCTATAATATCATCAACTAACTAAAACGTAAAGTGTCGCCATCTGTTGGTATTATAATTATTCATAATTAATATTTAGTTACATATCCATATTATTATTAACATTATCACTTCATTAGATTTTCACTTCATTAGATTTAATCAATATATAAATTTTAATAAACAATACTTCCTTGTAGTTTTTACATTAAATTCGAATAAAATCCTACAATATGAATAAATATACACAGAATTTATTCATCCTGCACAGCATTTCAGATATTCTTAACAAGAGTATATTTTGTAAAAGAGATATTATTTTAAAACAAAGTGCTATGCTGCCAGCTGTTTTAAACCACTGATATATATTATAAACTTATAATTAAATTATTAATTTTTTATTGTTACTTCTACTTAAATATATTTTAGACTTGTTATTAAATAATTAATGTATTGTTTATACTTATACTTAATTATATTTTAGATTTCAGAGATTAATTTAATATCAAATTAAATAATTATTATTATTACTACTGTGCTTCAATCAAATTTATGCTATGCAGTAATTAAAAATACTCATTAAATTTAATTTCATAGATAAAAATAAAAAACTATATATATATTTATACACTTTGCAAATAGATATGTTTGTGAGTTATAATAACCAATGTTATCCATGTATAATTTTATGTTTTATTGTATAAGTTAAATTATACATGTATGAAAACAGCTCATCAAAGACACCCTAAACATATGTGATCGGCAAACGCACAATCACATACTATACAGAGTGTATATAATGTTCAATCAAATTTTAAATTTCCTAATATGTTATAATTGTATTAATGTATGTCATAATTGTAATATTATATCTATTGTTATATGTTATCGCACATTAAAACAAAAATTTATTACATACAGTGTTAATAATTAAATGATATAATAAATGTTATTTAAAAGAGTTGATAATTGAATTTATCATAAAAATTGGATAACCATATATTTTTGCTTGATCTCGAATAAATCTAATATTTTTGTTTTTATTTACATCTGAGCATAAGTATTTTATACGATGTAGATAATTGATAATTATATTTTTATATACAGATTTATGTAAACATGAAGCATAATTGGTAAAAATATTTACTTTAAATGGAAAATCAAATCTCTTATCATAAATATCAAAAATTAATTTATAATTATTATTAATATTGATTTTTAAGTCAAGAAAGTTAATATTATTATTAATTAAATCATTTTCGCTTAATTTAAGTTGAGTAGGATAAAAATTGAGTGGTGATGTGCAATTTTTTTCATTGAAATAAAATATGATAATGTCATCAATATAGCGATAAAATACATAATCATTATTCGTACTAATATTTCTTTCATAATAATATAAGTAAAGGTCAGAGAGAACACTAGATGCTGTTCCGCCCTGCGGAATTCCCTGGCATTGTTTATAAATAATATTGTCATATATGATGTAATTATTATGCAATGTAAAATTTAGTAAAGTTTTAAAAAAATTTACTGAAATATGTTCTTTTAATTTTAATTGAGATTTAAATTCTTTAAATAATATACACATTGTTTTATGTAAGTCTTTTATGTCAATGTTATTAAATAAATCATTAAAATCCAATGTTTTTATGAATTTTACCGGATTGATATTATGTATTTTATTAATGAGTTGAAAACTGTTTTTTAGGCAATGTTGGTTATTATGTTTTAACGTTATATCATATATCTGCTTTAAAATATTAAGTAGTAAATTACTTGCATTATTATTATATGTGTTACACCCGATGGTAACAGTGCGAAATTTAATAGGATTTTTATGAAATTTTGGAATTATAACAAGATAAGGATAATTTAAATTATTACATTTGATTTTTAGTAATTTGTGATAATTTAATAATTTTCTATTATTTATTTCAATATTTAATTTAGTTTTATTAAAAATATTACTTGTGTTGATTGCATTGTGAATTAACACTTTATAGTATTCTTTACAAATGATAGCATAATTATTTGGAGATTTATCTACATAAGTAATTATAAATTTGTTTTGTAATTCTGATATATGTTTATTTATATTATTAAAAGCTGCATGTGTAATATGTTGATAATTTTTTATAATTTCATTTTTCATTTTATCTATAACAGAAAATCTCCATTCACTAAAATACTCGATTGGTTTATTGTAATCAATAGCAATTTTATATATAAATAAATCAATATCTTGAATAAACTGCAATATTATGGATTTGATATTACACTTATATGGAAGGCGAAATTTTGTTCCATTATGCATTAAGTTTTGTAAAATAGGTTGTTCTACAATATTAAGATCACCAGTAATGATATGACCATGTGTTGTATTTATGTACTTTTGATATTTTGGGTCATTACAATAACATGGGTAATTATTTGAAGAGACCATTTGTTTTGCAAAAGAATTGTAATTAAAAATTTTACGTCCAAGTGTGCGATTATATTTGTATGTCTTGTGAATGGTAAAATTTTTTATTGGAAAATTGTTAGTAATGTTGTTTATTATATTGTGTAAATTGATATTATTAAATACGTGATTGGAAAAATTTATAATTAATTGTGTATTATTAGTTTTATATTTAGGTTTATTAGAAAGACATGTATTTAATAGGTTTGCTCTATAATGTAGAATATCATAAAAGATATCACTAAAATGTGTAGAATATTGATTCTTTTTAAATACCTTGAAATATTGTTTCAAATATTTCTTTTTTATACTAAAAACATGTTTTCTTATATTAAGCCAACAATAATCATTACAAAATTTTGCCTCAAGATCATCAAGCTCCTTTTGAATCACAATATCATCAGTGTATTTTTTGTTATTATGTTTACCTCTACCAGATCTTGAAGTTTTTTTTATGTTTGAAAAATTTAATCCTGAATAAAGATTTTTATAATTTTCATATTTAGTTAAATCTGAAAATACAGGATGTGATTTTTTGTATACTAATTGATTTAATCCATAAGGATATGTAATATTAAAATGTCTTATATATTTAGATTCTAGAAAAAGTCGTTCAGTAAAATTTTTTTGTATTTTAAGTATTTTAATAGTAATATTTTTAAAATCATGATTTTTGAAATGAGTATATTCAATATTATGAGTTGTTTGAAATTTAGATTTTTTATATTTATCAATATGAGAACGATGTAAATTTAGCCGCTTATGTATTTTTGTCGAGACTGTCCTATATATTCCATATTACACGAATTGCATTTCAATGAATATATTACATTGTATGCTTTGCAAAAATTTACCAAATTAAGATTGTTATTATTTGAAATCTGTGACTTATCAGCTAATGGACATGTAAAGCAACGCTTTGATTCACACTCACGAATACATAGTACAGGCTTGGGACAATAGAATAGGTTATCTGATAACGATCCAGGAAGATCCCTAATAATCTTCCTGTACCGAGCATTAGTCCTGGATCCACCAAGGCCTAAATTGCCAGTATCTAACATTTTACTAATAACTGCCATAATTGTTTGAAAGCAATAGAAATTGCAAGAGATACATGTAAAAATATATTTAAAGATAAAAAATGTTTTGAATCAACCTTATTGTTATAAAGTACTTGAATATCCATAAAAAATAAAATAAAATAAAATAAAAATAAAAATAATAAGATTGACTTTTTAATACTTGATTAAATATAATAAGGCTATATTATAAAACTATATACATGTATACATAAAGTCCCATTAAGCAAGCTAACATCAAAAGACAACAATATAGAATCCCCTAGCATTCATAAGTCAATACAACATTAATGTTGTTAAAAAAAAAAAAAAAAAATTAAAAGAACCTGAATAAGATTTTTAAAAAATGCATTTGAAATTTCAATAGATAAACAAATGATACCAAGAAATAATAGTAATATTCTAAAATTATTATTATTAAATTATTATTAAATACACCATTAAAAGCGCAATGCAGCTATACTAACTATGTATTTTAAACAGAAGTTAATCAAAGTGATTTATGTGCCAACTAGGCTAAATTATGGTATCATATATATATATGGTTTTTACATATTCTTTTCAATATTCTTTTCAATTATAGCTGGTTGAAAGTATTGAGTTTTATGATACCATAATTTAGCCTAGTTGGCACATAAATCACTTTGATTAACTTCTGTTTAAAATACATAGTTAGTATAGTTGCATCGCGCTTTTAATGGTGTATTTAATAATAATTTAATAATAATAATTTTAGAATATTACTATTATTTCTTGGTATCATTTGTTTAGCTATTGAAATTTCAAATGCATTTTTTAAAAATCTTATTCAGGTTCTTTTAATTTTTTTTTTTTTTTTACTGACATTAATTTTGTATTGACTTATGAATGCTAGGGGATTCTATATTGTTGTCTTTTGATGTTAGCTTGCTTAATGGGACTTTATGTATATATGTATATAGTTTTATAATATAGCCTTATTATATTTAATCAAGTATTAAAAAGTCAATCTTATTATTTTTATTTTTATTTTATTTTATTTTATTTTTTATGGATATTCAAGTACTTTATAACAATAAGGTTGATTCAAAACATTTTTTATCTTTAAATATATTTTTATATGTATCTCTTGCAATTTCTATTGCTTTCAAATAATTATGGCAGTTATTAGTAAAATGTTAGATACTGGCAATTTAGGCCTTGGTGGATCCAGGACTAATGCTCGGTACAGGAAGATTATTAGGGATCTTCCTGGATCGTTATCAGATAACCTATTCTATTGTCCCAAGCCTGTACTATGTTTTCGTGAGTGTGAATCAAAGCGTTGCCTTACATGTCCATTAGCTGATAAGTCACAGATTTCAAATAATAACAATCTTAATTTGGTAAAATTTTGCAAAGCATACAATGTAATCTATTCATTGAAATGCAATTCGTGTAATATGGAATATATAGGACAGTCTCGACAAAAATTACATAAGCGGCTAAATTTACATCGTTCTCATATTGATAAATATAAAAAATCTAAATTTCAAACAACTCATAATATTGAATATACTCATTTCAAAAATCATGATTTTAAAAATATTACTATTAAAATACTTAAAATACAAAAAAATTTTACTGAACGACTTTTTCTAGAATCTAAATATTTAAGACATTTTAATACTACATATCCTTATGGATTAAATCAATTAGTATACAAAAAATCACATCCTGTATTTTCAGATTTAACTAAATATGAAAATTATAAAAATCTTTATTCAGGATTAAATTTTTCAAACATAAAAAAAAAACTTCAAGATCTGGTAGAGGTAAACATAATAACAAAAAATACACTGATGATATTGTGATTCAAAAGGAGCTTGATGATCTTGAGGCAAAATTTTGTAATGATTATTGTTGGCTTGATATAAGAAAACATGTTTTTAGTATAAAAAAGAAATATTTGAACCAATATTTCAAGGTATTTAAAAAGAATCAATATTCTACACATTTTAGTGATATCTTTTATGATATTCTACATTATAGAGCAAACCTATTAAATACATGTCTTTCTAATAAACCTAAATATAAAACTAATAATACACAATTAATTATAAATTTTTCCAATCACGTATTTAATAATATCAATTTACACAATATAATAAACAACATTACTAACAATTTTCCAATAAAAAATTTTACCATTCACAAGACATACAAATATAATCGCACACTTGGACGTAAAATTTTTAATTACAATTCTTTTGCAAAACAAATGGTCTCTTCAAATAATTACCCATGTTATTGTAATGACCCAAAATATCAAAAGTACATAAATACAGCACATGGTCATATCATTACTGGTGATCTTAATATTGTAGAACAACCTATTTTACAAAACTTAATGCATAATGGAACAAAATTTCGCCTTCCATATAAGTGTAATATCAAATCCATAATATTGCAGTTTATTCAAGATATTGATTTATTTATATATAAAATTGGTATTGATTACAATAAACCAATCGAGTATTTTAGTGAATGGAGATTTTCTGTTATAGATAAAATGAAAAATGAAATTATAAAAAATTATCATCATATTACACATGCAGCTTTTAATAATATAAATAAACATATATCAGAATTACAAAACAAATTTATAATTACTTATGTAGATAAATCTCCAAATAATTATGCTATCATTTGTAAAGAATACTATAAAGTGTTAATTCACAATGCAATCAACACAAGTAATATTTTTAATAAAACTAAATTAAATATTGAAATAAATAATAGAAAATTATTAAATTATCACAAATTACTAAAAATCAAATGTAATAATTTAAATTATCCTTATCTTGTTATAATTCCAAAATTTCATAAAAATCCTATTAAATTTCGCACTGTTACCATCAGGTGTAACACATATAATAATAATGCAAGTAATTTACTACTTAATATTTTAAAGCAGATATATGATATAACGTTAAAACATAATAACCAACATTGCCTAAAAAACAGTTTTCAAGTCATTAATAAAATACATAATATCAATCCGGTAAAATTCATAAAAACATTGGATTTTAATGATTTATTTAATAACATTGATATAAAAGACTTACATAAAACAATGTGTATATTATTTAAAGAATTTAAATCTCAATTAAAATTAAAAGAACATATTTCAGTAAATTTTTTTAAAACTTTACTAAATTTTACATTGCATAATAATTACATCATATATGACAATATTATTTATAAACAATGCCAGGGAATTCCGCAGGGCGGAACAGCATCTAGTATTCTCTCTGACCTTTACTTATATTATTATGAAAGAAATATTAGTACGAACAATGATTATGTATTTTATCGCTATATTGATGACATTATCATATTTTATTTCAATGAAAAAAATTGCACATCACCACTCAATTTTTATCCTACTCAACTTAAATTAAGCGAAAATGATTTAATTAATAATAATATTAACTTTCTTGACTTAAAAATCAATATTAATAATAATTATAAATTAATTTTTGATATTTATGATAAGAGATTTGATTTTCCATTTAAAGTAAATATTTTTACCAATTATGCTTCATGTTCACATAAATCTGTATATAAAAATATAATTATCAATTATCTACATCGTATAAAATACTTATGCTCAGATGTAAATAAAAACAAAAATATTAGATTTATTCGAGATCAAGCAAAAATATATGGTTATCCAATTTTTATGATAAATTCAATTATCAACTCTTTTAAATAACATTTATTATATCATTTAATTATTAACACTGTATGTAATAAATTTTTGTTTTAATGTGCGATAACATATAACAATAGATATAATATTACAATTATGACATACATTAATACAATTATAGCATATTAGGAAATTTAAAATTTGATTGAACATTATATACACTCTGTATAGTATGTGATTGTGCGTTGCCGATCACATATGTTTAGGGTGTCTTTGATGAGCAGTTTTCATACATTTATAATTTAACTTATACAATAAAACATAAAATTATACATGGATAACATTGGTTATTATAACTCACAAACATATCTATTTGCAAAGTGTATAAACATATATATAGTTTTTTATTTTTATCTATGAAATTAAATTTAATGAGTATTTTTAATTACTGCATAGCATAAATTTGATTGAAGCACAGTAGTAATAATAATAATTATTTAATTTGATATTAAATTAATCTCTGAAATCTAAAATATAATTAAGTATAAGTATAAACAATACATTAATTATTTAATAACAAGTCTAAAATATATTTAAGTAGAAGTAACAATAAAAAATTAATAATTTAATTATAAGTTTATAATATATATCAGTGGTTTAAAACAGCTGGCAGCATAGCACTTTGTTTTAAAATAATATCTCTTTTACAAAATATACTCTTGTTAAGAATATCTGAAATGCTGTGCAGGATGAATAAATTCTGTGTATATTTATTCATATTGTAGGATTTTATTCGAATTTAATGTAAAAACTACAAGGAAGTATTGTTTATTAAAATTTATATATTGATTAAATCTAATGAAGTGAAAATCTAATGAAGTGATAATGTTAATAATAATATGGATATGTAACTAAATATTAATTATGAATAATTATAATACCAACAGATGGCGACACTTTACGTTTTAGTTAGTTGATGATATTATAGATATTATTTTTAATTTAACTATAGAGGGAGCTATTGCTTGTATATTAATTTTACTTTCAGGAATTAAAATTAGATGGAGTAATTATATATTCACGGATATAATTTTGTTATAAGAGTATTATCAACAGAATAGTTTTGTGTGTTTTTGAATTATTTTGTGTTGGGGTGTCATTGATCGAGTTGTGTTTTTAAAAAAATGAGCTCTCAACTTGTCTTTCAAATCATTTCTCTCAACTCGACTCGAATGTCAACATGTTTGATACGTGCCATGTGGAATTGATCATTATGCAGAAGTTGCTATATTTTGAGGATTCTGTATCATTCTTGTGAGTAAAACATTTTTTCTACAATTTAAGGGTTCTAATTTCAAATATTATTCCAAAAATGATATCTGGTGGTAATTTAGTGTGGTGATTTATAAAGATTTTAGGATAATCGTTGTAAGTGATATATTATATATTTCTTAATGGTTTTTTACTTACATTTTACATATTTCCAATTTTAAATTTTTCCAATTGTTGTCTTGTAATAATTCAGTATACTTGGCTGATTCTACTATTCTTAGCATCATGCCAGTAGAATTATGAAATACTGAATTATTTTTAAAACACATGCGGGTGCAGCCAAGCTGACGAGTACATCCACATGTGTTTTTTCATATCCAATTCTTGATTGGTTCTCTTGTGGTCCAGTTTTTCCACTGAATAGTGTTCATAATTAATTTATTAATCCATTTGTGTTTACTTAATAGCAACTCCAATTTATAATTTTGTTCCCCTTTTTCTCTCTTTTTTTTAATTGTTCTTCAGGTGTGAGTAAATTTGGCTAATTACCATTGAAGCACATGCTAAGGTAATTTTATGATTGCACAATATCATTAATTATCTCTTTGAAGATTTTAGTAGAATGATATTAGAACTTGATATGTTTTTGAAATTCATAGATATTATAATTTTATTATAATTCTATATATATAATTATAATATATATATATATATATATATATATATATATATATATATATATCTTTGAATTTCAAAAAATATATCAAGTTCTTGTAACATTCTAATTAAATCTCCTAAGAGATAATTAGTAATAAAGTGTAGACAGAATACCACACAGTTAATAAATTAACAAGTGCAATCATAATTTTACCATAGTCTTTGCTTCAATGGTAATTGGCCAAAAATACTGAAAATATGAATAATATTTAAAAAGAGAGAGAGAGAAAAAAACATAATAAACCATAAAATGTTAATAATTTGAAGTTGATATCAAGTGAATACAAATGGATTTTGAAATGAAATATGAACTAAATATAATGGAAAATTGGATAACAAGAGATTTAAATTAGAATTAGATATGAAAAAACACGTGTAGATATAATCATCAGCCTGGATGTATCCACACATGTTTTAAAAATAATATAGTATTTCATAAATATACTGGATCAGTATATTCATCCAGGTATACTGTATTATTACCAGAAAACAATTGGAAATAGTAAAATTGGAAATAAAAACTTGTAAAGAATAGATAAAATATCTTACTCACAATAATTATCAAAAATTCCGTAAACATCACAAGGTCTACATTTATACCATTACGACCACATGGCGCACATCATGAAATATCATAATCTTGATGAAATAGTCAAGTTGAGAGAACATATTTTGATAGTTAAGTTGAGAGAACATATTTTGAATTAACACCTTAATTATTACACCTTAACACAAATTGATTTAAAACACACAAATTTATTTTTGTGATAAAATCAAATAAACACACTCAAAAACAAATTTATATTTGTGGATATACAAAATTTCCATTTAAGTCTAATCTTTAAAAGTAAAATTTAAATACATAAGCGATAAACCCCCTCTATAGGTAAATTAAAAATATTTTTAACATTTATTTGACAAGAAATGTGCGGCCCTCTATAGGAATAATAATTATTCAAAATTAAGTTTGATTTACATATTTATTATATTAGCTTTAATAATATATATAAATATTAATAAATAATAATATCATTGTAGTTTTACATTAACATCAGACATAATCCCATTATATGAATTAAATTTATCTTACATAGTATTTCAAAAACTTTTACCAGAAGTAAATATTATGTTAAAAAAGATATATTTCTTATAATACATAGTGCTAGTTATATATATATATATATATATATATTCTTATGTTTCAATGGTTAAATTTTACTTAAAGTTATATATATATATATATATATATATATATATATATTTTCTTTTTTTTTACTCCTTATTAAATTTCTGAAATAGTTCAACGATTGGACAAAACATTCAAATTAAATATTAACAAATAATCCATGTGCGAAAGATTTTGTAAAAAAGTGTTATCAATGAGTTTTTAAACAGCTTGACTCACCACATAACTCATTGTTTGATTATATAAGCCAAATATTAAATGGAAATTACTCTGTACTATGCATTTCTTATATTTTAATTACATTTGATAAGAAAGAATCATTTTACAGTATATGACCCATTATCCGGAAATCCAAAATCCGGAAAGACCCGAAGTCCGGAAAGAAAAATTCGAAAATTTTCTAAATTTGTAAATTTTTACTATAATTTTAGATTTTCTGAAAATTTTCGAAAATTTTACCGATTCCTAATTTTTTTTTTCAGTCCATTGTGTTTCAATGTTTAATCACTAAAATATTGTTACTTCGGTGGCGGGTGAACACGGTACCCCCCCCCCCCCTCTCTTCCAGAAATTAAAAACAAATCATTTTCTCTCAAATTTTAGTTTAAAATTTATTTATATTACGATTCATTAGAAACAAAAAATAGTTATGTATTTATTTCATCAGAGGTGATTCTGTTCAAGTTTTCCTAAAAATTTAAGGCATTCGGTTTCGAAAATTTTAGTCTTCAGTTCAAGATTTCGAACATAAATATCTCGAATTTTGAACGATCGTCGCCGAAAAAAATCCATTATGTCTATCGTTCGCAGAAAAAAACAGACAATTTCTTTAAAGGATTCTGGAAACAACGTGAATTTCGTCAAAGGATCGAAAAAAACCCGCAAATTTCGTTGTTGGAAAAAAAAAGCTAATTTTGCTAACAAATCGCAGAAAAACGCGATTTCCGTCAAAGGCTTGCGAAGAAGACGCAAATTTCTTCCAAGGACTCCGAAAAAACGTAAAATTTCATCAAGGGATAAAAAACAAAAACAAAAATTTGGTTAAAGGATCGCAAAAAAAAAAAACCGCGAATTTCGTCAAATAATCGCGGAAAGACATGAATTTCTTCAAAGGGTCTAGAAAAAAAAACACAAATTTCTTCAAAGCACCGCGAAAAAAAATTCTAATTTCGTTAAGGGATCGCGAAAAAAGTCAAATTTCGTCAAAGGATCGAAAAAAACCGCTAATTTCGTCAATCTCAGAAAAAACTCGAATTTTGTCAAAGTATCGTGAATAAAAGGCAAATTTCGTCAAAGAATAGCAAAAAACGCAAATTTCCTCAAAGGATCGCAAAAAGAAAACGTAAATTTCTTCAAAGGACTACGAAAAAAGGAAATTTCGTCAAAGGATTGTAGAAGAAAAACGCAAATTTTGTCAAAGAATCACGAAAAAAAAAAAACAATTTTGTCAAATAATCGTGAACTTCGGGAGGACCCGAAATACGGAAAATTCCAAAACTCGGAAAGCCTTTGGTGCCGAGGATTCCGGAAAATTCCAAAACTCGGAAAGCCCTTGGTCCCAAGGATTCCGGATAATGAGTCTGTATTTACGATGGAAGCGAATTTCAAAATCCGCCAGTATATGGCGCCAATATACTGAATCAACCTCAAATCTCTCCCTACGAAATAAATCACCGCTACTTCTGAAAAAAAGTGCTTACAGAATTTTTTTTTACAGAAATGTTGATATACATTTTTTTTTGAAATAGTTTTTGAAGGTTTTAAACAACATTAAAAGATTCAAAAGCTTTAATATGCTTTTACATATATTTAAACAGCAGAATCGGATGTAGCATAAGTTTTTCATTAAGCCTAACATGGCGTTTAACTATGGTCGATTTGCAGACCAGAGTGGTCGTGCCCGGAAGAGTTACAGACAGTTTCTTGCCTTCGGATTTTATTATAAGTAGATATAATTACTAATTGTTGATAAGGCTGCTAATAATTATGTTATCATCTGCTAATACTACTGTCATTACCTTTTAACAAATACACTTCAAATTATCAAATTATCACTTCAAATATTTTCAAACTTCATTATGTCTCATTGACGGAAAAAAATCGCCATATCTTAATTTATCATACATTACTCGGCTTAAAGAGCAAAACTTTCATTATCCGTAGATTATTAGGGTTCCTAAATTTCATAAAAATCCTTTAAAATTCTCACAGTAGCATGAAATACTTATAATACACGTGATAAATACGCTATTTTTAACTATTCTTACACAAATTTATGATTTCGATATTAAAAAAGACAATACTTATTGTATAAAAACAGTTTTGAATTAAATGAAATACATGCATTAATTTACAGGCATTATATTATAGTTGATTAATGTCTTATCTCTAGAATATTACCCATCTTTACATATGCACGATAATAATAATGCTATCTGTATTGTGCATCAAGGAACTCTAGAAGGTGCAGCAGCTTCTAGCATATTATCTGATCTTTATCCTTATTTCTATAAAGGAAATTTCATCAATAATATTTTATTTTATAGATATATCGATGATATAATTATATATTCTCTCACTCTCAAGAAAAAAGGAAGATAATCAGTTTATGTTTCTTGCTCTGGCTTGTCCTTGTTGGCGCCACTCTTGGCTTCTAATAACGCTTGGCGATAAATGTAAATCAGAAGTCGTTTGTTCTTCGCTTCGTTCGGTTGTCTCCATGGGGAGCTCCGAGAAAACCAATAATTCGTAAATAAAAAATGGTTCGTTAAGTAAACAGAGTTGAAATTTTATATAATTAATTACAGTCCACTTTATTGTCGTAGTCAACATTATGGTCCGTCGAACCGGAGAAGAAACAGTGATCGTTGAATTATATTGCCATTTGTTTAAAAAAGAAAAAAAATCGAAACAATGGATGTAAAAGTGCTGAATTGAAGAAGGGCCAAATAATTGTATAAAAGCCCAAATTACAAAGTTATCAAATGTTATAGCCGATGAGGCACAAGAAATAGACTCGGTGGATATCTTGAATAAAATCGAAAATTTGAACAAGTTAGAAGATAAATTAGACGATTTGAAAATGGAGTACTATAAAATTTTGAAAGACGAAGAAATAGATAAGTGTGAAGCCGAGTTTGAAGAAATCGAGCAAGATATCCAAAATCTCAAGGTAAGATTTAAAAGACTTATTGAGATTTCTAAAACTAAAAATGTTGATCTAATAAATGAAAATAATGGTGTTAATAGTTCCAAAAATTTAAATGTTGAATTACCGGAAATTCCATTGCCGAAATTTGATGGTTCGTATGAAAATTGGAATAACTTTAACACTCAATTTAATAGTATAATTGATTCGAACAAATTGTTAACTAATGATCAAAAACTTTTTTATTTGCAATCCTCTCTTGTGGGGACAGCGAAACAAATCCAAAGTACTGATGACACATATGAGTCATTATTTGAAGCACTTAAAAAGATTTGACAATAAAAGATTAATTGTTAACAGTCATATTAAATCTTTATTAATGTTAGATAATATTTGTACTGAATCAGGTGAAAAAGTAAGAATGCTGCTAGATTGTATTTTAAAGCATGTGAGAGCTTTAAAGGTGTTAAATGTCGAAATGAACAATTTTAGTGAAAATTTATTGATTAATATTATTTTGACAAAATTGGATAGAACAACATGTAAGGAATTCGAAATGACATTAACAACGACAGATTTGCCTCGATGGGATACCTTTATCGAATTCTCGCAAAATCGTGTTCAAATATTAGAATACCAACAAGGAACACAAATAAATTCGCAAAAATTTAAAACCCAGAACAAACAAAAAACTTTTATTCTGAAATCTAATTCCGGTTTTGTTTGTAAAAAATTACATGCATTACACCAGTGCCCTGTTTTTCTAAAAATGACTCCAATTCAAAGATTTGATGAAGTAAAAAAGAATAAACTTTGTATAAATTGTTTAAATGACTCGCATCTGCTTTCGAAATGCGGTTCAAAATATAACTGTCAGCTGTGCAATCTCAGACATAACGTAATACTTCATCGAGATAAAAATAAATCATTTCAAAATAAAACGTCATTAAAAAGCCCCGATTCTGAAGTTGAAATATCATCGGCGCCAGACGGACTACGTTCTGGTAAAGAAAATGATGAATCAAATAAACAAAATTTATCGGAAATATCTCAGAGTTTTTCATCACATAATAATGAAAGTAAAAAAGCAGTTATTTTGTCTACGGCATACATTTATATTTATAGTCAGTTACATAAGTGTTTCGTCCAGGCACGGGGAATTCTCGACAGCGCGAGCCAAGGTAACTATATTACGAAAGAGATGGCCTCCTATTTGGGCTTGAAAAAAAGAAAGAATAAATGTTTCCGTCAGTGGATTAGGTGGAAATGCCTTTAATGTTAAAGGGAAAGTTAATACGATAATTCTTAATAAGAATTCTTCATTCTCTTCACCAAGCGAATTTTTTGTTGTTTCGAAAATTACTGACTGTGTACCTTCTTCAAATATTAAAATTGATAAAGGGATTGATACCAAATAGGGTATTGCTAGCTGACCCTACTTTTGACATACCGGGAAAAATTCATTTAATAATTGGGGCAGAACTCTTTTATGAGATAATAAAAGAAGGAAAAAAATCGCATTTCACCAAATTTAATGTTTCAAAATTCGGTGTTTGGCCTTATTGCTACTGGAACTGTTAAAATCAAGAGTTCTAACTCATATTGTGGATTAACATTTAATTATGAAATTGAGAACATTGAATCTAATCTTAAAAAATTTTGGGAAATAGAAAATATTTCACCTGACCGTTTTCTAAGTAAAGAAGAAGAATTCTGTGAATCTCATTTTCAAAAAACGCACAAACGAGATGATACCGGAAGATTTATTGTCGAAATGCCGATTCAAACTGAACAATTAAATTTATTGGGAAATTCGAGAAATTTAGCAGAAAAGCGTTTACAACAAACTGTAAAGAGATTGGAAAATAATAGTGCTATGAAAAAACTTTATTGCGAATTTTTAAACGAATATGAACCATTGGAGCATATGGAGAGAATTTCAGTCGAAGACTCTCGCTCAGTAGTTTATTACATGCCTCATCATGGCATTTTTAAACCGGATAAATCCTCTACTAAATTAAGGGTTGTCTTTAATGCCTCTGCCCCTACCACAACCGGAAAAAGCTTGAATGATATTTTGCTTTCCGGTGAGGTTAAGGAAGATCTTTTTGATATTTTGTTAAGATTTCGAAAATATAAGGTTGCTTTAACTGCGGGCATTTAAAAAATGTTTCGGCAGATTTTAATAGATCCTTTACAAAGGGACCTTCTACGCATTCTTTGGAAGGATTACGAAAATAATTCCACAATTGCCTTTAAATTGAACACGGTCACTTATGGAACTAAATGAGCCCCTTTTTTGGCCATAAGGTGCATCAAACAATTGGCCTTAGATGAGAAGGACAGATTTCCTGTTGCGGCAAAAGCTATTCTATCTGATAGCTACACTGTAAAAAAAATTTCCTGAAAAAAAAAACGGAAATTGTACTGGCAATCGAGACGCCAGTACTATTTCCGTTTTTTAACGGAAAAAAAAATCCGTAAATTCCAGGAAATTTTCCGTGATTTCTGAAATATCCGTTTTTAAATTTCCGTTTTATAACAGATATCTTCCGTATTTTTTAGAAATTTTTATAATGTTAAAATAAACATTATAGGACAAAAAAAAAAAATGTCTCTTCACAAGAACAACTTTATACAGATATATACTGATTTTTTCTTTTTCTCATTTCTGAGTGAGTTTTGTGTAAATAACCAACCCTTCCCTCGACATGAATCGAACCCGCAATCTTTCTCTTACTGAACCGGAGGTCCCAACCCCTACGCCATGATTAGATGTTCAACTTATTCAAGCGTTGCTACTTATTGCAGCCACTTTTTATGATGCAAAAATTTGAAGGTTCCATGGATTTCTTTCAGTTCCAAAGTTTTTAATATTTTCTATTCATATTTTTCAATATTTTCTTTTCATATTTTTCAGTATTTTGTTTATTATTTGATGCTTTATAACAGATAAATTTTAACTTATTACGTATCATATGCGTAAAACATTGTATTAAGAGTCATTGTATGATTGCATCCTTTTGTAATGGTACAACATTTTCTTTTTTTGAACATATACTTTTTTTAATTATTTGTCTGATGATCTATTTATCAATTCCAATAAAAATAATAATTACCTGAAGGAGACGTATTTATGACATGCTATTAAAATAACTTCTCGTTATCTCTTATTTTAAAAAACATACGTAAATAAAAAATTTTATAATAAATTAAATTATTATATTTGAGCTATGCTGAGAACTTTTGTGTACGGTTCTGCAAACTAAATATTTTTAATAATATTAAAACAAAAAATTGATTCTTAAAGACAGTTTCAAAATTAATGATCTTGTGATAGGTAAGATTTAAATTTTGTTCTTGCTTTTGATTTAGTTTAAATTAATTTAGTTTAATTTATAAAATAAATAAATAATTAAAAATAAATAAAATAATAAAATAATAATAAATAATATAATAAATAAATAAAATAATTAAAGCTAAAGAAATAAATTATAAAGTTCATAAAATTATAAACTTCATTTTTATAAAAGTAAAGAAAAATATTAACTATTTTTATAATTTAAGGAAAAAAAATTAACGCTGTAAAATTATAATTTATAGAATAATAAATTTTAGTTTAATTCATAAATTTCTAAGCCAAATCAGTTTAGTTTAATACAATTTACGTAGCGATAACTTGCAGAGATATTATGTTATGATATTGTGTTGTGAAATTAGTAAAAAAAAAAAAGTTCTAATTTTGAAGCACTATCAATAAAAAAAAAAAGAAAACAGATAAAAAAAAAATTCTCAAAATTATAAAAACAAAATGAATTTCTAACCATTTCATTAAAAAAATATAAATATTGCTATTATTTTCACAAAAAATTACTGTCCAGACACGGCCCCGGTTAGAATGGGCCAGCAATTCGAGCCGGGTCAGGCCTGGATCCTTGAAGAACTCTAGTAAATACAACAATTTTAATTCCCATTTCAAACAAGGCGATTTCTGTACGCAAACCTCTAAAAGTTATTTACGGAAATTGCACTGTTTTGGAAGAAATACGGACATTGTACTGTTTTGAAAGAAATACGGACAAAATCCATTAAATTTACGGAAAACTTTCTACATATTTAAGGATTTGAAATCTCCTTTACGGAACTAATGTCATTTACGGAAATTATACTGTTGTTTTGGAAAAATGAAACTTCTCCGTGAAATTTCACGGAAAATCTCTTGTATTTTCACGGATTTTTTTTAGAGTGTTACATGAACGACATCGTGACTGGATCCCCAGACTCAGAGTTGGCAATAGCCCTGAAAAATCAATTAATTGACATATTTCGTTCTTGTGGAATGACTTTGCACAAGTGGAATTCAAATTTGAATGAGCTTTTAAATCATGATGAAATCGAAGACGTTTCCTTTGTCACTAAGTCTGACACTTCAGCTAAAACTTTAGGTATGGTTTGGCAATACAATAACGATCAATTTGTGTTTAGAATTTCGGTGAAAGAACAAGAATCATACACCAAAAGACAGGTTCTTTCAGTCATAGCAAAATTGTATGATCCTCTTGGGCTCATCGGCCCAATTATTTCCAAGGTCAAGTGTTATCTTAAAAAATTGTGGTTGTGTAAATTAGGATGGGACGAAAACAATCCGGAACCCCTTGCTAGTGATTGGTGTAACTTCGTAAGTCAACTAAAGAGTATAGAAAATATAACAATTAGTCGATACATTTTAACTTCTTCCACAGAAGCAATATTTGTTCTTGGTTTCGCTGACGCTTCCATAACAGCTTTTGGTGCTGCAGTTTACGTGTATTGTTTGAATTCATCCAACTCGACCACATCAAACCTCATTGCGAGTAAATCAAGAGTGTCACCTCTAAAGACCATTTCTGTGCCAAGACCGGAACTACGTTCCTGTTTGCTTCTTTCTCAACTTGTCTCCAAAATTCTCCCTTCCTTACAACTAGACATTCAAGGAGTAATTTATTCTCAGAATCAACTATAGGATTGGCATGGATAAAAACCTCTGCTCATCTATTAAAAACTTTCAGCGCAAATAGAGTCTCAAAGATTCAGTCTCTCACTGAACAATTTTTATGGAAACACATTCCTTCTAGTGATAATCCAGCTGATATAATATATCGTGGAACATTTCCTCAGGAACTGTCAGATATGGAACTGTGGTGGAAAGGTCCATTATTGACTAATAATATCTTGGACTTGACAGAAAAAGGAAAAAAACTGACTTTCCAAATGATGATGCATATTTAAACGAACTTAAATCTAACTGTAATATTAATTTGTATCTTATTAACCAGGACTTTAATCATTTTCTTAACAAATTTTGTAATTTAAGAAACAGTTATTTTAAGTTAATTTGTATTTTAGTTTATATTTATAGATTTATTTGTAATTGCAAGCACAAAGAAAAGATTGTAGGGTCAATTACAAAAGAGGAATTTCACCAGGCAAAGTTAAAATTGATTAAACTAGTGCAGGTAATGTATTTCGCCAGGGAAATGAAGGCGCTCAAGAGAGGTGAGAAACTAAAGGATAGTCGTGTAAGTAATTTAAATCCTTTTCTTGATAGGGATGAAATAATTAGGGTTGGTGGTCGTTTAGATCAATCAAATTTATCTTATGATAAAAAACATCCTATTATTTTACCCAAAGATCCCTTTTAATTTTCCAGTATTTTCACTTAAAAAATTTGTATGTTGGTGCTCAAACCTTGCTTCATTTTGTGAGACAAGAATTCTGGCCTTTAAATGGCAGAAACATATAGCCAGAAAAATTGTGCATAATTGCATCGTTTGTTTTAAAAACAAACCTAAAATTGCAGAACAAATCATGTGGCCTCTTTACCTAAAGAAAGGGTAAATATCAATCCCCCTTTTACAAATTCAGGCATTGATTTATGTGGCCCATTTTATATAAAATACAAAAACCAACGTAATGTTTTTAGTAAAATTTATGTCGCAATTTTCGTCTGTTTTGCTACTCGTGCAATTCATTTAGAAATAATAACAGATTTAACTTCTGAAGCCTTAATAGCCACCTTAAGAAAGATTTGTAGCTAGGCGCGGAATTTGTGCCACCATCTTTTCCGATAATGCCTCTAATTTTGTTGGTGCGAATTCAGAATTGAAAAAATTGCATAAAATTGTAAAAAATCAATCTGAGGAATTGGCTGCTTACTTATTGTCTAATTCAATTTCTTGGAAATTCCTTCCTCCTAGATCCCCTAATTTTGGTGGTTTGTGGGAGGCAGGAGTAAAATCCTTTAAGCACCATTTAAAAAGAACTATTGGAGATTTAAAATTAACTTTTGAGGAATTTTTAACTGTCGTTAATCAAATCGAAGGTATTTTAAACAGTAGGCCTATAATACCTTCATCTTCGGATCCAAACGATTACGAAACGTTAACCCCAGGACATTTTTTAATAGGCCGCCCTATAAATAGCATCTGTGAACCAAACTTGACTGACCTTGCCAATAATAAACTTAGTCATTGGCAGCAAATTAAAAAAATTAATCAATTAATTGGGAAAAAATGGAGTAGAGATTATTTAAATAATCTACAACAGCGAACAAAATGGTTATTTGCAAAAGAAAATATAAAAATTGGAACTATGGTTTTATTAAAGGATAGTAATTTGTCCATGTGTACCTGTGGTCAGTCGGTCGCATTCAAGACGTTATTTATGGGAGCGATGGTAAAATTAGGGTTGTGCTTGTAAAAACTCAAAATGGTATATTCAAACGAGCAATTTCTAATAGTCAAACCTCGTTCACCGAACACTCTTAACGCGAATTACTTTTAGCACGAACTGTTTCCGATTGCCCCGTCCAGTTGTATGTAATGTATGTAAGTTCGGATAACACGAACTACTTTTAACACGAACAAAAAAAGTTTCCCCTTGAGGGTTCGCGTTAACGAGGTTTGACGTATTAGTATTTTGCCCATAAATGATCCTTTATTATAATGTAAATATTTTTTTTTCTTATATTTCTTGTGCATTTATATTTGAAAATTTTTGCAGTAACTTTGTATTTTAATATTATAATTAAATTGAATTGTATATTTGTAATATTGATTGAATTGAAACTTCATTATTATTGAAGATTTATTGTTAAAAAAAAAAAATAATAATAATAATTGTTTACAACGAAGGACATTTGTTAAGATATGTTGCTGAAATAAATATTTCAGTGGTGGCCGGTATGTTGGCGCCCCTCTTGGCTTCTAATATCGCTTGGAGATAAATGTAAATCAGAAGTCGTTTGTTCTTCGCTTCGTTCGGTTGTCTCCATGGGGAGCTCCGAGAAAACCAATAATTCGTAAATAAAAAATGGTTCGTTAAGTAAACAGATTTGAAATTTTATAGATAGTTAATTAATTACAGTCCACTTTATTGTCGTAGTCAACAGTCCTCATATTGTAGAATTCAGTACTACCAATTTAACTAATTCTGCTCTTAATTTTAAGGATGTTATCATTTATAATATAATGCTAACTTTCGATAAATTTATGATAAAAGGAATTTCATTTAATTTTTCAATTAATGTAGTTAATTTTATTAACTTAAATTCCAGTCTACATATTTCAGTTTACATAAATATTAATCCATAAATGCATAAAACTGGCTTATATTTAGACTCCTAATAACCAATCAACGTTTTCATTAGTTTTTAAAATTAAAATATGTTTAAAAATCACTTTAAAGTTAGTATTCTAAATCTATTTTCGGGACACGAGAATCCTGAAAAGGTTATCATCACAGGTCATTTCAAATAGATACTTTATATATTTATAGAAAACAAAAGAAAAAGGAAAAAAATATTCGGTTATTTTCTTTTTAGCATCTGAATGAGAATACCTGAAAATTTTACTTTAATTAATAAAACACATTTTGTAACTGTTTCAGAAAGATTAGCGTTGTTGAGTTAGTATAAATGAATATTTAGCTTATAAATTTGCATGTTAATATCCATAATCGGAAATAATAATAAAATAAATGATGAAACTGTAAGGATATCTAGGTCTTTTGGCGGTATGTAATATGCAATTTGTTTTGTTGCTCACATTCTTTTTAAAGCGGTTCTAAAAAAATATTTTTCCGCTCTCTTAAACATAAAACGAAGACACTTTTAGATTTGATTATTAAGTTTAATTAAATGATTTGTAATCGAACAACGTTTTTCATTTTCCGATAAATGAATTGCAACTTGAGTTGTAAGTGATTATCGTACCAGTACGGCAGTTTTTTTCCTCTCCAGCGCTGTCGCGTCCAAAAATTCGTCAGCTTTTAAATTTTGACAGCATTTTCTGAAAGATTTTCTGCATTTACTAAAAATAAAATGGGAAAAACTGATCGATTAGATAGTTTCTGAAAAAGAGAATCTGACAATTTCATGAGTTTGAGAACAAAAATGAATTAAAAAATGTGTCAGAAAGTACCTTTTTCAATTTTATTTCATAATTCATTAATGATAAGATATAGAAAAAAAAATGTTTTAAGATAAAAGCTACTTATTTTTATTAGTTCTATCGAATACTATTAACTATCAAAATAAATGTTGGTTTCGCTAACAAAAAATATTTAAAAGTTTCTTTTTAATTTTTTGAAAATGTTAACAAATGATATTTTGTTAGCATTCGATAGAACTAGTAAAGTAAATTTAACTTGAAACTTTTTATTCGTCTCTTACCATTAACGAGTTGAAAAATATTCGAAAAATAATCTGGCGTCCATGTCTTCGGTGACAGTCTGCATACTTATTATTGAAGTAGCGAGGACATAAAAAGTCATGTATTCTATCAGTCAACTAATGACGCAATGGTCTCCATATCAGCTGAATAAACAACGTTACACATATCAGCAGTGAAAAAGCATACAATGATATCTACAATAGATAGGTAAGACTCCATTGTATGTGTCAGAATGGCCGAGCGGTCTAAGGCGCCAGATTTAAGCTCTGGTTCTCGAAAGAGAGCGTGGGTTCGAACCCCACTTCTGACAAACTTTTTTTTTTTCCTTAACCAAGAGGAATGAGCCTTCTTAAACTCAAATTCATTGATTTCTAACTCGTCGAAGAAATTTTTATTCCCAAATACACGAAATTTGCCGGCACTTATAACCAAATAATCAGAAATATATATATTTCTTCTGTTATAAAGGCAAATTATATATTAGAAAATAGTGTCGCTGCTGACAAACATTTTTTTTTTAAATTTTTATTTTAGCTAAACCATGAATGCTCAAACCCAAACTCTTGATTCCTAAATACACGAAATTTGCCGGCACTTATAACCAGATATTCAGAAATTGAAAGAAGTTTTTTTTTTTTTTTTTTTTTTTTTTTTTTTTTTTTTTTTCTGTAAAGGGAAATCATCCATTAGAAAATGGTTTCACTCCTGACAAACTTTTTTTATTAAACCAAGAATGCTCAAACCCAAACTCACTGATTTCTGACTCAACAAAGTAATTTTTATTTCTAAATACACAAACTTTGCTGGTATTTATAATCAGATATTGAGATATTGAAAATAGTTTTCTTTTCCTAGCAAATCATCTATCAGGAATTGGTTTCAAATTTACCGTTTAAACAAAAAAAATAGTCAAATGTCAAATTCAAATATCGATTTTTACTAGTATTTTCTAATACATGCTTTCTTTATGTAAATATAAATATATACATATAAATATGTATACCGTTTATATGTATATATACATATAAATATGTAAATTCCGCTCAACCGCGTGCATGCGTGACACGATAGCCAAGAAAAAGTTGTTATTGTCGAGCAACTGATTACAATGTTAAATATAATATTAGTTTATTTTCTTAAATGAGAATACATTGCATGTATTATTTTTTATTTTTTATTTTACCCTCTCTCCTTATATCATGTGTTATTTAATTTGTAAGAAAGTTTGTAGACACATTAAATGTAACTAATTATATATATATATATTTAAAAAAAAAATGAAAAACACAATTTAGTTCCAAAGCACTAGAATCTGCTAATGTCATATTTTTATGAATAAAATGGCCTCCCCGAATGTGTCAGAAATATGCACGCGGTTGAGCGGAATTTACATATTTATATGTATATATACATATAAACGGTATACATATTTATATGTATATATTTATATTTACATAAAGAAAGCATGTATTAGAAAATACTAGTAAAAATCGATATTTGAATTTGACATTTGACTTCGCCTAAAGGAGTCTCTGGCAGTGGCGTATAGCCAAGATTTGGGGCGCCAGAGGCAAGAAGTATCTTTGTGCGTCTCTCTAAATAAAATCAACCAAATTACACCCCTCCTCAAAAACAAAACAAAAATTACATAGACCTGATGTATATTGAATATACGGCTACTCTTACTACAAACAATTAAAAAAAATTCAATACAGTACGCACAATACATTTAGAGGCATTATTTAAGAATGTTCAACAAAGTTAAGTGATTTGCTGTAGAGTTGCCAATGTCCCGAAATTACTTGAAGTGACGGAACTGTTACACCACCATAATAATAATAATAATAATAATAATAATAATAATTATTATTATTATTATTATTTACTTCTACTACGTGAGTTAACAATATTGAACGTTGCCTGCTTTTCACTGAAAAGTCCAATTTCAATGTCTAAATGAATTCTTCTAATTTTCTACGAAAAAGGGAATAGGGAAATACAGTAATATATATCTGAAATTGGTGAAATGTCAACTTAGAATTACCTAAATATAATACTTAAAAAATTCCAATTAAACATTAATTTTAACTTTAGTTTAAATTAATAGTTTTTAGGACAATATTCGTATGCATCCATAAATTTATAATTCATTAGAAGATCATATTTTTACAAACGAATGTATATATTTAGTATTCCAATAAGTTATTATTATTATTATTAGTAGTTTTTAATATCGTTATGAAAATTAAAAATTTTATTGCAGTTCATTTTTGTTCATGTTGGCGCTTGCGTCGTACTTAAATTTAAAAAAAAAAAGTAATTAAGAGTATCTATATTATATTCAAAAATACTCAAAAATGTAAATGCATAACAAAGATAAAATTATTAAGATTTGTAATATAATTTTTTAGATATCTAAAACGTGTTAATCTACCATAATGAAAGTAAATGACATAATCAGAATCATCAACGTGAAAGATAAAATTAAATTAAGAAAAAAAATTCTCAACTGATTTATTCAATCTTCACTGTTAAAAATAAATCCGTAAATTCACGGTAAAAGTACTGGCAGCGAAGTTGCCGGACTTTTTCCGTTCCGTTAGTAGATTTTCCGTTTTGAAAAATAAAAGAAGGAAAATCGCCGTTTGCAGAAGCGGTAACTTCCCGTTAACGCTCTCAGAAATCACGGAAATATTCCTCGTAGAACTGACAGAAAAGGACATTTTCCGTTTTAGATAAACTCGGTTTAAAAAAATCTTGACATCTCACTTGGTGCTGCCATCTGTCGACTTTGCGGAAGTATTTACTATCTGACATACGTCAAGAGCAGTCTTTGGTCGACAGTGGGTTTTGAACCAGGGGTGGTAATGCCTCGAGTCCAGCGTCTTGCCGGTTTGACTAGCGGGCGCTCGCTAGATTAGCAGTTTGAACGGATCATTTGGAAATTCTCAAAATGGCGGCTTAGAACAGACATAATTTGGGGTTTAGAAGCTTGGTAATTTTGAAGTTAATTGCGAGGAGATTTCGTTATGAGATGATGTTGATGTTTTAAAATTGTAATATTAATACAGGATAAAAACATGAATTATATATATTCTTAACTTGATTGTTAGATGTAAAATATGAATATTATATTTGAATTAAATTCGATAAAAAATGTTTGCTTGTTTAAGAAAAGCGATTTTTTTATCCAACTATTATATATTTTTTAAATGTGTTTGCTTAGAATATATTTTCATTGCGAGTACTTTTTATTACTTTAAAAACTAAATTGCGAATAATTTTAAAGGAATGAGAAAAATATTATTTTCTTTTTATTTGAAAGCATTATTTTTGTATGTTGCTTTTTTGAGTAAAATAGATTTTTTTTCACTTAATTTAACTATTATATATATATATTAATCTGCTTGTTTAGAATATATTTTAAGTGCGAATATTTTCTTATAACTTTAAAAAATAAATTGCAAATAATTTTTAAAGAATGGGAAAATTATTACTTTTTTTTTAATTCGAAAGTACTATTTTTTTTTTTTTTTTTTTTTTTTTTTTTTTTTTTTTAATAAACTCGAAATTTTAATTTATTAAATTTTTAGTTTTTCTGTGCAACAACATGTCAGTTTTTTAAACATTGAAAATAAATATGCAGCAGATAAGATAACGGAATATCTCCGTTATCCCCTTTTGTCTCCATCCGTTCCGTTGTTTTCAGGAAATATGAGGAAATTTTCTGTTTTTTAACAGAAAATACCCTTTTGTCGCAAAAAAGGACTTTTTCTGTGAAATTCAGGAAAAAAATACCCGTGAATTTCAGATTTTTTTTAACAGTGTTGCTGCCCTGAGAAAGTTTGAAGCTTTCCCATGTTTTACATGCATAAAGACATTTACGGTGATTATTTTGAATTTAGGTTTACTTTTTAATGCAAACAAATTTTAAATTATGAATATGGAACTAATTATAAATTAGCAGTTTCTTTTACTGATACTAAACTGTCAATTAATTTGTTACACAACACAGTCGAACACAACGTATATGCAATTAACCTTTCTGCCGGCCGTTCAACTTATACACATAATTTAATTTTTTTTAATGCTCTTAATTCTAGAATTTTAAATTTGTTATCGGGATAGATTACGGTGTGTTTTTACAAATGGTTGAATTAGGGACAAGTTTCCAACGCGCCAATCTGCTGTAGGGGACTGTAAAGACTTCTGGAAGTGAGCACTAAGGGTATATAAGGATAAGGATCGAAACCCACTATTACTTTACAAAAATGTTCTAAGTATAAGGGTAGTGAGAAATACTCAGTATTACTTACTTAAAATTATCATTTTTCCAATAAATAAATATATAAACAGTAGTGCAGAAGCAATTTTTGTTTCGTACCAAATATGATACAGGAAGTCGTAGTAATTAAAGCTCATAACATGTCCGACATGTTTTAATGCAGAAGGAACATTTTAATTAAGGTTACGAGATTCATATACGGAGATTCATAATGGAAAATACACAGAGTATGAGGTATTGAAACACTAGAAGAACACAGAAAATTTTCCGTAAAATGTTCTGTGATAGTTTCATTTGTCTAAAAAAAGTACAATTTCCGTAATTGACATTTTAAGATTGCAAATCCGTAAAAATGCAAGAAGTTCTCCGTTAATCTTACGGAATATTTCCGTATTGCTTTCCAAACAGAACAATTTTCGTAAATGATGTTTAGAAGTCGTTGTGTTTGGAATGCGAAATAATTAATTGTTGTATATACTTGCTTTACAGGTTGGTTGGTTGTATAAGGTTTAATGGCGCAAGGTCTCATTGGGGACAAGCTGCGCCAAATTGCTTTACAGTGGAAATATTTCCAATGAAACGCCAACATTTCAAAAAATATTAACTTTATACTGGAATTACGTATTTCGAATGTAACGCCAAATTTTATCAAATATTGGCTTAATATTTTTAATGAAACAAGAAATATTGGCTTTAAATTGAACGTATATCCAATATTAGCTTGAATGTTTATTAATCCTATTGGATATATTAAAAATATATCCAATGCACACCAAACATTGGCTAAAGTTGGTTTTACATTGGCACTATTTCAAGTAAACCGATAAAATTTATGGCGCCATCTATAGTATGTACATTTAAACAAGACGCAATAATATATTTTTACCATTTTTTTAAAGGTTGTTCTCCAATCCAAAAGATCTACTCTCTGACACAATTCTGAATTCATTTTTGTTCGGTAAACGTATAAAATTGTCAGGTGCTCTTAGTCAGAAACTATGTAATCAAAATACTTTTTCGATTGTTTGCTTTTTATTATTAGTTTTAAAGTAAAGTTTGACTTATCTGTCACAAGTAATAATTAATTCCTTAAAAAAAAAAAGGGGGGGGGGGTGTCTCTGTAGGATGTTTTAAAATAAAAATCTATTTTTTATATTAATATATTTTAATCTTTTCTGTTAAATAGTAACCTTATACAAAACTTTCAGCCTATCTCAAATATAATAATTTAATTTATTATAAAGTTTTTGTTTCTCGTTTATCTATATAAGTTATAATAAGCAATAAAGAAAATTTATTTTAATACCATGTAGTAGTAAATACTTCTGCTTAATATACCTATCATCTTTATTGAAGTTTACAGTAGATAACCACTCAAATAATTCGAAAAATTTGAAAATGTACATGTTATAAAAAAAAAAAAAAACCAAAAAAACAATCATAACTCTTAATTTTATTTTTATGTATGTAATATATAAAAGACTAAACTGTATCTTTTATAAAGCACTATATAAAATATTCAGAATTATACTCCTTTGGAAAAAAAAAAAACTATCTCTACCGAATATACTTTCCGTATTTTTTTACACTTTTCTTGTGCTTCATAAATAGCATCTCAACTAAGTAGCGATATTTGAATACGAGCTTGGTGTAATTAAAGAAATATAAGCATCTATTCTACTTTCTTTAGTGTAATCTGTATATTAAAACTATGAACACATTAACTTAAAAATTTCAATGGACTGTAATGGTTTTTTTTTAACTAACAAAAGGAAGAGTGAACGCTCAGGTCGCCTTCAATCAACATAACTTTTTTCTTCACTTCACTTCACTTGAGTTCGATTTTTACTTTCAATCGAGGGGAGTTCGCGACGTTCTCTTACGGGACTTATAAATTCTCAATTTTCCACAATAAACATAATCGTAAGCTGAATGGTCAAAGCGGTGCTTTGGAAAGTCACAGATCCCTGTAGTTCGTATCCCGTTGCGAGTAAATATTACTTGTTTACTCAAGATTGAATTAAATAGAGAATCTCTCCCCTTTATGTAAATGTGCCTTTGAAAAACGATGATTAAAATTCATAGAGATGTAAGTTTGTTTTTGAAAATTTATATTTTGTTCTTTAAAGGTCTTTTTACTGGAAAATTTAAAACAAGAAGTATGTAGGAAAAAAAAAATTGTGAGAAAACTGCAATTTTCCTCAAATTTATTGAAAAACAATTCCGTTAAAATACGGAAATAGTACTAGCGTCCGATTGCCAGTACAATATCCGTATTTTAACGATTTTTTTTTCTTTTTTAGAGGGAAGGATTCAATTAAAAAATGATAAATCACCAGTTGTATAACTTATTAGTTTTTAATCTTAGATTGTTGAATACTAACAAAATTAAAATTAAAATTAAAATCGGAGTGCTTTTGCATAAGTTCCTTGCGGTATTTTACGACCTATTTTTTTTATTTTGAACCTCGTATATTTTTACCCGCTCGACAACGCGAAGCTTCCTGGCACATTTTCTAATTCATTTTTAAACATAAAAACATGATACTTGCTGTGAAGTGATTTGTAATTGCATAGTTTTTAATTTTCCGATAAATGAATTACATCTTGAGTTATAAACGATTATTCTGTCGGGACAATAGTTTTTTTCCTTTCCTGCGCAGTCGTGTGCAAAAATTCGGTTCAAAACGCCAACTTTGGCATCCTTTTTTGAAAAAAATCTGCCTTTATCTAAAAATGGGAAAACTGTTTGATTACATTATAAATTCCTACAGTGCATTTTACTTATAGGCTAATTCTGGATTTTCTACGTGTGAGCTACTGTATATATCCTATTATTTCGTCAATAAATCAGATTATTGTCAATTTTTTATATTTTTGTTAGCATAATTTTTAAATAAAATATTTCAAAACTGTTTTACTTACAAAACAAAAATATTTTCAGGAGAAAAAGAATATCTCAATTTTCTCTGAATTTTTCTACGAGTGAGTCAACCCTCTTTGTCCCTTGCATGATGTCACCATATGCTTTCTGAAGATACTTGGTCTCCCCTGGTACGGCAGCACTTACCTATAAGAGTTTGATAAAATTTTTTACACATTTTGAAAAGCATTTTTCAGGAAATCGCAGCTGACGAGGTTGAATTATTCTGGTTCTCAAAGCATCAATTAATCTCACTATAATGAGAATAAAAATTTAATTGCTTCTAAACAACATCTGGTGCTCACGAATCCGTAAATATGAAAGCTACGAAAGAAAAAAATTATCAAGTCCTAAAATATTTTTTGAACATTCTGATGCCAGGCAAGTATTATTTACAGATTTATCACTAAAAATGATTAGCAAACTTACGCATCTAAAAAGATTATTTGGTAATTTTATGTTAGCCAGGCGCCAGTGATCGACAAAATTGTTTTAATCTCACCAACCCTTTATTCTCACCAATCTTTTAACATTAGCTAATAAAA
Organism: Maratus michaelseni; assembly: GCA_963931845.1. Classification (NCBI taxonomy): domain Eukaryota; kingdom Metazoa; phylum Arthropoda; class Arachnida; order Araneae; family Salticidae; genus Maratus; species Maratus michaelseni. Next base: position 97,343,693 of record OZ007591.1, read on the forward strand.
TATAGCCAACATTTAAAAATTGCTATATAATATTTTTAAAAAACTTACTTAGCGAAAATATAATCATGATAAAATACGTAAACACAATCATATCAATACAAATAACAAAATCTCACGTAATCGGGTGTAAACGTAATCATTAGGCTTAGTCACTAGACAGTAATAAAAATGTTAAAATAAGCCATAACATAACATTTGGTTTCACATGAAACATTTGATTTCACAATGAAAAGCATCGAATCTAATTTTATATACACAAAAATAAAAACTTGCTTTATATAAATCCCCTAATCCCAAATTTTCATCATCATTAAACGTATTCCAATCCCACTGAATAAAAAGTTTTGGTTATTAGAATTGCGCGAGGTGAATTACGGGAAAGAGTTGCAATTTAAACGATGCCAAATGAAACAAGATTTGGCGAGTTGTCACTGGTGCCCAGCTAACATAAAAGTACCGATTATTTTCTGTCCAAGAGATTTTGAGAGATCTTCTGTAAAGAAAGATGTTGTTCAAACAGATTATTAGATAACATGAGTTTAACGATTTTTCAGTTATCGGAAGTCACACGGTGACAATATTCTAATATTTTTCAACTATTCAACTAAGTATATAACTTTAATGCTGTAAAATTTGACCTGTTTTATGCATGAATGATGAACTGCAGATGTTTCAGCAAAAGCGTAATAATTCTTCAATCATTATATTGATGCAAAATGAATCGTAATTGAGAAAAAAAAATGAATCACTACAGAGCAACACCGGGATACCATGAACCTGTGAATAAAATAAGCTAGAAGAAAAAAAATTATCAAATCAGACATAAAAAAAACTTCTTGGCCATTACTGTTAGGTAAGTATTTCTAGATTTCTCATTATAAATCATTTGCAGTTTGCAAACGTGCATATTTAAAATGATTTTCATCTGTTCAAGAGATTTTTGAGAGATCTTCTGTAAAGAAAGGCGTAGTCCAAACATACTCTCTACAATATGATTTTAACTGTTTTCAGTTATCTGAATTCACATGGTGAGAACATTGTAATCATATCCAACTATTCAAATGGATATATAATTTTCATGATGTGAAATACGATATACAGCTCAGTGACTTTTAGTGAGTGACGAACTCTATAAAACGTAAATGTTAAACGTATAATCCTCAATCATTATATGGAGACTAAATTAATCTGAGTATCGCATGAGAAAAAAAATTGTTCCTTAACAACATCCGGTGATCATGAATCCGCGAATGAAAGCTACAAAAGAAAAAATTGTCAAATCTTTGAAGAATCTCCAGGTAAGTATTTATAGATTTATCACTAAAAATCATTTGCAAACATACACATTTAAAAAGATTATCCTCTGTCCAAGAGATTTTTGAGAGATCTTCTGTAAAGAAAGGTGTTGTTCAAACAGATTATGGACAACATGAGTTTAACGATTCTTCAGTTATCTGAAGTCACACGGTGACAACATTCTAATCTTTTTTCAACTATTCAACTGAATATAACTTTAATGCTGTGAAATTCGATCTATGTTATGCACTGAATGACGAACTATACAGATGCTTCTACAAAAGCGCAAAAAGATCCTTTTGTGCCGGCGCCTGGTATAAGAATATTTTTCCGATAACTATCGTGCAGTTTACATTGGAACTTTACTGGAAGAGATACCATCTCTATTATGGAACTTTAAATGTGGCCTGGTTGTGTATAACAGAGACGAACTCCGCTTTTCGACTTTTGTCGTGCACTAGGGGACCTCTTTTATTATATTTTCTTCTACTCAGCGCACAAAAGACATGGGGTTAGGGATGTATTTTGTCGGCTTCGGTTTTCATTAAACGTTTGGCTGCTTTTCAGGTACTTTTTCAGAATGAGTACAATATTGGTGTCCGATTGCGAATCATTTCGTCACGCTTTATATGGACTTTTGATGATGATGGACCCTTTAGCTATTGTCAAGAGCAACTGGTGGCTTTTCGGGCCCCTCTTATGGAACGTAAATAATAGTGAATATGGTTGTACTCATATGAGGCACTCTCACATCAAAATAATAATTCCATCTATGTTCTTTTTTCTTTTCTTCATGTTTATGCAGAAGAACCTTTTCTATTAAAAAAATTAAAGAAAGAAAAGGCACTTCTACTTTTATTTTTGTAAAAAGATCATATCTGGAGACATTTTTGCTCAAAGAGCAGAAAAATAAACTATGAGCACATCTTTAAAAAAAAAGAGAGAAATTGGACTGATATCTTTAGATATTTAGATATTTCTTTGTGGGGAAATCTTTTAGAAACTCCTTTATTTGTGTTATTAGAGAGAACTTATCAACTCTTTCAAAGTGCATTCGTACACTAGATTACATCAACGGAAATTTCGGGAAGATTTCTGGAAATTTATAACGCATAACAAAAGGACATGACATTAAAAGTGTTATCTTGGGCTTTGTTCTGACTATGGGCGTATGAGTTCTTTCGGCCTCAAGTACCCACAAACTATACTTTTACTCACACATTATCAACCGAGTTTCCTGACGATATATTGACTAATTATATACTATATTTTAACTAGTATATAACCCCCCTAAACAAGGACGGATTGTTGATCTGCGTTCCATTGTCACAAGACTTCATACAAACAGCATGAAGATTTTATTAGTGAACGGTTTGCATTGTAGAAAAGTACATTTTAAAGCCGGTAGATGGCGCCAAAACAGTATAGGTGTCAACCATTTTAATCAGATGATTTAAATTGGTGATTAAATCATGATTTAAATCAACTGATTTTTTTTAAATCCTTGATTTAAATCCACTGATTTTTTTTAAATCAACTGATTTTTTGTAAGTCATAAATTTACTAAATGTTTAAAATGACATAAAAAAATAATAAAATCTAAGATTAACATAATTTGGAAAGTTTCTATGGATATTTTATCTTATGTATAAACAAAAAAAGCTTTGAATAATTGTTTCTAAACTTAATTCTTTATGCTTGTAAAAAATTAAATACAGTAAGTTTGTAAAAGGCTAGTATATAACCCCCGTCAAAAATGACGAATTGTTGATCTGCGTTCCATTTTCCTAAACTTTCATACAATCAGCATTAAGATTTTACTATTTAAAGGTTTGTATTGTAGAAAAGTACTTTTTAAAGCCGGTAGATGACGCCAAAACAATATTTTTCGCAACAGTGTTCGTTTGTTTATATCTGGGATTCCGATGTTTAATCTGGATTTTTAATTAAGAACTTAAAACATTATAATAGTATATGATATACATGTTTTATAAGAAAAATATGCTGAACAGACATGATTTGAAGTAGAAGATATTATTATTCAGCTGTCATATGTTAAATAGGTTTTTCATTAAGCCTAACATGGCATTTAACTACGGTCAATTTGCAGACCAGAGTGGTCCTGCCCGGAATGGTTACAGACACTTTATTGCCTTCAGATTTTATTATAAGTAGATGAGATTATTTTTTATTAACAACAACAACAAAAATTTTTTTTGTTACCAGTTACTATCGTTTCAGAGAACGTGCTCAAACATCAAACCATGGAGTTACATTATAATACTTTTTATACACTATTATACCCTTTCTTTCAAAATTATAAGTCAAGTCTGTCTGCGGGTCAGATCTCAATTATCATCTTTAAGAGAGCATACTCAAAAATCAAACCATGGAGTTATAACACACCTCTCATTCTTTCAAAATTATAAGTCTCTCTGGAGATCAGTCGGACAGTCTTACCACTTCTTGTAATACGGTTTTGTAATAACACAGCATACTTTGTAACACGGCAGCATATTCCCAGAATGATCCCTGGTCACTGGGACCCAAAAGTTTATGGGAATGAGACTTTATTCCAGTTGTCTTCACATCAGATAAATGATTATCTGGGGTAATATATATTCAATTCTTCATCAGATGAAAATTTTGGCTCAAAATCTGGCGATGGTACAAGATATTTTCTGTTTCTCCGATTAATTTGCTATCCTGATTGAATAAGTTAGGATCTCGAAAACGGAGTTTTCTGTAACACTTTGCATGTCATTCTTTTATTAGTTATCCAGACTCCTCTTTCCTCGAGTTCTGATAGACTCCTGCACCATGATATCTATTGTAATTTGCTTCCTGTTTCTCTATTCGTTTTTCCTCTGCGTAGTGTCTTTCGTTTGTGTTGATTTATTTTGGAAGTATAGTTGAACATTGGACATGAGAAAGAGTTGTTTTTATTCCCCTACCCATTAAAAATTCCGAAGAACTAAATACATTTTCAAGTGTTACTGTTCTGTTGTCCATTATTGCTAGATATGGGGATCAGTAGATTTTTTGTTTGCACAGTTTGGTGCACCAAACACGTAACACCACGTAACACCTGGTGTGAAAACCAGGTTTTCACAGCTGACTCCACAAATCTATTTGAAAAAATTTCTGTCTATTTATCATATGTACAAATCTGTAGCTTTAAGCAAACTCGTTAAACTCTCTCATATTCACTATCAAATTGTGGATCATTATCCGTTCGAATATCTTCTGGTATTCCATAAAATATAAAATATAGATTTAAAATGGTTGATTACTTCTGCTGAAATTAAGCTGTTGAGCTTTGAAATTTCAGGCTAACAGGAATAATAATGTGCGTTAAGAGATACCATGCATTTTTGTACTTAAACAGGTCATAATCTAAAACTTCGCAAGTCTCAAGATAGCTCTAGAAATGGTGTAACAATTAATGGTACATGTCTATTACTTGATTCCTGTATATTACAAGCATGTCAATACTTAACTTTTTTCTCAATTTCCTTGTTAATCTTTGGCCAATGCATAGAACGTCTTGCTCGAGCTCAGCATTTGGTGGTACCAAGATAACCACATGAATATGATTCACCACTTTAGCTTGGTGTGACTTGGGAATGATTATTCTACAACCTCTCATTAAACGGCCATCTTGAATAGAAATCTCAAAACGATGTTTCTTAAACAGAGTCAAATCTACAATTTTTTTTTCGATGGCCATCCTGGCAATGCACATGAAGAAAGTTTTTGCCACTTTTCATCAGCGTGTTGTGCCTTTTGGGTTTATTTCACCCCATTAGAAAATGCTGGAAGAATATTCGTGATTATCTGAATGTAAGCATCAATTTCTTCTTTGATTTCATTATGATCGTTTGATCGCTCTTTAGTACTTCTTTATAAATAAATCTACATAAAGTTCTTTTTTCTGGAATGTGAACAATGGGGTATAAATATCTCATCAATATGAATTTGATTATTTGCATTCTAAGGGAAAGATGATCTAAATAGTTTCTAGAAAATATCGGGACCAGTAGATTGTGGACAGAATTTACGGTTCATGTCTATTACTTGATCCTTTTATATTACAAGCAGGGGAATTCTTCATTTTCCCTCAATTTCCTTGTTAATCTTTGACCAGTACATAGACCATCTTGTTCGAGCTGGGCATTTAGTGATGCCAAGTTAACCTTCATGAATCTGATTCAGCACTTTATAGCTTGGTGTCATTTAAGAATGATTATTCTACAACTTCTGATTAAAAGACCATAATCTTGAATTCAAAAAACGATGTTGCCAAAACGGTAAACGGAGTCGATCTATTTTTTTCTTCGAGGGCCATCCTGATAATGTATATATGAATAATGTTTTGACATGTTTCATCAGCGTGTTGTGATTCTTGGAATTCTTTTATCCTATTAGAAGATGCTGAAAGATTATTTGCGATTAATTGAATGAGGAATCAATTTATTCCCGAATTCATTATTTTCTTTATTCGCTCTACAAGAACATCTTTATAAAACATCGAATGCAAAGTACTTTTCCTGGAACATGAACAATGGTATCATGTATGAATCCCGCTGTTCTCAATTTGATTCTTTGAGGTCAAGGAGATATATCATCTAACTGCTTTCTAGAAAAAAGTGGGGATCAATGGCTTGTGATCAGTCTCTATCCTGAAATGAGATCCTATTATATAACCCGTGATTTTTTTACATTACTATGCCACAGATAAGGCTTCCTTTTTAATTTAGCACAGCGACTTTCAGTTAGCGTAGATATTTGCGATGCAGAGACAATTACGGAAGTTTTTCCATCTTCCTGTTTTTAAAGCAAAGTGCATCCCAAAAGGCCATAAGATTTTTTGTATCTATATATTCCTTATTAGGATAATATATTTCCAAAACTAGATCTGAGGATAAAATTTTCTACCACTCTTGATACGCATTCTGCTGTTGGTAACCGCATATAAATTCTTATTGCTAATCATTGATGTAAGAGGATGCATTAATTCTACATAATTTGGGAAAAGACATGCTATATAGTTAGCGAATTACAATATTTGTTTTTGTTCTTTCTTATTTCTTTGAGGTTTGTATTCTTCGGTTTCTGCAGCTTTTTCATTATCTGGGGAATTACCCCACTCTCGAATACGTAAGCCAGAAATTTTATAGTCTTGGTTGGAAAAATAGATTTTTCTGCATTTAAATACATTTTGGTATTTTTTAATCTTTTGCAAGTCTCTCGAAACCTTTGATCATGTTCCTGTTGAATAGATCCCTAAATTAAAATATCATCTATTTGACAAACAGTTTCACTTAAATTTGTCAAAATATGAGACATTCTTCTTTTAAAGTTTTCCGGTGCTGATAAGATTCCAAACGGTTAACGTTGGACACAGAATCTTCCGGATTATGTAATAAAAGTAGCGAGATATGAAAATTTTTCGTCTAATGGAAGTTAGCACCTAATTTTGCAAACACCTTCGCACCTGACAAAAGGTTTAAGGTTCTGGGTTCAAATCCCGACTTGAACATTTTTTCGTTCAGTTGAAAATATACAATCCTTAATATATCTAGCTGTATTTTTCCTTTTCTCATGTTTTTTTCTCCATATCATTTGTAATTTTCATCTTCGTGTGAAAATTTTGATTTTCTTTTCCGCACTGTACTCTTCGCGTTATGTTTCATTTCCTGTCTATTTTGGGAATTGTTTTGATCACGATTTGTTCTATTTGAAGATACAAGTTTTAAAGACGTAACAGTTTCAGCTTCGGAGTCACTGAGACGTACAGTTTCGACAACTCTTGTCAACGTTATTTCTCTATCTAATTGTATTATTTTCACTTAAGGCTTTATCTCTTATTCCAACTACAATTCTAACCTCTCATTAATTCGTTGTGTGTTGGCGCAGCTTGTCCCCAATGGGACCTTGTGCCATTAAACCTTATACAACCAACCAACCAATCATTAATTCGTCGTGTAATTGTCCAAAATCTGAACTCTCGGCAAGCTGCATAGCGATGTAATAAGACTACTAACTTTTTCCTCTTCAAATTGAACCCGCTTAATAAATTACGCTCGCTCGAAAATACGAGGGTTATTTTTAAAGCAAGCAGCCTTTTGAAATTTCGGCATGGCGGCGCTGCAGTAGGCAGTTATACCGAAGTTGTTTACCTACTTCTGTTGGCAACCTACTGGTGCCATTACGGAAACATTCGACCGTGTTAACGTTTGTTTTTGAGTATTTAAAATGGCACCACCGATTGAGAATCCCGCCGCTTGTTAAATACGATCGGTGATTCGTTTTCTTAGTGTTAAAGACGTGAAAGCAGCTGAAATTCATCGTCAGATTAATGAGATTTACGGACAACACATTATAACCGGTGGAATGGTACGGAGATGGGTTAGACGGTTATAGAGCTTTTAAAGATGACCGCACTAATGTTCATGATGAGGAACGAAGTAGGCGAACTTCAGTCATTATTGAAGATTTGGTGAAGAAAGTTGGCGAACAAGTGAAACACGACAGACGATTTACGATTTCGTCATTATCTGATGAATTTCCTCGGTTTTCACGAAGTGTTCTGTATGAAATTGTGAGGAAATGGAGGAATGAAGAGGAAATTCAAAAACTGGTTGTACGATACGATAAATGCTTTAATATTGGCGGAAATTATGTTGAAAAATAGATTGAGGTACAAGCTTTCATATAAAAATAAAATTGGTAAGAAAATTATATTTGTTTCTTTTTTATTTTAAAACGGTACTTACTTAAAAAAAAAAAAAAAAAAAAAAAAAAAAAAAAAAAAAACCCTTCTAGTATTCTTTTTTACCAAAAAATAATTATTGAATTTTTTTCAGGGCAACATGAAAATTTTTTGTATCTTCTGTAATTAAACGGAACGAAATACAAATATCTTCAGCTTGATCGCCCATGATGTGAGTCAATGAATTAATTTGTTTTCTTTCCGACTGTTTATTTAAGCATAATTTGGCGGAATATTCCGAATGAATTGAGCCTTTCGTTTCGAATTTGGCCCATTGTGAAGAATATGAAGCCTAATATATACTTTTTAATGAATTCACCACAGAAACAGTTTCACCCCTTTTAATTATAAATCTATCTATAATTTTTCAAGGTATATTTTACATCATGGAACAAGTTAAAAATAGTCCTAATAGCTCGTCATTATTGTTAGATCTTGTATTATCTAATTTAATTCTTGGAGTTTCGTAATCTTAGGATATTCGTATATCACGATGTGCCAAGTTTCTAGTGATGCTATTGTCTTCACAACTTTTAGAATATAGTCTTTTTTCTTTCTTTTTTTTCTTTTTTTTTTTTTTTTTAAATTTAAACTCATTGTCTTTGTGGTGATAAGCATTTTCCAGCATCATTAGAACGTTAAGGTGTCTCAGGAGTCTTATTTTTCCCCCTAAGATGTAAGTTTGCATCATGTCACATTTTATTTTATTTCTGATTTCATAAAACACACAATAAAATGAAATTTTTACCGCTAATAGGTCAATATCTGCTTGATTTAACATAATTATTTCAATGTTGAACAATTCATATTTAATTATTTTAAAAAGTTAAAAAAAAAAAAAAAAGTAAAAAACTGTTTCGCTTGGTATCCACTGCACGCAAAGTTGCAGAAAAAATATGACTTCAAAAAAAAAAAAAAAAAAAAAAAAAAAAACTGATAATGATGTAAAATCGATGTATCTTGAGCTTATACTTCAATTTCAAGTAATTATTATTATTATTATTTTTAATTGGCATTTTTTTCAACAAAAAAAAATAATTTTTTTAAACATTTTACAATTTAAATTTAAATTTAAAAAAATTATTTTTAATTCCTTGAAATTGAAGTATAAGTTCAAGATACATCGATTTTACATCATTATGAGTTTTGTTTGTTATTTTTGAAGTAATATTTTTTCTACAGCCTTGCGCGCAGTGGATACCAGGCGAAAAAGTTTTTTTACTTTTTTTTTAAATTTAAACTTTTTAAAAATAATTAAATATGAATTGTACAACATTGAAATTATGTTAAATCAAGCAGATATTGACCTATTAGTGGTAAAAAATTCATTTTATTGTGTGTTATATGAAATCAAAAATAAAATAAAATGTGACATGATGCAAACTTACATCTTCGGAGGAAAAGTAAGACTATTGAGACCCCTGAAGATGAAAGTTCATACGCTCATCTAAAAGTAATGATTAGAAAAACAATTTCTGATGCATATATCACGCTTCATCTCCTACCCCCTGTTCATGTATTCTACTTTTAAAAAACTGCGACGATATTATAAAAGGGGAGAAGGTTGACATTTTCGAAAATCCGGAGCTGTGCTGACAGCGATTTGTGGGACCATTTGTGCCAATCGGGGACACAATAGGGACAGTTTGAATAGGCTAGGAAAAGAACGGCCGAGAAGACGAAAAAATCGGATACCCCCTAGTCCCTCCTGTCGCAGTACCTTTCTGACTCCATGAAGAAGGGAGAGTTGAGTTGTTTGGGGGATAAATAAAAAAATAAAATTTCCAACTCCATCAAAATCCTCTTAAAAGTCCGCATGAAGAATGAAAACATGAATCTACAATGGAAGTGCTAAATGACAGGGAGGAGACAGTACCCCCCTTTTTAGGGCCATATTTTGTTTCGGCTCAGCTCATGCCCCCTGTTCTTTTATCCATGAGGGGGGGGGGGGGGGTTCATGAACCGCCTTTACTATTCTTTCATCTCTATATACGCCGCTGATGGCTTCTTATGTAGTATTTATATGGTGGAGTATATTCAGCAGGCAATGTATTGTTAAAAGCTGATGTTGGTAAGGGGGGGGGGGGGGATTGAGCAACACAGCAAAGGCAGGGGGTGTCCATGGGTGCTGTTTGCCCACATATGGTTTCTGATTCGCTGGAAACCTTACGAATATGTCTTTGACGTTGGAAGGTATGGGAAATCAAAATAATTCACAAAAGGAATGATGAATTCGTATGACGTTATGTTGGTTTTACATCTTCGAGAATGTTGACGTTTGGTATCAAGAAACTGTCGTTCGTTTTTTGTCCGGATAAGACGTCTTACCTGGTCCTCTGGATTTAAAGAAGGTGAAATATAATATTAAAAAAAAAATAAATAAAACTGAAATTGTACTCGTAACTTTAATAGAAAATTTATAAAAATGGGAATTACTTTTATTCGTACAGATGGGGCATCGCTCATACGTTTCTGATTTATGTGTTTTTTTTTCTTTTTTTTTCAGTTATATAGTTTTTCGTTTATATGAGTAAATCACTGTGATATTTACTATTTCGTTTAAATGATATAGGTGAATTCTTAATTGTATTTATATGTTTTACGCCCTGAAAATTTTGCGTAAAATATTTCGTTCTTGCTTAAACTGCGTGCTTACTTTTTTTTTTTTTTTTTTTTTCCCTAATAAATATAATCATCATTGTTAGATTTTGTACTATCTAATTTAATCAGATAATCAGATGTGTTCAGTAAAAAATATTATTAATGATTGCAGTTGATTTATATATATTTTATTTTGTATATATAACTGGATGTTAAAGATCACTGTTCTGTTTAATCTACCTGAAAAATTCACCTGAAATAATTTTTATTATGTAAGTACAAAATGTGCATCATAATAGTATAGCGCAATAAAGCACCATTTATGCATCTCTCAAGGGGCCTTCAGAAAATGACGTATAAATGACAAGATTTTTAACCGAAATTTTATTTTCTAAAAATCAAAAATTCTTACTCCACTGACATTTGAAATCAGAAAAGATATCTGCAAACTATCTAAGCTTTCATTTCTATGTCTGAATAAAACTGACTTATAAACAAAATTAGGCACCAGATTATCAAAATGCAGTAAAAATTGCGAAAACATAATCTGTCTATAACGGAATCCTGTTTTAAACGAAGAAAAAAATGATGATCGCAAAAAGCGTACAATATACAAGATGGGTGTATCTAATAAAACAGAAATGTGTTTAAAACGAAATTTTTCCCAGTCCCGCTCGATTCCGTCTTAGCAGGTTTTACTGTATTTTCACATTAAGATGAATAGGAATGAATCGGGACCATAATGAAGCGAAGTATAAAATCTTATAAATGAGAAATATATAGACGGTGTTTACAGTAAGGATTTTATTAAGGTGTCCAGCTTTCCAATTTGTATATTAATGGGTTAAAGAGAATTTCAATTTATATACTTTTTTAGCTTATCATTATTAGCTTATTATTTATAGTCTTATCAGTTGTGAATTTAAGTAAATGTCCTGCTCAGGGTTGAAACAAGGGGTGAGCAAGTGGTGCATATAACGCGAGCGCCAAAGTAGATGGGAGTATAAAAATATTTGATTCGTCGTTCGGTACAAAAAATAAATAACCAAATTTGGGGCAAAAATATCATGCAATCGAAGAATCCAAAGTAAAAAAAAAAAAGCATTCGTTAATGTTATACTATTTGCTTTGAACAGGGCCAGTTCTTCCATTAGGTGACCGCCTAGGGACGCCAAAACAATACCTTATTATCGAATTCACCCAAGTTCCTTGCAAGATCAATACACTCTCCTAATTAAGTTCGAATTATTTCAGTATTTCGAATGTTATCATAATAACATTTTTTTTTTTTTTTTTTTTTTTTTTTTTTTTTGCTTTTGTGAGTAAACGAACCCATTCAAGATTCTGAGAGACCAATTTGCTGTCCCAGTTAGGTTTGAATTGGTTCAATATCTCGGACGTTGTCGTGAAGACAAAATTTGCATTATATATACAAGCAAAGTGATTGCAATAGGTCAATTTTTAAAGAAATCAACCTAAACAATCTTAAGATTAACTTACTTTCTAACAAATATTTCACATTTAAATATTTAAAATAAAAATAAAACTTCTCTAATTGAAAACTTTTTTTTGGGTGGTGGTGGTGGTGGTGGTGGTGGTGGTGAGGGGGGCGCAAAAATTAATGCTTGCCCCTGGTGAAAAAAATCGTTGTTTTGGCTCTGTCTTGCTTTTATGCCGTTTTCATTATTATGTTTACGAGCAGGGAAGACCGATCTATGCTCGGTCAAAATTAGCTTTGAGTTCAAATATCATGACCCATGACCAAAATGACTCCCTAATCGAATTTTCTCGGACATGTGACCTAAGCTCAATATTCTTCTCGTTCCCGAAAACTGTTAGATACTAAATTTAGTTCAAATCGTCAGAGCCATTTTAAAGATAAAAATAGCTTGACCCATAATGACCCATGACCAAAATGACCCACTAATCAAAATTTCTCCAACATGTGACCTAGCCCAATGATTTTCTCGTGCCCCAAAAACCGTAGGATACAAAGTGTAGTTCAAATCGTCTGATCCGTTTTTAAGATAAAAATAGCTTGACCCAAAATGACCCACTAATTGAAATTTCACGAACATGTGACGTAGCCCAACAGTCTTCTCGTGCCCGAAAACCATAGGATGCAAAATTTAGTTGAAATAGTCTGAGTCGTTCTTTTTAGATAAAATTAGCTTGACCCGCGTTGACCCAAAAATGACCCACCAATCGAAAGTTCTTAAACATGTGACCCAGCCCAATAGTCTTCTCGTACCCGAAAATGGTAGGATACAAAATTTAGTCAAAATCGTTTGAACCGTTTTTTAGATAAAAACAATTAGCTTGACCTTGATCCATGATGACCCACTAATCGAATTTTTTCGAACATGTGACCTAGCCCAATGGTTGTCTGGTGCCCCAAAACGGTAGGATACAAAATTTCGTCAAAATCGTTAAAGCCGTTTTTAAGATAAAATTTGCATATATAACCACACACACACACACACACAAGATTTGCTCGTTATTAGAATACATGATAAATGAGCTCTGAATGTAAGTAATTATCCTGCTGTAGTAACTCCTCTATACCGACCCGATAAAAGATGGTGAGTGGTAGCGAGATCGGATCGCTGGCACAGAGAATTTCTCGTATAAATTAGAAAATAGAATTTATTGCAAACCAATATTAATTCTAATGAAAATATGTACAAGAAAGTTAATTACAGCATTTAATTATTTTTCGTGAGTCAATCGCTTATAAATTAATGACCTCTTGACTCCAAGTGTAACTGAAACAAACAAAAGTCTCTAAACATTACAGACAGTCGTGACTACAAAACAAAGTTCATTCGGACCAAGGCTCGTCCGTTCCTTCTCTTCGGAAGATCTACTAATACTCGTTAATTCTGAGTCTAAGAACTCTCACTCTCGCACTTGGTGTGCTTTTTCACTTCGCTGGGATTTTCACCGGATACCTGCTGTATCAATTCTAGAGGTCGGACCTCACTAGCGCTTACACCACGCTGAATTCGAAACTGACGTTTCCTTTTCCCTTCTCCAGAGAGTCAACACTCTCCTTTTCGATCTCTCCAAAAACTGTCCTCTCTCACTTTTTCATTCTCGCAGGAGAACTTCTTCTGGGGGCGGGGGCTTTGTCGAGGCGGGCCCCTCGAAACTCTCCAGCCTCTTAGCAGCCTTGAGATCCCTCTGTTTCGTTTTCACTAAGTCCGTCATTGGACGTTCTAAGACAAAGGGCAAAGTTTCGGGCGCAAACCTAAAAATCGTGTGCAGAGATCGCTTCTCTCTCAGATGAACTCTTTCCCACGAACTCGGCAAGGATCAAAGCATAAGACCCCTTTTTGGGTAACGCCTTACCACTTCATCACTGTCCGAACCTTCCGCTCACAGTACAATAGAATTCGGCGTCTGCTAGTCTTCAAGGCAAAAATAGCGAGGGAAGGTATGCAGTTAAGTGCACTCACAGGAAATGCTAGAATGACACATAGTGCAGCTGGATGTCGAAGCTCAAATTCTTTACAGCACCTCCTCCTCAAACGATTCTTAAGGGTGAAACACTAAGAATCTCTAAGAGTCGGATAAAGAATTGCAAGCTCAAATTACATCAGAGTGGCAAGAAATAAAACATACATGAATAAGATAATACTACCTTCCTTTTTTTTTTTTCTTTCGCGCTCTGATAAGAAATCATGAACATAGAATGAAATAAAACACAGTGAAATAAAAAATAAAAAATAAAAAATCTTAAAATAATTATATACAAAAGTTTATCAAGAAATCTCCTTAAACTCGACTCAGACAATCAACATGCGGAATGTCTTTGCCTGCGCGATGAGAAATGGCATAATTATAAGGTTGCAGAGCTAAGGACCACCTTAATAATCTGGGATTATTTCCAGAATTTCTTTTTAGAAACACCAAAGGATTGTGATCGGTTTCGATAGAAAAGTTTTGTCCATCAATATAATGCCTTAACTTTTTTATCGCAAAAATAATCCCTGCACACTCTCTTTCAGTGGCGCAGAAACTTTTCTCACTATCAGTAAATTTTCGACTTAAATATATTATGGGGTGCTCTTCCGATCCCTCTCTTTGAGCCAAAACCACGCCAATACCTAAGTCACTAGCATCAGTTTGTACTATGAATTCTTTCTGAAAATTAGGAGCGTAAAGCACCGGTTCTTCAGTAAGTTTCACTTTCAAAGTCTCAAAGGCTTTTCCCATTTCGTCGCTCCATGCAATCTTTTCTTTTTTATTTTTCCCTTTAAGCGCCCTCGTTAATGGTTCTACAATCACTGCATAATCTTTTATGTACCGGGAATAATATCCAGCCATTCCCAAACATCTACGAATTTCAGTTTTCGATTTCGGAACCGGTAATTCCTTAATTGCCCTTACTTTCGCCTCAGCTGGCCTCCGTCTACCCTCACCTACAATATGCCCAAGATATTTTACGGTTTTCTGAGCGAACTTGCATTTCGCCAATTTGATTTTTAGTTTCGCGTCATTAACCCTTTTTAATACTGTTTCTAGATGACGCATATGGTCCTCCCAACTGTCTGAAAAAATCGCCATATCATCTAGATACGGTAAACAGAATTCCTCAAGCCCTCTCAATACTATATCCATAAATTTTGAAAACCTGTAGGATGCATTCAGGAGTCCAAAAGCCATGACCAGAGGGAAATAGGACCCAAAGCTTGTAACAAAAGCCGCTAATTTTTGAGCCCTCGGGGTCATTGGAATTTGCCAGTAGCCCTTCGTTAGATCTAAAACCGTAATATATTTAGCACTCGAGACTTTTTCAACTCTTTCTTCAATATTGGGTAAAGGATAAAATTCTACCTTTGTGATGGCATTTAGTTTGCGGTAATCTATACAGGGTCTCGGGTCCTTTCCTGGTGTTTCCACGAGAATAATCGGAGAGCTATATTCAGATTCGCCTTCTACTATAAGATTTAATTCTAACATTCGCTTTATTTCTTTGCGCAATATTTCCGTTTGTCTGGGTGATGTTCTGTAGGGTCTCGAACGAACGGGTTTTAACTCCGACAATTCTATGTCATGCTCGATTAGATCGGTACGCCCTGGGTCATTCGAAAATACAGTCCCATAATGGTCCAATAAATTTTCCAATTGTCTCAATTGCTCGGAAGTGCATCTAGTTGTTAAATCACTCTCTCTTACGACTTCATCGAACTTATAAACTTCGGAATCGGCACAGGGAAAAACTATATCTAAATCTTGTTTATCCTCAACCTCGTTTATCACTCGCGTTAAGATGTTTACTAACTCCACCCGTTTTTTATAAGGCTTTAATAAATTCACATGATAAATCTGGGATTTTTGTCGTCTCCCAGGAACATTTACAATATAATTTGTTTCCGAGATTTTCGATTCAATTTTTCCCGGTCCTATCCAACTTACTGACATTTTGTTTGGTTTACTGGTCGCCAAAACCAAAACCTCATCTCCCACGTTAAATTTTCTTTCTACCGCCTTTTTGTCAAACCAAAATTTCCTTTTTTCTCGTTCAGTAGTCATGTTCTCAACGGCTAAATCCTGACACCTTTTTAATCTGTTCGTGAGGTTAAACACATATTCCGTCACTAGTTCATTTTCCTCCGCCTCTCCCATCCATTTTTCAAACAATAATGTTTCCGGGGTCCTCAAATTTTTTCCGTGCACTAGTTCAGCGGGGCTGAACCCAGTCGAATTATGCGGTACCGTCCGTAATGCTAACAATGCATAAGGCAAGTTTGCTTCCCAATTCGACCCGTTTTCTACACAAAGCACTTTTAAAAGCCTCTTAACCGTCCTGTGCCATCGTTCAACACTGTTACTTTCAGGTCGACACACACTTGAGTTTCCTATCTTAACTCCGAACTTTTTAAGAAAGGCGGTCGTTAAATCGCTAACAAAGCTTCGGCCCAAGTCCGTTTGGATTTTCCTTGGAAATCCTAATCTACTGAATATCATCATTAGGGCTTCGATAATGGTCTCAGACCTCATATCTGACACTGGTATAGCCTCAGGGTACTTTGATGCTAAACATACCGCAGTGACCATGTATTTGTTTCCTTTGTTTGACTTCGGTAAGGGCCCGACGAGATCACAGCTTAGTTTCGAAAATATTTCACCCACTATTGGTACTAGCTTAAGTGGCGCTTTCTTCTTTTCCCCTGCTTTTCCGATTCTTTGACACGGGTCACAAGATTTGACAAAATCCTCAATTTCTTTTATTACATTAGGCCAAAAGAAATACCGCAATACTTTATCTTTGGTTTTCATTTCCCCTAGGTGAGACGAAATTCCTTCATGACACGCACCTAATATGTCAACACGAAATCTCAAAGGAACAACCACCTGGGTCCTCTCGTTCCCGCGATTATCCTTCGTGTTTCTTATTATCAGAGAATTTCTTATTTCAAAGTGAGACTTTTTAACTTTAGCCTTATCTCTAATCTCTTTGAGTGATGGATCGCTGTCTTGTTCCATTTTAAAATCCTCTCTCCCTATCTTAGCCAGATTCGTAAATCCGTCTTCGATCAATAATGGCAGCAAACCTCTGTCTAAACTATCCAACTCGATGGGGTTGTCTATCTCCTCACCCTTTTCTTTAGAATTCAACGTTTCCGTTTCACCGTATTCGCGAAAATTTGCTTCTGCTTCTTCTTTCTCTTTAACCGAGTTCACAGTTTCCGCTTCATCGCGTCGGTGAACATTCTCCCCTTCCTTATCGGAAAGCATAATCCGCTTATCTTCCAACTTTGGAGTATGGTCAATTTTTTTCTTTTGAGCGCGCGTCAGAACTGCATTTACTAACTCCGGTTTCATGTTCGCCTGCTCTAATAACTTTTGAGATTGATTACCCAACAAATAATAATTCATATCTGAACCTCTATTATTTACTCCCGCTTTCGTTTCAATAACCCCCACGCCTTCAATTTCTAAAGTGACCTCTGCTATGGGTAGACAGTATAATTTACTGTCCAGCGGAGTCTTAATCCAAACGTGATCTCCATTCAATTTATCTTGACTGACTAAATCGTATGCAACCAGATCAATATCACTCCCTGAATCCCTCAAGGCAGTTGCCCGAATTCCATTCACTAATACTTTACTCAAATAAGGGGAGAAGGCTTCTCCAAGTGTCGGCTTACTATTTAAGTGACTGACCCGCGCAGCCTCTTTCTTTTTAATTTCCGGACAATTTAATTTGTAGTGACCACTTTGCAAACACGCGTAACACTTGACTTCTCGCCTTTTTTCGAACGCCTTTTCCCTTTCTTTATTATCATTTCGATCTCTCCAGTTAAAGTTAGTCTCCGGATTTCTGTTTCCGTTTCGCCCATTTTCAAAAGTTCTGGGTCTTTCAAATTTCTTCTCTGTCGGTGGCTTAGGATTCCACGTTTTTTTAGAAGGGCGTTTGATCGCTTCGTACGCATCTAAAAGCCTTACTAATTCTTCGGGATCTTTAATCTCCGCCCAGTTATCTATAAAATGTTCGCGCATTTCTGGAGACGCTCTCCGTTTGATTTGGTCCGTGACAAGCAAATTTTTCAAACCCTCAAAATCAGAAACTTGTAAGCATGACAGCCAACCTTCTAAAAAACTATTAAGTTCGAAAATCAGATCCTTCCAAACTGAATTAGGATTTCGTGGATGTTGACTAAATTTTTGTCGGTATGTCTCTGCATTCAAACGATAGCGTTCTAACAGTTTTTCTTTCACATATTGAAAATCATCAATTTTGTCTTCGGGTTCTCTTAAAATTAACTCGGCCATTCCCACAGGTAATAATGATAGTAAATTCGTCACCAACTCATCCGAATTTAGATTACATTTTTTTGCCTGTCTCTCGAATAAATTCAAAAACAACGAAATATCCGAATTCTTTTCATCAAAGCGATGCATAATTGTTTTTAGGGGTAAATGATTCGTTCTAACTGAGATGCTACTGGATGCGGTACTCCGGTCATCTGACTCTTGCGTCGCTTTTAACATAGCTAACTCATGTTCGCGCTCTTTCTCTTTTTGAAGTCTATCGTTCTCTTCCTTCTCTGTCAATAATTTATTTTCCCTGTCTTTTTCTAACAGTTTAATTTGCGCTAAGGCTAGCTCTTTATCAAATCCCTCTGACGACTCTATTTTTTTTATAATTTTCGGTACAGTATCATTTTCCTCTAAAATGACCTCAAATTCGTAAGCTAACGTTTGCAAATCAGCTTTCCTATAATATTTAAGCTCCGACATTTTTAAAATATAAAATTAGAAATTATCTTTCCCACAAATATAAAACAATACAATAAGATTAAATCAAATCCTACCAAGTGCGTCAAAATATTACCAAAATATACGCTCATAAAAAGGTACGCTTAGTAATAATATAGGAAATATGCAACATATAAAGATAAGCAACTCTATCCTATCGTACACATTCACCTTGGTATTTGGTTATAAAATACATATGGGATAAATTTTACACAAAACAACAATTTCAATTTCAAAAAGCACAGTAAAAATATTTTAAATTGCAAAAGTCTTATTCAATTCCTTTCTCTTTTAATCAATGGTGGTCTTAATCTCTGCATCCACTCTTAAAAGATTTAGAATAATTCACAAAAAACATATAAAATCAACTCTGTTATCTTAAAATATGAAATGCGTTCGATACTTTTTTTTTTTTCAATGAACTCTCATTTATAGATTCAGCTAAAATTTTGTAACACTGCACAACTCTCAGTTTGCATTAAATTAATTCAACAATAATTTAATTTTAACTACAAAATTTGTCTATTAAATAAGTTACAGTAATCTCGGAAGTATCTCATAATGCTTTTTTTTTTTCTACCGGAAAAATTTCTCAAAAATTTACTCTCACAAAAATAAACATACAACTTTTTTTTTTTTGAAGCCTACAACACCTATACAAACACTAATAACAATTAAAGCCACTCTGAGTATAAAAAGAGCTTACCTCCATTACTAAGAGTCTTTCAGGGCGTCAGAAGCACAGACTTCAGAGATTCTCAGGAGCACAGACGGGGGTCTCTATCACACTTTTCGGATGGGGACTCTTCCGGATGGGGGAACACTCTCCAGAATTCTTGGTAGATTACTCTTTCTGATGCTGTGTTGATCCACAGGGGCGTCTAAGGAGACTCAGGTCACAAGTCACAAGGAGACTCTTTCTTGGAGCACTTTGATGATTTAAATTTCGGAGTCCACTCTTTGTCTTTAGAGAATGTCATTAATTTTTGCTAATTAATCCCACCGCTGCCACCAGTTGTAGTAACTCCTCTATACCGACCCGATAAAAGATGGTGAGTGGTAGCGAGATCGGATCGCTGGCACAGAGAATTTCTCGTATAAATTAGAAAATAGAATTTATTGCAAACCAATATTAATTCTAATGAAAATATGTACAAGAAAGTTAATTACAGCATTTAATTATTTTTCGTGAGTCAATCGCTTATAAATTAATGACCTCTTGACTCCAAGTGTAACTGAAACAAACAAAAGTCTCTAAACATTACAGACAGTCGTGACTACAAAACAAAGTTCATTCGGACCAAGGCTCGTCCGTTCCTTCTCTTCGGAAGATCTACTAATACTCGTTAATTCTGAGTCTAAGAACTCTCACTCTCGCACTTGGTGTGCTTTTTCACTTCGCTGGGATTTTCACCGGATACCTGCTGTATCAATTCTAGAGGTCGGACCTCACTAGCGCTTACACCACGCTGAATTCGAAACTGACGTTTCCTTTTCCCTTCTCCAGAGAGTCAACACTCTCCTTTTCGATCTCTCCAAAAACTGTCCTCTCTCACTTTTTCATTCTCGCAGGAGAACTTCTTCTGGGGGCGGGGGCTTTGTCGAGGCGGGCCCCTCGAAACTCTCCAGCCTCTTAGCAGCCTTGAGATCCCTCTGTTTCGTTTTCACTAAGTCCGTCATTGGACGTTCTAAGACAAAGGGCAAAGTTTCGGGCGCAAACCTAAAAATCGTGTGCAGAGATCGCTTCTCTCTCAGATGAACTCTTTCCCACGAACTCGGCAAGGATCAAAGCATAAGACCCCTTTTTGGGTAACGCCTTACCACTTCATCACTGTCCGAACCTTCCGCTCACAGTACAATAGAATTCGGCGTCTGCTAGTCTTCAAGGCAAAAATAGCGAGGGAAGGTATGCAGTTAAGTGCACTCACAGGAAATGCTAGAATGACACATAGTGCAGCTGGATGTCGAAGCTCAAATTCTTTACACTGCTATAATAAAGTTTTTATTATTTTTCGTATATTGTATTTGATTAGTATTAGTGTGTTATAATTCCGATACATTCCTCGAATAACCTATACATATATTCACTTTAACATCTTTATCATCTTTCACACTAGTCAAAGTTCTTTCTTTTCTTTTTTCTTTTTCTTTTTTTTTTTTTAAATTTAGTAAATTCTCAAGTGGTTTATTTATTTCAAAATAGAATATTTTCGACCAAAAAGAAAATAAATGAAGTTATATGAAATGCAAACGTTCAATTTTTTTTTTTTTCTAAAACTAATAATTTTTTTTTCTTTTCTTTGGTTAACCATTACTATCATAATATCAATGTTTTAAAAATATTGGTACTTTTCGGTTAGCCGGGCGCCAGTGCACTGTATATAGCTATATATACATATATATGTATACATACACACATATATGTATATGTATATATGTATTTATATATACATGTACATATATGTGTGTATGTATATATATATGTATATATATGTATATATCCTAATAATATTATAAATCTCATTGTGTGCAAATGTTAGGCTGAAGCCAGCGTCAAAATGGAGCATTTAATGATCTTGTATTTTTGCATATAGGTTAATTATAATCCTCAAATTAACATAGGCTGGTTTTTGTTTATTTTATTCAAATATTTTCTTTAATAATTAAAAATTTCATTATTTTCATAGAGAATAAATGGACATTTTTCCATACAATTTAACCATTTTACTTTATCGTTGCTAGGGCTTTGATCGTTGCCACAAAAATAAAAACACGGAAAAATAATTTTTCCCCAACAACTAATTTTCAATTGAACGATTTTCACGTGAAAACTGAAAATTAAAAAAATTCAAAAGAAGGTGAATTTCAGTGATATTTGAAACAAAAATATGGAGTATTTGTTATTATACATGAAGTATGAATATCGGTTAAAATAAAAAGATATTTTTCTGTCAAAAACTGCGTTATAATTAGAAGGAAAAGTGGAACAATAATTATATTATTAAAAAATAGATTTCACTTGGACCATGGAACTATGAAAAGGATCCTCATCGGCTTGGACAAATATGACGTCATAAATAAAACATGTATTTTCAAATATTCGTAATAATACAAGGAGCATGAATAACAATGTATAATGAAAGTAAATAGATAATGGACGTAATATTTAAGATGAAAAACTGAAATATTTTTTATCGATACTGATTAATAATTAGCTTGAATACCAGATACACACAAATGTGAGTTTTCCGCTAAAATTTACATCCTGATTGCCAGAAAAAGAAAATTAACAAGAATTGTGCCATTTAAAAGAGATTTCTCTGAGGAAAAAGTGACGTCATATTTGAAATAAAATGGGAATTTTCAAATGTGTTTTAGAAGGAGCGTGAATCAATTCATTACATTAATAATACAAGAATCGGTAAGTTTAGAAAGTAGATGAGTTTCACGTCATATTTAAAACGAAAAAATTTTTTTAGCTTTTTTGTTAGCTAGCGATTATTATGCATGAATATCAGTTACATACAGATGAGAGTTTTTTGCCAAAAACCACACCATGATTATTAGGAAAATAAAAATAATTACGAATCTATTATATTAAAATCTGACCGTCTGTTTGTATTTCGCAGAGGATGTCATAAACTCTCAGAATTTAAAAAAAATGATTTAAATTCCGAGATATGATTATTATTATTATTTTTTTTATAAATTTAACGAAGTTGCTCTAAAAATGGCAACTAAATTATTCCAATTTTGTGGATAAAAAAGAAGAAATGAAACGGAATAATATATTTTTTCTCATTAAAACTGAAAAAAAGAATTTATTTTCAATTTGAATAGATGGTGAAAGAAAAAAAAAATCTTGATTACAGTAAAATTTTTTAAAAATAAAAACATATTTTCACATATTCAAACTTCATGAGTCAATTTATTCTGGAGAACAAATATCGTCTGTCAATATATTTTCATTTAGAAATAAAGATTTTTTTTCAGTTGTAGTACAGCGCCTAGAATATAGGCGCTGTAGTTATAGATTAAATCAAGGAGGCAAATTTAAGCTGCATGCATTTAGGTCTACAATTATTGCTCCCTATTCACAAGAATTGAATTTAATGAAAAAGAATATACTATTTCCATTATCTTTGAAGGATGGCTATTAAAAGGTTTCACAAAGGTGTTAAAAGTAAAATGGTTTACCAGGTAAACTTGACATATGTTTTTACACAATTCGCCGATTTTCACGATTTTATTTGGCCCGCCTTTTTTATTGGTTGCAGTTTCCTTTTCGTGATTATTTGTCACAAAATTTCACTTTTTTAAAACTTAGTTATGTCAATGCCTCTATAACATAGAAATACTGTATTGTCTCCTATGGAATGTGATCAAGAGTTAGTTAATTATTTACGTTTCTAATTATCAGGAATGAAATATTTTGCTTAATTAATGAATTTATTCTTATTTTAATGATACGTGAACGAAGTCACGGGTAACAGCTAGTAGATATATATATATAGTTCACTGGCGCCCGGCTAACCGAAAAGTACCAAAATATTTAGTTTAAGGGAAATAGTTATTTTAAAAGCAGAGCAACAATATAAAATTTAAATATATTTTTTTTTTCTGCAGATGATGGGAAATATTTCAATGTAATTCGAAATAGGCATTCAATGTTAAAAAAAAAAAAAAAAAAAAAAAAAAAAAAAAAAAAAAAATCATATATAATAAAACTTCTAGTTTTACAATAAGCCGAAAATGTAAAATTTAAATAACCTTTTGGACGCGTTCAATTATATAAGGTTAGCATATACAGTAGATCCGATTATTTTGGGATACCGGTAATGGGACAAAAAGTGAAAAACAGAATAAATAAATGCTCTAAGTTTACTTCTGATAACTGGGCCAACCGCTTTATCGCTTTATCGGTAATTACAAATCGTATATATTAGAACCGATGTGTTCCAATTACTCGGAATCTACTGTATTTGCAAGATAACTACTTATTTAAGGATATTTTTTCAAATGCCTTATTTTCCTATTCTGTATTATAAACATTTATCGCACATTTAAAGTTTTATTCTCGCTGCTATATCGATGAAGTTTTCAGTTATTCTGACTCAATTAACAAAGAATTGATTAACGCGTTTTTTAAATTTATTTTCCTATTTTTTTATTCTTATTTATTTTCTTATTTTTTAAAATTTATTTTTGATCTATTTTCCTACAAAAGTTGTACATATTTTGTTACATTATTAATTGATTGCGACCAGATGACAACCTTCAAATTGTTATTTCCCGAATTGTAGTTCAAAACATCAACCAAAAGACATTTTACAAAAAATAATTTTATTTCATATTTAAAAAAACAAGAACGAAAAATCATGCATCAAGCATAGATTATGTAACACTTTCCAACGCTTCTACAATAATTTTACAAATCATTACCGTTTAATAAGCTGACAAATAACATCTAATGCATAACATATTTAAAAAATAATTTCAGGAATTTCTAACATATACAATATTCGGAAAAATATACGAATACTTTTATTCAGCCCTGTATAGGATCTATAGATTTGTATATATACTACATAGGATGCTAAATTTGAGTTCAGTTAGGAAACGCGTAGCACAGTTTAAAATTCTCCTTCTGGAGTTTCTGTCAATAAACGGAAATGTGTTCGTGAACTTTTGTGCTGCCCTGTATAGGATCTACAGAATTTATACACACCAAGTAATAGACAAAAAGTGAGTTAAATTTAAAATCGCGTTCAGCAACTTAAAACGCACTTCCAAAAATTATTGTTAACAGACAGTAGAGAATTCTTTTGTGTGTCCCTGTAAATGAACGATAACTGCTATACACGCAATATTCTGTAATAAGCCCCTTGCAATGTACCTTAATTCTATATATAAATTTCAATGCGTTTAAGATAGTGAAACATTATTTAATTAAACCGCAAACGATTTTTCTCCATAGACGTAATGGAATGGAATTCTTTTGACTCTCCCTGTAAAGTAACTATAAGTGCTATGCACAGCATATGCCATATTAAGCTTCTTGCAATGCACCTTAGTGATATATATCAATTACAATGTGTTTGAAATTGTGTAACATCATTAAAATAAACCGCAAATGATTTTTCACCATAGACCGTAATGTAACGGAATTCTTTTGAGTGTCCCTGTAAACAAACTATAAGTGCTACACACTTCAGTTGAAATAGGGAACATGCTATAGATAACGACAATAACATATAAAAATTGCAGGGCAATCCGAGCATATTTACGGGAGTTAGAGCACGGACAGACGGCAGACGGCCAGACGGCCAGACAAACCGAAGTCATAAACACTTTTCAACTAGGTTGGAAAGTGTTAAAAAGGAAAATATTGTCAGATTTTTTTGGAATCTGTTAATAAGATCTGCAACTAGTCTACATTTACGAGTAAAAAATATTTTGTAAATATATCAGAATGTAATAAGTTTAGAATTAGGAATAGCTTTTAGAAAAAAAAATTTAAATTCTTGATTTAACAAAAAAAGAACCGTCTGTCAGAAGTGGGGTTCGAACCCACGCTCTCTTTCGAGAACCAGAGCTTAAATCTGGCGCCTTAGACCGCTCAGCCATCCTGACACACACAGGTTTCGTTACCGACTTATTGTATCATTTACCGCAGATATCTACATGATTATTGCTTTACAATGATAGCTTTATTTCAGCTGATAGATATGGATTATCGATATCGATATGACATGGTATGACGCAATATTTGGTGAGTGATATAGAAAGTGATGACATGTGATGTGCTATCTATCTGTACTTCAATATAAATAAAAGTTCCACTTCGCTGAAATTAAACGTTAAGGGCTAACGTGGTTCTCAACTGATAAACTCGACAACGCGAAACTTGACACAATTTCAGACTAATTTTTTTAAACGTAAAGGCATAAAATTGGCAGCCCTGACTATTGAAGCGATTTGCAATCGAAATGAGTTTTCCATTCTTAACGCTTTCCAACGTAGTTGAAAAGTGTTTATGACTTTTGTTTGTCTGCCTTCCGGCCGTGCTCTAACTTGCGTAAATATACTCTGCTTGCCCTGAAATGTTTGTATGTTATTGTCATTTACTACAGCATGTTTCCTATTGAAAATGAAGTGTGTTGCACTTAAAATTTCTTTTACAGGGACATTCAAACGTATTCCGTTACATACAGTCAATGGGAAATAATCGTTTCAAGTGCATTTTGATGAAACTACGCCATTTGAAACATGATGAAATTGATATATAATTAAGAAGCGCATTAAAACATGCTCTTTGTAGAATATGGGGTGCAAAGCATTTATTATTCATTTACAGGGTCAAACAAAAGAATTCTGTTACACATTGTTCTACGGGAAAAAATCGTTTGCCGTATAATTTAACCCCTTCGCGACGAGCGTCTTTTACAGAATTTTTAATCTTTTACCACCGGTTTTTCAAAACAGAAATTTTAGCCTAATTGAATCGCGGAAATGCTAAGATTTAATAAGGCAAAGCTTGCAATAAAAAAGAACTGGCGGGAAAAATCAAGGATTTTGAGCATCTTATGCGTCACGTATAACGTGTCGCCAGGGTCGTACTGGCACGACAAAAAGGGCGGTGGCAACTTGGATAAAAAGGTCGCCAAATTCTTATCAAAGGGGCGCCAACTACTATTTAAAAGTATCTAAAACAAATTTTTTGAAAAGTTAACATACATAACGGCTACAGGATTATTTTATATATTTTGAATGAGATAATTCCTATTCTTCAATGGAGTGTCCTTTATTTGGAGATTAAATGCATTAGAAATCCAACTTAAATGGAGTAGGACTTATGGAATTGTCAGTTTCGATGTGAAATACCTTTTAACCCCCCCCCCCTCCCCTCCTTTCATATGTAATTTAAGTCCCAAGAAGGCTGGCCATAAATTTTATTTTAAGGGGACTAGGTACCTTTTGAACATTTTTTTTATTTAAGTATTTTAAGGTACATTTTTGGCATAATAATAAAGGACTCAATGAAGGAAAATGATTCTAATAAGAAATTATTCAATTTTCCAGGCAACATTCGATTTTTTTTTTTTTTTTTGACAATATTAAGTAAATTTTAAAATGTATCTTCTCTTACAATTTTGAACATTTTCAGCTAATTTTTTAAAAAGTATTCGTAGAAGTGTGCTCTACAATTTTAAGTATCGGATAAATTTGGATGAGAATAGTTCAAGACAGGTCTTAATACACCTGAGTTTCAATTTTGTTGTTTTTTTATATAATTGGCCGAGATATTAATTAAACTCCGCAATTTAACCCCTTGGAGATGAGCGACCGGCATACGTGCCACTTAAGGTGCTTAGAATCCTTCATTATTCTTCTCAGTTATTTTTTATTGTAAATTTTACCTTACTTAGTCAGAGCATTTTCGCGGTTCAATTACAGAAAATTTTCTGTTGTGAAAAACCGGTTGTAAAAGGTTAAAAATTAAGGAAAGTGCTCTCGTCGCGAAGGGGTTAAAAGGTTGACCGAAAAATGTTGCACCGACGAGTGCCAGAAACCACGTTCCAAAGTGTGGAGGCAGATACTAGCTGAAAGCGGCTTTTTTTAGCCCGTCTTTCGAAACATGCATCGGCTGAACCGTTCGAGATACATAAAACGGAAAACACCAAATCCCATCTACATTCTTTACGCTTTCTAACTTATCAATCTGTTTCGAAAAGTACGAAAATTAACCCCATCTTTCAATTGTTGAATACGTCAGGACATTGTTTTCAAACTAGGAATTTTGTTTTTATAATAGAACTAGAATTCTTTAAAAATAACAAAAACGACAATAGGTTCATAAATTTGTTGAAAATGTGAGGTATAAAGACAGGATAAACAAAACAAACTTCTTAAGAAATTTTAGGTCTCTAGAGCTCATTCTTAGTGAAGAACTGGGTTTATCTCTAATCTTGATTTAAGTTGTTATTGGTAAAATTAGTAGCTAACTTCGAAATCTAACCCCGCCTGTAGGCCGAGCCGGCATGAATTTTTTTTTTTTTTTCTCGCAACAGTTACAAAGAGAAAATAAAGAAATACATTAGGCAAATTTTGCAGATTTCGCAAAAATTCAAACTAATAAACATTCTTGTGAAAGAGATACAATCAAAAAAATTAATTTGTAGTCTTATACCTTATATTGTTTTTCCATGGACAAGTCACAGTACTTGTTATGCAAAATGCAACATCAGCATATCTGAGCTGTGGTGATGATATTTTATAACACTGTACACTATTTTTTTTTAAAAAGGTTGAAGTACAAGCTTATTATAAGAAAAAATGTTTAAGATTACACTAAAATAAGTAAATAACTCAGGTCACCGGCAAATAATATAAAGACGGAGTAGTTCTTTGACACTGGATAGAACGAGACAAACGAAGCAGATTTCACATCAAGAGCACTTTACTTATACCGACTATCGGTTGAAGATTAGAAACACATGCATTTCCAGTTTCTGTGGGGTGGACAATAGATGGCTGATTTCGGTACTCTCTTTTCCCGGACATAATGTATTTCGGTCTCATTCGGACATAATGTATTTCGGTTTCTTTTCAAATGAGCAAACTTACATTTACAAAAGCTATTGGGCTACTGGGATTGTTTTTGTTTTTCAAAGATCTTGTTCTTTTGCACTGCAATTCATGTGTATACGCAGGGCAGGGGGGGAGGGGCAGAAAATCTTTGGAAAAGTAATAATTCCTTAAAAGCATTGCTTTGAAAAGTATTACTTGAATTGTATTGCATGATAATTTTGTTTGAAAGGTTTTCATTAAATTTCATTACAACTGCTGATAGCTTTATAAGTGGCCGAAAATACCAGCTATTTTTTATAGCCCATCAGAAACTTTGTAATAGAACTGTCTTTTATATTTTTTTAGGAAAAGCAAAAGATCTTTCAGAAAATTCTCTCAAAGGTGCCGTTTTGAACCTAATTTCCGGACGCAACAGTGCGAGAAGAGGAAAAAAACTGCTGTCACAAGACAACAATCAATTTTAACTCAAGATGTGATTAATTTAAAGAAAAGAATCTGTTGTATTACAAATCATTTCAATAACCAAGCCTGCAATTCTCATTCATTTATGTAGAGTTTGGCCGAATATTCGGTTTCATTTTCGTTTTCAGCGCAAAATCTTAGTTTTGGCGAAAATACTGCCGAATAATCGGTATTACTATAACTGCCCCTCCCTATCCTCTCCCAAACGCCACTACCATCCAAAGAGCCGCACATACTATGTATTCACATAAAAGGGGATAAATCTAGAAGGTATTAATAATATTGATTAAATTCGTTATTTTTAAATTAAATTATTTTTGAATCATTTTTTATGTTTATAGCACCTTATATTTAATTCATTTTATTTCAATAAAATTAATTTTTAATTAATAATTATGTACTTCCGTTTCTACGCAAAACATTATTCAGATAACATGCATGTTTATGTTATTACTTTGAATTTATTTTTAAGATAATTTCGTTTTCGTTTTCTGTCGAAACTAGAAATGTAACCGAAATTCGGTTCCTGTCGAACACTATTTTTATGTTTGTAAATGAGCAGAAACTTTTGCATTACTGAACGTTAAAAAATATTTTTTCGAAAATCGCTTTAAGGATTTGCACGTAATCATAACTTATAAATTTCGGAAAATCGAGTTTTTATTTTAGCGGCTTTATCAACGGAATCAAGAGCCTGGAATAGACGATTCTATATAATATATATATATACAATATATATAATTATAATATCTTTGAATTTCAAAAAACATATCAAGTTCTTGTAACATTCTAATTAAATCTCCAAAGAGATTATATAATAAGCATTCTACAATAAAATTGAAACTAGATTTTCTCAAAATTGCATTTTTAAATATATGACCATACACGATTACTTTAATAATACTGAATTGTTTTACTTCTAATTTTGTCAGCTTTTTTCTTATATAATTATGCAGAGCATTAAGGATTTTTTTATCATCAAAATTCCTCATTTTTCTTCGATAAAAGTTGAATAATCTCTTCAAAACAGTCGGCATTTTGAAAAAAAAAAAAAAAGCTTTCCGTAATTTCCACCCTTTGTCTCGCCTAGTCACTAAAATAAATCATATTTAATTTTAAATTGCTGTTTATTTTAATTACAGAAGCCAAATTTAATTTTAATAGTCGCCGCAACTCACACACACAGACAAAAAATAAATAAATAAATGCACCAGAAGAGCAGCAATAGATTCAAATATATTTACATTTAAAAAATATATGTACTATCAAAATTATATTTAAGCATTGTATTACAAAACAAAAAACAAAGTCAAAGAAAATAGAAATACTTAATTGCGTAATGGGGGTAAAATATAGAAAAGAAGAAGAATAACACTTTTTTTCTACCGCAATAAGCTTATATGTGTTCAGGACCTGTTTACCGAATAGGCCCGTGAAGCCCGAGCTTACCCATTGAAATACAATGGGGCCCCCAAATTTACTTTTCAAAACTAATTTTTAGGAAAAAAAAATTAAGTCAGGGTACCAAATGCATTTTTTTTTTCTTAATTATAACTACTAAATTTTCCGTCAGACTATTACTGTCACATTTATACTCTTTTTTTTTTTCTGTTGATATAATAAATGGTATAAAAACAGTGATTAAATGCAACTTATTTTCATTTTTTTATGTTTTACATTTTAATTTCAAACGTGCTAAAAATAACAGAAAAATTAATCTGTATAATTATATTTTGTTTATATTCATAAAGAGTGGAGAAATGATATAAAATATGGCAAATAGGTTTTTTAAATAAAAGGGAAAGTAATTAGCAGTCAGTGATACCAAATTTCTATTTATAAAATAGAAGCAAAATTGTGTTGCAGCTAAGCATAAATTTACGTCAAATATTTGCTGTTCCTGCATTGTTCTTAGCACTGGCTAATCCTACAATTTCTAAAGCATAAAACATATTTTGAAGTTCAAATATTTGCCCCTGTTCCATATTTGTAAATTCATTTACAAAATTAATTTGTTATGTATAATTATGTATACAATAAAATATTTTTTATATGTATACAGGTAGTTAGTTTTAGTTTAATATTAAAAATGTTGTTTACTCGAAATTTTGATGGTAAAATTTCAAATTGTTGAAGCACAATTGGCAGAGTAAAAGGGGGCCCCCTGTGTGACATCAGGTTTCCCCTACTTCTAAGTCTTAAGCGGGCCTTGTATGTGTTCATTATTTTGCAGCTATTTCTTACTCGATATCTTGAAAAAAAAAGTATCTAAAAAATGATAAGGTTTATTGACAAAGTTATTTTTCGTTTTCACCTTAATGGGAATGTCTAAAAATTTAAAGTATGTATCAATGAAAATTGTTTAATAACATCGTCAAAAAGTTTTGGACAGCTTATGTTATTGCTCAAAACATTATAAAACTCCTATAACAGCTACTGAATTCGATATTTTATTTTTTCGTTTTTAACGTTTCTTTCTTTGCTGATGTCTGTACGCCGAGCGTGTGTTAATTAGTATTTCATGGAAAAATACCTCCACATCCGGTTTCTATTTTCTTCAGAAAGTTACAGAGATCCAAAAATCCCACAATATGGTATAATCAATAAAAAGTGTCACATCTGGTATTACTTACAGATACCACTGGGTATCTAAGGTGAAACTCCACCGACATGTCTTCTTAGGGAATTTGTCTTCTTAGGAACTCCCACTAACAGCACTGAAAACAAAACAAAAACACATCTGCGCTTCTCTTTCATCCATTCTTTTGTGAAACAACTTTTACAAGTTTCAGTAGTTTATATATTTATTTCGATTACATGTCATGTGTATTTTTCAATTTGTATATCGGGGTGGTGTTTGAAGTTTAGAGTCGTTAAGCAGATACAGTTTAAAAAAAAAAGGGTTTTAGATACTATTGGCATTTTTAAATGCTAAAAAATTGTAAAAAATTTTCAAATAGATATGAAAAATTAACCTTTTATTCTTTGAAAAGCAAAATTTACATAAGTTTCCATTGCCCAAAAACTTGTGAAAAATTTGTCTTTGGCCTATATTATCATTAAGAAATTATGAAATGTTCCAGTTTATTAGAACTAAGAGCATCGATTTATGTGTGTGCAGTGTTAAATTCAGGCGGTGATCCGGGGGGACATCCCCCCCCTCTAAGCAATAAAATGTCCCCTGCGGAAAATGTGAGATTTTGTATTTTGGATGGTCAAAAAGTACAATATCCACCCCTGAACTCTACAATGCCCCCCCCCCCCCCCGGAGACACAGAAGTCCCTCCCGGAGAAAAGTGTTTGAATTCAACACTGTGTGTGTGCTTATGGGGAGTGTACGTGTGTGTAAGTGGGTGGGTAGGTGGGGGAAGAGCTATTACAAAAATTAACAACAATTATAGTGGTGGCGAAGAAGTTGATTTATTTATTAAAAGTTAAATAAAAAGTGATGGAAATTTACATCACTATGCAATTAAGGGTTAAAATGAAAATCTCTTCTCTTAAATTGCATTCCATTTTTTTTTTCTTTTTTCGTCGTTTGTACTTTCACAAAAAGCAGAAATATTTGATCACCCAGCGCACTAAATATTTGACAGAAAAGTTAATTTTTTTTAAAAATTTATTTTTAGAAAGACGCTGAAAAAGACTGCCTAAGAGCGCCATAATAACAAAAACATAAATACGATATTAGTTTTTTTAAAGTTTTTTTTTTTACAGAGGCGCTGGAAAAAATCTGACCATGGACGCCATAATAACAAAACGAACACGATATTAGTTTTTTGAAAGCTATTTTTGCAGAGGCGTTGAAAAAAATCTGACCAAGGGCGCCAGGATTACAAAAACACGATGTTATTATTTTTTTTAAAGTTATTTTTACAAAGGCGCTGAAAAAGTCTGACCAAGGGCGTCATAACAAAAACACGAACACGATATTAGTTTTTTTTTTAAAGTTATTTTTACAGAGGCGCTGAAAAAATCAAACTAGGGGCGATATGATTACCAAAGCCGCCTCTGAAAGTGGGACCAATTAAAATGAAAATCTCTTCTCTTAAATTGCATTCCATTTTTTTTTTTTTTTCGTCGTTTGTACTTTCACAAAAAGCAGAAATATTTTATCATCCAGGGCACTAAATATTTGACAGAAAAGTTAATTTTTTTTAAAGTTATTTTTAGAAAGACGCTGAAAAAGACTGACTAAGAACGCCATAATAACAAAAGCATAAATACGATATTTTTTTTTTTTAAGTTTTTTTACAGAGGCGCTGAAAAAAATCTGACCATGGGCGCCATAATAACAAAAACTGGAACACGATATTAGTTTTTTGAAAGCTACTTTTGCAGAGGCGTTGAAAAAAATCTGACCAAGAGCGCCAGGATTACAAAAACACGATGTTAATTTTTTTAAAGTTATTTTTACAAAGGCGCTGATAAAGTCTGACCAAGGGCGCCATAATAACAAAAACATGAACACGATATTAGTTTTTTGAAAGTTATTTTTACAGAGGCGCTGAAAAAAAAATCTGTACCATGGGCGCCATAGTAACAAAAACACAAACACGATATTAGTTTTTTGAAAGCTATTTTTGCAGAGGCGTTGAAAAAAATCTGACCAAGGGCGCCATGATTACCAAAGCCGCTCTGAAAGTGGGACCAATTAAAATGAAAATCTCTTCTCTTAAATTGCATTCCATTTTTTTTTTTTTTTCGTCGTTTGTACTTTCACAAAAAGCAGAAATATTTTATCATCCAGGACACTAAATATTTGACAGAAAAGTTAATTTTTTTTAAAGTTATTTTTAGAAAGACGCTGAAAAAGACTGACTAAGAACGCCATAATAACAAAAGCATAAATACGATATTTTTTTTTTTAAGTTTTTTTTTTTTTTTTTTTTTTTTTTTTTTACAGAGGCGCTGAAAAAAATCTGACCATGGGCGCCATAATAACAAAAACAGGAACACGATATTAGTTTTTTGAAAACTACTTTTGCAGAGGCGTTGAAAAAAATCTGACCAAGAGCGCCAGGATTACAAAAACACGATGTTAATTTTTTAAAGTTATTTTTGCAAAGGCGCTGAAAAAGTCTGACCAAGGGCGCCATAATAACAAAAACATGAACACGATATTAGTTTTTTGAAAGTTATTTTTACAGAGGCGCTGAAAAAAAATCTGTACCATGGGCGCCATAGTAACAAAAACACAAACACGATATTAGTTTTTTGAAAGCTATTTTTGCAGAGGCGTTGAAAAAAATCTGACCAAGGGCGCCAGGATTACAAAAACACGATGTTCCAGGATACCATGTGTAACAATAGCACATCTGATTGTCGATAATTTATGTTATCTCGAAATTGGGTTATATAATTGTCTTTGATCCCACACAGTTTGCTTGTGCTATACTTTTAAAAATAAAAAGTATTACTTTTTAATTTTCCATATGAAAATCTTTGAAATTTTATGCCTTTCAGTATGCACAACTTTAAACGTGCTTCCAAAAAAAAAAAAAAAAAAAAAAAAAAAAAAAAAAGTGACGAGGGCGCACCGGGCATTTGCCTCGTTGCCCGGTGGGCCAGTACGACCCTGCGTGTCGCTCGTCCCCAAGGGGTTAATGATATTTCACTATTTCAAACATAATGAAAATTATACACATTACTGCGGTGCACTATAAATTGCTCGCTTAAAAGTATAGTGTTCATTGCGCTTGTCGTTGATTTACAGGGTCAAAAAAAATAATCTCGTTACACATTTACTATGGGGGAAAAATCGTTTGCAGTATAATTTTATGATGTTTCACTATTTCAAAGATAATGAAAATTATATACATTATTGAGATATACTGTAAATTGCTCCCTTAAAAGTATGGTGTGCATTGCGTTTATTGTTCACTTACAGGGACACACAAAATATATCGGTTATAGTATACGTGAGATAATTACAGTCTATGTGTGATAAGTGCGTTTTCAAGTTTGGTTTGCGTTTTTAAGTTTAACTGAATTTTTTTTCATATTACGTGGTGTGTATAAATTCATTTGATCATATACAGGGCTACACAAGGGGATTCGTAAGTATTACAGACAATGGAAGTGAATTGCTTAAGGGTAGTTTCTAATTGTGTTATGCATTTTCCTGGTGAACTATATTTAGTAGACTAATATAATTCTGTAGAATATAAATAAATTCATATACACGCCTACGCAAAGAACAAAATACATTGTCGTTTACGGTTGATAAATGCTGAAAGTGAGTTTTATGTTGCCTTATATATATTTTTATCTGAATTCAATTTTAGCTTAATATGGTGGTGTGTACAAAAGTGTTTAGAATTTATACAGGGATGTACAAAAGATTTCGAGTGCATTTCCATCGATTGGCGGATATTGCTAAATGTGAATTTTCTAACTGAACTAAATTTTATCATGCTATGTATTATATAGTCCAAATATATTATATATCCAGATACAGGGCGGCAAAAAATAATTCGACTCCTTTTTTTTACAATGAATGGTAATTTCGAAAACTGTATTTTTCAATGTGGTATATGTTTTCTAAACTATTTGCTTAGACATCTTCTTTTATCTTATTTAACGGTGAAGTTTCTTTAAAGTTTTCTGGATGCGTTGGAAAGTGTTTCATAATCTATGCTTGATGCATGATTTTTCGTTCTTGTTTGATAAAAAATTGCTTATCGAGTTATAAGCGATTCGTATCACGTGAGAACGCGTTTTCCCCCTTGTTCGATTCCGCACGGCGAGAATTCGGTTCAAAACGTCATCTTTGACAGTATTTTCTGAAAGATCTCCTGCCTTTACGAAAAAATGGAAAACGTGTTTCGATTACATAGTTTCTGAATAAGAACACCTTCCAATCTCATGCGTTTTCGAACAAAAAGGAATTAAAAAGTATGTCATAAAGTTGCCAGTTTGGATTTGCGAGCAGTCTTAAGTGACCTCTCTTGGAGATTAGATGAAACATTTGTTCCACACGATTTTTTAAATATTATCGGGAAGATATGAGCTAGGTTTTCAAATTCAACAGGAGGGCCATATTATAACATGGGACAGTTAGACCAAAGCCCTGGGGCCCCTCATTTAAAGGGACCCCAAATTTGATATGCAATTTTTGTATAAAGACAATATTTTATATCCTTTTTTTTTTTTTTTTTTTTTTTTTTTTTGGTACGCATATAGATTAATATTTTGTACATTTAGAGTATGGCAGATTAAAAACCAGAATTATATTTATCTACATATGTATTTATATTTTCGTACCTGTATTTTAAGACATAATAAATGTCTATTTTTTTTTTTTTTTTTTTTTTTTTTGCGA
This sequence comes from Maratus michaelseni, assembly GCA_963931845.1. Taxonomy (NCBI): domain Eukaryota; kingdom Metazoa; phylum Arthropoda; class Arachnida; order Araneae; family Salticidae; genus Maratus; species Maratus michaelseni. The sequence goes on from OZ007591.1 coordinate 97,380,010, forward strand.
CAGCAGAGGAAAAGGAGGGGGGAGTGAATAAATACCAGTCCCTGAGAAACTCTTTGAGTTGATCGGACCCTTGTTCAACAGAACACAGCCTTGTGCCATTTTTCTTTTATTTTTAGTGTGCTTTCTTTTCTCTCCACTTTCCCCAAAATAACAATTAATGCTAGCAGTCCTCCTTTTTTATAAACTTACGATTAAATTTCTGATTCATCAGTAACATTTATTAATTCGGATAACAAGTGATAGTTGTATTAATAAATTTAGTTATAAAGTGTTTGACTATGTATTACCAAAAAATCAAAAATAAAATCAGGAAAAATCGTATATTAGAAACAATGTGTTCCAATTACCCGGAATCTACTGTATTTGCAAGGTAACAGTGCTTATATTTGTGTGTATATTCTGAAATACCTTATTTTCCTATTCTATATTATAAACCTTTATGGCATATTTAAAGTTTTATTCTCGCTCCTATATCTATGAAGTTTTCGATTATTCTGACTCAACAAAGAATTGATTAACGTGTTTTTATAAATCTATTTTCCCATATTTTATTTGTTTTTTTATTTATTTTCCTATAAAAGTTGTACATATTTGATTACAATTGATTGCGACCAGATGACAACCTGCAAATTGTTATTTCCCGAATTGTAGTTCAAAACATCAACCAAAAGACATTTTACAAAAAATAATTTTATTTCATATTAAAAAAAAAAAAAAAAAAGGAAAATATTGTCAGATTTTTTTTGGAATCTGTTAATAAGATCTGCAACTAGTCTGCGTTTACGAGTAAAAAATATTTTGTAAATATATCAGAATGTAGTAGCTTTTAGAAAAAAAAAGTTGTACATATTTGATTACAGTTGATTGCGACCAGATGACAACCTTCAAATCGTTATTTTCCGAATTGTAGTTCAAAACATCAACCAAAAGACATTTTACAAAAAAATAATTTTATTTCATATATAAAGAAAAAGGAAAACATTGTCAGATTTTTTGGAATCTGTTAATAAGATCTGCAACTAGTCTGCGTTTACGAGTAAAAAATATTTTGTAAATATATCAGAATGTAGTATTTTTTAGAAAAAAAAGTTGTACATATTTGATTACAGTTGATTGCGACCAGATGACAACCTTCAAATCGTTATTTTCCGAATTGTAGTTCAAAACATCAACCAAAAGACATTTTACAAAAAAATAATTTTATTTCATATAAAAAAAAAAAAAAAAAAAAAAAAGGAAAACGTCAGATTTTTTGGAATCTGTTAATAAGATCTGCAACTAGTCTGCGTTTACGAGTAAAAAATATTTTGTAAATATATCAGAATGTAGTAAGTTTAGAATTAGGAATAGCTTTTAGAAAAAAAATTTAAATTCTTGATTTAGCAAAAAAGAACTGGCTGTCAGGAGTGGGGTCCGAACCCACGCTCTCGTTCGAGAACCAGAGCTTAAATCTGGCGCCTTCGACCGCTCGGCCATCCTGACACGTTAAGCTATTGGTACCCACTTATCTGGAGGCAACGCAGTGCCTCCGCCAAGTCGAAAGAGGACAGCCGTGAGCATACTTTTCTGGAAGCAACTCAGGGCACTTTTGACCCCCCCCCCCCCCATATCTCCACGCTGGAGTATACCAAAAATTTGAAACTTCGTTTTTCTAGAGTATTTGGCACACAGGACCAAAATTTAAAATTACAACTTTCTGTCTTTTCTAGTTCAGACGATATATGAACTCAAACATTCGATTTTTTGTCACTCACTCACTCATTCGTTCACGCGTCATCAAAAAGATTAGGTAGATCCCGTAGCCCTAGAAACTTGACATTTGGAAAAAAGGTAGTCTTTAGGATACAAAGAAAGAAAAAATTATAAAATCCGGAAAATTCGAAAAAAAAACATTCGAAAATTCAACAAATTCCATCAAAATTTAAAATTGAAAATAATACGATCTTGTAATCTTAGAAACTTAAGATTCGGTGTGAAGGTAGTGTTTAGTATCCAGAAAAAGAAAACCTCAAAAACACCAAAAAAATCGAAAGCAAAATTGAAAAAATCGAAAAAATCGAAAAAAAATCGAAAAATTTCAAATAATCCGATTTTGTTGCGCTAGAAACTTGGAATTCGGAATAAAGGTAGTATTTAGGATGCAAAATAAGGAAAAATTAAAAATCCGGAAAATTCGAAAAAAAAATTCAAAAATTCGAAAAATTGGTAAAAAATTGAAAAAATTAAAATAATTTGATTTTTTAGCCTTAGAAACTTAAAATTCGCAGTAAAGATAGTGTTTAGGATTCAGAATAAGTTAAAATAAAAAACGCTATAAAATTCGAAAATAAAATAAAAAAATCGAAAAAATCGGGAAAATCGAAAAATAAGGAAAATTTGAAAATAATTCGATTTTATAGCGCTAGAAATTTGAAATTTGGAATAAAGGTAATATTTAAGATACTAAATGAGGAAGAATTCAAAAATATGGATAATTCAAAAAGAGTACCCATAAATTAGTGCAGACGATATATGAACTCAAAGTTTCGATTTTTTGTCACACACACACTCACTCACTCTCGCGTCATCAAAAAGATTGGGTAGATCCCGCAGCCACAGAAACTTAAAATTTGGAATAAAGCTAGTGTTTCGGATACAAAGAAAGAAAAAATTATAAAATCCGGAAAATTAAAAAAAAAAAAAAAAAATTCGAAAATTAAAAAAAAAATCGAACAAAATTGAAAATAACACGATCTTGTAGTCTTAAAAACTTAAAATTTGGTGTGAAGGTAAGTGTTTAGAATTCAGAAAAAGAAAACATCAAAAACAAACAAAAAAAATTGAAAATAAAATCGAAAAATCGGAAAAATTTCAAATAATCCAATTGTATTGCGCTAAAAACTTGGAATTCGGAATAAAGGTAGTATTTAGGATGCAAAATAAGGAAAAATTAAAAAATCCAGAAAATTCGAAAAAAAAATCAAAAATTCAAAAAATTCGAAAAAAAAATTAAAATATTTTGATCTTTTGGCCTTGGAAACTTAAAATTCGCGGTAAAGATAGTGTTTAGGATTCAGAATAAGTTAAAATAAAAACGCAATAAAATTCGAAAATAAAAAAAAAATCGAAAGAAATCGAAAAATAAGGAAATTTTGAAAATAATTCGATTTCATAGCGCTAGAAACTTGAAATTTGGAATAAAGGTAATATTTAAGATACTAAATAAGGAAACATTAAAAAATATGGATAATTAAAAAAAAAATCGAAAATTAAAAAAAAAAAATAGAAAGAAAGAAAGAAAAAGAAAAAGTGAGAAATTGAAAATAATATGATCTCGTAGTCTTAGAAACTGAAAATTTGGTGTAAAGGTAGTGTTTAGGATTCAGAAAAAGAAAAAATTAAAAACACAACAAAAATTGAAAATAAAATCAAAAAATCGAAAAAAAAAAAACGAAAATTTGAAAATAATTCGATTTTGTAAAGCTAGAAACTTAAAATTTGGAATAAAGGTAGTATTTAGGATACAAAAAAAGAAATAAATAAAAATTCTGTAAAATTCGAAAAAAAAAATTCGAAAATTCAAAAAATTGAAAAAAAAAATCGATTTTGTAGCTTTAGAACTTAAAATTCGGCTAAACTTATTGCTTAGGATACAGAAAATAGAAAAATTAAAACACAATAAATTCGAAAATAGAATAAAAAACCCGAAAAGAATCGGAAATTTCAAAATAATTCGATTTTGTAGCGCTAGAAACTTGAAATTTACAATAAAGGATACAAAATAAGAAAAAATTAAAAAATCCAGAAAATTATAAAAAAAGTTCGAAAAAATCAAAAATTGAAAATAATTTTACCTTGTAGTCATAGAAACTTAAAACTTGGTGTAAAGGTAGTATTTACTATTCAATAAAAGGAACAATTAAAATATTCGTTAAATTCGAAAATAAAATCTAAAAATCGAAATATCTTTAAGAAATCGAAAATTCGAAAACAATTTGATTTTGTACTGCTAGAAACATTAGTTTTAAGATAATTATCCTATTAGCTAGTACAACGCCCCTAATTGTTTTATGTTATTTCCCCCGGATTATGGTTTTCTTTTCTTTCGTTTACAAATTTCGTTATAGAAAAGTTCCGCTATAGACTGGCTACGATATAGGCGATTTCTTTATAGACAGGTTTGTTTTCTTTCACAGGTTGTACTCTATTTACTTCACATATGAAATATGGATTGTTAAATGATGTTAGCCCCACAAAAATTTTCACAGCTCCCCTTACCCTCCCGACATTACTGGCTGGTTATGGCTTGATAGTCCTTTCTAAATAAAATCATGGTGACTCTAAGATTCACTTGATTTATCTCTAAATTGAACCTAAATGATCCTAAGAAGACGGATCAAATCATTACTATATTGGCATGACAATCAGGTAACTTAGAATTAAAATCGAAAAATTAATAAATTTGTAAGAAGTCGAAAATTTGAAAATAATTCGATTTTGTAGTCCTAGAAGCTTGACATTTGTCAGAAAGGCAGGGTTTAGTACACAAAGTAAGGAAAAATTAAAAAATCTGTAAATAATTAAAAAAATACTAAACATCGAAAAAAGGAATATAGTTTGATTTATTGGAAATTTCCGGAAATTTTAATTTTGGCTTTCTTTTTATACTAAAAAGTTCTTTTATGTTAAATATTAAGTATCTAGGGCTGAGAGTAATATCTCAGATGGATAGCACCTATCCTGGAAGCAATTGAGAGTACTTTTGACACTCCCCCCCCCCCATAACTTAGTGCTTGCCTAGGAACCTGAAATCTCTTTTTATTTACAGTACTTTGCAAACGAAACTAAAGCTTCAAATTTTTGATACCTGTAAATAATAGGGACAGAGTGTGGGCTTAGCGAAAATCAGTGGATGATCTCCAAAAAGAACTCAAAATCAAGAAAAGGAGGATTACTTACAAAAAGAAGTGAAATCTCATCAAAAAGTCACCTGTAAAAAATGCAGCCAAGTCTCGTATCTTTAGTTAATTATTATTTTGTGACTTGGCAATTACGCAGCACAGGGAAGTTATTACACCTTACTATGTTATGGGATGGGATGTGATAATTTAATTAAGGCAAATTATATACGCACAGGGAAGTTATTACACTTTAATATGTTGTAGTATTATTTGATTAAGACAAACTACATACATCACATTATCGTGCTACGTAATTGCCAAGTCACAAAATAATAATTAACTAAAGATGTAGAGACTAGGAGTGATTTGTGAATGAAATTTTCAGAGTTAATAAGATAGTTAAACTTGGCTTTATACGATCTCAGTACTTTTTACGGTAAATGAGTTACGAGACTTGGCTGCATTTTTTACAGGTGACTTTTTGATGAGATTATATGATTTACTACAGATATCTACATGATTATTTACTGGTTTTCCCAGGATAGCGTTATTTAGCTGATATGTGGTGGATCCTTTGTCAGAAAATTAAAATTATTTTTACATTATTTAGAAAATTTTGTCTACTTTAATTTTGTAGGGTTCTTTAATAAAGGCGTACTTTTCGAATAATCGAGTGTGGCAAAGGGCATTTCTCTTGTTTTGGCTCGAATGTCAAAGAGTGGCCTTTTTTTTCTGCACGATCTAGTGTTGAAACTCTTTGTCAGAAAATTAAAGTTAATTTGTGAATTTTATAGAAAGAGATGTCTACTTTAATTTTATAACTGAATTTTTCTGAATAGTGTTGGTAATATATCAAAAGATTAATATCCGGAATTAATTTCTATGACAGTTTATTTACATCATTTAAAAACTCATCCCGATAAAAAGTAATTATCTAGAATTTCAAACAGGAAATGAAAGTGCCTGATGCAAGATGAAGAGGTTTTTACAGCACGTGCTCTGAACAAGGAAGTGAAAGACTAAAATACGTATTAGTGACGTAAATTGACTTTACGTCATTACCATCCAATGAAAGAACTTAAAAATGATGTCACTTGATAAGCACTAAGACTGTTGCATCTCTGCTTTATAGAACTTTAAGAGATTCTTTTTAATTCGCGATGGAAACGGACATTATGTCGTTTTCCCTTAAACTTAAATTGAAATAATGTTTAAAACTAAATTTTATGTAACTATTAAATGTAAGCTATGTAAATTAAATAATTTAACAGTATTATGAATATGTTTTATTAATTAATAATATTTTAACATTACTTAATCAGTCTCATGGATATTCTTCAAACCAAGGATTTACATAGTGTGTGTGCCAATCGTAATGGATTAATACAAATTCTGGCGATCATGGCCTAGTGGAAAAAATGAGGAGTGAGGACGATTGCTGAAAAATAGAGGTAAGCAAATATCTTACCTATCTTTTGTTCCGAAAGTTGAATTAATTATTTATATTGCTTTAGAAAGCGTAAAATTACTGACTACCGAGAAAATAACACTAACAAAGATTCTGAGACGTGAAAATATTCTAAAGTATATAAAAGGTAAAAATAAAAATAAAAAATAGTGTCCTAGAATCCTCGAATACTCAAAAGAAAATAAACTAATTTTAGATATATTCTAAAATAGAAAAATGGCAACCTTCAAAGAAGGAAGTATAATTGAAAAATTAAATTCCAGTAACTATGCAAACTGGAAATTCAAGGTGGAGATGCTCTTGATAAGAGAAGAGCTCTTTGAAGTTGTCACAGACGACCCACCTACTCCAATAACCCCGGAATGGTCGAAGAAAGATAGAAAGGCAAGAGCCTTGATTAATTTAAGTATTGAGGATAATCAAATAATCCATATTAAGCATTTACAGAATGCACGGGACACATGGAACACGCTTAAAAACATCCATGAGAGATCAAATCTCTCTAGCAAACTCTTTCTCCTCAGGAGACTTTACGGAACGAAATTATCAGAAGGAGGCAACATGATAACTCATATAACAAAGATATTAGAAATTATTGATAAGTTATCAGCCATAGGCGAAGAAATTAAAGCAAATCATATTTCAGCATTATTGCTCTGCTCTTTACCTCCTTCATACGACACCCTCATAACTGCATTAGAAGCCAGACAGGAAGACGAATTAACTCCAGAATTTATAAAGAGTAAATTAACAGACGAATTTAATAAAAGAAACGAGCATTCTAATAACAGTGATAATTCGAACAAAGCCTTTAGAGCCGAAAGAAAATTCAAAACCACAGGTTTTAAAAAAGAAGAAAAATACTGTACGATTTGTAGAATGAAGAACCACAACACAGTTAATTGCTGGCATAACAAAAATAAAACCACTAACTTTAAACAAAACAACAAAAAGAATTTTTCTTCTTCATTAGTCTTTCAAAAAGACGAAAATAATTTAAGAAGCGCGGACTCAAATAAACCGAAAGAAAAAAGCACAGCTTATTTCGGAACCGAAGAAAAGAACAATTGTGCATTTATAACTAACAAATCGAAAAATAACGCATGGATTATTGATTCTGGCTCATCCTCCCATATTTCAAATAATGAAAATTTATTTTCTGAATTTACAAATAAAGAACATACCAACGTCGTAATTGCCAACGGCAATAAACTAAAATCCTACGGGTCAGGTAATGTAAATATTACCACAATAACCTCAGACGGAAAAACTCACAACGTAACTTTAAAAGATGTTCTACTTGTACCCGACATTGAAACAAATTTATTTTCGGTAGCTAAAGCTACGAAAAACGGATGCAAATTAACATTCGAAGATAATAAATGTTTTCTAGAATATGAAGGATTAATTCGTTTAGAAGGAAGTAGAATAAATAATTTATACGAAATTCAGCAAACAAAATTAACCACAGATGAAAATTTCGTAAACATGATAACTAATTGCAAAAATAAAAATTGCATAGAACTGTGGCATAGAAGATTAGGACATAAAAATGTCGCGTCGATTAAAGAATTAATGACGAAGGAATTAGCATGCGGAATAAACATAAATAATTGTTCCCATAGTACCGAATGTGAGCCTTGCATTAAAGCAAAATTAACTGACGCACCTTACCCAAAGAAAACGGAATTGAGAGCAAATAAAATTCTGCAATTAGTGCACTCAGACCTGTGTGGTCCTATTCAAACTCCAACCATAGGTGGAAAAAATTACTTTTTAACCTTCATAGACGATTACTCTAGATTTACTATAATTTATCTACTACAAAATAAAAGTGAGGTATTTGAAAAATTAAAGGAATTTGTTGCACTGGTCAACAATAAATTTGGCAAAAAGCCTACAGAACTCAGAACTGATAATGGCAAAGAATTTAAAAATTCAAATATAGATAATTTTCTAAAAGAAAATGGAATTAAGCGACAGCTAACAGTACCATATTCTCCCAGCCAGAATGGTATTGCTGAACGAAAGAATAGATCATTAATTGAAATGACAAGAACATTGTTAAGTGACTCTAATTTACCATTACATTTCTGGGGAGAGGCGATATGCACCGCAAATCACCTACAAAATCGACTGCCTACTAAAGCCAACGAAAAAACTCCATATGAATTATGGACAAACAGAAGACCAAATCTAAAATATTTAAGAGTCTTTGGCTGCAAAGCTTATGCATATATTAACAAGCAAAAAAGACAGAAATTAGATAATAAAGCAGTAGAAGGGATCTTCGTGGGATACGATAATTATTCCAAAGGATATCGTATCTATACGAGCGGCAAAGATATCACTATAGCCAGAACGGTGAAGTTCTTAGAAAACTATCCGATAAATTCAAATAAATAAAAACGGCTAGAACTAAATTTAGATGAAAACACTAATGCCGAAAACGAAAAATCGGAAAACCCAAATCTGATAAAAATCGAAATTTCAAATGAAAATGATAATCAGAATGAATCTGAACTAAACCAAACCGAACCAAGAAGATCAGATAGAGTAAATAAAGGGGTTCCCCCAGATAGACTAATTTATTTGGTTAAAGATGAAAATATTAACGAACCGAAAAATTGGCAGGAAATAATAAACATGGAAAACCCAGTAGAAAAAGAAAACTGGATCAAAGCGACACAGGAGGAGATAGAATCTCACAACCAAAATAAAACTTGGACATTAGTTGACCCCCCGCCAAATACAAAAATAATAGGTTCGAAATGGCTCTTCAAAACAAAATTAGATGATAAAGGAAAAATACAAAAATATAAAGCGCGTTTAGTGGCGAAAGGCTATTCGCAAAATTTTGGTATTGATTACTATGAAACTTTTGCTCCAGTGGTTTCACATACTACAATTAGAACTTTTTTAGCAGCCGCCGCCTATCATAAACTAAACATAAACCACGTTGACATTAAAACAGCATTTTTGTATGGAAATTTAGATGAGGATATATACATCACTCAGCCGGAAGGCTATGTCAAACCTAATCATGAAAACAAAGTATGCAAATTAAATAAGGCTATATACGGCTTAAAACAGGCAGCTAGAGCCTGGCACATAAAAATTTCAGAATCATTAGAAAAGTTAAATTTCAAACCATCAACGTCAGACACGTGTTTATTCATACGTAATACTAAAAACAGTAAAGCATATATTATCGTCTATGTAGACGATTTATTAATATCAGCAAAATAAAATGAAATTAAAGAAATTATACAAAAACTTAAGATTGAATACGAACTAAAGGATTTAGGTCAATTAAACTACTACCTAGGGATTAAAATTGAAAAAACAAACGAAGGATATAAACTGAATCAAAAAAGTAAAATTGAAGAATTAGTTAGAAAATTTAAATTAGAAGATGCGAAACCCTACAAAACGCCCATGGAAACAGGCTATTTAAATTTTGATAACGAAGAAATACCATTGCCAAACAACATCGATTATAGAAAGGCAATTGGCGCACTTTTGTATATCTCAACTGTCACAAGACCAGATATTTCAGCTGCGATTAACATCCTAAGTAGAAAAAACGAAAACCCTTCACAGAAGGATTGGAAAGCAACTAAAAGAGTGATTTCCTATTTAAATCACACTAAAAACTTTAAATTAGAAATAAATACAACACAGCAACCAATACTTGAAGTGTACTGTGACTCAGACTGGGCTGGAGACGTACAAACTAGAAAGTCCACCAGCGGAAACCTATTTTTATTAGGGAAAAACCCAATTTTATGGATCAGCAAAAAGCAATCATGCATAGCCATGTCAAGTGCTGAAGCCGAGTATATTTCAGCAGCAAATGCATCACAAGAAATTTTATGGTTAATTAGACTCTTACAAGAATTTGACTTAGAACAGACATTACCCATAACTATGCATGAGGACAACCTGTCCTGCATAAAAATGATCGAATCAGAAAAATACACTCGTCGCACGAAACACATTGATATAAGGTATCATTCCATTAAACACCTAAAGGACAATGGTACAATTAATCTAAATTACTGTGAATCAAAGAACATGATAGTGGACATCCTAACCAAGCCCACTCCCAAACCTATCTTCGAAGTTCACAGAAATAACTTAAACTTAAGAAATCAAATTCCAGAGATTAAGGAGGAGATTGTTGGCAATATATCAAAAGATTAATATCCGGAATTAATTTCTATGACAGTTTATTTACATCATTTAAAAACTCATCCCGATAAAAAGTAATTATCTAGAATTTCAAACAGGAAATGAAAGTGCCTGATGCAAGATGAAGAGGTTTTTACAGCACGTGCTCTGAACAAGGAAGTGAAAGACTAAAATACGTATTGGTGACGTAAATTGACTTTACGTCATTACCATCCAATGAAAGAACTTAAAAATGATGTCACTTGATAAGCACTAAGACTGTTGCATCTCTGCTTTATAGAACTTTAAGAGATTCTTTTTAATTCGCGATGGAAACGGACATTATGTCGTTTTCCCTTAAACTTAAATTGAAATAATGTTTAAAACTAAATTTTATGTAACTATTAAATGTAAGCTATGTAAATTAAATAATTTAACAGTATTATGAATATGTTTTATTAATTAATAATATTTTAACATTACTTAATCAGTCTCATGGATATTCTTCAAACCAAGGATTTACATAGTGTGTGTGCCAATCGTAATGGATTAATACAAATTCTGGCGATCATGGCCTAGTGGAAAAAATTAGGAGTGAGGACGATTGCTGAAAAATAGAGGTAAGCAAATATCTTACCTATCTTTTGTTCCGAAAGTTGAATTAATTATTTATATTGCTTTAGAAAGCGCAAAATTACTGACTACCGAGAAAATAACACTAACAAATAGCATGTGTAGTTTTTGAAAAATCGAGGGTAGGAGACCCAACAAACACGAGATTTTTGGCCACCTGTTGTAAACGTTGTGGCCAAAAAAGTTTGCGGCATTAATGTATCCAGCCATTAATGTATTTTAACTGAAGCGCCCGCACACCGGATGTCTATCGCCAAATCGTTAACGGGCAAATAGCGGGGAAACTTAATGCAATTTCAGTGCCCAATAGCGAATGAAAGTACGTTTGCGGCCAAGATATACAAATCTATCATTGTTTAAAAGTCAGTGGCCCAGTATAATCTTCTCGACATTTTTATTATAAGAAATAAAAAGTATCTTTACTTCACATTTTATAAGATGATTTTCATTATTTTAAACCTGGATTTATGTGAAACTATAAAATATGCTGCATTTAAATATTTTATGCAATAAAAAATACACAAAAAGTACCCTTCTTTAATTTAAAGAGTTTTTATGGGAAAAAAATCATAAAAACTGTTAATGTTTTTGCTTTTAAAGTATGCATTAATATCTTTAAATGACTATTTTTTGTGAGCACCTAGAATGAAAATGAATATTGCAATCTTTAGACATACATATTATATAAACATATTAAAAAAAATAATGATAAATGGGAATTTATTTCAATTTCAATTTCAATGAAAAAATATTTGTCAAAAGAAATAAATGCCACTTTGCCAAAAAGCAGTTACTGTTAAACGAAAGAAAAAAAAAAAAAAAAAACCTTTTTTTTTCTTGGGGGGGGGGGGGTGATTTTATATTATCTGTATATTATCTATAAATCAGTTCCAAAAAATAAGTTATTTTCATTTTTTGAAACACTCAAAATTTAGATAAATGGGAATTTATTTCAATTTCAATTTCAATGAAAAAATATTTGTCAAAAGAAATAAATGCCACTTTGCCAAAAAGCAGTTACTGTTAAACGAAAGAAAAAAAAAAAAAAAAATTCTTTTTTTTTTCTTGTGGGGGGGGGGGGGGTTATATTATCTGTATATTATCTATAAATCAGTTCCAAAAAATAAGTTATTTTCATTTTTTGAAACACTCAAAATTTAGATTTAAAAGAAAAAAAAATCTCAACTATCTTAAATAAGCAATAATAGCAAATCCCACTCCTTTCACACGGCAAGTCGGAAAGAATGCAGGGAAAGATAAACTAAGATTTCCCCTTTTCCGACACATTTTTTTTCCCAGTGGGGATTTTTGTAAATATATTTTTAAATGTTTTCCGCTTTGTAATAATCAGCATTGAAAAATTTCTCTTGAAGGGGCGAGGCCAACGAGGTAAGCGCGTAACATCAGAATATTAAATTCTTCAAATTAAAATTAACTCTGGTCTTCAACATGCAGAAAGAAAAGGAATTGCTTACCTTTTCTAAGGTTTATCCAATTTTAGTAGTATCCACTGATTTATATACTTCCAATAATTGATAACTTATTATAATCACTTCTTGAATAATTCTATTTAGATGCACCACCGCTGAAATAAAACTTGTAAAAAAAAATTATATTAATGCACAATTCACATTGAATAAATAAGTTCACGTTTGGATTGATTTTAAAAATTATATTTTACATTACTTAAAATTTTAAAAGGTTTACATTTAGAATTATATTAATTATAGCATCAGGAAACATTTTTTCCTGTGACTTTACAGAATGAAGGATAGTAATACACTGACTCATTTTCACAAAGTTTGGAAAGTTACGAGTAAAGTTGCATCATTTCTTTGAAACAAATTGACGTTGAATAATTGTCCTTTTAAATGTTTTAGTTCTGTAATAAGTTTATAATAGCATAATCACAAATAACAAATTATAAACATATTTCACATTATTAGAAGAGATGATTATAACGAGGTGATAAATCTCTATTGCTTGATAAACTTGAAACTTAAGAGTCATAAATTAGGTCACTTGTTTTAAGAGATGAGAGAAAAATTATCGTTGGGTTTTTATCTGCGTGCTTCATCATTTTCTTTATTTATTTATTTTACTTTGAGTGGAAAATATTAAGTGATTGAAATGAATGGATTAGTTTTCTACAATTTCCCCCTTAATCCGTTCATGGGGATTAACTAATATTTTCATTGAATTTCTGTGTTCGATGAATCGAGGCTTGGGTAAAGGTTTGGTAAGTGCATCAGCTATCATTTTTTCTGTTGGAAGATATCTTAACTCAATTATGCCTTCTTCGCTATATTGTTTAATGGCATTAAATTTGACGTCGATGTGCTTTGATCTTTTCGTGAATTTTTCTGATTCAACCATTTTTATGGTACTTTGATTGTCTTCATATAAAGTGATTGGTTTTTGCTGTGGAAAGCCTAGATCGTCAAGTAACTTCAATAACCAAATTATTTCTTGGCTAGCATGTGCTGCGGACACATATTCAGCCTCTGCTGAAGTTAAGGCAATGCAACTTTGCCTTTTCGTCGTCCACTGAATTGGGTTGTTGCCCAACATATATAATATTCCCGATGTTGATCTACGGGTTTTGGTATCACCTGCCCAATCGGCATCAGCGAATACTTTTAATATTGGTTCTTCATTAGTGTTAATTATTAATTTTAGTTCTTTAGTATGATATAGATATCTTATTATTCTTTTTACGGCTTGCCAGTCTTTTTCGCGAGGATTCTCATTTCTTCTGCTTAAAATGTTTACTGCTGCTGAAATGTTTTGATGGTACAATGTTGTGCTACTGGTGAAAATGTTTCTTGATAATCTTCCCCATATTTTTGACTGAAACCTTTGGCAACAAAACGTGCTTTATATTTTTGTGTATTTCCTGAACTATCAATTTTTCGTTTGAAAATCCATCTACTTCCTATGATTCTTTTATTAAGAGGAGGATCGACTAGATCCCATGTATTATTTTTCATTAACGATTGTATTTCGTTTTCAGTGGCTTTAAGCCAGTTTTTCTTTTCTAGTGGATTGTTTATTTTGATAAGCTGTTTCCAGTTTTCAGGTTCTGTTGTATCGCAATCATTTGCTAAAGCAATAAAATTGTCGGAAGTATATCTTTGAGGTGGTACTCCTCTGTTTTGTCTTTCAGATCTACGAGGTTGATGTGTTTCTGATTGTTTGGGCGCGTCAGGTGTACAGGGTGTATCACCTATTTCTATTTCAATGTATTTTTTATCTTCAATTAATTGTTCGTGATCATTAATTTTCTCGTTTAAATTGTTCAGTTTTTCTTCCAGAAATTTTACAGATCTGGAAATTATTATTTCACCATTTTTAGTGAAAACGCGGTATCCCTTTGTATTATTATCATAGCCCATGAAGATACCCTCTTCTGCTGTGTCATCTAGTTTAGATCTTTTGTGTTTGTTTATGTAAGTGTATACTTTACAGCCAAATACACGTAAATAATAGAGATTTGGTTTTCTTTTGAACCAAATTTCATATGGCGTTTTATTTGTCAATTTAGTGGGGAGCCTATTTTGGAGGTGATTAGCAGTATTTATCGCTTCACCCCAGAACCTATGAGGTAAATTTGCTTGGGATAATAGGCTTCGTGTCATTTCAATTAAGCTTCTGTTTTTTCTCTCAGCAATGCCATTCTGGCTGGGACAAAATGGAACTGTGTATTCATGTTTTATACCATGTTCCCTTAGAAAGGCTTCTGTATTATTTCCTATATATTCCCCACCGTTATCCGATCTAATCGCCGTCGGATATTTTCCTTGTCTGGTTTTGACCATTTGTACATAGTCTTTTATTTTTTCATAAACTTCATCTTTACTTTTTAATAAGTAAATAACTGTGAATCTAGAACTGTCATCTATGAATGTAAGGAAGTAATTTTTTCCTCCTATTGTGGGTGTTTTAAAAGGCCCACATAAATCAGTATGTACTAAATCTAATACTTTTGTTGTTTTATTTTCGATAGATTTAGAGTACGGTGCATTTGTTGACTTTGTTTTTATACAGGTTTCACAGTTTGTTTTATGATTACAGTTATTTATTTTTATCCCACTGGCCAAGTCATTTTTGACTAATTCTTTTATACTTTCATTATTTCTGTGGCCAAGGCGTTTATGCCAAATTTCGAGGCAATCTTTATTTCTGCAATCATGTGCAATGTTTATTTTATTTTGAGAACTTTCTTCTAGTGTTTCAACTTGATATAAGTTATGTTTCTTAAATGCTTCTAAGTATATATTTCCATTGCACGATAGTATGCATTTTTCATTTTCGAAAAATACTTTATAGCCATGTTCTGTGGCTTTACTTACGGAAATTAAATTTGATTCCAATTGTGGAACAAATAACACATTTTTAAGTGTAATTCTATTTATACATCCATCAGATGTCTTTGTCATTATTTGTGTTTCGCCGGTTCCGTAAGAATTTAATGTATTCCCATTAGCAATTGTTACTGTAGTTTTTTCAGTATCGTTGAATTTTGTAAATATATCCCTATCGTTCGCTATATGCGAAGACGCTCCTGAGTCAATTAACCAGGTTTTATTAGCGGGATTGACAATTATGAATGCTGCATCTTTATGTTCACTTTTATTTATTTGTACCTGTTCATCTGTTTTTGATTCATTCATTTTATTTTTACTATCACCTTTTGTATTTTCAAAACACAACGATGTGTACTTTTTGTATTTGTATTGTGTTTTAGGTGTAGTGGTCTGTGTGTTTCTGTTCTTGAGATGCCAGCATTGTTTGTAAGTGTGATTTGATTGTTTACAGTAGGTACAATATTTGTTTTGCCCTTTATAATCTTGAGTGTATTTCTTTTGTGTTTTAAACACCTTTTGTGAGTTTTCAACTTGCTCACTATTTTCTACCCGTTTATTAAATTCATCAGTAAGTTTGCTCTTGATGAATTCGGGAGTTAATTCAATCTCATTTCGGGCTTCGAGAGCTGTTATTAGAGTATTATAACTCGCAGGTAACGAGCACAATAAAAGTGCAGATAAATGCGAGTCGGTTATGTTCTCTCCTATTGCGGAGAGCTTATCTTTTATTTCCAGTATATTAGTAATGTGTTTGTGCATGTTCCCATTTTCGGGAAGTTTTGCACTATACAATTTTCGTAACAAATACAATTTACTGGACAAATTGGCTCTCTCGTGAATATTTTTTAAACTATCCCATGTCTGTTTTGCTGTTTCTAAATGTTTTACATGAACTATTTGCGTATCGTCTATACTCAGGTTTATTAAAGCGCGAGCTTTTGCATCCTTTTTTCTCCAATCTTCGTTAATTGGTGTAGGGGGTTCCTGAGTTACGAGTTCGTACAAATCTTCCTTAATTAACAACATATTAATTTTAAACTTCCATATAGAATAATTATTATTGTTTAATTTATCTACTAATTGCATTTCCTTTATTGTCGCCATCTCGGAGAACTTGTTTATACAGTTTTTAAAGTTTTATTAGTTTAAATAGTTTATTAAATTCAATTATGTTTTCTTGAATTTTTAATCTAGCATAAGAGCTGAGTATTATTTTTATTAATTAGAGTCAATTATTAATCCTTAAGAATAAATTCTGAGTTCATATATTCATCAGGCTCATGATCACTCTTGAAGGGGCGAGGCCAACGAGGTAAGCGCGTAACATCAGAATATTAAATTCTTCAAATTAAAATTAACTCTGGTCTTCAACATGCAGAAAGAAAAGGAATTGCTTACCTTTTCTAAGGTTTATCCAATTTTAGTAGTATCCACTGATTTATATACTTCCAATAATTGATAACTTATTATAATCACTTCTTGAATAATTCTATTTAGATGCACCACCGCTGAAATAAAACTTGTAAAAAAAAATTATATTAATGCACAATTCACATTGAATAAATAAGTTCACGTTTGGATTGATTTTAAAAATTATATTTTACATTACTTAAAATTTTAAAAGGTTTACATTTAGAATTATATTAATTATAGCATCAGGAAACATTTTTTCCTGTGACTTTACAGAATGAAGGATAGTAATACACTGACTCATTTTCACAAAGTTTGGAAAGTTACGAGTAAAGTTGCATCATTTCTTTGAAACAAATTGACGTTGAATAATTGTCCTTTTAAATGTTTTAGTTCTGTAATAAGTTTATAATAGCATAATCACAAATAACAAATTATAAACATATTTCACATTATTAGAAGAGATGATTATAACGAGGTGATAAATCTCTATTGCTTGATAAACTTGAAACTTAAGAGTCATAAATTAGGTCACTTGTTTTAAGAGATGAGAGAAAAATTATCGTTGGGTTTTTATCTGCGTGCTTCATCATTTTCTTTATTTATTTATTTTACTTTGAGTGGAAAATATTAAGTGATTGAAATGAATGGATTAGTTTTCTACAATTTCCACTTTTAAAATTATTTAATATTGTATGAGAAATTTTGAAGATAAAAAAAAAACCTTGAAAAAAATAAATCTATTGAAATATAGCTTTTTTTCTGCGGTCTCGTAGGGATTTTTATGTCTTTTTTGCAGCGTCATCGCAGCAATGTTTACATTTTCCTTGCCTGGCATCGCATCGTGTTCGTGGCGTCGTCTATGTCTAAGTCTCGTCATTCACTGGTTTTTGGATATTTAGATTTACAAATTAGGTAAGATTATTTTTCTATATTATTCCAAGAGTTAGTTAAAAATTAGTTTTCATCATTCTCAGGGACAGATTTAAGTTCAAGATAAAGAAAGCTGAGAAAAAGCATCAGCAATTGTGTAAAATTAACTGCATTGCTTTGCTTATTATGCGACTTAATTCTACAGAAGTGAATAAAAAAAAAAGTTCTTTACTGATCTTACATCTGCCCTGAATATGCTATTAATAAGTTGATTGTAATTATATATATATATCAGAGTAAAATGTGTCCGTAATGAACAATCTCGGAAGTTTTTGGTTTATAAAAAAATTCAGCTTTTATTTTTTTCATAATTCTCCGTTGCCTGTTTTATAATTTGCTTTATTGCTGACAATCTTAAACCAGTCAGGAAGCAGAAAGTAATATTTTACAGCTCCAGTGTCTTTCAGTGAAATTTTACTTCATATGTTAAGATCTGGTTTTAATTAACTAATATATATATATTCTGTATTTTCTGATGATACTGGCATATTTTTGTTTTGATAGTAATAGAAAACTTCGAATTTTATGTACTAATTAATGACCATTTGCAAAATTTCACTTATTTTTAAGATTTTAATAAAGTAGGTAATTTCTTTTTAATTCATTAATGTGATTTTTAATTAATCATGTCATGGCAATAGTGCCCAAAATGTTTTGGTTTATCCGAAAAGCTAAGTAATCTGATTTAATTTTTAAATTCCACTTATCAGAGTGTAATAGGAACACAACTTGGTACTTTTCTGTTATACCAACACATGCCAAAATATACGCTAATCTGCCATTTATTTTTACCCTAACCATGTAAAGAATTTTTTATTGCAAACTGTACCAAACATTCTGATTGGACTATTTATTGAACGTGAATCTTTTATTTTTATTATTATTTAATCGTAACCTCATAAAACATCTTAACTTGCTACTTTTCAAATAGAAAATATTTATTAAATTATAACTTGCATTTATTATTGACACTGAAATGAATTTTACCATTAAGCTGTTACTTGATGATGTAGAAGCGGCAATAAAATTGTTTTAGGACTTTAGATACATAAAAAAAAGTTTTTATCAAAAAAACTCATAAACATCTTCATTTAAAAAATGAAATGTTTACAGCAGAACAATGTAAAGAATTTTTTATTGCAAACTGTACCAAACATTCTGATTGGACTATTTATTGAACGTGAATCTTTTATATTATTATTATTATTTAATCGTAACGTCATAAAACATCTTAACTTGCTACTTTTCAAATAGAAAATATTTATTAAATTATAACTTGCCTTTATTATTGACACTGAAATGAATTTTACCATTAATCTGTTACTTGATGATGTAGAAGCGGCAATAAAATTGTTTTAGGACTTTAGATACATAAAAAAAAAGTTTTTATCAAAAAAACTCATAAACATCTTCATTCAAAAAATGAAATGTTTACAGCAATCCTAAGAGACATTTACAATTTCAAGCCTGTAGTTTAAATAAAGTTTTATTTTATAACCTTATGTAATATTTATTTGTTCTTTTATTTTAAGTGCATATTTGTATTGCAATTTTCAAACGTTTTATTTTAAGTGCTTAAATTCGTGCCAACAATGTTATTTTTGTTTTCAAATGATTCGTTTCATGTGAATTTCCTTTTGTACCGATTATTACGCTTAGCGACAATGGTGTTGGTATAACAGAAAAGGACCCAAACTTTTTATAAACAGTTGCTATTAATATATTTTCATGTTGTAAATATTTTTTTAATAACAAACCAGATTAATTTTTAATGGGTTTTTTTTTCCTAATGAAAGCACATAATTTGTTTGGGTACATTTCGGTTAGCCGGGCACCAGTGATATATATACAAGTATTGTATATATACACATATCTATGTATATACACATATGTCTGCATATACATATATATACATACATATATTTATGTATGTATGTATATACATATATAGGTATATACATTATGTATTTATATATGTATATACCTTTTTTTGTTTCAAAGTATTGCATCGTCCCTTACCCCTCATGCAAAAACAAATTTGTCTTTAAGGACGTCTTCCTTTTTAAAACTTGTTTTAAACCTTTGTAAGTATTTTTCTTTTAACCTCATCTCCCCCGAGTCTGAAATTTTCTTTCTGTGTTTGTGACAACATACTCTCAAAGCATGCAATTTCTTTCTTGGAATCCAAAATAGTTGCACACTGTTATACTATACTGTTACATTTTTTTTTTTTTTTTTACACCCATCCAAAATATTAAGAGGAGAGAGCCTGTCTGATATTACACTTTTAATTTTATGTTAAATAAAACATTGGGTACTTTTCGGTTAGCCAGGTGCCAATGATGTGTACAAGTACATACACAGGGATCATTCTAGAACTTAAAAAAGGGCAGGGTGCACATTACATAATAAGGGCAATTTTGTTGAAAAGGGAACATCATTTCATAAAAAGGGCATTTTTGTAATAAGCGCATATGCCAATATACAGGTGGGGAGGGAAGTCTGGCAACAGCTTAAAGTACTCCTTAATTTAAAAAATCCAATAACATTTCTAATTTCCATAACTTCACTGTTTGAAAAGTATTAAAAATAGCAAAATGAAACTTGTTCTTGATTTTTATTGTAAAATTGTTTACTATATTCAGTCATTTCCCCCTTTCCCTACGATATTCAAGAACTTCTCTCTCTAAAACTTTTATTCACCAGATAACTTTTTCCCAGTTTTAGCAAAACTGGTTTTGAAAAAGCTACAAAATAAAAGTTCTAAAACTACTTCTCAAATTTTTATAGGGCTTATGTAAGTTATCATGTGGTCAAAGGCCGGAATGCCTGATCTAATACTATATTTCACTATACAAGGTGAAGTTAATCAATGACCCTTAGTTGTTACCCTATGTCTTGTTCAATGGAAAAAATGATAAATGAAAAAATGAATCGCTCAAAGTCAAAGATTAGACATATTACGGGCATTTCACATTGAAATAAAGAGAGAAAGAGGAGTACTCCTGATGTACCATACTAGCATTCTAAAAATAAAAGATAAGTAAAGAATTTATGAAAGTACAATACAAACAAGGCAGGATTCTACCCAGGAATAAAAGGAGGGTAGAATTCTACCTCGAGAAAGGGCAAGGAGGGTAGAATTCTACCTGGAAAAGGGGCAAGGAGGGTGGGATTTTATCTAAAAAGGGCATGAGGGCAGGCCGCCCTTCTGAAACTCTCTAGAATGATCCCTGACATACATGTATATATATCACTGGTGTCCGGCTAACCGAAAAGTACCAAACATTGTATCAATTATCTTCCTTAATTACTTTCCTGGAATTATAATTTATCTCCATCTTTTATATTATGTTCTGCGGTGTTTTTCTTTTTCAGTACCATAATTTCAGTAAAAAGCGCTATAGTGCATATGCGTGTAAAAATTTAAAACAGTCTAAGTGCACAGCACTTCTGCTGGTGTGGCTGATTCAGTAATTTTTTTTTCTTTTCCTCCCCATAGCAATATTTAGATAAGATGCCATTTTATTTAATGCAAATTATGTGTGTGTGCATGTTGAAATAAGTTTTGATTTAAAAGAAGAAGAAAATGATTCACTGGCATCAGTTATATACATTAATCAGTTGTACTTTTTCTTTTTAATTTTCTAGTTGAATATGATAAATGTTTAATATTGCAACCTATTACAATTTATTTTCATGTTTTTTCAGGACACTGTGGTGGCGCAGTTCAGAGATGGCAGCAGAGATAGATGGTCTAGAAAAGATGACTATGCAGCATAAACTCGTTTGGCATTCAAGCAAACGTAAGTTGTCAATTTACTCAGTTTGTAATGCAGGGCTTTTATCTTAGGGCCCATTTTGAAAAAAGTAAAAGTTATTTGTGTGAAATTTATTCTTTTTTTTTTTTTTTTTTTTTTTTTTTGTGAAAGATAACATTTTGTAATGAATATGAAATTTAGTTACTCCAATTTGAACCAAAAAACAAATTTGTCTTTAAAGACTTCTTCCTTTTTAAAACTAAATTTTTTTTAAGGTGCCTGTGTTATTTAAAAAAAAAAAAATGGGAAGAGATCCTGTTTATTAAAAGGTATATTGTGAAGGGACCTGCTTTACTAGGAAGAATTTTGGGATGGTCCCCTAAATAGGCTGCAAATTTTGTCTGTATTGATCAATTTACATTAGTAAATTTAATTTCACACATTCATAAAATAGAAGTGTACTCTTGTATTTTAGCTGCATACAGTTGGTAAACGTTAAAGCTCTTTACAAAGCTTTCCAACCTTTGCACTTTAAGTGTAAGATTTACACTTTTTAACCTTTTTTTACAGCTAGAATGTACTTATTTTTTACTCTTAAAAGTTATAGAAAAAAAAAAAAAGCTATTAAAATATTTTTCTTCTTTACATGCAGTCAGCCATTCATTCAAACTGTTTATTTTAA
Organism: Maratus michaelseni; assembly: GCA_963931845.1. Lineage (NCBI taxonomy): Eukaryota > Metazoa > Arthropoda > Arachnida > Araneae > Salticidae > Maratus > Maratus michaelseni. Next base: position 97,402,317 of record OZ007591.1, read on the forward strand.
CATGTACATTGTATAAAATGGATCCCTTCACAAAAATCAATTTGATAAAATGGGTCCTTAACAAAATTCTTTATATAATAAAACAGGGCCTTTCACAAAATTCCTTTTAATAAAATAGGTCCTTTCACAAAATTCTATTCCATAAAAACTTATTATTTAATAATTATTTTTTGCGTCATTTTAATTTTAAAGTGTGTAATTTGTAAACAAACAAATTCACCAGAGAGGAAAACGTCAGCAAAAAAGTTTTTATTAATAAAATCTTGGTTTGAATTTGAGTAACTGGATTTCAACTTTCATTACAAAATGTTATTTTTCACAAAAATATAATAAATTTCACAAAAATAACCTTTACTTTTCCTTTTACTTATTCCTTAACCTTTACTTTTACTTTTTGTATAATAGCGGCCGGCCCCTGGGGATGAATCGACAAGCGACCAAGATTTATCACCAAATTATAAATCATCAGGCATGACTTTTGAAATCCGGAGTCCCTGGGACCCAAACACTTCCAAAAAACTGGGTCTTTTTTTTTTACAAAAGTGGGTCATCCTTTTATAAATAAGACAGATTCTGCATATTTAATACAAAATATGCCACTTTTGAGATTTTTAAAGGGGGGGGGGGGAAATTACACATCCTAAAGGACCCATCAACAATTTTTTTATGCATCCTTTCTCCAGTTTTTTGCTTAAATGATGCGCAATAGCACATCCCTGCCATCACTGAGCATGTATGACATTATAATATGATCTATTATTACTTTAAATGAATACATATGACATGTCCATAAATCATATATGATGTAATATGACATATAAGACATAAATAATATGTATATAATGATGTATATGGGTGTTTGGAGTAATATGTGTATATATGATGCATATATAAGTTTTTCGATGATCTTGGTGAAATCAGAACTGGCTGAAACCTTAGTATATAACTGTAATTGTGGAGGCCGCTATAATAAGAAAGTATCAAAAAAGGGTATTGGCTTTACAGTTACTTTTCACTTTTTCATAATGTACAGCTAAAATGTTATTTTGTGCTCGCAGTGAAAACATTTTTTCTGAGGCAGGCGAAATTTACAATAATAAAAGAAATGCCCATTTAATTATTATTATTATTATTATTTTAATTATTAATTTTTTGCATTTACTGTATTTTCTGTTTCTACACACTGCTTCTTTATCCAAAATCATAGTCTTTTCCAACAGTTCTAAAAATGACTTTTTTTTTTTTTTAATATAAAACTAAACTTTAATTTTGCATGAGGTTTTTTTCTTTATCTGTTTCTATGTGTTATAGATAATTTTTTTATGTACCGAGTAAATAGTTTTTATGAAATATGGCATATATTATACATTTATATTCAAATAACTTTTTATAGATCACTTATTGTCTTTAAATATGCTTAAAAAATGAAATTCTTGCAACTACTCGGCTGAAATATGGCTGATTAACGAGTATATACCAAGTACTTGGTACAGCTCTAGTTTCTCATAAGCATGGCTCTTTTCTCAATTTTCATAGAAAATCAATATCAATGTTTAAAAATGAAAGCTGTGTGTTTTAGAGATTGATACAAAAATGTGGAGAAATTATGATACAAATATAAAAAGCGAGAAGAGGGCTAAAATAAAATGCATTTTTAATATATAATATGCCAATATATTCAAAGTAATTAAAACTTAAGTTTAATTGTTGACTCCAGTTGAACATTAAAATAATTATTCATTACATACATTGCCACTTTTTATCTGGTGTTCACAATTTTACCAAGTATTTTTTTTTTTTTTAATCTTGTACATGATCATGTACTGATACTATTAGTTCTGTTTTTCACTTGAGTGTGTGTTTAGTAATGTTTGCTTCAGTTTGCCTGATTTTGATATTATAGTGCAGAAATTTTAACATGTGCAGGGTAAGGTGTGTTTGAATTCAAAATTCATTATACATTACAAAAGAAAGAAAACTGACAGGAAAAATAGTAAATAGAAGGTTTTTTTGTTTTACTTTAATAAAATTTTGTATTATGCACATCACATACTTAAATTTTTCTGGTGAGTTTCAACTTACATATGTAACATAATTTTAGAAAGTAAGTTTTTCAAAATGATTTATTAAAATGTTGTTTAAAAGGAAATCCTCATTTCTATCTCTTGTGTGAGTTTTATAGAGTTTTTACTGTGTTTTATATATGGGAAAATATAATTAAGTCATTGTTAACTTTGATTTAAAACTTTAAGACAAAAATATTCTTGTCACCTTGATTTAAAATTAATTACAAAGGAATATATAAAATGAGTACACAAATTACATGTTTCATAAAGAAGTTATTTAATTCATGTAATTTATAGAATTGAAGAATACTCAATACATCATTAAAACTATAATAAAAAAGCTGTTAAATGATATCTTTTAAGTGACCAAAAAATCATTTTTTAAATTTAAGGTATTTTGAAAATATTCTTATGTTTTGTCCAAAATTATTTTGCAAATGTAAGATTCTGGAGAGGGGTTGAAAGCTCAAATCTATGTTTTATAAATTTTTGATTTAAATCAAATATCAAATCATAAACATGTGGATTTTTACATTGCTAACTAAGCATAAAACCGACAGAGTGTAAAATGTCCAAGCCTGGAAGTTTGGTTACGCTTAGTTAGCAATGTAAAAATTCGCATGTTTATTATTCAGTAATTTCATGTGAATTTCACTGCTGAAAATTAATTGAAAAAATAATTAAAATTACTCAAATATCAAGTTTTTACAATAAAATAACTGTGGCATATTATAATTTTTTATGCTGAAAAGAACTTTTCCTAGTATTTTTATTTAGTATCCAAAATATAACTGTTTAATTTTCATTCATTAAAAAAATTGTATATGTGAAAAAAATATTTAACAAATACCAAAATTTTGGGCTTATACATGTTTAAAAATAAAATTTTACCTATATCTACCAGTGCGGCATTTGATAATCTGAAGATGTGGTTACATTAATGGGTCATGGGAGTGTTCAACATTGGCTGAGGACTCTGTTTCCCTTATGGGATCCCGGCTACGGAGCCGTTGTTCACTTCCGCGTTCCGCCCAAGTGTGTTGGGGTGGTGTTCTCTGAGTTTCGGCTCCTATAAGGGGAGCTGATGCATATCCATTCTGTTTCCCAAAATAGCCGCCATATTGCAAGCCAGCTCAGCATTAGGAAACCGCCTGAGCAGGTGTTTGCCGTCCCTGTTACTGTCACTCGCCGTCCACTAGTATGGTAAGCTAACCGGTTTTAGCTTGGTTTTTGGTCTGTTGGGTTATTAAATGGCGATATGATTCAGTCTGTAGTATGGGAGCTCTAGGCTCCACCATATCATCACAGCGACCTCTGTCGTCATTCATTTGGAAAATGGTGATGAAGCGCAAGAGGCTTAAGCCCCTGCTTCTCCCCTGGCTGAAGACACCACCTTAGAGGTGTCCAGGTAAACCGGCCCTTTTTGGTAGTGACCTCGTATAGGCTCACGAGAGCCTGGAATCGGCGGTAAAGTAAGACTGCCTTCGGCAGCCATAGCTTATCATATCTACCAGTACAGTGTATACGAAGCATTCGTGTTTATTATTATTTTTTTTCCTTGGAAAAAAACCCCCAGTCATTTAATGTTGTTGAGTGAACAGCTGAAAACAATATTAAAATTGCTTTTTTCATGGGTCTGCAATAATAATCACTCAAAATATGTTGTGCCCCAAAGCAGAATATTTTACAATGTTCTGCAACGAATCTTCAGCTGATCAAAAATGTTCTGTGGGAATTTGAAAAAAAAAAACAGGGACATTTGAAACAACATTTGAAAAAAATCCTTGTATATGTATATATAAGAGTGCAATTTCATCTTTTATAGAAATGCAAAAGACGTTTCATAAAGCACTGACACATACACACCAAAAACACGTTATTTTGGGTTAAGATTTATTTTTAAAACTGTCGCATTGACAAAGAATTTACAGTTCTTTCAATAACTATACAAAAGATATATTTTGAGATATCACCTTTATAGAGGAAAAGTCTGGAAATTTGGTCCATACATAGTTATAAGTCCAGCTTTTAGAACTTTTCTAACAGATTTATATCCAAGCGGAGGCCCATGGGATTTTCTTTTGTTACTGAATACATGTTATTAGTAATATTTTTTGTAGCAACTTCACTGTACATGAGATTTCAAATTTTTTATTAGTAATGAATATAGTGTTGACTCTAGAACTAAAGCGTAGCCGGATGGAAATATTTTTAAAACAGTCACACTGTTCTCCAAAAGAGCACTCTTGCATCCTGTTCAAAAGATATATTTTGAACTGGTTTGTTTATTATCCCCACTTATCAATAGAATTTTGCGATATTTTCCCATGACCAATTGACTAATTTTGCGACCGACTGACAAATGGGATTTTTTTCACGACCAATTAACAAATTTCACAATATTTGAGATTTTTCACTCGATCGACTGGCGAATTTCACCATTTTTTCTCACAACCGATCAATATAGGTGAAAACTGGGAAATCGGATTAGTAGCCAGTGACCGGTAGACTCGGTTTCATTAATGGCCATTTTTTAAAGTACTGACTGATGTTTCAAATTTTCTAGATAAAGTATAATCATATAGAAACATATTTTTGTATAAATCAGAGTTTTATACCAGCGAAGTGTTCATGATAAAAATAGGGAAGAAGTCAAAATTCAGGAAAATTTCCTTAAAATCAGAAAGTCTATCACATTAATTTTTTTAGAATATGTTCATGGATTATTTGTCAGGGGTGATTGTGTTCCAGTTATATACTGGAATTGCAGTATTTTTTTCTTTTTCAATACCAGAATGCCTTTTTTTTTTCGTATAGATCGGTCATAGGGAAAAAAATCTCGAAATTCGTCAGTCGGTCAGGGAAAAAAAAAAGAAAAAAAAAAACGTAAATTTCGTCAGTTAGATGCGGGAAGAATATTGCAATGATCGCCAATTGGTTGCAGGAGAATATAGCTAAATTTGTTAATCAATTGCATGAAAAAAATCTTGAAGTCTGGAAATTCTTTAGTCGGTCGCATGAAAAACCCCCGCAAATTTCGCTAGTAAGCTGCAGGGAAAAAACACGTAAATTTGCTGATTGGCCGCAAGAAAAAACTGAACAATTAGCCAATTGATAGGAGGGAAAAAAAGCGTGAAATTCGTCAATCGGGTAGCAGGGAAAATTTGAGAAATTTGTCAGTCAATCCTAAGAAAAAAAATCCCCAAATTCTGTCGTTCACGAGGTGAAACTTGTCAGTTGATCAGGGAAAAAAAAAATCTTGCAATTCGTCGATCGATCATGGAACAAACCTGCAAAATTTGCCAGTCGGTCAAGTGAAATTATCATGAAATTTGATCGTCAGGGGTGAAAAAAATTGTGCTATTCGTCAAACAAATGGCGGGGGGGGGGGGGGGGGGATCGCAAAATTCTTAACACATTCTTGGGGGGAAAAATCTTAAAATTCGTCAGTCACTCAAGGATTGCAATGGAATTTGTAACTGGGAAGTGACCGCATAGGGGTGGCAGGCAATCAATGACAATTTTTTAATCGCCACAGGGCAAATGGCAAAAGTTTCAAGATTTTTTTTTCTACGACTTATTGAAGAATTTTGTGATTTTTTCCCGTGACTGATTGAAGAATTCTGTGATTTTTCTTCTCGATAGACTGATGAATTTCACAATGTTTTTTAGATTTTACCCTTGATTGACAGGTGCATTTCATAATTTTTTCTTGCTACCAGTGAACGATTTTTGCGATTTATTTACCGCGACTGGTTGAAGAGTTTCTCGATTTTTTCCGACAATCCACTGACGAATTTCATATTTTCTTTTCTCAAGCGCCTGAAGAATTTAAAGATTTTTTTTCACGATCGACTAACGAGTTTCGTGATTTTTTTTCCTGTGACTGATTGTAGAATTTTGAGATTTTTTTTTTCCCCCGACAATCCATTGACTAATTTTAAGATTTTTTACCACGATTGGCTGATAAATTTGGCGATATCTTTTAAATGGCCAAAAAATCATTTTGTAAACTTTTTCATATTAAAATTTAGTTAAATTGTAATATTTTAACAAAACTGTATTCAAAAAGTTATCATAAAAAAATCTTCGTCTATTACCAATTGCATAGGAATTAGGTTCATTTTTATTAAAATTATTTTATTCAAAATTGTTATTTTACAGTTTGTTAAAACAGTTTAGCAGAGTTTCATGAAATGTAAACATCTTGTACAATGAGTCCTTCAAATTACTCAAAATTTTGATGCTACAGCTCATGTGCTTAGAAAATGTTTGCTTTAAATGTTTTAATATTTGTTTCAAGAGTGATGATTCAGTTTTGTGATTATTGTGACACTTCTGGAAATATAGTGCATCTAATCTGGACTTACATTTAATAAAAATTAAATTAATTTAAATTTTTGAAATGTAAAATTTAATAGAAAAAGATTGAGTATTTTTTAAAGTTTTGCAGAAATGTGTCAAATAATTTTTGTTAACAGGGTTTTTGACTTTCATGAACTTTGACAATACTTAAGATTACACAGATTTATGCTAAATAATTTTTTTTAATTTATGCTATGTATGTAGAAGAGGAAGGGAGAAGGTGATAAAATTATTTAATCTTCTGACCTCTAAATTAAGGATTTTTTTTTAATATGTTGTCATATAAATTAATTTGGATTTTGATTATATGTATAATTTTTAACAAATTAAAAATAAAGCGGATTCTTTGGAGAAAGGGACTTTCTTTAATACTTTCTTTGACCCTTTTCTTAAGAAACTTTAAAAAATGATATTTAAATTCAAGGTATTTTTAAAACATTCTTATGTTTTGCCCAAAATATTTTGCAAATGTAAGATTCTGGAGAAGAGCTGAAGGCTCAAATCCATGTTTTTAAATTTTCCTTTAAATCAAATATCAAGTAATAAAAATGGTGATTTTTTTTCATTGCTAACTAAGCGTAAAACTGACAGTGTGAAAAATGTTCGAGCCTGGAAGCTTGGTTACGCTTAGTTAGCAATGTAAAAATTCACATGTTTGTTATTCAATAATTTCGAGTTAATTTCACTGCTGAAAATTAATTAAAATTACTCAAATATCAAGTTTTTAGAATAAAATAACTGTGGCAATATTTGTATTGGAGTAATTAGTGTTTCCCCTAGACGTTTTCGAGAGGGCGCAGCACTCTGCCCATTTTTTTATAGTTGTAAATGCACCCTGCCCGTTTTTATATAGCTGGAAATGTGCCCTGATTATTGTGGATTTGCAAGAATTTGCTTTCGAGAATTTCACCAAAATGTAGCGGGAAAATATCACAAAAATCATCTATCGGTCGTGAAAAAATATCGCAAGATTCGTCTATCGGTCACAGTAAAATATCACAAAATTTGTCACTTGGTTGCAAGAAAAATTCAAAAATCTCGAAATTCGGCAGTTTGTTGTAGGAAAAAAAATCAGGAAATTTGCTTATTTGTCGCAAAACCTCCCTCCCTGCACAATTCGGCAATTGGTAGCAGGAAAATATTCTGAAATACATCAGTCAGCTGCGGGAAAAATCACGAAACTATTCAGTCAGTCATGGGAAAAAATAGCGAAATTCTTCCATTGATCGCATGAGAAAAATTGCTAAATTTGTCAATCGATTGCGGCCAAAAATAGAGAAATTTATATATCTGTCATGGGCAGGGCATTCGGGGCACGGGCCCAGGGTCCCCGATTTTCAGGAGTCCCCAAATGCTACTAAAAAATTTTCAATTATTGGCCAAAACAATTTTAACTGTTAAAAAAACAAAATTAAAATGGAAAAATCTGTTTGTCAGAGATTGTCTATGATGTGTCAAAGCAGGGTTGGCAAGTTTCTTCCAAAGTGGAAAAAACCGGCTGGAAGAAATAGGTTTCTTCCAAGTGGAAAAAATGGAAGAAACTGTTTTTCTTTAAGAATTTACCATATAAGTTACAACTTTGTAAAATACAATAAAAATAAATGTATTTTCTAATAGATAACCTTACATAAATTTAATTAGACTTATAAAAATTTAATTATGTATGATAAATTTATAATTACACCAGTTTTTTAGCCAAGATCGCACACCTGTCTAAAGCTTTCCAATCATTGTGTACCTGAATAAAATAAATGGGACTTTTCTAACACCATGCCAAAATGTATGCTAATGTGCTATTTATTTCAACCCTGAACGTGTAAATATTTTTATTGCAAACCGTGCCAAACATTGTGATTTGCTATTTATTGAACATGACACTTTTTAATTATTATTATTATTACTTTATTTTACTCTGTAACCTCGCAAAACATCTTAATTTGCTATTTTTCAAATAGAAAATATTTAATATTAAGTAGTAACTTATATTTATTGTTGACACTAATGTGGATTTTACCATTTGGCAGTTACCAGATGATGAGGACGCTGCAATAAAATTGTTTCAGGACTTTGGATACATAAAAAAAGTTTTTATTAAAAAAAAAAAGTATGAACGTCTTCATTCAAAAAGTGAAATGCTTACTGCAATGCTAAGAGACATTTACAATGCTAAGAGACATTTACAATGCTATGCCTGTAGTTTAAATTGAGTTAATTTTATTAATTTATCATATAATATTTATTTGTTCTTTTATTTTAAGTCTATATTCGTGTCGATTTAATAAAATAGTTCGTGAAAGTCTGTAATTTTCAAATGTTATATTTTTAAATGCTCAATTTTGTGCCAACATTTTTTTTTTTCCAATTGAATCCTTTCACATGAATTTCATTTTGTGCCAATTATTGCACTTGGTGACGACAATGGTGTTGGTATAACGGAAATGTACCAAATAAATTTATCCAAAATACACAAAATCAATTAAATGTAATTCAATTCAAAAGAGGCACATTTTTTTTTTATATATATAATTTAAACTTCTGACTTCTGTAACCAGTAGTAAATAGTATGTGGATCATTTACCTATTGTAGAATGAAACTCTTTTAAATAAAAGACAGTGCTTTGAATTTACGCCCATTTTATTAAGGAAACTAATATACAGTAATTACTGTATTGAAGGATTTCATTAAAATCTCCATTTTCCTTACTACAGTGCAACATTGTATAACAAAACAGAAGTAATTTAGCTTTAAGATGCTGCAATCAATTTCTCAACTTAGAATGGATGAATGCAAAAGATGAAAAAAAATTCTTATCCCTGTAGAGTTTATTTTTAGAACATTTATCTTTTAAATCAGCATGCTACGCTAGTATACATAATTATAAATTTGTTTGTTTTAAGTTTTGCACAATAGTTTTTAAAATATTGCATTTTTATATGATAAATAAAGAATTGGTAGGTTTTTTATTTATTTATTTATTTTTTTTTTTACAGAAATTATATAAACAATAAAAAAATACCCCCCTACCTCTAAAGTTGTAAAAAACATAACCTGTAAATACCTGCTGAACCTGAAGTTTGTTATTAAAAAATAACTTATTTTTCCATAAATAATATTTTTAATATTAATTAAAATTTCCAATTTAAATTTCATATAATTAGGTTTTGAATTTAATTCTTTTATATAGTTAATATATTTTAATTTTGAGCATCTGTTTTGTTTTCTGTTGGTTTCTTCCAGTTTTTTCCATTTCTTCCGGTTTTTTCCGGAAGAAACCCAACCCTGTGTCAAAGTAACTTCATTTTTTCTTTATTGTCTTTTAACCCTTTGAGGCGTGGTGGGATATATTATATCCCACCTAATTTTAATACGATTCAAACCAGAAACTTTGAATTAAATTTTACTTTTTTAACTTTGACGGGGAAAAGTTGAAAAATTGCTTTTCCTTATTTTGAACTAAATTACGGTGAGAATTGAAATGCTATTGTTTTAAGAGTGATAATATCAGATTTATAGCTTGGAGGTACACAATGTATTTTCCTACTTTACAAAGCCATTTTGAAGGAAATGTTATGTGAAAATATAAAGTGAAGAAAATAAAGAACTGCTGGTTTCTAGCAATACAAATTCTAGAAACATTGACAAAGTGAGCAATTCGACTTTTATGAAATGAAAGAAAGAGCCCCCATACATCATATGTAAAGAATATGAATTTATATATTTGAAGTTATTAGAAAGAATTTATAGAAAGCCTGTTTTTATTTTGTTTTAGTGATTAACACAGAGATAAAGTATTTAATATATACAGCCCCCACCCCCTGCTCTTAACACATAAAAATAAAAATAATATTATTGTTAACATGGTTGCAAAAAGAAATGAGAGAATATGATATAACATAAAATTGCCACCATGAAATGCAGTTTCGCACCTAGGAGGGAAAAAAGAAAAAAAAAAAAAAAGGAATTAGGCGTCATTTGACAACGCTGCCTTTTCATGAGTTTTTGTTAAAAGCAAATATAGGTATACTGCAATAAAATAGTTTCATTGTGTACAAATAACTTGAACTACAAAGCTTTTTGTAAATAGTTTTTTTAAATTATAACTTCTGTTCCGATTATATTTATAAATGGCTAATTAATAAGTGGTGTTTTTAAAGTAAGGCATTTTAATTTTGTTTTGTAAAATTTACTTTTTGTTTTTCAGAAGAAGAAGAATAAAAATCTGGAAAGAAAAAAAGTTCTCTGTGAAGATGACTGTTGATTTTCAGCTCTTGTTTATCAACTTAAATTAAGAAACATCAGAAATTTAATTGTAACAGGATTAAATTTTCTTGTAAAATATTTCTGATAAATTTTGAGCATCTTGTAAATACATAAATAAATGTTTTTTGGTTGGTTTGTTTTACATTTGTTGTGAAAAATAAAATTTATATGAAAAAAAAGCATTCAGTTCTAGTGTTTTTAAATATATATATTTATTTATGCAAGTGATGTTGTTAAAAAGGATGTACTATATATTTTCCCCTTCTTTCTCATTCTAAGAACATTCCCCCTTCTTTTTACAGGTTAAGATATAATTCAATAAAAGTGTTTTATGTAGGCTATATTTTAAAAACTGACAGCCTGATAAACTGTTTTTGTTGGTTGATTATAAATTAGCATTGCTTGGAGATCAGGTATTAAAAATAATTTGCTGTATAAAAACTTTTGAAAATTTTAATAAAAATTTCATCATAATCTCATTAAAAGTTGAGATTAAAATTTTAATGTACATAATATTGTATGAATCAGTTTGAAATTTTGTTAGTCAAAAAGTCACATACCTCCTGCTGGAAGGAAAAATATTTTAAAGATTTCTTTATTGGTAATATATTTAAAAAAAAAAAAAAAAATTCAGTACTCATTACTTGCTAATCTTTAAAAAATAAAAACAATGATATATTATTATTTATGAGTAATGTTTAGTCCATTTAAAAAAACAAACAAAAGATTTAGTGTATGAATGGTGAACCTGCCGTGTTCTAGAAGATCAACTGCCACTACTATTTTGAAAATATTAAACTTATTTAATAAGAGAAACTTTAAGATTACATAAGAAGGAAAATAGTGACAATTGGCTTTCTGTCAATTAGTAATATTTTGTAAATATATATACATTGAAATTTTGTTCTATGATGTGTATAAGGGGGGAAGAGTCCTTAACAGACTAAAACATTACTTTATAGGAATACTGCTACATTTTTCTGATATTATATGCCAAAGAGATGGAGATAGTGAAATGACATTTTTTGAACGGACCTAATTTACATATATGTATAGTTACATCATTAAAAAAAATTCTTAAATTTCAATGATCAGTAATGTCAACATTTTACCAATTTTATAAAATAGAGTTCCTGCGTTTTTGTTTTATTTTGAAGCTGGATAATTGGAAGAAACATCCAGGTAAGAAATTGTATTATAAAAGCACCAGTGGACCCATGCGAAGATTTCACACTGCAGTCTAATACTTTTTAGCAATATCTAATACTCTTTAGATGCAGGTTTAAACTTGTAAAGGAAAATTAAGGACTGAAACTATCTTCAAACAACATTAGTCGAGCCAGAATATCATCTCGTTTATTCCATCACAGTTACAGTAAAAACTGATCGAGCATAGCAAAGACAAAAATATGTATATATCTATAGTTAATTAACTGCTTTAGAGGATGACATCAGTTTCGGAAAAAACATGGGACAAAGAAAAATAAATTGAGCATTTCAATTTTGCTTTTTAGTCATAAATATAAAATAAACCCGTGCAGCAACTATGTCCCACATTATCTTTTTTGTAGTATTTATTTTTTATAATCATTTTAAGCATTATATAATGTGGTATTTTATTTTTGTGGCCACACTAATTTGAGGAAAGCCTTTCATTTCTGTTATGAAAACAATGCAGATTTAATTTTTAATCAAAAAATATGTTTTACCGAGATGTGAGTGCAGTATGTCAGAAGCTGGTTCAAAATCCTTTCTTATGGCATCTCGTTCATTGTTTTGCATTTCATATTTTCTGAGAAAAGGTGATGTTGATAACAGAAATAATGTATACTAGTGGGCCTGTGTGAAGATTTCACACTGCAGCCTAATATTTTTTAGCAATATCTAATATTTTTTAGATGCATGTTTAAACTTCTAAAAAAAAATAAAGCCAGAATATAATCCAATTTATTCTTTCACATTTTACAGTAAAAACTGACTGAAAATATCAAGAGCGATATATATATATATATATATATATATATATATTATAAATTGTATTTTAACTACATTAGAGGGTGACATAATGTTTTGAAAAAAAAATAAATTGAGCATTTGAATTTAAATTTTGCTTTTTTATCATAAATATAAAATAAACCCATGCAGCAACCATGTCCACTTTATCTTTATTGAACATTTTTTTTATAATCATTGTTGTGGAATTTAATTTTTGTGGCAACAGTAATTTGAGGAAAAACTTTCATTTCATTTCTGAAAACAATGCCTATTTAATTTATTACTTGCAATTTTAACCAAAATACATGATTTAAAGAAATGTGAGTGTACTATGTCAGAAGTCGCTCGAAAATCCTTTCATATGGTATCTCATTTAACATTATGCATTTTTTATTTGCTTCGAAAAAGGGATGTTGAATATAATCATTAGATAACAATTTTCAATGGAAATTCTGGCTGGACAATCCACCTGGTGAATTAGCTTGAAGAAACATAAATTGAAACTACTTAAAAATTTACTCCTTTGAATAGAATGTTTAAACCTATAATTTAATTAAAAATTGAAGAAAATTAGTTTTTTTTTTTGTATTCTCACCATCATTGGTAATTTAACGCTCAATATATATTTTACACCTTGTGTTATCAACTTTTTTTTTATTAATTACAATTATGGCTTTTGCAACTTTTTCAGAATAACATTAAAAAATAAATCATAACCATATGGCCTTTTATTCCGATCTAATGAGATGAGTGGATACGGCCAATTTTTGCCTCCATTGGGACACTTTTTTTTTAAAATTATTATTGCTTCCAGATTGAAAGTATTCTATACAAGATCTGAAACACTTTCGATTTTATTGTATTTTGACCTTTTTAATATGGGGTGCTTATAACACCATTGCAGTTTTTAGCTGAAAAATATTATAATAAAGTGAAACATGTATGCATAAAAGTCAGGTTGGTGTTATGAGCTCTTGTTAAGAAAAATATTCCAATAGATTAATTTTTTTTTTTTTTTTTTTTCAAATTTTGAATAAAATATTTAGAGTTTTCAGACAAAAATTATGGACCAGTAAATTTAGATTCTAAAGTTTAAAATAACTTAAAAAAAGAAAAAAAATTGTCCCTGCCAAAGGAGTAAAAATGGGCCTTTCTTGCTCAACTTTACTTTTTTGAGGACCATAAAAAGTATAATTCTGGCCAGCTTCCATTCATGATATCTAATAGTGGCATGAATATGGCTAGCTTTGGGCTATCATTCATTAATGATGCCCATTGATGGCGACAAAGTGGCTAGCTTTCGGCATGCATTCATTAATGATTACCATTGATGGCAACAAAGTGGCTAGATTTCGGCTTGCATTCATTAATGATGGCAACGAAGTGGCTAGCTTTCGGCTTGCATACATTAATGATGCCCATTCATGGCAACAAAGTGGCTAGCTTTCGGCATGCATTCATTAATGATTACCATTGATGGCAACAAAGTGGCTAGCTTTCGGCTTGCATACATTAATGATGCCCATTCATGGCAACAAAGTGGCTAGCTTTCGGCATGCATTCATTAATGAATAGCATTGATGGTATGTGGATGGATGGCTTAAGGCTAGTTTACATTTATGATGACCAATAAATTAACATTTATGGCCAGCTTTGGGGTAGCTTTTATTCTTAACAAACGCAGGTGGCATGGCTGTGGCGATCTTCTGGCTAGATTTTATTCACGATGATCGTTAATGGCCAAATTGTGGCTAGTTTTCATTAATAATTGCCACTTAAAGTATAACTGTGGCCAGTTTTAGGCTATCCGTCAATTATGATTAACCACTTGTGGCACAATTATGGGCATCTTAATGTAGTTATGGCCAATTCTGTTGCGGCCACATTGTGGCCGGCGTGACAGTTTTTTTAAGTTGCCGTTACGGCAAACGATTGCGGCCCCTCATCTACTAGTTTGGGCCAAGGCTAACGTAGCCATCAGTGGCCCGCAAGTTCTGTGTTAGTTGGGGAGGGTGTTTCTCTCGTTTTGGCCAGAAGATCAAAAAGTCGCCTTTCTTCAGCACGCTCTAGCACCTGCACCCATTTTTCTGAAAATTAAATTTAATATGTTGTATTTTGTAAGATATTTTATCTACTTTAATTTTAAAAATGGATATTTTCAGTAACACACACAGTCTTTGAGATATAAGCAAAAACTCGGTTTTCTTGACCTTTGACCTTGAGTATCTGGACACGCGGATACGAGATTGTATGGAACTTTTAAGCTAACTTTTAGAATGTCAAATGAAAGATTTATACAAATTTTCAGCTTATTATCTTTCATTCCTAGGTTTACCCTTTTTTCACATTATTTGGCTGGAATAATTGTAGAATCGGGCTTCGACCATCTGCCCAAAGTTAATTTTCATATGAAACTTTGGTTATAGATGGGTTAATCCCGGTTACACTCTACCAAAGGCAGCAAGGGTCCCGTACCGACTGTCTAGACGGGGCCCCACCAGTGGCTGAGAGGTTCTGCTATCAAAGTTTGTAGACGGAAGGTGCTGGGTTCAAACCCCTGTCGCGCTCGTTGACCTAACCGTTCGGAGTTTTCCGTGGTTTTCTTCGAACCTTGCCGTAAATACGTGTTAGGATCCCTTAGAAAGACCCCCCCACGGAGGACACTCCCCTTTTTGGGGCCTATATTGCTCGAGTAGATAATCGGGCGTCATGAAATCAACCATCTAGACGGGTGAAGCCTGGCAAATCTATATATATAAAAGAAAGTCCTGACTAAGAGATCATCAACGCGCACAGCCCAAACTACTAAACCCAGAAATATGCAAATTAGTAAAAAAAAAAAAAACTTCTTAGGACGTAGACAAGTGCTAGGAAAGTATTTTTTAAAACTACACCCCTAAAGGGGATAAAAAAAAGAACAAACTTTTAAAAAAATCATTAAAAATCTGACATTATAATTATGTGCCATATGATAACGTATTTTAATGTATTTTTGTATGGTGAATCGAATGGTATCAAGTACATTGTTCAAAGTCCAAGAGTTCATGAGATATTGCATATTTTTCTAATTTGGTGATGCCTTTTGCGCCGAAACTTCAACATTCTAACAATGCAAATGATAATTTCTAAAAATATGCCTTATTATAGCAACGGAAGAAATTCAAATTGTCGATAAAACGCGAGGGACTTCTTTTCGTCGTTATCATATAATGTGACGAAATCTGTTCCCGCAAACATTTATCTATAGATACAAAAGAAAGTCCTGACTGAGAGATCATCAATGCACCAAACTACTGAACCTAGAAATATTCAAATTGATGGGGGAAAAAAAAAAAAAAAACTTTTTAGGACGTAGGTGAGCGCTAAGAAAGGATTTTCTAAAACTCCAACCCTAAGGAGGGTAAAAAGGGGAACAAACTATAACAAATTCATTTAAAAAGGATAATATAGATATATGTGTCAAATTATAAACTATTTTAATGTATTTTTGTATGCTGAATTGAATGGTACCAAGTACATTTTTCTAAGTCCAATAGTTCGTGAGATATTGCATATATATTTTATTAATTTGGCGATGTCTTTGGCGCCAAAAACCTCAAAATTCTAGCATTACAAATGATAATTTCTAAATTACATGCGTTATTATAGCGACGGAAGAAATTCAAACTGTTGATAAAACGGGAGAGACTTCATTGTCATTGTCATAATATAGTAATCCTAATAATATTATAAATCCGATTCTGTGCAAATGTTAGGCTGAAGCCAGCCTCAAAATGGAGAAATTAATGGCCCTGTATCTTTGCATATAGGTGGATTATAACCCGGAAATGAACATAGACTGTTTTTTGTTTATTTTATTCAAATACTTTTCTTAATAATTCAAAATTTGATTATTTTCATAGAGAATCAATGGACATTTTTAGATAAAATTTAACCATTTTACTTTATCGTTGCTAGGGCTTTGATAGTTGCCAATAAATAAAAATGCGGAAAAATAATTTTTCCTCAACAATTAAGTTTTAATTGAGCGATTTTCACGTGAAAAATGAAAATAATTCAAAAGAAGATGAATTTCTGTGATATTTGAAACAACAATATGGAGTATTTGTTATTATACATGAAGTATAAATGTCGGTAACATTAAAAATATCTTTTTCTGTCAAAAACTGCGTTATAATTAGAAAGAAGAATTAACAATAATTATATTATTAAGAAAAAGATTTCGCTTGAACCATGGAACTATGAAAAGGATCCTCCTTGGCTTGAACAAATATGACGTCATAAATAAAACATGTATTTTCAAATATTCGTAATATTACAAAGAGCATGACTATCAGTGTATAATAAAAGTATATACATAATGGACGTCATATTTAAGATGAATAACTGAAATATTTTTTTGATACTGATTAATAATAAGCTTGAATATTAGTTACAAACAGATGTGAGTTTTCTGCTAAAATTCGCGTCATTATTGCCAGGAAAAGAAAATTAATAAGAATTATATCGTTGAAAAGAGATTTCTCTGGAATCAAAATGACGTCATAATAAAACGGGATTTTTTAAATATGTTTCAAATGGAACTTTTATCAATTTCATACATTAATAATCACTGAGTACAGTGAAAGAATAGAGAGGTAATGAGCCGTAAAATCGGCTTGCAATATGAAGCCGGTTATCGCTCAAATCATTAGGCCCAAGAGCTGATTTCATTGGATGGGGAGAGGTTTTCAAAGTAAGCCGCCAGTTGTTTGGGCCGACTGTAGGGTTGCATTTTCAGCATCACGCCAAACCTGAACATTTCATCTCTATTTATTCTCTGAACTCTGTGATTAATAATACAAGAATCAGTAATATTATTAGGAAAAGAAAATTGAACACATGTCTATTAAGTTAAAATCTGACTGTGTGTATTTCGCAAATACTCCTCTTAATGCAACGCGATTTACTTAATACCGGTTATCATTGATCCGAGGATGTCATATAAACTCTGAGAATTTAAAATTTTGAATTATATTTCGGGACATTAATATTTTTTTTTTTTTTTTTGTAAAATTTAACGAAATTTCTCTAAAAACGGTACTTAAATTACTCCATTTTTGTGGATAAAAAAGGAGAAATAAAACGGATTAATATATTTTTATGCCATTTTCTCATTAAAACTGAAAAATTAATTCATTTTCAATTTGAACAGTTGATGAAAAAAAAATCTTGATTACAGTAAAATTTCCGAAAAATAAAAACGTATTTCCACATATTCAAACTTTAAGAATCAACTAGATGGAACCCGTCAAAATTTGACGGCAAACAACTTGATAGTACCATAAAAATAAAATTTATAGCTTTAACTTGAGAAATTTCATAGTGGGGAGCATAATATGATTAAGCGGTCACTGACCTTTCCATTGATATATCACATGAGGGGTGTGTGCAAAGTTCAGAAAAGTACCCCCTTGGGGGGTCAAAGTGGGGGATGGACGTGGGAGATGCATAATATGATTAAGTGGTCACAGACCTTTCCAATGATATATAACATGAGGGTTGTGTGCAAAATTTAGAAAGTACCCCTTGGGGGGGGGGCAAAGTGGGGAGATGGGCATCGGAGATGCATAATATGATATAAGTGGACACAGGCCTTTCCAATGATATATAACATGAGGGTTGTGCGCAAAATTTAGAAAGTACCCCTTGGGGAGGGGGGGGGAGCAAAGTGGGGAGATGGACATTGGAGATTCATAATATGATTAAGCAGTCACAGACCTTTCCAACAATATGACATGAGGGGTGTCAACAAAATTTAGAAAAGTATCCCTTGGGGGGGTGGGGAGGGGGCAAAGTGGGGAGATGGACATTGGAGATGCATAATATGATTAAGTGGTCACAGACCTTTCCAATGATATATAACATGAGGGTTGTGTGCAAAATTTATAAAGTACCCTTTGGGGGGGGGGGGGCAAAGTGAGGAGATGGACATCGGAGATGCATAATATGATTATGCAGTCATAGACCTTTCCAATGATATATAACATGAGGGTTGTGTGCAAAATTTATAAAGTACTCTTTGGGGGGGGCAAAGTGGGGAGATGGGCATCGGAGATGCATAATATGATTAAGCAGTCACAGACCTTTCCAACAATATACGACATGAGGGGTGTCAACAAAATTTAGAAAAGTATCCCTTGGGGGGGTGGGGAGGGGGCAAAGTGGGGAGATGGACATTGGAGATGCATAATATGATTAAGTGGTCACAGACCTTTCCAATGATATATAACATGAGGGTTGTGTGCAAAATTTATAAAGTACCCTTTGGGGGGGGGGGCAAAGTGAGGAGATGGACATCGGAGATGCATAATATGATTAAGCAGTCACAGACCTTTCCAACAATATATGACATGAGGGGTGTCAACAAAATTTATAAAAGTGCCTCCCTTAGGGGGGGGAGGGGAGGGGGTGGCGGGATGGACCCCGGAGATGCATAACATGAATAAGCGGTCAAATACTTTTCCAGCGATATATCACAGGAGAGGTGTCTGCAAAATTTAGAAAAGTGTCCCACTTGGGGGGGCGGGAGTGGGGGGATAGACCCGAGATGCATAACATGAAAAAGAGGTCACAGGCGTTTCAACTTGGGTGAGGGGTGTCAACAAAATTTAGAAAAGTATCCCTTGGGGGGGTGGGGGGGCAAAGTGGGGAGATGGACATTGGAGATGCATAATATGATTAAGTGGTCACAGACCTTTCCAATGATATATAACATGAGGGTTGTGTGCAAAATTTATAAAGTACCCTTTGGGGGGGGGGGCAAAGTGAGGAGATGGACATCGGAGATGCATAATATGATTAAGCAGTCACAGACCTTTCCAACAATATATGACATGAGGGGTGTCAACAAAATTTATAAAAGTGCCTCCCTTAGGGGGGGAGGGGAGGGGGTGGCGGGATGGACCCCGGAGATGCATAACATGAATAAGCGGTCAAATACTTTTCCAGCGATATATCACAGGAGAGGTGTCTGCAAAATTTAGAAAAGTGTCCCACTTGGGGGGGCGGGAGTGGGGGGATAGACCCGAGATGCATAACATGAAAAAGAGGTCACAGGCGTTTCAACTTGCAACTTTTTTCTCGAAGGCATTTGATAATATTAAATTTTTTTTTACCCAAGACAATTTAACGATATTCTTAATTTTTTTGCATAATTCGTCAAATGTTCATGGAAAAAAATCATGAAATTCGCTAATCAATAGTTGATAAATTATAAAATTCAACAATCGATAGCAGTAAAATTGGTCAATCGATAATGGGAAAATCACAAAATTCATCAAATGGTCTCCTGTAAAAAAATTGTCCTGCACACTGATGATATGATCAAAAGGATTTTGAAGTATAGGACAAAATTAACACTTGCCAAACAGCGAGTAATGCTGAAAATTTGGCAATGGACTTTATTGCCACCACTGGTCAAACATAATAGTCACACTCACCAATTGCGATGATTGAATGGAAAAAGATTTTTTTCTCTGCTGTCGCTCGACAAATTTCGAAACCATTTGGCGAATTTCACGATTTTTTCCCCGAAATTGACGGATTGTGATTTTTTTTCTCGAAGCCATTCGACGATATTCGAAAACTTTTCCCCCCGAAACCAGTTGATGAATTTTGCGATTTTTCCACTGTCGATTAATGAATTTTGTGATTTTTCCGCTATCGATTGACGAATTTCGCAATTTATCAACTATCGATTAATGAATTTCATGATTTTATCCATGAACGAACAAATTGCGCACTTTCTTTCCGCTAATGTTTGACACATTTCGCCCTTTACAATTCAGCCAATGAGTTGAACGTTGTTTCTTTCCAGAAATGTCAAGAATGAAACAATGATTCTTTAGGATGAATTTCCTTCGTTCGATGCCACATGGAAGAATGTGTGCAATGCAGCAACGGGCGTCACAGACTTTTTAGGGCATCTGCAGACTAAAAACATCTAACCAATCTTCGCAGGGGGGAAAAATCACAGATTTCGTCAAATGATTGAGGAAAAAACACTAAATTCATCAAAGGATCATGGGGAAACATGACTTTCGTTAAAAGACAACAGAAAAAACATTAATTATGCAAAAGGATCGTGAAAGATAAGCAAATTTTGTCAAAGAATCGCAAAAAAGGAAAGTTCACCAAAAGATCACGCTTTTTTACTAAATTTCGTCTAAAAATTGCGGAATAAAATGTATTTTATCAAAGAATCGCTGGAAAATGCGAATTTTGCTAAGGATCAAGAGAAAAATGCGAAATTCTTCCAAGGATCGCTGAAAAAACACGAATTTCGTCAAAGAATTGCTGAAAAAACATGAATCTCGCTCAATAATAGAAAAATCATGGTTCATAATCATTATATCTAGTAGTATATGTAAATACAGTTTGTGATATTGACAAAATTAACACTCACCAATCGGCGAGTAATACTGAAAATTGGTAATTGATGTTATTGCCAGTACTGGCTAAACTTAATAGTCACACTCGCCAATTGCGATGATTGAATGTAAAATGAAATTTTTTTCCCGCTGTCAATCAAAGAATTTTGAAACCATTTGGTGAAGTTTTTCCCGAAACCATTTTCTGAATTTCCCGATTTTTTCTTCAAAATCATTTTTCAACAATATTCGACCCAATACGCATGCGTAAAAAAAATCACCAGCCAATGAGGTGAGGGACTATTACTGTCTCTAGAAACGTGTTTGGGATCATCTCCTGTTTTTTTTTTCTTGCACATTGCATTAAACCTAGGAAGGTATTTATATAGAACTCACTGTGGAGTGTTTAGAAGGTATTTATTTTATTTATTATAATTTGTATGAATACTTAGGTGTCCATTTCGGATTTACTGTTTAAAAATGAATTTAGGCTCATTTAACATTCGCGAAATCAATCCGATGGAAATTGTGTTTTTAGATCTCTATCATTTTGTATATATAGTACAGAAAATAATTATTCAAACGTACGTAAAAATATCGTAGAACACGTAATACAAAATTGGACCACTTATAGTCCGTTTATTATCAGGGATGAATCTTATGGTGTTCCGATTGCTAATGAAAACGATTATGTAAATATATGGTTCTTCATAGAAGTATGTGCTTCTTCACACTTCAATAGAAGCATTGCTTAAATTAATATAATTCTACAAATATGATGCAGTTTTAAAATATTGAGTAATGATTAATACTTTCAAGGAATCTACTCATATACGTAATTAAGTTTTGGTACTTCTCTATTATCTCATCGACCACTTTTCATAACAAAAAACTGTCGCCAAACTGTAACGCCAAATAAACGGGAGAGCGTTGTCATTAATACGCGCAAATGTTGAATTAAAAACCACTTGACGACATAACAAACACGTATAATGCTTCCGACATCAAGTAAATGGGACTGCATTTTTGGCATTTAATCATACAGTTTGGCGATAGTATTTTGTTATGAAAAGTGGACGATGGGATAATAGAGAAATACCTAAGTTTTTTATACCAAGTTTGAAAATTTATCTTTTTTTGACATTTAAAAAAAATAACAGAAAAAACATTACAAATTTGCCCATTTGCTCAGCGGTCAAAGGATTAAGTAAATATTAATGATTAAGCGGAACTGGTTCTAGCTATGAAGTAATATTATTTTGCTCAAAAACCCCCAACAAAAAAAGAATTACAAAGAATAAGTAATCGTCTTTAAATATACAAAAAACAATGTGATTAATGACCAGGATTTTTTTACATATAACATTTTTTTATATACAAAATAAAATTCGAAATAACCTCATTCATTTCACCCGATGTCAAAAATAGTTTTTTTTTTCCACATTCCTGGGCAAAGCACTAAATCAATAAAATCACCAATTTGTGACAAATTATGAGTTTCATATGAATCGCCCATGAACGGACATGCAAACTGGTAAAAAATGAATGTAATAAATTAAAACATTCAAGATTTGTATACATACAAACAATACAATGTAAATATTAATATTGTTACATGATACATTGTTTGTATATATACTTCTTTGTATACATATATTGTTTGTATACATACAAACAAATATAATGTAAACATTATTCAAATATTATGAGTTTGCAAATCAAAACATTCTAAAGATTTGTATACATACAAACAATATAATGCATACATACTCTTTACAAATAAAATAGCACACTTATGTAATGACAAAACTTTTAAATCGAATTGAGATAATATATTTCTGTTAAAAAATAATGCTAAAGTTCAGACTTATATATATTATACATTCACATAAAGCTAGTCACATTCCTGCATATTTATTAAATATTTAGTTGCTAAATACAGAAATAATATTTTATAATTTATATTCAGACGCTCAGATTCGCTTTTTTTGAACACATAATAATAAAAATATTACTACCGTGCGTACTGTCTTTTGACATTATATTTACATAATAGTTTTCATTAGCAATCGGAACACCATAAGATTCATACCCGATCATAAACGGAATATAAGTGGTCCAATTTTGTATTACATGTTCTACTATATTTTTATTTACGATTGAATAATTATTTTCTGTACTATATAAACAAAATGATTTGATTTTGCGAACGTTAAATGAACCTAAATTCATGTTACACAGTAAATCCGAAATGGATACCTAAGTATTCATACAAATTACAATAAATACAACAATAAATAAAATAAATACCTTCTAAACACTCCACAGTTTTTTATATAAATATCTTCCTAGGTTTAACGCAACGTGGAAGAAGCCATAATAACAACAGGAGTTGATTTTGATTTGATCTTGATCCCAAATACGTTTGGAGACAGGAATAGACCCTCGCCTCATTGGCCGGTCCTTTTTTGACGCATGCGTACTCGGTCGAAATTCGATGGAAATTTGACAAAATTACCAAACTGCTTTAAATAGATGGATTTATTCTGCAGAGCAAAAATCGCCTGTCAGCATATTGTCAAGAAATGAAGATTTGTTTCAACTATAGATTAAACCAAGGACACAAATTTGTTGTTACATGCAAACGTAACACTTGCAATTGCAAAGCTTTTTGCAACCCCAAATTACATGCAAACGTAACATTTACATGTAATTTGCACCCAAATTAATTTTAATTTGAACCGTAATAAATGTTAATTTGCAATGAAAATTACATGCAAAAGTAATGCTTACCTATAATTTTGGGTTGCAAAAAGCTTTGCAATTTAAGTGTTACGTTTGCATGTAATTTTGGGCTTCAAAAAGCTTTGCAATTTAAGTGTTACGTTTGCATGTAATTTTGGGCTGCAAAAAGCTTTGCAATTGAAGCTCCTTGCATTTAGGTGTAGAATTATTCCTCCCTATTCACAAGAATTGAATTTAGAGAAAAAGCATATACTATTTCCAATGAATTATTTTTAAAAGATGGCTGTTAAAACGTTTCTCAAAGTCGTTAAAAGTAAAATGGTTTATCAGGAAAAATTAACATTTCTTTTTACCCAATTCTTCGATTTACACGATTTTATTTGGCCCTCTTTTTGCATTGGTTGCAGTTTCCTTTTCGCGGTTATTTGGCACAAAATTTACTTTTTTAAAACTGATTTATGTCAAGGCCCCTATAACAAAGAAATATCGTATTTTCTTCTATGAAATGTGATAAAGAGTTAGTTAATTATTTACATTTTTAACTATCGGGAGTGAAATATTTTGCTTGATTAGTACATTTATTTTTCTTTTAATGTTACGTGAACGAAGTCACGGGTAAACAGTTAGTATAATATAAAAATGTGACGAAATTAGAATCATGGAGAGAAGTTCTATAATCAGATAAACTCCGTTATGAATGAAAGATTAGCCGTTTTTAAACATTCTGCTGAATGAATTTTGATGAGAATTATGGGGGAAATTTCTGTAATCAGGTGGGTGAATCCAATTATTAAAAAAAAAAAAAAAATTCTGCGGATTTTGATGAGACTTGCATTGTTTATTTTTTAGGGATGGTTTTAGTATATTGTATATTGTTATATTGTTCTTTATCAAATCCTACTCTATATAGTGATCAACTTAAGTCCTTATCAGTCCAAATTTCGTCTCAAATTTGCAGATATATCTCATTTGATTCAAGATTCGTTTGGAGAAACCGACCAGCGTAGCGGGCGAAGCCTGCAAGTATACATATAATTGAATCCAAATTATTTCGATTCTGAAAGTTATATATTATACTATTGTCTTACTCGCAGCCTAAAGACTTAGGCAAAAGCGTTAGGTGTCTTTTTTCTTTCGTCAGATTTTTATATTCCTCATTAACTGCCCACAATGTATTTGATGATAATAATTTATACTTCATGTATGAGAACATTATTTTTATATGTTTTACCAGAATAATTAGTATAATAAAATAAAAATTTAATTAATCTTCTGTCTGTTGTATGATTATACATCATTATTTGTTTTATGGTCAATTATGTCAGCCTTTAAATAAGATGTGTATGGGAATTATAAATGGGTGATATGTTGCATAAAGCTGAAAGTCGCAAAACTAAATCTTTCACAACACCTCTTGAATGAATTAGGCTACAGATTTACCCACTGAGGAAGATTTTGGCAATTTTAATTTATAGGCGATTGATTGAAAAAAAAGTTTTATAGAAGAGTTTGTCTTCGTCAAAATATCAAACATTACTGGAAATAAAACCACCATTTTGCATACTAGTGGGAATTTTAAGCTCTATTCGTGAAGTATATTTTTAGACGCACTTTCGCTAACATTGATTTTTAGGTGCGTTCGTAATTATATAAATACGTAGCACCTATAGTCATCACTTGGTCCGTCCGTCTGTCTGTCTGTCCGCATATAACAACGCAAAAACTACCCAACCAAATGGTTTGCAATTTAAAATATATTATCTTTGCAGAATTTTGTCGAGACATTTCAAATTTTATTAAAATCGAATCAAAACTTTAGGAGATATTAATAAAAATATTTATTAAGAAATTTGATTTTTTTTTTAAAATCGGTGCTTTTTTGTTGTAGGAGCTTCCGATGGATGTTAAATCGTCAAGCGACCGAGATGCTTATTTTATTACAGAAATTAATCTGCAGACGATATAATTCATTTCACAGAATTAAAAATCATCAAGATCTGAATATTTATATAACTAGCTGATACATATATATCTGAATATTTATATAACTAGTTAAGATATTTGTATGAACAGTGTCATAAAATATATACTTAACTAGCTGTTTAACCCGTTCTACGCACGGGATATCATGAATTTAATTCTAAAACGTGCCTACGAACGCACCTCGTTTGTAACGTTTGACGTACAATTTCCAACTTGTTTCCACTTATTCTCATTTTTTAGTTATCTTGCCAAATCCTCCTCGCATCTAGACCTGTTCTCTGAACTGAACGTCTGAATAGTCCTCGATTCACTTTGTTAATTATTAACACCGTTTCTGTACCTTGATTCTTATATTCTGTATTGACTTCTGTCTTATTCTGTCTTGTCTTGATTATTATATTGATTCTTATATTCTGTCTTGTCTTGGTTCTTAACTTCGCTAACAGGGATTTTTTCCCCTTATTCTCATTTTTTAGCTATCTTGCCAAATCCTCCTCGCATCTAGACCTGTTCTCTGAACGTCTGAATAGTCCTCGATTCACTTTGTTAATTATTAACACCGTTTCTCTGTCTTGTTTGCAAAAGTAGTAAAATGAAATTTTATTTTGTTGGAGACAGGAGCACGATGTAATTTGGAGTGTTCTGGCTTATTTTAGGCGTAATTCAAGGAATTAAATATTTACCAAAACTGATTAGAATGTCTCATTATCAACAGTGTGTAGATGTTTTATTAAAGAAAGGGTACTCGGGGTTTAAAAGCAATAAAAACCCATCTCTTTGGTATGGAGCTCGAACCAATGTGCTTTTTGAACACGTAGTGATTCAATTTTGTTGTCTTATGTGGCTGAACTACATATTGAAATACCTAAATATCCCATTGCCTATTTAATGAAAATATCACTGCAAGAATTTACTTATTAGCTTATATTTTACCACTGATAAAAATAATATATCTCACCTGATGGAAAACTCATGACATTGTTCACAAAAAATCTATAAAACTGAAAGAATTGAAAAAATTCCTCACTGAAAGATTAGACCAGAAAATTTCACATTGCTTGTATCACACCTGGGAAATATTCCATTAAAAAAAAACTTAGCTTGCTTGTATATTCGTAATTCAGTCTGCATAATCCATGTTTCGGTTAAGGAAATCTTTGGTCGAAGAATTCTTCCTTAGTGAAGAGCTATTCTCTTCTAAAGGTAGGGCAACTTCCGCCTTTAAATCCAAAGCGAAAAGCGTTTACTGACTCCTAAGCTGCAGTCAATAGATGTATTGTAAAACTTTAAGGTCACAAAACCCATGATCCAGTCTAAACTACTGATGCAATACAGTGGCAACTTCCTTACTTTGCTTTAAAATGATTAGATGACAAAGCCTTATGCATGTTTATTTTTGCTACGCTCTTAAGGTTAGTTCAGAAAAGAAAAAAAGGTGGTAGCAGGGACATCTTTTTATAGAACATTTGAGACTTTTACGTACTTTAAAGCAATAATAGGAAGAATTTACGTGAGAATTTCCCAGAATTCTCTCCCTTTACAACTATGGGAAAAAATAAATTCGTTCCAGAAAAAGGAGGGGTTCGAATGTAAATATATCTTGATGGAATTTTTAATATAAGGAAACGTATGTAATTATGACCTGTGGTTGGAGATTAAAGATAAATGAGTTCTTCTACTGATTAATTCTAAATCCAGTTCAAATCACAACAATTATATCTCTATTAAAATTGAGAATGAGAGTATGTTAAAAAGAGTTAAATACAGTGAAATCTCACAAGATGAACACTCATAGCCCAATTAAGATAGTCCGGGGCCCAAAGCCTAGCAGCTTTTCAAGTCCCCCCCCCCCCCAACACACACACGAAACCAAAATATGTTTTAGAGAAAACTAGAAATGTTTTTTGGAAAGTATTCGGAAATTTTCCCTCATTTTATAAAATGCCCATAAAACTCAGATTAACGTAATTTTTCTTTTGTTGTTTGATACTATAATACTTTAATGTTAAATATTTCTTTTAAAAAATGTCCCAAAAAAAAAATATTTTGTCTACAGTGTTCCTAATTTAGGCTGATTTTAGAGAACAGAAAAGTACAGGCAAGACGTTTATAGAACTATGTTTCTTAGATATCGATGATTGAAATAAAGATTTTTGTCGAAGAATTTTTACTACATTATTTTACTCATTTTGCGGCTTCCGTCTCCAATGGGCCCAAGACCATAGCCTAGTTGGCCTGTGCGGTAATCAGGCCTTGTGAACACTCCTACAAGTTTCACACTTCTGTAAGTTGGACGCATTTTGTGGAAACTAACAAGGGAACCACTTTTAGTGAAGCCCGCACCTAGCATTGAGACCTTTGTTGCATTTTATAGCCCCATAGGCCAAAGTTAGAGAACCGATAAAATTTGTCTGCAAAAAATTGTATTATATATTTTCGTATACATTGAATTTTAAAGTAATGAATTTTTAATTGTTAATTTTACGCAAAAAGCGAGTTAAGTCGCCAAGTATGGTGCTACGAATCCAAATTGCTACTCACACATAGCAGACGACTATAGCATTTGGCCAGGGTTGACGGGAAAAATTCTACGGTAACGAATAAAGCCAATTTCGCGCCGCCAAAAATTCAATTATAATGTTGCATTTTTTCAAATTGAAATCCGTATAGGTTCTTGAAGAATTTTTAAAATTTTTTTCAATATTATATTCTTATTAATAACTAATAAATATTTTAAAGTACTTAAAAAATATAAAAACTTCTATGTTCCGATAAGTGTGTCTCAAAAACTGCATTTTCAGAAAGTTATGCTGCTGATGTAAAATCAATAAATACAATTTTTGCAGACAAATTTGATCGGTTCTCTAACTTTGACCAATAGAACTAAAATGCACCAGGTCTCATTGCTAGGTGCGAGCTTCACCAAAAGTGGTTTCTTTGTAAGTGTATCCATACAATTAACATTATACATCTGAGCTGTATCACTTGGATATACCTCTCTAACTTGGAAGTTGGATTCTTAAAAAACTATCCTAATTGAAACTCATTCTTCTTTTTCATTATAAACAACAACAGCAACAACAACAAAGGAATAATTTGTTTAGTAGTATTCAAGAAGTACTCATGAATTCCATCATATTTTGGAATACATCTTCCATGAAAATATAGTGAAACTTTCTATTTTTGGATGATTTCCACAATTTTCAATGAATGGCTTCAAAGAAGTAACACTTAATTGAGGAATGGAAAGAGGAAAATATTGCTGTTCGTTGATAACGCCACAAGTCACTGTCATCATTGTACGACAAAATCATGGAATTTTTATCACCGAATACGACCAGGAGTTTCAACCACTCTAACTTGATATAAGACAGACTATTTTACTGAAAGTTTGTAAATGTGTGAGAGTTGTTTGTGAAATCGATTTTACATCTGCAGCAAGTACCATAAAACAAGCATCACCAGAAAAAGAAAAATCAAGCAAGAAAAATCATGGATCAAGCATAGATTATTCATAGATTTGATAGAGTCCTTTCCAACACTTCCAGAATACTGTAAACGGAACTTAATCGTTTAATAAGGTGAAAGAACACATCTTAAGTAAACAATTTAAGAAAACGTACTTTCAGAAATAATCATCCATAGATGGCAGTGCATCCAGTTCTTTGCATATTAGCACTGTGTATGAATTTGTTTATATTCTACAAATATATCTCTTAGTATACTAAATATAATTCACCTGGAAAATGCATAATCAAATTAAAAAAAACACGCATAAGCAGTTCACGCTCATACACAGTATGCTTACGAATTCTTTTATGGTGGTCCTGTATATGATCAATTTATACACACCATATCCACTCGCAATATTTTCACCCACAAAATTTGAGTCTGTGATTAAACGTCCAAATTAATGCAGAGGAAATGAAAATGAAATTCAGATTTCCTTCGTTCCATAATGTTTTTGGATATAAAACTTATTGTAGATGGCATGGGAACACGCTCCTGACTGTGAGTCCAGTGCCGTCATTATACTCATGGTGTGTGCACTAGAGATTAGACGAGCACAGCCCGAGCCCGACTCGATTTTTATACCAGTCTTAGGGCTCAGGTTCAAAGAGAAAATTTTATTTATTCACAAATTAGAAAAAGGAAAAATAAATGCTATTTAAGAAACAAGGATGAGTTTCTTCAAGTATTTTACAATCCTTTAAAAATCAGTTTTTAAGGGAACTGGAGTATTAGCGTTTAAAGTCAACGTACCCACAAACCCAATCAACATAGTTAGTAGCAAGTTAGAACCGGCCAACACAGTAACTAAAATGATTCACTAAATAGAGCTGCAGCCATCTAGTCAGGTAGATCTCCGCAATGAGGCGATCAGGCGAATTTCATCCCGCGGCCAGGTTACACAACTCGTTAAGCTAAGCATATAATGCTCGGCAGGTAGGGGCCTGGTAAGCGGTATAACAATAATACAATTTATACACATCACGTAGTACGCAAGCGTCATTTAACCTTAAAAACGCATACCAAAACTGGAAACGCACTTCCAGCATTTACCGTTCATAGACAGTAACTGTAACAGACTTATTTTATGTGATCCTGTAAATGAATGATAAATGCTTTGCAATCCATATTCTACAGAAAGCTTGTTTTAGTGCACCCCAGAAACGCATATAAATTTGTATTATCCATGGAATAGTGTAACATCATTAAATTCCACCAAAAACGAGTTTTTACCATAGACCGCAATGTAACGGGATATTTTTGCGAGCCCACGTAAACGAACTAAAATGCTACACGCTTCATTTTCAATAAAGAACATATCATAAAGAGCCTCAATAACAGACATCTATTGCATATCAATCTGAGTATATTAACGAGAGTTAGAGCACGGACAGAAGGTAGACGGCAGACAGACAGACAAACCAAATTCATAAACACTTTTCAACTATGTTGGAAAATGTTAAAAAAATAATAATGAAAATCGGAGCGCTCGTGGAAAATTCGCCAGCGGGGAAGACCGAGCTAGGCTCGGTTAAAGTCAGCTCGTTATAACAATAAATTCTCGCTGTATTATTGATAGAAAACATTTTGTTTTACAACCGAATTATTTACAGAAACAATCAATCTGAAAACTATGTACATATTTCTAAATTTTACATTACTTACAAATTTACAACGAAAGGGCATCCTTCCAAACTACATTTTTAGTTCGTTGTACACTTTCTTTTGGTAGCAGGACTTTTAAGTCTGTACGCCTTTTTATACGCCAGAAAGCAAAGTACAGTTGTTCTGTGCAGAAAGGACTATGGACTCTGATTGGTTAAGTAATGTACGTCGGCTCCAGTTTGGAATTTCTAGAAAATTCCTTCAGATTATGAAACTCAACTTTTTATTCGCTAAAAGTCGTCAACTAGGCGACATTCTTTCATTTGGCGCCAAACATGTGTTTTGACATTAGCAATCTTGAATGCCTACTTTCCAGCCAAATCTCGCCAGAGGCGCCAATATTTCGCAAATTTTGGCAAAATGTTGCTAACATTGCGATTTTTTTTACTACCAACTGTTCTATAACTGTTTAAACTTCATTCACATTGAATTGCACTGACCCAAAACTGACCCACTAATCGAATTTTCTTAGAAGTGTGACCTAGCCCAATAGTCTTCTCGTAATCCAAAACGGTAGGATACAAAATTTAGACCAAATCGTTAGAGCCGTTTTTTAGATAAAATTATTAGCTTGATCCTTACCCATAGTGACCCAAATTGACCCCCTAATCGAATTTTCTCTAACATGTGACTTATCCCAATAGGCTTCTCATAATCCAAAACGGTAGGATACAAAATTTAGTTAAAATCGTTTCAGTCGTTTTTAACATAAAATTAGCTTGACCCTGACCCTTAGTGATTGAAAATGACCCATAAATCAAATTTTCTCGATCATGTGACCTATCCCAATGCTCTTCCCATGCCCGAAAACGGTAGGATACAAAATTTAGTCAACATCGTTAGAGCCCTTTTTTAGATAAAATTAGCTTGACCCTCAGTGACCCAAAAATAACCGACTAGTCGAATTTGCTGGAAAATGTGACCCAGCCCAATGATCTTCTCGTAATCCAAAACGGTAGGATAAAATATTTAATCAAAATCGTCAAAGTCGATTTTTAGATAAAATTAGCTTGACCCGCTGTGACCCAAAAATGACCCACTAATCGAATTTTCTTGATAAAAAATTCCTTCAGATTCTAAAAGCCAATTTTGGAAGAATGCGCATACTTGGCTCATTCTTTCATTTGGCGCCAAGCATGAGTTTTGGCATTGCTGATCTTGAAAGCCGATTTTCCTGCCAAGTTTTGCGACTGTCGCCAACATTTTACCAAATTTGGCGAAATGTTACCAACTTTGCGACTTCGTTTACTGCCAACTATTCAACAACTTAATAACTGTGTCTAGCTTCATGCATTCACACTGAAATGCATTGACCCGTAGTGACCCCAAAATCGCCCACTAATCGAATTTTCTCGAATATGTGACCTAGTCCAACGGTCCTCTCGTGCCCAAAGTCAAAATCGCTTGAGCTGTTTTTTAGATATAATTAACTTGATCCTGACCAATAGTGAGCCAAAATGACCCACTAATCGAATTTTCTCAAACATGTAACCTAGCCCAATGGTATTCTCGTTCCCGAAAACGGTAGGATATAAAATTTAGTCACAATCACTTGCATATAAAATTAGCTTGACCCTGACCCATAGTGACCAAAAATGACCCACTAATCAAATTTTCTCGGAAAAATAACCTAGCCCAATGGTCTTCTCGTGCTCGAAAACGGTAGAATAAAAAATTTAGTTAGAATCGTTTCCGCTGTCTTTTACATAAAATTAGCTTGACTCTGACCCATAGTGATCCAAAATGACCCATTAATGGAATTTTTTCGATCATGTGACCTAGCCCAAGTGTCTTCTTTTGCCCCCAAAATGATAATGATACAAAATTTAGTCAAAATCGTTGCAACCATTTTTTATATTAAATTAGCTTGACCCGTGGTGACCCAAAAATGACCCACTAATTAAATTTTCTTTAACATTTGACTTCGCGAAATGTTCTTCTCAAATCCAAAATGGTAAGATACAAAATTTCGTGAAAATCAATTTAGCCGTTTTTTACATAAAATTAGCTTGACCCTAACCCATAGTAACCCAAAATGACCACTAATCAAATTTTCTTGAACATTTGACTTCGACAAATGGTCTACTCAAATCCAAAATGGTAAGATACAAAATTTCATTAAAATCGATTTAGCTGTTTTTTACATAAAATTAGCTTGACCTAACCCGCAGTGACCCAACATGACCCGTTAATCGAATTTTCTCGATCATGGGACCTAGGCCAATTGTCTTGTCGTGCCCGAAAACGATAAAATATAAAAATTTTGTCAAAATCGTTAGAGCCGTTCTTTAGATTAAATTAACTTGACCCGTAGTGACCCAAAATTGACCCACTAATCGAATTTTCTCGAACACGTGACCCAACCCAACGGTCTTCTCGTGCCTGCAAACGATTGGATACAAAATTTGTCAAAGTCGTGTTAGAGCCGTTTTTTACATAAAATTAGATTGACCCGTCGTGACCCAAAATTGACCCACTTATCGTATTTTCTCGGACATGCGACCTAGCCCAATGATCTTCTCGTGCTCGAAAACGGTTGGATATAAAATTTAGTCAAAATAGCTTAAGTTGTTTTTTAGATATAATTAGCTTAACTCTGACCCATAGTGACGTAAAATGATATACAATCGAATTTTCTCGAACATGTGAACTATCCCAATGGTCTTCTGGTGCCCCAAAATGGTAGGATACAAAATTTCGTAAAAATCGTTAGATCTGCTTTTAAGGTAAAATTTGCATACACACACAGAGAGAGAGAGACACACAAGATTTGCTTGTATTATAATATATGATACATATAAAGGTGCATAGGACATACAATCCGTGGACATACATATAAGAAAATATACAAAGGAATTTCATAACTTTTTTTTTTTAGATTAGTTACCAAATCCCTTAGTTATAGTGACGACCTAAATTTGATTATAAATTTATTGGGACAGCAGAGCATTTTTTTTTTTCAGAATGAAATGAAATAAATAAAATTCAGTTTGCTTTGCAGACACGCCAGGGGTCTGCGAATCACTGAAAACATGATATGAAGTTTGATACAATTCTGTGCATTAGTTCTTGAGATAGAGCTCCCACAAAATTTACGTCTATGTAGACCGACAGACAATTAGACATTTTCAAGGAATAATCAATTCACATTTAAGACATTCGAAAACAAATAAGTCCATAATTTAAAAGAAAAGAAAAAAAAACGAAGTTTGAAAATTTTTATAATTCTAATGCGTTTTTCATATACACGCAATAGAAGAAACTATAAAAAGTGGCGTACGTAATACTTAATACTATTACTTATGCTGCGTTAAAATCTTTAAAAAAAAAGTAAGTTGCATATAGCAGTTAGAAAAACATGAAGTGATTAAATGATGTCATAAAACCGCACATGATTTGGCATAAACAAATAAATTTTACCACCGAGTTCCCTAAAAATCGTTGATTTATCTCCCAGTATTGTCGCTAAGTTAAGTTGCTCAGTTGCTAGGGCTATGACGTCAATTGAAATTGGTCTACTAACTTATCCATCTTCCTGAATTGATATTTTTCCAGATTCGTATTTTAATTTATTTTGTATGAGAATTCATACTGTCACAATGAACGTGCTGCAATAACTTAATTTTCTTCTCGTGATCTCTCGTGCTAATATTCCATTTAAAAGTTGCCGATAGATCAATTTTATCCGCATTTCTTGAAATCAGTTGATTATTTTTTTCAATAATAATTTATCCAGATATAAAGAAAATACATTCTTATTAAATAGCCCTGTAGTTCATCGAAATAGCTAAAAATGGAAGTGAATCAAGAAAACTCAAAGAGTCGCATGAAAGGAAAGAAGAGAAGTAATACAGGATTTTCTGATATCGGTAGTTTCAAGACATCCATTTTACGTCTTAAGAAAATACTGATGTCAAACATGAAGTTGGGAAAACATACATTAGAAGATATGGATGATTGCATGTTGCACTTGTTGGAGAAATTTCACGAAGAGCTGATAATCCTACAGAAGAAGGGGAAAGGCAAAACACTTGCTGTAAGAGACACGGAAACCGTTATGAAACTTTGTCTTCCAAGAGCTTTGGGAAGTGATGTTACAGAATATGCAAGAATAGCGTTAGATGCTTACTTCAGCCAAATTCAGGAAATATGAGACTGGTGTGGATATTTTCTACTTATATATTGTTTTGAATAACTTTTAGCTGCATTCATTGAATCTAAATTTACTTCTTTGTCTTTTTAAAATTGATCTAATTAAAATGCTATTATACCCGTCATAAGTAGAGTATCTTAATTTTTAACTATTAGGAAAATGGTTGTTGTTTTCGGTCGAGAATAGACCTCTTGACGTCGTCATTATTTTGACGTCGTCACTTTATTTTTTAAAGCGTTTTTAAGCGATCTTAACGAAATTCTGTAGCTTTATAAAAAATTTTAACGAAATTCTGTAATTTTAGAAGAATTGGTACTTACGTATTATCCGTGCCAGTTTTAAGCCAACTGCGCCAGGCATGAAGCCATTATTACTAATTATAGTATCCCTTATATTTTTTTTTCTTGCTTCATGGTACATGCCTGGGAATAATCTATAAATTATTCTTTCTTATTTACTTATGCTATATTTACCATTTATTAATTTTACTAATATAATGTTATTTACTATTTTTAACAATGTTATAAATTTAATAAACATATATTACATTTTATTTATTTTATATTAATTACCATTTTTAACAATGTTATTTGATAATGTTAAATTACTGCGTTTGAAAACATGATTGGCAACGATAAACAAGATTGGTACTTGGCAACCATTTTTGACGATTAATCTTCAGGCACGGATAATACGTAAATACCGAAGAATTTTTCTTTGAATAGGCAATAGAAATGCATAAAATCGTTACAAAAATGTTAAAGTTACAAAGAGGATAGATGCAAATTATCAGATATGAAAAATAAAGTAGAAATTTGGTACTTTCGTGTTATAGCGGCCGCCAAGGATGAAATATTTTGTTTCTATTTTCATTAATATATTGTAAATTTGGTACTTTCGTGTTATAGCGGCCACCAAGGATGAATCGCCAAGCGACCTATATATAAGCTTTGCGATGATCTTGGCGAAATCATAACTGCAACCTTGGCATAATCATAATTGTGGGGGACGCTATAATACGAAAGTACGGTATTATTTTATTTTTTTTTATTTTTTAAGCTTTCGGGACATTTTCCTAATGGTTATTGTAATTTCTTAAATTATAATTTTTTCTTCCTATTTTTTTATCATTATTTTTATTTTAAGGATTTTAAATTTCAGTTTAATTTCGATTTGAGATTTTTTAATCGCAGAAATTCAGTATATATATTTTGTTACCGAATATATATTGTAATAGCTTAAAGTTTATTTACAGGTGCTTTACGTTCTTTTGAAACTTTTCCTAAAGTAACATTTTCAAAATTTGGTAACTTTTAAAAAGTGCAAAAAATTTAAAACGACAGCTTTTGGAAACGTAACACATCAGTAATTTTGGTACTTCTCCATTATCCGGTCGACCACTTTCCATAAATAAAACTATCACCAAGCTGTAACAGCCAATAAACAAATCGAAGAATGTTTCTATTGGAATCTAAAAAAAACCCAAGAAATTTGGAAAAGCGCTGAAGTTTCACTGAAGTGAAGTTCGTTCGTTTCATAGTTTGTGAAAGTCTGTAATTTTCAAATGTTGTATATTTTAAATGCTCCCTTTGGAAAAGTTCCATATCCACGGTAAAATACAAAATTTAGTCTAAATCGTTAGAGCCGTTTTTTAGATAAAATTTGCATATATACACGCATAGACAGGCACACACACAGAGAGACACAAAAGATTTGCTTGTATTATAATATATGATAAACATACGTTTATTAAACCATGTTTTTGCGCCATCTTAAAAAAAAGGAAGAGTTCCATATCCTGTGCTGGTAGGTTTGGCGAGTTGTTTTAGCTATAAATGTTTGATGTGGTTGTTGCGATCGTCAGCCTTTGGGGTTGCTTTTTTAACTTACTGGAATGGACTTTATCCGAGGCTAACGAGAAAGACAGGCTACCGCGGTGCATTCCACTTATCTTTTTTTACTTCCGAGCATCACGTGACTTCCGCGGTCTGTAAAAAACGATACGCGTAAAGCACCGCGGTAGCCCTTCTTTTTCGTTAGCCTCGACTTTATCCGCGGCTAACGAAAAAGAAAGGCTACCGCGGTACTTTACGCGTATCTTTTTTTACAGACCGCGGGAGTCACGTGATACTCGAATCCACCAATGCAGGTGTACGAAAAGAGCATCACGTCACACTAGCGGTCTGTAAAAAAAGATAAGTGGAATGCACCGCAGTAGCCTGTCTTTTTCGTTAGCCTCGACTTTATCTATGTGACGTCATTTTAGATTTTTTTTTCAATCGCGCCAAACAGCACAGAATATAGAACTTTGCGCAGATGTCATGTACGTACCACGTTGGCGCGATTTTTTCCCACGCCAATTTGGCGAAAACTTTGATTTTGAATTTTAGTTACAAATAGCATGCAATAATAGCACGTGATTTTGTATTTCATTATAAAAATAAAATAACGTAATAAATGAAACTAGATGGAACCCGTCAAAATTTGACGGCAAACAACTTGATAGTACCATAAAAATAAAATTTATAGCTTTAACTTGACAAATTTCATAGTGGGGAGCATAATATGATTAAGCGGTCACTGACCTTTCCATTGATATATCACATGAGGGGTGTGTGCAAAGTTCAGAAAAGTACCCCCTTGGGGGGTCAAAGTGGGGGATGGACATGGGAGATGCATAATATGATTAAGTGGTCACAGACCTTTCCAATGATATATAACATGAGGGTTGTGTGCAAAATTTAGAAAGTACCCCTTGGAGGGGGGCAAAGTGGGGAGATGGGCATCGGAGATGCATAATATGATATAAGTGGACACAGGCCTTTCCAATGATATATAACATGAGGGTTGTGTGCAAAATTTAGAAAGTACCCCTTGGGGAGGGGGGGGAGCAAAGTGGGGAGATGGACATCGGAGATTCATAATATGATTAAGCAGTCACAGACCTTTCCAACAATATATGACATGAGGGGTGTCAACAAAATTTAGAAAAGTATCCCTTGGGGGGTGGGGGGGCAAAGTGGGGAGATGGACATTGGGGATGCATAATATGATTAAGTGGTCACAGACCTTTCCAATGATATATAACATGAGGATTGTGTGCAAAATTTATAAAGTACCCATTGGGGGGTGGGGGGGGGCAAAGTGAGGAGATGGACATCGGAGATGCATAATATGATTATGCAGTCATAGACCTTTCCAATGATATATAAGATGAGGGTTGTGTGCAAAATTTATAAAGTACTCTTTGGGGGGGGGGGCAAAGTGGGGAGATGGGCATCGGAGATGCATAATATGATTAAGCAGTCACAGACCTTTCCAACAATATATAATATGACATGAGGGGTGTCAACAAAATTTAGAAAAGTATCCCTTGGGGGGTGGGGGGGGGGGCAAAGTGGGGAGATGGACATCGGAGATGCATAATATGATTAAGTGGTCACAGACCTTTCCAATGATATATAACATGAGGGTTGTGTGCAAAATTTATAAAGTACCCTTTGGGGGGGGGGGGGGGCAAAGTGAGGAGATGGACATCGGAGATGCATAATATGATTAAGCAGTCACAGACTTTTCCAACAATATATGACATGATGGGTGTCAACAAAATTTATAAAAGTGCCTCCCTTAGGGGGGGGAGGGGGTGGCGGGATGGACCCCGGAGATGCATAACATGAATAAGCGGTCAAATACTTTTCCAGCGATATATCACAGGAGAGGTGTCTGCAAAATTTAGAAAAGTGTCCCACTTGGGGGGGGGAGTGGGGGGATAGACCCGAGATGCATAACATGAAAAAGAGGTCACAGGCGTTTCAACTTGCAACTTTTTTCTCGAAGGCATTTGATAATATTAAATTTTTTTTTACCCAAGACAATTTAACGATATTCTTAATTTTTTTGCATAATTCGTCAAATGTTCATGGAAAAAAAGTCATGAAATTCGCTAATCAATAGTTGATAAATTATAAAATTCAACAATCGATAGCAGTAAAATTGGTCAATCGATAATGGAAAAATCACAAAATTCATCAAATGGTCTCCTGTAAAAAAATTGTCCTGCACACTGATGATATGATCAAAAGGATTTTGAAGTATAGGACAAAATTAACACTTGCCGAACAGCGAGTAATGCTGAAAATTTGGCAATGAACTTTATTGCCACCACTGGTCAAACATAATAGTCACACTCACCAATTGCGATGATTGAATGGAAAAAGATTTTTTTCTCTGCTGTCGCTCGACAAATTTCGAAACCATTTGGCGAATTTCACGATTTTTTCCCCGAAATTGACGGATTGTGATTTTTTTTCTCGAAGCCATTCGACGATATTCGAAAACTTTTCCCCCCGAAACCAGTTGATGAATTTTGCGATTTTTCCACTGTCGATTAATGAATTTTGTGATTTTTCCGCTATCGATTGACGAATTTCGCAATTTATCAACTATCGATTAATGAATTTCATGATTTTATCCATGAACGAACAAATTGCGCACTTTCTTTCCGCTAATGTTTGACACATTTCGCCCTTTACAATTCAGCCAATGAGTTGAACGTTGTTTCTTTCCAGAAATGTCAAGAATGAAACAATGATTCTTTAGGATGAATTTCCTTCGTTCGATGCCACATGGAAGAATGTGTGCAATGCAGCAACGGGCGTCACAGACTTTTTAGGGCATCTGCAGACTAAAAACATCTAACCAATCTTCGCAGGGGGGAAAAATCACAGATTTCGTCAAATGATTGAGGAAAAAACACTAAATTCATCAAAGGATCATGGGGAAACATGACTTTCGTTAAAAGACAACAGAAAAAACATTAATTATGCAAAAGGATGGTGAAAGATAAGCAAATTTTGTCAAAGAATCGCAAAAAAGGAAAGTTCACCAAAAGATCACGCTTTTTTACTAAATTTCGTCTAAAAATTGCAGAATAAAATGTATTTTATCAAAGAATCGCTGGAAAATGCGAATTTCGTTAAGGATCAAGAGAAAAATGTGAAATTCTTCCAAGGATCGCTGAAAAAACACGAATTTCGTCAAAGAATTGCTGAAAAAAACATAAATCTCGCCCAATAATAGAAAAATCATGGTTCATAATCATTATATCTAGTAGTATATGTAAATACAGTTTGTGATATTGACAAAATTAACACTCACCAATCGGCGAGTAATACTGAAAATTGGTAATTGATGTTATTGCCAGTACTGGCTAAACTTAATAGTCACACTCGCCAATTGCGATGATTGAATGTAAAAT
This sequence comes from Maratus michaelseni, assembly GCA_963931845.1. Classification (NCBI taxonomy): domain Eukaryota; kingdom Metazoa; phylum Arthropoda; class Arachnida; order Araneae; family Salticidae; genus Maratus; species Maratus michaelseni. The sequence continues at coordinate 97,442,728 of OZ007591.1, forward strand.
GAAATTTTTTTCCCGCTGTCAATCAAAGAATTTTGAAACCATTTGGTGAAGTTTTTCCCGAAACCATTTTGGGAATTTCCCGATTTTTTCTTCAAAATCATTTTTCAACAATATTCGACCCAATACGCATGCGTAAAAAAAATCACCAGCCAATGAGTTGAGGGACTATTACTGTCTCTAGAAACGTGTTTGGGATCATCTCCTGTTTTTTTTTTCTTGCACATTGCATTAAACCTAGGAAGGTATTTATATAGAACTCACTGTGGAGTGTTTAGAAGGTATTTATTTTATTTATTATAATTTGTATGAATACTTAGGTGTCCATTTCGGATTTACTGTTTAAAAATGAATTTAGGCTCATTTAACATTCGCGAAATCAATCCGATGGAAATTGTGTTTTTAGATCTCTATCATTTTGTATATATAGTACAGAAAATAATTATTCAAACGTACGTAAAAATATCGTAGAACACGTAATACAAAATTGGACCACTTATAGTCCGTTTATTATCAGGGATGAATCTTATGGTGTTCCGATTGCTAATGAAAACGATTATGTAAATATATGGTTCTTCATAGAAGTATGTGCTTCTTCACACTTCAATAGAAGCATTGCTTAAATTAATATAATTCTACAAATATGATGCAGTTTTAAAATATTAAGTAATGATTAATACTGTCAAGGAATCTACTCATATACGTAATTAAGTTTTGGTACTTCTCTATTATCTCATCGACCACTTTTCATAACAAAAAACTGTCGCCAAACTGTAACGCCAAATAAACGGGAGAGCGTTGTCATTAATACGCGCAAATGTTGAATTAAAAACCACTTGACGACATAACAAACACGTATAATGCTTCCGACATCAAGTAAATGGGACTGCATTTTTGGCATTTAATCATACAGTTTGGCGATAGTATTTTGTTATGAAAAGTGGACGATGGGATAATAGAGAAATACCTAAGTTTTTTATACCAAGTTTGAAAATTTATCTTTTTTTGACATTTAAAAAAAATAACAGAAAAAACATTACAAATTTGCCCATTTGCTCAGCGGTCAAAGGATTAAGTAAATATTAATGATTAAGCGGAACTGGTTCTAGCTGTGAAGTAATATTATTTTGCTCAAAAACCCCCAACAAAAAAAGAATTACAAAGAATAAGTAATCGTCTTTAAATATACAAAAAACAATGTGATTAATGACCAGGATTTTTTTACATATAACATTTTTTATATACAAAATAAAATTCGAAATAACCTCATTCATTTCACCCGATGTCAAAAATAGTTTTTTTTTTCCACATTCCTGGGCAAAGCACTAAATCAATAAAATCACCAATTTGTGACAAATTATGAGTTTCATATGAATCGCCCATGAACGGACATGCAAACTGGTCAAAAATGAATGTAATAAATTAAAACATTCAAGATTTGTATACATACAAACAATACAATGTAAATATTAATATTGTTACATGATACATTGTTTGTATATATACTTCTTTGTATACATATATTGTTTGTATACATACAAACAAATATAATGTAAACATTATTCAAATATTAAGAGTTTGCAAATCAAAACATTCTAAATTTTTGTATACATACAAACAATATAATGCATACATACTCTTTACAAATAAAATAGCACACTTATGTAATGACAAAACTTTTAAATCGAATAGAGATAATATATTTCTGTTAAAAAATAATGCTAAAGTTCAGACTTATATATATTATACATTCACATAAAGCTAGTCACATTCCTGCATATTTATTAAATATTTAGTTGCTAAATACAGAAATAATATTTTATAATTTATATTCAGGCGCTCAGATTCGCTTTTTTTGAACACATAATAATAAAAATATTACTACCGTGCGTACTGTCTTTTGACATTATATTTACATAATAGTTTTCATTAGCAATCGGAACACCATAAGATTCATATCCGATCATAAACGGAACATAAGTGGTCCAATTTTGTATTACATGTTCTACTATATTTTTATTTACGATTGAATAATTATTTTCTGTACTATATAAACAAAATGATTTGATTTTGCGAACGTTAAATGAACCTAAATTCATGTTACACAGTAAATCCGAAATGGATACCTAAGTATTCATACAAATTACAATAAATACAACAATAAATAAAATAAATACCTTCTAAACAATCCACAGTTTTTTATATAAATATCTTCCTAGGTTTAACGCAACGTGGAAGAAGCCATAATAACAACAGGAGTTGATTTTGATTTGATCTTGATCCCAAATACGTTTGGAGACAGGAATAGACCCTCGCCTCATTGGCCGGTCCTTTTTTGACGCATGCGTACTCGGTCGAAATTCGATGGAAATTTTACAAAATTACCAAACTGCTTTAAATAGATGGATAGCTTCTATTATTTTAAAATCTGAAATAAAAATAAATAAATGATAGTTTTATATAGATAAATATTGATATACATCATAAAATTAATTTATAGAATTAAAAGGAAAAATAAAAGTAAATAAACAGTAATTTATTTTTTTTTCGCCAAATTGGCGGGGCAAAAAAATCACGCCAACGTGGTGCGTATATAACATCTGTGCCTAGAACTCTTCCCTAAAAAAATAAGTACGATGCTAAAACAAAATGTTATCGCCATTTTCAATATTTTAACAAGTAATGAAAATACATAAACAAACATATTTAACAAACTTCAGAGACCTGTTTGTGAAAAATAATTGTTATTGTCACACGGGCAAATCGTAAACAATTAATCAACCTACAAAAAAACTTACCGAAAATAATTTGTGGGAATCTCAGGAAAGATATATCTCATATAAATAACATTTAAAGTCATAAAATGGAGAAGTGATCCGTATGAAAATGCAAAAAGTTATACACTTTATAGAAAATATTTCCGAGAGCACAGATGAAAAGGAAAAACTATCTTTCACAACCGCCATTACAATTAAAAAAAATATACAAGGTGGCCATAATTAAACTGACGGTACTCAGAGTGTTCTGTAGCGCGATCTAATTGCGTGAATGGCGCCAAATTTTGTAGGAAGATTAAACAAGACGGGGGATGAAGGATTCCGCGAAAAGAAAATTTAGTTCCAAAAGTCACCGCCAGGGGAATATGTGGCGCTGTGTATTCGAAAAAGAGAGTTTCAAAAAATGAAGAATCAATACTGAAATAAAATTACCGTTTATTTAACGAATTTAGCAATTTAATCCAATTAACAGTTTATAAAAAGCTAAAAATTTACATAAACACTGCTAAAGTTTCTTTATCTGCAATTTAACTTACAGAGCCCCAAAGAAAGCAACAGCAGAAGAAGAAGTTCTTTATTCAAATTTCACGTTACATCTTTTGGCCCAGTGCCAGAGCTTATTCGGCTTTAAAAGGTAATGTCCTACTCTTAGAAACAATTTCATTGAAAGTTATCTTTCATAATGTCTCCTTCTTTAGTCGAGCGAGCTCTAATAGTCAAATTATTTTACCTCAACAAGTGCAATGCGCCAGCCGCTCTTCTTGCTTTTAGAAACCACAAAAAAATGCGTAAAGGTAACGGCCCTTTGTCAGTTACCCCTTGGGGATGAGCGACACGTATACGTGACGCATAAGATGCTCAGAATCCTCGATTATTCCCACCAGTAACTTTTTATTGTAAGCTTTTCCTTATTTAATGATAGCATTTCTGCGATTCAATTAAGCGAAAATTTCTGTTTTGAAAAACCGGTGGTAAAAGATTAAAAATTCTGTAAAAGACGCTCGTCGCGAAGGGGTTAATGGTTTAAAAGCAATAGTTGAGAAGTTTGAGAAAACAGGTTCTCTAAATGTTCAGTCAGGCAGAGGACGAAAACCCATATCACAGGATACAATCGAAGAAGTGGCAACGGCGATTGTCGACAGAGCACCAGACAATATTGCTACCACTTCCAGTGCTCGTGGGATAGCTCGAAATCTGGATATGTACGGTATGGAAAATCCTACGAAAGATTATCCACTTCTATCCGTACAAGATCAGCCGTGTACAAGAGTTACGTCACACCGACCATGATAAGCGATTGACTTTTGCTGCTTTTGCTCTCACTTTTCTTGCCAGAATGGAGTTGAATGATGCTTGACCCACGAAAATCTTATGGGGAGACTAGGCCCACTTTTACCTAATGGAGCTGTAAATACCCAGAACTGCCGAATTTGGGATAACACGTCACCAAGAGCATTCAAGGAAATTCCTTTGCATTCACCAAAGATAACTGCTTGGTGTGGTTTCACAGCAGATATGATCGTCCATTCTTCTATGAGAACATTACTCCGACAGGACCTGTAACTTGTTCTGTTACCGGAGACAAATATCGCCAAATGCTAAACAACCGGCACTTAAGACAGTGTCTGAAGAAAATCATTTTCATACAAGATGGAGCCCCTCCACATATTGCTTTGCGGGTACAGCAGCTGCTACGACAGAAATTCACAACAGAAAGAGTCATTAGCCACTGTTTTCCAACTGCAGGCCACCTCGGTCCCCTGATCTTACACCCTGCGACTTTTGGCTATGGGGTTACCTAAAGTCCACTATCACGGAGGTCTCCAGGACCTGGCTACGTTGAAGGATAACATATCGCGAACTGTACGGGAGATTCCTGCAGATATGTTATTCTCTGCTGTTGTAAATGCTGTGCACAGAATGCAATATGTGGTCCACAAAAACGGCGGCCACATCGAACCTGAGTAGGATGTGCTACGGTAATTTTATTTCAGTATTGATTCTTCTTTTTTGAAACTCTCTTTTTTCGAATACACAGTGCCACATATTCCCCTGGCGGTGACTTTTGGAACTAATTTTTATCCGCGGAATCCTTCGTCCCCGTTTTGTTTAATCTTCCTACAAAATTTGGCGCCATTCTCGCAATTAGATCGCGCTACAGAACACTCTGAGTACTGTCAGTTTAATTATGGACACCTTGTATATACAAAATAGAAAAAAATATACATAAATGCACAAAAAAATTACATAATATTACATCTACAGAAAAAATATTGTTTAAAAAAAGCAACCCCAAAGGCTGAAGATCACAACAACGAGATCGAAATATTTATTGCCAAAAATATCGCCAAATCTACCGGCACAGAATATGGGACTTTTTCCAAAGGGGGCATTTAAAATATATAACATTTGAAAATTACAGACTTTCACGAGCTATGAAAGTCTGTGCGAATGAACTTCCCTTCAGCGAGACTTCAGTCCTTTTCCGAATTTCTTGTTTTTTTTTTTTTTTTTAGATTCCAATAGCAACATTCTTCGATTTGTTTATTGGCCTTTACAGTTTGGCGATAGTTTTATTTATGGAAAGTGGTCGACGGAACAATGGAGAAGTACCCAAAATCTAGAAAAAATTGGCATACACACACACATATACAAGATTTGCTCGAATTATAATATATATTATTTAATGCAATGGTATTTTTTTTTATATCTCTATTATACATGCGCACTTCACGAGCTTAACTACGACTTTGGCGAAATTGACTGCAACTTGGCGTAACCATAATTGTAGGGAGTGCTATAACAAAGAAGTACCTCTATAGGATATAAATATTATACATGCGCACTTCACGAGCTTAACTACGACTTTGGCGAAATTGACTGCAACTTGGCGTAACCATAATTGTAGGGAGTGCTATAACAAAGAAGTACCTCTATAGGATATAAAACATATTTTGGTACTTCTCTATTATCCCGTCGACCACTTTTCATAACAAAAAACTATCGCCAAACTGTAACGCCAAATGAACGGGAGAACGTTGCCATTGGAATATCAAAATAAATAAATAAATAAAATATAAGAATTTAAGGACACAATCTATATATTTAAAACGCTAAGCGTTTTGTTTCGACAATCCGTGAGAATAAACTACTACATCAAATTACATCATTCTTTTTTTAAATGAAAGATATTTGGTCACAGATTTGTTATCGTACATTCGTTTGTTCGAAAATTTAATTAATTAGCCGTAATCTTAAATTAAAATTTTACTTCTGCTTATGACGTCATAAAGTCGGCAATCGGATTAACACCCACTGTTGCGAGGTACAGAGTTTATTTTCTGAACTCAATGATTGCGAGCATAAAATATAAATATTAAATATTAAAAGCACATGACTTTTAGGCCGAATTTTTTAATTTGTAAGTTAAAATCTATATATTTAAAACGCTAAGCGATTTCTTTCGACAATCCGTTAGAACAAACTACTGCATCAAATTACACCATTCTTTTTTTAAATGAAAGATATTAGGACACAGATTTGTTATCGTGCATTCGTTTGTTCGAAAATTTAATTAATTAGCTGTAATTTTCAATTAAACATTTACTTCTGTTTATGACGTCATAAAGTTGACAACTCCCACTTTTGAGGGCATAGAGTTTTTTCCCTGAACTCTGTGGTTCGCCAATCTTTTGACGTTAACTAATATCAACTATTTTAACATTGTAGTATAAAATCTTAAAAAAAAAAAAAAAAAAAAAAAAAAAAAAAAAAAAAAAAAAAAAAACTTAATTAGCTAGAATATAATCATAATAAAATATCTAAACGTAAACATATCAATATGAATAACAAATCTCACGTAAAATGTTGCAATTTAAATGATTCCAATTGAAACAAGATTTGGAGAGTTATCCCCGACGCCCAGCTAACATAAAAGTACCTATTTTATTTTATTTATTTACACACACTAGGGGGCTCTGCCCCCTGCTCGCTACGCTCACCAACCCCCGTTCTGATTTCACAGCCTCTTAAAGCCTGGTAATGTATCCTGTTTTAAAAAGATGATGATGATGATATCACGAACGGCGAGTATCTTCTGTAATCAGGTTATAATGCTTTTTCATTTAACTGGTTATAATGCTTTTTCATTTAATTCATCTTTTTTATTTTTAATGTTCATGTGTAAACACAATTTTTATGACGTAGTTTTCTTTATTTCCTGCTTTCAACACGTGATCATTTAATTATTATTTTAAACTTTCATTATTGTTTTTAATAGTCTCGTGCAAATACATTTTTTATTTGAGATAAAACATAATCCTTTGCGCTTATTTAGAAATTGGCAACAATATAAAAAAAATGACTTTTTCAATAAAAGATTTTTTACTCGATTTTTAAGGATTTTTTGAGTTTTTATTGTCCGACCGTGATAATTTTTTTTAATTTCTGAAAGCTTGTTTTATTTTATTTATTTACACACATATTCAAATTTATTATAAAACACCAGGTTGCCATACAAAGCAAAAATCGTCATTTAGGCGCCAAAAAATAACCCAGGTGCGTCTGCGATATCTGTACTGATTTAATCAAAATTATTTTGGTTGCACCGCATATTGCAAAATTAATTAAATCCATGATTATTGTTTCATTCTCAGATTAAAAATAAGAAAATTGGTACTTCTTTATTATCCCGTCGACCACTTTTCATAACAAAAAACTATCGCCAAACTGTAACGCCAAATAAACGGGAGAACGTTGCCATTGGAATTTCAAAATAAATAAGTAAATAAAATACATGAATTTAAGGACACAATTGTTATTTTAATTAATGAAATAACTAATAAATCAGTAAAACATAATGAAAAATAGACGCAAATCTCGAATTAAAAACCACTTGATGACGTAACAAACGCGTATAATGCTTCTGACATCAAGTAAATCGGACTGTGTTTTTGGCGTTTAATTTTACAGTTTGGCGATAATTTTTTGTTATGAAAAGTGCTCGACCGGATAATAGAAAAGTACCAGAAAATTTAATGTTTAACGAAACTCAATTATTTGATCGATCGCAAATTTTGGTTCTTTTCCGTTATACCGACACCATGCCATACATGTAAATATATGCTTGGCGACAATGGTGTCCGTATAATGGAAAAAAGTACTCAATTTTTTCTTAGTTCGGGCTATACCAAAAACAAACATTTTACAGGTAACAAAAAAATCGCCGAAAATGGCCAGTTCATCAGCTGTTATGATAGCAAAGTTGGATAAAATCTAATAACCTGAATTTTACAACGTCTATGCGAAACACCACAGAGAACACACGCTATTTTATATAAGTAGGGTATATTTAAACGAATAATAGAACTAACAACCTTCAATAATATAATGCATGAAAAAGTAAACAATTAAGTGATTCAGCAAATCATAAAAATATGTATTTCTTAATATAACTATAAAATACAGAAAAATATTCTGGTACCATAAAAAATATTCATTATCCCGTCGAAATTCCGTGCATTATCCCGTCGTCCGATTAAGAAAAAAAAACTATATGCAAATTAGGTACTTTTCGGTTAGCCGGCGCCAATAAAGTATATATATATATATATATACACATAATAACAAACTCCAATGGAAAATTACTTGGAGAATCATTATCCCAAAAGCCAACCAAAATCTATAAACCACATAAATTCAATACTAGAAAAAGAAAACTATATACATTATATATATTTGTATATATATATATATATATATATATATATATATATATATATATATATATAATTCATTGGCGCCATGCTAACCGAAAAGTACCTCAAATAATTCGCCAAACTGTAGCACCCAATAAACAAACGGAAGAATATTGCCGTTAAATCTAAAAAAAAAGAATAATAATAATAATAATAATAAAATAATTAAGAAAAGCCCCATTTACTAAAGTATCATTTATCAGTAACTTTTAACAATAAAATTTACAATATATTAATGAAAACAGAATCAAAAATAATCTTGGATATTTATTTATTTACATTATTTCTCTTAATTATGGAAAAGGAATAATCATCCTGATTATGTAAAGGAATGAAGAAACCATACAAATAAATTACACTTGAAAACATTAAAAATCTCCTTTATCTGCAGATTGATTTATTATTGTAAAAAAAATTCCTCATCTTTACATAAAAATTGATTAGCTTAAAACAATAGATGCGTTTCAGAAGATATGGATTTAAAACGAACAGTGATTAAAGAAGACATTTTAAAAATTTTGATCAAAACATTTTAAAACTTTTTTTAATGTCGAATTTCGACGGTGCGTTTGGGGAGAAGCAATGCACATGCGCATAGGAGCTCATTCGGTTGTATTATCACAGGGGGGGGGGGGGGGATGTGTGCCTTATTTAATATGTTCTTTTATTGACTGAATATGAGATGAACGTAGGGATATGCTATTTGTATGATACTTCATAGGTTCAGGAAATTTTCTTTCTTGCCGTGGGGAATAGGGCGGTAATGTCAAACTGATTTCCATTTTGTTTACGGATTGTTTGTTAGGAGTTTGCATCGTAAGTAATAACGTAATTCACTGGAGGAAATTTTTTTTTTTAATAAAATATTTGAAAGATTGTTTCATAAGCACCCCACCCCTACTTATGTAATAAAGAAGCTTATTTTACTAATATTGCTATTGTAATTTTTTCCGTCAAGTTTTGACGGGTACCATCTAGTATAGTTAAAATGTTTAAGCATTTCGGTAAAAATATTTATCCGTGTGTTTTATAAGCAAATAAAAATTCATATTTACTGTGACGTCACGGAAATATTGTCCATTGGGTTCATTTTATCATTAAGCATTATAACTTTGTTGATGCCATTTTTTTCATTACAATTAAAAGCAAAATATATTTTTATTTGTATGCATGATGCTTAAGCATAAATGTACGTGTGAAAAGTTTGTACCGGTGAAAATGACGTTTTATGCTTAGCTTGAAATGCATTTTAACATTTATAAAAATAAAAAGAAAAAATTATATGATTGTGTCAACATGGCGTAATATTAACTGATATTTTAATTTTTAATTTTAAAGATTATATGGAGCCTTTATTGGTTGCTTCATCTTGATTGCATACCTTGATTACATGTTACCAATTACTTTTTTTAAATTATAGGATTAAGTTATAGGAATTATAGGATTTAAATTATTAAGATTTCCTTTTTCAATAAAAAAAATTCAGAAAAGTAAAGAATTTCAGGAAAAAAAAACTTGAAATAATGATTGTATTTTTAGCTAGAATAAACAATGTAAGGCTAATATTTTATAGGAATTATTTTGGTAGGTTTGTTATAAGTTCATTTAACAGTTCCTTATTAGCGGCAAAGTCTTATTCTTTCACTGTGAATTTTTCTTTCGATGTCAAAAAATGGTAGTCTACTTTTGGACGCCAACCAAAACATAGGGGCAATATTTAGAAATGTATAACGGTTGACAACAAACGGCACTATCGCTTTAGCTTTCATCGCGCTTACATCACTTCTAAATACTATAAATTTAATTTTTTTACTACATTTTACAATTTCAATTCTTACATCCTCAATTAGAAAAAAAATTAGCTTTCGATTGAAATTTATTTGAAATCTGCCGCTTAATTTAACGACTTTTTAAATAGTTTTCAAGCATGAAATATTTTTCAATTCTACCTCAACAATGACCATCCGTTTGTTTTAATAATGTAAAATAGCCCCTTGGAAAGTTGCAACAATTGAAAACAGGTATCCCTAACCTTCATGAAAAGTGAAAAAAAAAATAATAAAAACCTGATAAATCATAAGATCAGATTATCCATAAGATAGAGTATTTTGGCGCTAATATAAAATCTGTCAAAAGAAAAAAAAACTATTTTTATTTTATGATTAACATAAAATTGATATGTTGAATTCGTTGATGTATATGTTGAATCAGAATATGCTAGGAACTGTTATTTATTATTATTTTTTAAAGATCCATTGGATATTTAACTGTATAAGAGACCGACTGTGATGGAAAAGGGTTGGGTTGAGTTGATTGTTGACGGCCAATTATCTACGCTAGGGATATAGGCCCGGGGGGAGTGCCCTTCGTGGGGGTCTTTCTAAGGGAACCTAACCCGTATTTACGCATGGATAAATCCACGGTTCGAAGAAAACCACGAAAACTCCGAACGATTAGGCCGACGGGCGCGATTGGGATCGAACCCAGCACCTCCCGTCTACCAGCTTCGAGAGCACAACCTCTCAGCCACTGGTGGGGCGTGATGGAAAAGGAATAATCATCCTGATTATGTAAAGGGATAGAAGAAACCATACAAATAAATTACAATTGAAAAAACATTAAAAATGGGCAGATGCAATACATATGCGCATAGGAGCTCTTTCGATTGCATTATCACAGTGGAGGGGGGTGCTTATTATACTATGTTATTTTATTTACTGAATATGAGATGAAAGTAGGAAATTTGTATGATACTTTATGATAGGACCATTTCTATGATACTTTATAGCTCCATGACCTTTTTTTTTTTTTTTGTCGTGGGGAATATGGTGGTAATGTCAAACTGATTTGCATTACACATTTGTTTACGGAGTGTTCATTTGGAGTTTGCATCGGAAATAGCATTTCACTGGGAGGGGGGGGGGGGGATTTTTAAAATGAAATATTTGAAAGACTGTTTCATACGGAGCCCTACTTAAATAGTAAAGAAGCTTATTTTACTGATATTGTTATAGTAATTTTTTTCCGTCACGTTTTGACGGGTTCCATCTAGTTGTTATTTTAAATAACAAAATCTATGCTATTATATAAAGAGGAAACGGTGACTGACTGACTGACTGACTGGGTGACTCATCAACACCCAGCCGAAACTACTAAAGTCAGGGTCACGCAATTTGGACTGTAGATTGCTGTTATGGCCTAGGCAAGCAATAAGAAGGGATTTTTGAAATCCCCCCCCCCCCGAAGGGTGTTAAAGGGGGGCTGCCATATCTCCATATATATATAAATCTGCCATATATATATAAAATTGCTGCCATATCTCAGCAGCAGTTATAGGTAGGAGCTTGAAATTCCAGAAAACAAATCTACTAAAAAAATGATTAAACACCTATTTCAGCGATTTTAGAACTTCCCCCCAGAAAGGGGTTAAATGGGGGTGGTCGAATGTTTTATGTCATTTCGCCATATCTCAGCAGCAGTTATAGGTAGGAGCTTGAAATTACAGAAAACAAATCTACTAAAAAAATGATTAAACACCTATTTCAGCGATTTTAGAAATTCCCCCCAGAAAGGTGTTAAAGGGGGGGGGGGTCGAATGTTTTAGGTCATTTTGCCATATCGCAGCAGCAGTTATAGGTAGGAACGCGAAAGTCAGGAAAACAAATCTACTAAAAAAATGATTAAACACCTATTTCAGCGATTTTAGAAATTCCCCCCAGAAGGGGGTTAAAGGGGGGTGGTCGAATGTTTTAGGTCATTTCGCCATATCTCAGCTGCAGTTATAGGTAAGAGTGCAAAAATCAGGAAAATAAATCTACTAAAAAAATGATTAAACATGTATTTCATCGATTTTAGAAATCCCCCCGAAGGGGTTAAAGGGGGGTGGTCGAATGTTTTAGGTCATTTCGTCATATCTCAGCAGCAGTTAAAGGTAGGAGCGCGAAAATCAGGAAAACAGATCTACTAAAAAATGATTAAACATGTATGTCAGCAATTTTAGAAATTCCCCTCCCGGAGGGGGTTAAAGGGGGGGTCGAATGTTTTAGATCATTTTGCCGTATCTCAGTAGGAATTTTAGTTAAGAGCACAAAAATCAGGAAAACAAATCTACAAAAACATGATTAAACATGTATTTCGGGGATCTTAGAATTTTCCCTCCCGGAGGGGGTTAAAGGGTGGTGGTTGAATGTTTTACGTCATTTCGCCATATCTCGGCAGCAGTTATTGGTAGGAGCGCGAAAATCAGGAAATTAAATCTACTAAAAAAATGATTAAACACGTATTCCAACGATTTTAGAAATTCCCCCTGAAGGTGGTTAAAGGGAGTGGTCCAATGTTTTAGGTCATTTCGCCATATCTCAGCAGCAGTTTTATGTAGGAGCCCGAAATTAAGGAAAACAAATCTACTAAAAAATTGGTTAAACACGTATTTCAGCGAATTTAGAAATTTCCTCCCAAAGGAGGTTAAAAGGGGGGGGGGGTCGAATGTTTTAGATTATTTCGTCATATCTCTGCAGCAGTTTTAGATAGAAGCGCGAAAATCAGGAAAACAAATCTACTAAAAAATGAATAAAACACATATTTCAGCAATTTTGGAAATTCCCCCCAGAAGGTGGTTAAATGGGGGGGGGGTCGAATTTTTTAGGTCATTTCGCCATATCTCAGCTTTTATGTAGGAGGGCGAAATTAATTAAAGCAAATCTACTAAAAAATTGGTTAAACACATATTTCGGCGAATTTGGAAACTCCCCCCAGAAGGTGGCTAAAAGGGTATTCTAACGTTTCTGGTCATTTCGCCATATCTCAGTATAGCGGATTTAGGTAAGAGCGTGAAATTCAGGAAAACACATCTACTAAAAAATGGATAAACACGCATTTCAGTGATTTTAGAAATCCCCCCCGAAGAGTTTTAAAGGGGTTGGTTTTGAAAATTTTAGGATATTTCGCCATATCTCAGCAGCTGTTTTATGTAGGTGCGCGAAATTCAGGAAAACAAATCTACTAAACAAATGATTAAACACGTATTTCAGTGAATTTAGATATCCCCCCCCCCCCCTCCTCAAAGGTGGTTAAAGGGGGATTCGAAAGTTTTAGGTCATTTCGCCATATCTCAGCAACAGTTTTAGGTTGGAGCGCGAAATTCAGGAAAACGAATGTAATAAAAAATTACATTGTCTACCCGTGCAAAGCCGGGACGGGCGAGCTAGTAACTAATAACAAGAACGAAAAATCATGCGTCAAGCATAGATTATGTAACACTTTCCAACGCTTCCAAAATAATTTTACAAATCATTACCGTTTAATAAGCTGAAAGATAACATCTAAGTAAACAATTTGGAAAACGCATAACATATTTAAAAACGTAATTTCAGGATTTTCCAACATATACAATATTCGGAAAAATATCCGAATACTTTTATTCAGCCCTGTATATTATCTATAGATTTGTATATATATACCACATAGGATGCTAAATTTTAGTTTAGTTAGGAAACGCGTAGCAGAGTTTAAAATTCTCCTTATGGAGTTTCTGTCAATAAACGGAATAAATGTGTTCGCGAACTTTTGTGCTGCCCTGTATATGATCTGCAGAATTTATACACACCAAGTAATAGACAAAAAGTGAGTTAAATTTAAAATCGCGTTCAGCTACTTAAAACGCACTTCCAGGAATTATTGTTAACAGACAGTAGAGAATTCTTTTGTGTGTCCCTGTAAATGAACGATGACTGCTATACACACAATATTCTGTAGTAAGCCTCTTGTAATGCACCTTAGTGATATATATAAATTTCAATTCGTTTAAAATAGTGAAACATTATTTAATTAAACCGCAAACGATTTTTCTCTATAGACGTAATGTAACGGAATTCTTTTGACTGTCCCTGTAAAGTAACTATAAGTGCCATGCACACACTATTCCATATTAAGCTTCTTGTAATGCACCTTAGTGATATATATCAATTGCAATCTATTTGAAATTGTGTAACATCATTAAAATAAACCGCAAATGATTTTTCCCCATAGGCCGTAATGTAACGGAATTCTTTTGAGTGTCCCTGTAAAAAAACTATAAGTGCTACACACTTCAGTTGAAATAGGGAACATGCTATAGATAACGACAATAACATATAAAAATTGCAGGGCAATCCGAGCGTATTTACGGGAGTTAGAGCACGGACAGACGGCCATACGGCAGACAAACCGAAGTCATAAACACTTTTCAACTAGGTTGGAAAGTGTTAAAAATAAAACAGTAAAACATAATGAAAAATACACGCAAATGTCGAATTAAAAACCATTTGATGACATAACAAACACGTATAATGCTGCTGACATCAAGTAAATAGGACTGCATTTTTGGCGTTTAATCTTACAGTTTGGCGATAGTTTTTTGTTATAAAAAGTGGTCAACCGGATAATAGAGAAGTACCCATAATTTATATCCTAAAAGAATCATGAAAAGGAATTCCGGTACTTTTATATTAGCTGAGCGCCAGTGATAACTCACCAAATCTTGTTTCATTTTGCATCATTTGAATTGCAACCTTTTACGTGTGATTGTGTTATTTGTATAGATATGTTTATGTTTAGATATTTTCTTATGATTATATATATCAGCTAAATTTAAGTAAGTTTTTTAAGATATTATATTGCAATGTTAAAATATTACCTAGTTGATATTAGCTAATGTTAAAAGATTGGAGAACAAAAAAGGTTGGTTAAGATTTTAAAAAATATTGGCGATCACTGGCGCTCGGCTAACATAAAAGTACCGGAATTCCTATCAATTAATAGCGCAAAACAGCGAACATAGCAGCATCGCGATTTATTTGCGCCAACAAAAAGGGGAAGAGTTCCGTATCTTGTGCCGGTTGGCGCAATCGGCGAAAAATTTCAAAATGGCACCAAAAGGCAGTTTTAGCACCTTACCAAATTTTCGAAGACGGCGGAAAAATATGTTTCTTAAATATTTATAAACATACGCTGGTACTTTTCTATTATCTCGTCCAACAATTTTCATGAAAAAATTGTCGCCAAATTATAGGATTTGACCGGGGCCTGATGTCGCTGTGTGTTCTACACCGGGCCTGCTACAAGTATTAGTGACGTCACAGTAGTGATCCACTTTGGTCAAAGTATCGCAGCAGAAAGATGTAATAAAAAGAGCATTTTCGCTTTTATAATTTGTGATTACATAAATAATATTAAATTTCATAATCATGAAATAAAAGGGAATTAATATACTTGTTTTATTAAAGGAAATTAAAAGTTTTAAATTAAAAAAATGCTAAGATTAATAAATCAGATTGAACCCATTGACTTACCTTTTCCTAAACACATTATTTTACAATAAATATACGTACAAAAAATATAATAAATCTACCAAAAACTTTACAAAATCAATCCCATTCCTCCCTTTTACAACTACATACAGTGGCGGCTCGTGCCCTATTTCACAGGTGGGGCACCTATATGATAAGTGTGACAGTGTAGTAGATATCAGTAAACTGGAGTCATATACTATATTTTTTACTATAATGCAAATAGTACTGTGTGTACCGAAAACAAGATTTGCACAACAATAAAGCAACTAAATTTGGAAAAAAGAAAAAAAAATACACTTTGCATTTTATTAAAATTATTGCGGGTGTTTATTTTACGTATTAGATAATTGAAAAAATCTAGATACCGACATTTCTCATATTGTGAAAATCTATAAAGTTTTGATGATTTTGAAAATATAGAAAAAGAAATTGAAGTTTGAGATGAGATCTTCAGTCATGCAGTAAAGTTGTCACTGCCACACTTAATAAAACACTCTTTGTTTTTTACTTCTTATAATTATTACTGTTAAATGCCACTATATAACTTACCAAAGATGTATATTACTCATGTTTAACGTAAAGCTATTATTCCAACAAAACAACTATTCTTAATAGATGTTTAATTAAAGTATTATTTTATTTTAAGGTTTAAAATCTAAATCAGTATTACTATTTTTTCCTGTGTCTGTCGCCCTCTCAAGTAAAACGTGCACCCTAATTTTTAATACATTTCGGGAGAAAAATTAAAAAAAAAATAAAGAAAACATTTAAAATTTATTCTGTTAAAATGTAAAAGTCATTTTTAAAGTTACAGAATAGTCACAAATAATTCCTTCATTGTTGCGGAAATTTAAATGTGAAATGACCAATATAATCCTCCATCAGATTGGGTAAAATGATTTACCCCGAATCCGACAGGACCAGCGGATGGGGTTGAGTAGGGCTGACGCTATTTTCTGTTGTGGATCGCGTTGTCTTTAAATGTTTCGGGTACGGGTCGGTTTTGGGTTAGGTTTTGAAGCTTTCGGGTCAGGTTCGGTTTTGGGTTAGGTTTTGAAGCTTTCGGGTCAGGTTCGGATTGACCCAATTTTTCAAAATAAAATCCTGAATATTTTTCAACTGAACAAAACTAAATAGTTGAATATTAACGAGTGAGCGAAAAATTTGTACATTTTCATAGAAAAAAAATATCAAATTGAGAAGATATGTAATTGTACACTATTTTTCTATAATCAAATTAAAATATGATTTTTTTATTTTTTTTTTCTTGTTCGGGTTTGAATAATTTGTTTTTGGGACGGGTTCACGTTGAAGTGAACTGGTGTCGGGTTGACTAAATTTTATTTGTCGTATTTCGAAAAGACTAAGCAGAATTTTCAGTTTCGGTTCGGGCACAGCACGATCCATTCAGAATTTTAAAGGCCAATGGTAATTTTTACAGATACCAATTAAGATGTCAAATCCAAAATCTTCATGTATAAACTAAATTTTGATTGTTTAAAGTAAATTTTAGAGGAGAAAAATCACGCAACACACGTAAGAAAATTACCGAAAAATTAGTTTATCTTTGTTTAATTAAAAATTATTGATTACCACAAACATTATTTATTTTTATTTAAAACACAGATTAAATGTAATGTATATAGTAATTCAATTATTTATATCCATTTATTCTGTCGATTTTGGCAATAATTATTTTGTAAATGAAAGAGTCTTAACAGATTCTATATAAATTAAAAATATGTAGTTTTAAACTCATATATCCAATTGCACTGCTATATTATGTAACATCAAGTTAACAATTAGATGACAAAAGATTTTCTGGCTGAAACTTGTCTATAAAACCTAGTTAAATTAAAAAATTAAAACATTCATCATTGAAGAAAAATACCAACTACATAAACTCAAAAATATAATTAAAAAATATTTTTATTATTATTCAAAAAGTATTAAATGCACCATAAATAAATGTAGAATTTTTTATTGGTATTGAAAAAAAAAAAAAAAAAAAAAAAAAAAAGATTCGGATAATTAAAAAAAATGACTGATTCCCATCAGTAAAAGTCGCCAATTATGTCGATAATTCTTAAACGCTGATATCTTCCGACACAAACATAGTCTTTTTCCATATGGGGCCAGATAGATTTTGCCCCAAATGTGTCCTATTCAAGCTGTTCCTTCACGCTGTTTGGCGATAAATACGAGGAAGACGCAAAGATGCGCGGTTGTGCAAAACGCCATAGAGCTCTATCGTGAGACGGGCACAGCTTTCTGGGGGGCCCTCCTGAATACTACTAGAACAGTGAGCGGTCAGTTGTCAAAAGGGTGATTTACGACATCCGGTGGAAAGGAATGATAATGTTCTTTGGGGATGGAAGCGAGCGAGCGAGAGAAAATTTTGGACTGGGCTGGAAAAGTCTGGAGTTGAAACTATCTGACATTGCTGATATTTTATTAAAAAATAATGTTAAATTTAAGAAAATTTAATAGCGAAGTATAGGTGGGGCCGTGCCCCAAGTGCCCTATATGACGGGCCGCCCCTGACTACATACCATAATTTAACCATCAAAACACAATAAATGTCAATTTAAATACAGAAATCGACATTTTTTAACTATAGAGACCTTGGCACTTTTTTTTAACGCTTTGGCGTAATCCGGGCTTCAGAAAGTTAGATATGTTTTAAAATTATATACACAATTATGAAAACAAACCTAATGTACTTTTATGTTTATTTATATATGTATAAAATTATTTATATATACAATTCTGTTCTACCTGCATATAAAAGAGATAAATGGCTTCTTTATATTAAATAAATTATATAAATATTGAAAAAAAAAAAAAAAACTTATTTATATGAAACTACGAATAGGTTGCCAGAAAATATTTTGCAACTTTCCTTCTCTCGCCATAAGCCTTTTTCGGTACTTTTCGGTTAGCCGGGCGCCAGTGATACATGCACATATATAAATATATATATATTAATTCATACATATATGTGTGTGTAGATATGTATATATATATATGTGTGTGTGTGTGTATGTATATATATCACTGGCGCCCGGCTAACCGAAAAGTACCCAATTTTCTATCTTGACTTTGTAACTGATTTGTAATATTTTAAAAATTGTCTATTTATTGTACTTGGGTCTAGGACATAATAACCACTCAAAATAACTTATCAAAAGATTTATTTTCATAATATATTTGTACACTTA
Organism: Maratus michaelseni; assembly: GCA_963931845.1. NCBI lineage: Eukaryota > Metazoa > Arthropoda > Arachnida > Araneae > Salticidae > Maratus > Maratus michaelseni. The sequence goes on from OZ007591.1 coordinate 97,461,807, forward strand.
AGTTAGCTAAAATGTTAAATTGAACTACGTAGAATTACTAAGTTGTGTAAATCAGTTACTTTTAATTTTATAAACAAAGCACATCACTCACTTCTAACTAAATGTATCCAGATATTAGTCAATTTATTACAGTATTTCTTTCAAAATCATTTTTTAAACTGTTTATCGTCTGCTTCTTTTATTTTTTTTTTTTTTCTAAAGATCATTTGACTCTTTTCGATTTGGAAGTACAAATTCAATCAAATATGCCAGATTATTTCCATTACAGTAGGCTAGACATTTGTTGTTAAGTTTTTTTTCTCTGCACAAGCTCAATACCATCATATTAATTCTAGCTTCACGAATTATGAAAAGTATATCGAAACATTTAATGCAAACCACTTCTGTTGAATTGTAAAAATAATTATCACAAGGTAATTTTCGTAGCTAAAATTTCTTCTTTTCATTATCAGTAGCGAATTTGAAGACTTAGAGCACAGGAGACTAGGAGCACAGCATTTTCTTCTCTTTATTTTATAGATATAATCTACACTTTCTTTAATAATTATAATCAATAATTATTGATAGCATTATAATCTAAATACACTGAAAAATATTATTAATTACTATATAAAACAATAAATAAAATCAAAATACTGTCGTAAACAATCCGTACAAACGAACAAAGTACATGAAAATTTTTAAGTTATTATGGATCACTGTTTTGACGTCAGCAGGTTGTGACGTCACCTGTAGCAGGCCCGGTGTAGGACACACAGCGACATCTCGGAGGCCCCGATTTGACACTAAAAATGCAGGATCGTAGTGTCACATTCACTTGACGTCAGATGCGTTTCCCGTGTTTGTTATGTGATCAAGTGATTTTTAATTCGACGTTTTTATGTATTTTTTATGATGGTTGCTGATTTATTAGTTATTTCATTAATTAAAAACCGGCGACGACATAATATTAAAAAAAGTGGGGTTTTTCTGAATGTTTTTTTTTTTTCTGTTTTTAGAATCCAATGGCAACAACCTTCCATTTGTTTATTGACGTTACAATTTGGCAATATTTTTTTTCATGGAAAGTGGTCGACGGGATAATGGAGAAGTGCCCGATTGGGACTAAATTTTGTATCCTACCGTTTTGAGGTTCTAGAAGGCCATTGAGCTGGATCCCATGTTCGAGAAAATTCGATTAGTGGGTCATTTTGGGGTCACTACGGGTTAATACATTTCAATGGGAATGAAGGTTGAAACAGTTATTGAGTTGTTAAACAGTTGGCAGTATCCAAAGTCGAAAAATAGGCAACATTTCGCCAAATTAGGCGACATTTGGCGAAAAAATTGGCTTTTAAAATCTGAAGGAATTTTATAGAAATTCCCAATAGGAGCCGAGATACAGGATTAAACCAATCAGAGTCCATAGAACATTCTCCAAAACAAAATTCAACTAATCAGAGTACATAGAATTTTCTCGGAATTAATCCTACACCTGTGCAAAGATGTGTTTCGGTCGAAGCCTAAAATCAGTGAAGTTGTATACAGTGAATCTTGAAATCTTCAAAAGACATAGAAGTCTACGAAACTATTAAAATTTGAGCCAAAAATTGCTCTGAACTACCAGAATAGTGCTTCTTGTTGTATTGTGAAGACTGTTCTACACTAGCCAAAATTATGTCTGCTGGTCAATAAGACAGCAAGAATTTATTGTTATATCGAGTTGAACTTGAACACAAAGCTAATTTTAACTGAGCGTAATAGCTCGCTTGGTCTTCCTCGCTGGTAATAATTTATGTTGATAACAATATATTCCAATGTTTCATAACAACTTCATTCCAACGTTTCATAGCGATTTCTTACAATGCTTCACAAGAATAACAACTCTTTAATTGTTTATATTTCTCACATATAACTATTCCAATCAACTGTAGTGTTTTCATCTAATATAGTTATTTCTAATACCATTTTATGGATGTTAATTACTCTGCTCAATAGTACATAAACCTTGTGGTAGCGTGAGACGTTGTATATATAATTAATAAATTCCATTTATCGTTTGAAACGAAAAAACTTTATTTTAAATTAACACATTAAAAAAACAAAAGTAAAAATGAAAAATTATGATAAGCATCCATGCTGTAAATTTACATGGTCAGCCAAATTCCGATTCTGACGTCCGCTCAAAGTGGAACCTCACTCTCCAGTATTCCAAATTCAACTGATTCAACATTCAACTCCTTCCCCCTTCAACTGCCGTCAGCAATTTCACTTCCCAGGGGCTTTCCTTGCATTCCAGGAATTTCCCAGAAAACATTGCATTTCGTAGGGGCCCAGTTCTTTGTATCCACAAGAACAATACTTTACAATTCTTATCTACTCATTCAGATAACATACCATTCAATACAAAGCATGTATTGCAGCTTGGCTTATCTCAAAGTGAAAATGAAATTCACACTATTGATAGAATTTTTGTCAATAGAGATCAATCTGTCAGATTATTTTCATTCCAGAGAGATTATCCTTTTTCCACAAATAAGGGAGGAGTTGAAACATGTCAATTCATCACAATACCTCCCCCTAAGAAAAAATTTCTAGAAGAAATTTGGCATATATATTAATAGAATAAGCTCCTTCAATCAATTTCTAAAGAGGTCAACAAAGCACAAAGGAATTTTGAATAACATATGAAAAATCCCTATAGAAAACAAACACATTCCCATACTCAGTATTTGATAGACCACACTATCAACAGGATTTACTATGATCCCATACCTACAATACCAAAGTATAATTCCAGGAATAATTTATACTATTGATGCCCTAAGAAACAATTTTGAAATATTTCACATACATATAATACCAAAAACAGATTACCCCTTACATGATTCTAACAAAAAAAAAATAATAATAAGAGGAAAGAATAAATCTATATACAACACAATGCCCAAAACAATTCTCTTAAAAACTTGCCTAAAAGCCTAAATTTTAGACACTCCTAACAAACAAAAAGAAAGCATACTAAATTATGCAATTATTAAATTAATGAAGTTTTACTATTACGAAAATAATATTAAGCATTAAATGATAAATAAACACAATACAGATATTACAATAATGAGTACTCCCAAATTTAGAATAAACTTAATTTAGAGAATTCTCCCAAAAACCAATATCTAAATTAATTCTATCAGAAAATCTTTTCGACAATAAATTTCGCTTTACAACTTCATGATCACAATTTTTCTTTTCAAAAACTTGTTTGATTTTAATAAATCTTTCTTTATGATCCGTTTTAAAAGCAGAATGCTCCATTCTTTTCAACTTTGAATTCTTTGAATCTCCATATCCACTTTCTTGGCATTTAACCCCACAATTTACTCTATTATTATCTTTCATCCCAGAGTAAATTTTTCTGGCCACAGTCATAGGTGAACTCAATTTCTTTCTAATTCTATTTCTAACATGTATAAATCCCATACTACCAACAAAATACCTGGGTATATTTACATCATTCTCAGAATTCTTTTCCCGAAATTGACCTCCTTTACCTGACCTTTTATCACTATCCGTTCGAGATGCATCATCTTTTGGATCGAACAATTTAGACCCTTTTTCCAAATTCCTATCAGTCCCGTCTCCCGATGAATTTATCTCTATCTCATTAACAGACTGATTATCCTTTACACAGATTTCATTTACAACCATTTTTCTAACGAATTTTTGCTCATCATCGCTAGACAATCTGAAGGTTCCCTGCCCATTGAATTCTCTCTGATTTTCCACCTGTTTACACACTGAATTTTGCTTATCCATATTTCCTAACTTTAATAATTCATAAACAGCTGGTGTTATAAGGGGCGGAGAATTTAGTTTTCTCACAACTGCAACGACCACATTTTTTTCAACATACTCTTTTTCACCTTCCATCAAAGCAACCGGCACTGACACCAAATCCGCTTTTTGTCTATTTCCGAGGGCCGGTATAAGAAAGACATTTCCCACTTTCTTAGCACTCCACGGAATGTCATTAGCATCAAAAACCGCAATTTGCGCACCTGTGTCCTTAATCGCTTTTACTTTCTTACCATTCACGCATAAATCAACCATAGGTAATTCGGTTTCCACACCTTCCCTATTATTTTCACTTTTCCCATCACTAGTAATGATCCAAGCTATGCTTTTATCCTCATAATTAGTTTTACTTTTTAACAATTCCGGAAAATTTGGACGGATGTGGCCCACTGCCAAACAATTATAACATTGGACTTGTCTTTGCTTTTCGAAAGCATTGTCCCTCTTAAATTGGTCAGTTTTCCCACTCTCTTTCGTATTCTCAAATTCCGATTTTGATTTAATTTCCTTTCTACTTTTAGAATTAAAGCTGTCTTTTTGCTTATCCTGAAAAGATTTATTTTCCCACGGTTTTCTATCCGACCTGTTAAATTCTCTTCTTATACTCTCAAATTTATCCGATTTTTCCGCGAGTTTAGAAGCAATCTTTATTTCCTCCCAATCATCCATAAATTTTTCTTTTATCTCAAAAGGGACACGTTTTTTCAATTGTTCCGTGAGCATTAGTTCTTTTAAGGATTCAAAATCTCTCACTTCTAATGACTCTAACCAATTATCCAGATAACCCCTTAACTCATAAATCAGATCTACCCATAATTCACCAGATTTTCTTTGATGAGTTTCAAATTTTTGTTTTAAGGCGCCTGTACTTAGCCTAAACCTATCTAACAAAACTTTCTTTATATGTTGAAAATCATCACATTTGTCTGACGGTTGTTTAACTATAATTTCGGCAATGTCAGAAGGTAATAAAGGAATTAATTGACTGACCAAATCTTCCTGAGAAATTTTAGCTTTCTCGGCTTGCCTTTCCAAAATCATAAAGAAAAGAGTTATATCAATTAATTTAGAATCGAAGCGCGGAACTAAATCCTTTAAATTTACCTTAGGAGTTCTATGAAAATCTACATTTGATTCATTAGATGAAACGCTAACAACATCCGCAGAATTTTGAATACGCAATTTTTCTAATTCAAATTGCTGTTTTTTCTCAAGTTTTTGTAATTCAAGTTGTTTTTCAAGTTGTTTTTCGAGTTTATCTGCCTCAAGTTGTTTCTCAAGTTTATCTAATTCAAGTTGTTTTTCGAGTTTATCTGCCTCAAGTTGTTTCTCAAGTTTATCTACCTCAAGTTGTTTTTCAAGTTTATCTAACTCAAATTTCCTAAGTTTATCTAATTCAAATTTCCTAAGTTTATCTTTTTCCTCTTGTGCAATCCTATCTAATTCAATTTGCCTCTCTCTTTCTTTACGATCTTTTTCAATTTGTTTTTCCTGTTCTTTCCGCTCTGCCTCCTGTTCAAGAATATATTGCAAGCGAAGTTTTGCGTAACTTTCTTTATAATCCTCAGCATTAACTATAGCCTGAATTATAGCTTGATTTTTACATGTTTTTGACACACTGGTCTCAAATTCCTCTGCTAATAATAGCAAGACGCTTTTATTATATTTTACTAAATAGTCTGCCATATTTTTCCCCAAAATATAATAAATTTCAAAATAACAGATATATTCAATTTACAATAATACAATGAATACAGAAATAGAATTTTCTTCACTATACGTATAATAATGTATTTAAAAACGACACAATTTCAATATAGCAAATTCTCATGCAACAGTGACGTCTTTCAAACTGAGTATATCCCCCAAAATAAATTTTATACCCAACAGTACAGTATAACATCAATTTATTTTGAAACATTAATCATAATCATCCACAGTATACCCATAAAAATAAGCAATAACTTTATTACTGTAATAAATAAAATGTATATAAACAAAACTCTTATTTCCAAAAGTTTTATACAAAATTATGATTAAAATACCCTGATTAATAATCTCAATTAATCAATAACAATTTACTATACCCCAAGTAAATTTTAACATATACATAAGTATATAATTTTCTTAACCCAATATTATACCTAACAGATACCAGAAAATCAACAAACATAAAAATTCTAACTAAAAATTTAAGTACCAAATTAATAGCTTCCCTAGAATTCTTAAATTTCACATAGAGTTTTGTTCCCCAAAATTAAAATTTATACACAAAATTTAATTTAAAACAGACCTCTATAGAAGATTTCATGAAAGAGCTTACCTCCAGATGCAGATATTTCCTCCACACTGATACCAGGCTTCCAAGCACTTTTAAAGATGACACACACAGATGTTTGAAGATTTGAATATATTAATTTCACTGATGAGGCACTAATTTCAACTTAGATCCATATGTAGGAAACTCAGATGGTACACCGCCTATCTTCATTCCACTGATATATTTTGAAGCACACACAAATAGCACCAAGTCTATAGTTGACTGTTCATACACCTCCCAGCTTTAGTCGATAAAGTTCCTTTACCATTTCTCTACTTGCTAGAACTCCCGAGAACAAACACGACTCCAATTATACTTCAAAACTACACAATTCTGCTTATCCGTTTTCCACTGGCTCTTCATCTGTCTAATCAGGTTCACATAGATCCGTAATCTAATTTACTTTAGATTACATATCCCAGTTGCTGCCACCAATTAATTATATATACTATTGCTGTGGTAGCGTGAGACGTTGTATATATAATTAATAAATTCCATTTATCGTTTGAAACGAAAAAACTTTATTTTAAATTAACACATTAAAAAAACAAAAGTAAAAATGAAAAATTATGATAAGCATCCATGCTGTAAATTTACATGGTCAGCCAAATTCCGATTCTGACGTCCGCTCAAAGTAGAACCTCACTCTCCAGTATTCCAAATTCAACTGATTCAACATTCAACTCCTTCCCCCTTCAACTGCCGTCAGCAATTTCACTTCCCAGGGGCTTTCCTTGCATTCCAGGAATTTCCCAGAAAACATTGCATTTCGTAGGGGCCCAGTTCTTTGTATCCACAAGAACAATACTTTACAATTCTTATCTACTCATTCAGATAACATACCATTCAATACAAAGCATGTATTGCAGCTTGGCTTATCTCAAAGTGAAAATGAAATTCACACTATTGATAGAATTTTTGTCAATAGAGATCAATCTGTCAGATTATTTTCATTCCAGAGAGATTATCCTTTTTCCACAAATAAGGGAGGAGTTGAAACATGTCAACTCATCACAACCTTAAAGCAGTTACGAACGATATTCTCGAACTATTAAACCAATTTATAACACAGAAATAATTTTTTTAGAGCTTTTTACACTGCATCTCCATCATATATAGCAGAGGTCGGCAACCTCTTTCGGCTGCGGGTCACAATCAACCAAAATATGTGTATTAAGAAGACGTTTCGGGTCAGTGGTATTTTCATTTTAAAACAGTCTTTTTCGGTGAATAATAAGATAAATTTTATTGAGGAAATAATCATCATGCGCCTTTTTAAACTTTAAATACATAAAATAAAATTATAATTATTATAAAAAGAAACATAACTGAATGAACTTTCTTCAGTGGCTCCCCTGATGCAAACATATATGCATTACAACAAATAAGTGCAATTTTCTGTTATGATATTTAATATGCAATTTATAGTTTGGAATTTCTGAATTAAAATTAAATCTTTTAAAAGTTCCAAACTAAACTCGAAATATTTTTTCAATAGAATTTTATTATTTTTATACTTTTTTTCGGAACTCAAGTGGGTCACTTGAAATTATGAAATGGGTCACTCGGTGACTAGGTTGCCGACCCCTGATATATAGCTTCATCTTTGGTAACATATCATCATGGCCATTTTCGCATAGTTGTTTGTTGGATAAAAGTCCTCGCTTTTGAAAAAAAAAATGAGATTGCGTTCATTTCAGTACTAGAGATAAATTAAAAATTGTTTCGTTATTTATAGAAATAAATATAGATGATTAAAGAAAATACAAAACAATACAATGCGCGATAAAAAAAAAAAAAAAAAAAAAAAAAAAAAAAAAAAAAAATTGTAAAATTTAACAAATTACAACAACCATTGGGAAAATGTTCCGAAAGCTAAAAAAAATGTATATATTCGTCATTCGATTGTAAGAAATGCGCCATTCCATCATCGCATGTCGATGTCGCAGATGTTTCAACCAGCTAACGATAAACGTTGCGCGATACGTAATAATATTTAACAACGACAAGCAACTATGTAAAAACTTTTCGTCTGAACCATCGAATTTTTGAATTCGGCTTTTTTTCATATCTGATAATTTGCTTCTATTCTTTTTGCAACTTTAACATTTTTGTAAAGATTTTATGCATTTCTATTGCCTATACAAAGAAAAATTCTTCTAAAGTTACAGAATTTCGTTAAAAACGCTTAAAAAAAATAAGTGACGACGCCAAGAGGTCCATTCTCGAACAACGACCATTTTCCCAATGGTAAAAAAATCTGGAACATGAACGACAAAGTAATAGGAAAATAGCATAAAAAGCATAGCATTACCGTAGCGGAAAACACGCTTCCAGCAATTACTGATTTTATTAATTCTTGAAATCAAATTCTTCTGCGTGACTCTGTCAATGAACGATAAATGCTATGCACTCCGTAATCTATGGAAAGCATGTTATTGTGCGCCTCATGGATCCGTTTAAATTTCATTTTGTCTGAAGTATTATAATATTATTAAAATGCACCGCAAACGATTTTACCCCCATTAGATCATAATGTATTTTTTGTGCGTCACGGTAAACAAACTATAAATGCTACTTATTTTATTATCACAAGAAAGCATATTGTTGTCAATCCCAAGTTGCATACCAATCTGATTATTTTAGAAATTTCGTAACATCAATAAAATGCATCGAAAACGATTTTTCCCCATAGGCCATAATGTAACAGAATTATTTTGAGTGTTTCTGTAAACGAACTATAAATGGTAGACACTGTAATTTTAATACCGAACATTCTACAGTAAACCTCAATAACATATAAAAATTTCATTTCAATCCGAGTATATTTACAGATGTTAGAGTAAGGACAGACAGACAAACCGAATTCATAAACACTTTTCAACAATATGTTGGAACGTGTTAAAAACGTGTCAGATGTTACAGTCTTGGCAGAATGTTTTAGGTAGTTCTCAAATGACCTGCTCAACCTGACTCATTTTTAAACGCAAAGGCATAAAATTGGCAGGTTATCGAGTTATAAGCAATTCGTGTGACGTGACGACAATTTTTTTCCCCTTTCTGGCTCTGCCGCGTTGGGAATTCGGTTCAAAACACTGGTTTTGACAGTATTTTCTGCCTTTATAAAAAAATTGAAAACATCTTTCGATTACGTATTTTCTGAACACCTGCGAATTTCACGTGTTCCCGAACAAAAATGAATTCCAGAAATCTGTCAGAAAGTAGCTCTTTTGGATTTGAGAACATAGTCTTCAGCTTAAACAATAGAGAAATGTTTTCATAAATTGAATGTGCCTCTCTAGTGGAAAGAAAAAATCGATGTTAATTACCGACTGTATATTATCAAATCTGCAACGAATGTTTAGATGCATTCTTATGCAAAATGAATAACTTAGATTACAGTTTAGTTATCCATAAAAATGCGCAGAGAGAATCACAGAAAGTGTTTTGAATAGATTATTTATACATTACACTTCTCCATCTTCACCGGAAAAGCATTTTAACTCGAATACAGAGTTTTGTATTCCAGACCAGGAAGTAGAAAATATCACGAGTAATGTGTTCTGAGCCGCTGAACTGGATTTGTAGTGGGTAGATAAGGTAAAAACTAGATTTGAAGGTAAAAACTAAGTTGGAGCATATTTTTTCTATTTTTAATTGTATATTTAGGGTAAGGTTTTTGCCAGTCTCTTATTACCTCACATTACCTTTGGTTTTCTATATATCGGCTTGAAACTCCATTTCTAACCAGGCTGGCCCAAAAGCATAATAAGATGAAAGTGATCACCCAAAGAGTTCACTCTACGTACTTTGAGACAGAGGGAAAGATTTGCCCAAGTCCAATAGTTCCCAAACATTGCCAAGTAAAAACATCTCGGATCATCGATGAGCCACCATTATCTAACTTCGTATGCTAGATCTATATGGTTCCATATTTTAGCCTATCGTTAAAATGTCACATTGCTATTTCGAGACTCATCTCTCCATGCTACTCGACTCTAACCAACAAAAGTCCACTCACGGTATTCTCTGGACTATCCATGACATCGAGCGTGATAGTGTGTTATTCTCAAGTGTGGTATTCGGGTCTGTCTTCTGTCCCTGTAGCCGATGTGATGAAACGAACGCTGCACAACCCCAGTCAGTGATTATCTGTAAAGCCACCTCATTTAGTCAGATGGTCACCTGAGTGCTGTCACTGGTTGCATATAATACAGCTCAATCTTAGAAGTTCAAGTTCATTCAAATCTGTATATCCTTTATACAATTTTACCAAATTACTACTAATTTTTTCGTTATGCGTATGTCGCCGTACTCTATACTGCTGGAGTCAGAAAACTGCATTATCGAGCTCTTTCTGAAATTGAATGCTCTGTTTGACAAATACCTATTATTTTTCTTCATACAAAGTCGTATAATTTGCGAGTTTTTTCCTATCATTATAACTTTTAATATATGTTTATAAAAGCCTATACGTCCAACTACACCTATCGTTATGGAAGCGTCCGCATATGCGTTAGGGATATTACACAGTAATATATAGCACCATATCTTTTCATACAATTGCCTATCTCTAATTAAAAATCACTTAATGTGTTAAATCCACAATGTCTTATTATTTTACTTACAATAGGTTTACTTACTTCAGATGTAAAGTGTTTGTTTTGTTTATATAAATACGTTTTACTTAATGCAGCTAATCTACCAGATTTTCTACAAAAATTTGAAATATTTTCTCTAAAAAAAATGAAGCAAAAAAAATATTTTTTAACTTTCATATTAGAAAAATATTTAAGATGTGACCCATAGTCTGTTAAATAATAATCCATTCATTCGAATAAACTTAATAGTTTTCTACTCAAGATAAATAAAAAGAAGTAAAATGCACAGAGAAAAACCCAACTATAAATTTCTTTCATCGCCACATCTGTTTGAAACCAGTTACCCATTTTTACCCTCTCAACTTTCAAGATATGAAGCAATAGACAATTATAATCTTGTTATTTTCAACTCCCATCTAATATAAGTGAAATATGTTTTAATATGTGTGATTATGTTATTAGAAACTCATTATCGAACTTAAAGACAATTTATAAGACAGTTATTGAATATTAAATATAATAAGTGAACTAATAAACTTTTAATAATGACTATTTATCAAGTCATGTGAAAATCTCAATCACTTGTGAATCATGTAACTGTGACGTTAATTATTTCAAAGAACTTGTGCAACATTACTTTGTACTTTCCAGATTTAATGATGATAATCAAGTGTATTTCAATAATCCATGCTGTATAGACGCAGGAGTAATGTCTTCTGACAAAATAAGAAAAATATTTCTTAAATTGTTAACTGTTCAATTAATTGTAGTTTAATCAAGCATATATTTATAAGTTAAAAATTTAAATCTAGAAGTCCACTTATTTAATTATTTTATTGAAATTAATATTATTAAAAAGCCACATCTGTTTGAAACCAGTTACCCATTTTTACTTTCTCAACTTTCAAGATATGAAGCAATAGACAATTATAATCTTGTTATTTTCAACTCTCATCTAATATAAGTGAAATATGTTTTAATATTTGTGATTATGTTATTTTTATTATTATTATATTTCAGCTTTACAAATTTCATAAAGATATTTTCATGATGTTGTGTGACAACTCCCATATATCAAGTATCATTTCTATTGGATATACATGCGACCCGATCGATCATAGAAACGCTAAGCAAATTCCTTTTCTCTCTATTTTGATGATTAACAGACAGTAGTCGATAGTGATCTTGAAAATTTAATACTCAGCGATTTAGCGCTAGAACCTCACACCTCCAACATAGTCAGAGGCAGATTAGTGCATTTATTGACTCTTAGATATCCCGTCAACCTTTTTCAAAGTGATAAAAATATTCAGAGATTAAAGTGTTGTAATTTTCATTAATATGGAAATGGAAGCTAAACAATAGAGAATTTTAATTTCTTTTTACAACTTAGTAGTATTTTAAAATTCGGTGATAAACTATAACACGTAGTTTTTCCGATGATTTCTATTTTAATGAAATTTAATACGATATGAAGCAAGAGTTAAACCGTTAAATAAAACAAATTCAAAATATTCTATGTATTATAGTATATGCATGTTTGATTAGAATTTTAAAGAATCTCGAGGCAGAAAAAATTAATAATGAAGGAAGCTCCCACAGACGACTTTTATTTATCTCCAGTTTCGAAATTTGATACCTTGAAATACGCCATTGTCACAATATGTAAATTTCTGGATTTTATCAATTTAAATGACATTTTAATAATTCAGCAAGAGCGAGACTATTAAATAAAAACAAATTATAATTTTTCCATTCATTATAGTATGTGAATGGCTTAAGGCTGTTCTCAGACATGTGATCTTATTCAGGAACTTTGTAATCAAAACACATTTTTCATTTTTTGAGAAACTCAGAAGATTTTCCAGTAAATACTGTCAAAATTGGAGTATGTAACCGAATCACTTATGATTCGATAAGGAATCCCCTTTATCAAAAATGAAAAATTCATTTCGATTCCAAATAGCTTCAATAGTCAGGCCTGCCAATTTTATGCCTTTGCGTTTAAAAATGAGTCAGAAAATGTGTCAGAAAGTTTCGTGTTGTTGAGCAGGTCATTTGAGAATCACCTTAAAGTTTTTTCAAACTTCTCAGCAGACAACCGCCATACCTCCACCCCGCCTTTTAAAATTTCAATTATCATTGAAAAATGAATCGCCGCATCTAACAAGGGAACCACTTTTGGTGCATCTCGCACCTGCATTGAGACCTGGTACATTTTAAAGCCCTATATTACGAAATTTCAGAATCGATAAAATTTTTCTGTTAAAATCATATTTTTTTATTTTACAACCGTATAACTTTCTGGAAATGTAATTTTCGAGACCACTTATCGAACTATTAACCTAGAAGTTTTTTTTTTTTTTTTTTTTTTTTTTTTTTTTTAAGCAGTTAAAAATACAAATTAGTCAATATGTATAAAATATTTAAAAAAGTTTAAAAATTTATTCAAGAACCCATGAATTTGATTTTGAAAAATTACAACATTATATTTATATTTTTGGCGGGGAAAAAGTTTTGGCTTTATTCATTACCGTGTAGAATTTTTCCCGGAACCCTAGCCGTATGCCATAGCCATCTGCTGTGTGTGAATAGTGGGTTGGATTCGTAGTGCCATATTTGGCAACTTAACTCACTTTTGGCGTGAAATTAATAATTAAAAATCTAATAATAAAAAATTAAAAGTATAAAAAATATATATAATATGATTTTAACGGAGAAATTTTATCGGTTCTTTAACTTTTATGTTTAGGGCTACAAAATGCATCAGGTCTCATTGCTAGGTGCGAGCTGCACCAAAAGAGGTTCCCTTGTAAGTGGAACACAATCTTCTCATTGTCACACTGACTTTTCATGACATTTCATAAATGTTTAGAACCTATATGCTAAGCGAGATTTTTTTTTTGTTTTGACCAAGGAATCAATAGATCGAAATAGATATTATGGAATCTGTGGCAAAGATTTTCTCTCCTTTATATTCTTTATCATGCGGGATGCTTCTTGGACATCGTGTAGAATTTCAATTGTAGGATTTCTAGTTTGAATTCACAAGCAACTTCTTTGTTAAGTCTTTGGCAATAGGTCATACCCACCTGAGTTGAAACACAAAGTAATTCTGTTCTTATCGGAAATTGGCCTAATTTCATAAATTAATTAAAAATATAACGGGTCCATTAAATTATTGTTGAGGTTACCTTATACCTATAATTTTTATTTAAGAGCATGACGAAAAATATTGTTACATATTCGTAAAGTATAACTAAAAAAGTTCTTTTAATAACATAAACAAAATTTCATATGTGCAAAGCAAAACGTTATTAATAAAATAACGATAATAATAAAAAATAATTAAAATTAAATTTTTATCAAATTTATCAAAAAGTTATTAATGAATTATGCCATGTAGAAACTATATAACTTTTTGCATATAATTCATTAATAACGTTTTGATAAATTTGATAGAATTTTAATATTAATTATTATTTGCTTATAATAGCTATTTAATTAGTAACGTTTTGAGTTGTAACTTTATTTATGCGTAATGCTGTTTGTGTTTTTTTTTAAAACTTTTTAGATTATACTTTATGAATCTGTAGTAATATTTTTCGTCATGTTCTTAAATCAAAAATTATGAGGCAAGAAAACCCCGGCAATAATTTATAGACGCTCTGTATTTTTTTTTTTTTCAAACAGATTTATTTTGAAATAAATGCAAAGCTGTAATCTAATATGAATGACCTGTAATCTCTTTTCAAGCAAAAGCAAGTCTTTATAAGTGTCGAGCTTTAAGACGGGTTTTCTAAAATCTGCTCCCAAAAATAGTTGCTCTCTTTACACTACGGTGCGTCATCAGCCAAAAGTATACCTTTTAAGTTATGTATTGCTACAGTTTATGCTTAACAATAATTTTATGTACTATTTTTATGTTATTTAAGAGCACGTATACTGAGCAGAAAGTGTCATCTGACAGCTTATTCTTACTAAAAATGATATAGTTTTATGTTCCTTTATGCCTGTAAAAAAAGTACAAAGAAAAAAAAATTGCACGACTATTTTACAAACATGCATGCATTTTTCCAAACAGCTTATCTGATAAATCTACGTTTGGTTATTCCTTTCGATTATGTATGTCGTTCTCACTTTATCTCATAAATATTCATCACGTCATAAAATCACCCGTAATATCCCATCCCTGGTATAATCCCAAACACGGATTTAGAGATTTAGAGTATTTAACATGTGTAAAGATCATGGTTTCACTCTCTTTTAGAGTAAGATATTAGTATTCATACTCTATAACATATTATTACCGACCTAACAGGGCAATATGACAACGAATTGTGCAAACTACAGCATAACCATTGAGTTCTGGGCATCGGATCCGCCTATCACAAATATATATGTATTTATAGGCCTATTTTCTACAGTTAAAACTGCAGTGTCATACCCGATCACAGACTGCGGGAGTGTGATGAGACTCAGAAGTGAAACATTATACGCCCCGTGGCACAATGGCGTGTTCTATGAGTTTGCATATAGGGTGTATTATGCAGCACCCGTGGTGGGATATCACAATAGGGTATCGTAACCTTTGTCACGATACACCCAATAGAGAAGGAGTTTTTCACATCAAAAATTATAGATTTTGGGTTGTATTTCATGAAAAAGAGGCGGGAATTATACTATTTAGAATTTGAGACTGATATACAACTATACCTAAAACTGAAGTGAAAAGTGTTGACAATTTTTATATATATACAGTGAACTCTCGTTAGTGCGGATTTCTAAGGGAGGACATTTTTTGTCCACACGAACCGAATTGTGCATTAAACCATGTAAATATTAAAATGATGTAAGATATCCTTTTCATTGAATAAATTGAATCCAGTTTTTGACAGAAATTAAATAAGTTACGAACTTAATGAGTCATTCCACAGTATTCATGTGTTACGTACGGGACATTTCACAGCAAATTTTTGAGATATTTGTACTTTTTTCAGTATCCAAATATAAATGAGAAAGTTTGCAATTATTTTTAATGCATTTTATATCACTTCAACTAGATTCTTATGAAATTTCTTTTTGTTTGAGCCAATACATATATATTTTTACATATCACAAAAAAATTGTTTTAAAAGTATACCTCTAGCAATATGGATTTTGCTCTGAATTTATTTAATATTTTCACAAATAAATTTAATGAGTAGAAGCAGAAATATACATTTTATTAATTAACTTTAAAATTAGTTTTTTAAATTGCGTCATTAATTAATTAAAGCTGATTATTTCTGTTTCGTACGGGACAAAGCTATTTGTTACGTATGGGACCTATGACCAAATTTTTCTATATGGCTGCAACAAAAATGCTCTAATTTTTATTTGATTTAAAAATAATAATAATATTTTGGATAAATTTTAATAGAAGAGATTTAAAGCTTTAAAATGATGTATTACACTTAACTTTTTAAAAAACTTTTTTTTCAAACTTGTGAAGCCAAATACTATGGAATGACCCTAATGCTAAAATAAACTACTTTAACTTTAATATAGTAATTTTAGTTAAAAAGCAAGGTAGTGATAATTTGTTATTACAAAATAATAAATTACTGATGGCAAACAAAGTAGGGAAAGATACTGCCGTACTTACATAATTTAACTTTGAATAAAGTCATCTCTCACTTTTCTTTGCGTTACTTGAACAACTGAACTTTTTACCACATTTTCCAAATTTGCGGCACACTCGAAAATTTGTCTGTAATATCATTTTGATTGATAACATCAGCGAACAGCCATTAGCAATTGTTTAGCTTCTAACGTTTTTGATGGCAGAACGCTTTCTTTCTCTTCATTATTTTCACGGACAATTACTTGACGTCTCATTAACCAAAATTACATCAAAATGGCTTTTGAAAATGTAATCTACAAAGTCAGTTTCGATTCTGCTTGGCCAATTTGTCAAAAAAAAAGTTGTTCGCATTATCCGATGAGTAGTACGGTTTAAGCGATATCTTTAACATTAATTGCAAATAGGAAATGATGGGAAATGAAATTGTCCTCATTAACTGGATGTATGTGTAGTTGTTGAGTAAATAAGGGGAATGAACATCTAAGTGTGAGATACAGTTTGCTATTGTTACTTGAAAGACTTTTCACGGAGATTATATTTTTATACAGTTAACGAAATTTTAACATTTTTCTCAAAGACTATTAACATTTGTAACAAGTTATTAATGACTAATGAGTACAAACTAATAATGCAGTTAATCCTTGTTGAATTAATTATACTCTGCTTTTAATCACCTGATGAAGAATTATAATTATTAATCGCTCTAGAAACTATAGTTGCCTTCTCATTATATGAAGAAATAACTAGTCGGACGTGTAAATCCCAAAACTTTCTTCTATCTTATACAGAAATCGCATACACTAAAAAGAATCAGTACCAATTTATATCAAGGTCTAACTGAATCTAAAGTTTTATTAAATTCCGTGCATTCGTTCTTGAGATATGACTATTGCTAAAATCATGTAAATCCTGCAAAATGCAGCATAGCAGCGCCACCTGTTGGGATATTTAGACCAAAACCTAATCAACAACAACTTATGTTAACGTCTAACTGAATCTGAAGTTTGATGAAAATCCGTGCATTAGTTCTTGAGATATAGTTATCGTGATAATAATGAAAAAAGTAGCATAGCAGTGCCACCTGTTCGACTATTTACACCAAAACGTAATCAGCATTTATTTATGTCAAGGTCTAACGGAATCTTCCGTGATGCATTAATTCTTGAGATATAGGTATTGTAAAAATCGAGAAAAAAGTGGTATGGCAGCACTACTTGTTGGGATATTTACACCTAAACGTAATCAGCATCTATTTATGTCAAAGTCTAACTGATCCTGAAGTTTGATGAAAATAAGTGGATTAGTTCTTGAGATAGAGTAATTGCGGAAATCGCGAAAAATGCAGCATAGCAGCGCCTGTTGAACGATTTTCACCAAAAACTAATCAGCACCAATTTATATCAGGAACTAACTGAATCTAAAGTTTTATTAAATTTCGTGCATTGAGATAAAGCACCCACAAAATTTTTGTCACATACAGACAGACAGACAGACAGTCACAGACAGACATTTTCTAAAAACAGTCAAAACGTGTTCAGGACCTTCTAAAACGCATAAATCCGTCGAAAACGGGAAGTCGAAAATTTTCATGAATCCAATACTTCTTCTTGTAAAGATAGAAGAAAGTGAAGAAAAGAAGTTTAACTTCTATTACACTTCAACAAGATGATGTAAATTTTCTATATTCAAGACAAAAACAGGAATCAAATTTTATTTAAATCATACCGCATGCAATGAATAATCTCTGTCTTTCCCTAAAGATGCCTAATTATATTTGAACCTAATTTGATTAATATAAATAAAACGGGTACTATAGTGTAATTATATTAGCAAAGTTTTATCAGATGTACATAATGTGTGATGTGTATGTGCGTTTATACTCGCGTGTATGTTTTTCCAAATTTAGCTAAGTTTAAATACAAGAGAAAG
Organism: Maratus michaelseni; assembly: GCA_963931845.1. Lineage (NCBI taxonomy): Eukaryota > Metazoa > Arthropoda > Arachnida > Araneae > Salticidae > Maratus > Maratus michaelseni. The sequence goes on from OZ007591.1 coordinate 97,480,117, forward strand.
TGCAATATGTGAAAGCGCATAGTCATTCGTTTAAAAGAATTGTTTAATTTTATTTTATTTACATATTTTGTAATCATGCATAGGTTTATCATATTAAACAAATTTAATAATTGGTAAATGTAACATTTTGTTAGGAATTCTATTTTGTTAAGAATTTAAAAATGAGAGATAAAAATCTAAATGTATCATTTTTCTTAAAGTAAACAATTTCACTTTCCCAATCTTATTTATACTAAAAGCGAGTAAACAGTTTTCTTTCAATTATACATCCGAATACAGTCATAAAACAAATTTTGGGACGTTAGAATTCTTTTAAGTTTTCGGTAAGCAAATCTTATTCTAACAATAGTTTACCAAAATGCATTTCTCCTCGACACAATTGAAAACTTTCACAATATTTCTTCAACCAACCAAAACGTCCTTGGTCTCATGTTATTTAGTCGGTCCGAGGTAGTTTTTACCCTCTTTTGACATTTTACTTTACAAATTCTTTCGCCTAGTGTAAGGTTTCATCTTCCCTGTATTATTCTGAATGAAGGAAAAATATGACGAAAATAAACGATTATTTTTTATGCTTAGAAGACAGAGTATAATCTTGTATATAAACAATTTTTTTATTCAGTTTTTTAATTCACTTCCGTTTTTAAAGTTAAATAAAGCCTACTGCTGTACATGACGTTAGAGTTTGATAGAGAGCTCTTCAAGGGATAAATGTTTCGCAAGTTCCATTCTAGAGGTTGCTGCCGGTAATTGCCTTCCTTTTATTCGAATGAGTTGAGATGGATTACTCCTTCTTTTCTGATAAATAAATCCTGTAAAATTTGAAAGAGAAGTTGAGACGTTAGACATTTAAATCTAATTTACTCATTGTTCGCTAAACACACAAGTGTTTACGCCTGTTTTGAAGTGATTATACTTTCAGAGATTACTTATAAAATAAGTAAGAAAATTTACAGGGAAAGTTAATATGTTGAATGAGAAAAGTTAATTGAAATTTTATTCTTAAATAGCTTTACTTTCAGTCAATTTTTCTAATTAACTGAAGCTTTTATAACCTTTTATAGTCAAAGGTTTATTATTTGTAAGCGGTAATTTGAATTATAAGAGATTTGTTGCTTAAAATAGAATGTGTTATATATTAATGGATGATAAAGAATGCTTGTAAAAATAAGAAACCGTCACTAGTTTTTAATTTTTATCAAAGTTGAAAACGGGGAATTTTAGGAAATAATATAGGAATAAAATGTAAATTTAAACAAGTATTGTCCCAATAAATGATGAAAATTATCGGTATATTTCAATACTTTTATTTTCTCCGTTCAATAATGCCTTTTTTTTTTCACAATTACGAACTACTCTTTCGCAAATACCAAAGAGTCTCTCAACATCTATCCCCCCCCCCCCCCCTAAAAGTAATACATGTTTGATTGTACTCTTGTACTAGCCAAAAGTACGAAAATACGTTCGAAGGCTCAAATCCATCTCGAATCCATGCAGTGCGAGTAAAATTTTGTATGGTTTTTAGGGTTTCGTTCATCTCACGAAACCCTATTACTCCCGCTCTGTTGTCTGTCTGTCACAGAGCTATTCTCAGAAACTATGTAACTTACAGAGTTGAAACTTTGTGTATATAGCTGAATACCAGCTATGAAGAGCTCAAAATATTAAAATTTGAAAAACTCGTATTATTTTAATAAATAGAGATAAAAAAACAAAATTCTAACAGTCTTTTTCTATTAAATTTAAACATTTTTCGTTAAAGCAGTTGCCAAAAATTGAAAATCCACGATGGAATTCTTTCTACAATAATTAATTTTCTATCAGACGATTTCCACTTGAAAAATAAAAATGAAATAAAAAGTTTCACCAATTGAAAAAAATATTAATATGAAATAAAAATGATTGACGTCATGGTGGTAATAAAACGCAAATTTTCAAAGATTTCTCAATAATACAAGGTTTATGAGTATGTGTATGTACACAAAGCAGATTAATATCACGTCATTAGAGAATTAAAAAGAAAATCTGATGTCATGTTGGAAGTTTAACGAATTTTTCAAATGTTTGAGAATAATACAAAGCGAGTATCAATATGAGTAACAGAGAATAGTAAATATATGAGTTTGAGAAACATATTGAATCATGATAAAAATCCGATTATGGAAATATTCGCATATTTTAACATTTTGAAGGTGTACAACATGTTTAATTTTGAAATTATTTTTTAAATATAGCATTTAGTCCGCATGACATATATTATTATGACAGAATATAATAGCGGGCTGCGCCCGCTATCGGGCTGGTTTAGATATTCGAAAAAAAGAAGAAATAGACCGGTAATTTTTTACTTTATAAAAAACATGACTTTTTTTTGTTGTTGTTGCTAAATGAAATTTATTTGGATTTATTAAAGAAAGGATAAAGTGTTTCGAAAGGAAAATATTAAGCGAAACCCTTTGTGCGATCTTATTCGATCACACTTATCCACTTGTTAGGATTTTCCTTTTAAGGAGCTTGTTGGTTGATGTTTTCTAAATGGAAATTGAGGATTCTAATATTTCTACTTCCATGGTTTGTTATGTCTAATTATGTGCGCGAGGGATAGAGGCCGAGAGAGGGAATGAATACCACTGCCACCCGCCCTCTAGCCTGCCTACAAAAATTTTGCTGCACATTCAATTAAAGAAACAAAAAATCCTGTTTTACAGATTACTGAAAATTTAATTTTTAAATGAACAATCTAATTTTTCTCTTTTTTTACCGAGATGCATTATTTATATTAATTAAAAAATGTGTTATGCTATGCAGAATAAAAATATTTTTATTTAAAAGACATTTCTGATATCAGTATTAGTTACCAGGAAATCAACAAAGTAGGGCAAATATGATGATAAATATGTTTTCTGTTAATTTTTTTTTAACCTAAGAAGTTTAATTGTCGAGCCGTCAGTGAAGGCTCGCTGTAGGAGATACGAAAAGTTTTTGGTTTCTGTCTGTTTGTTTGCTATTCCGCGATAACTGCTGAAATAATAGTCCGATTATGTTGATTTTTGATAGGTATGTTGGCGATGTATACGGAATTAGCTGTATAGTTTTTAGTTAAATTTGGTTCATTCGTTCGAAAAATATAGAACATTTCCTTTTAAGTCATAATGATTTTTAATGGGAAGTCAGACGATTTTTACATTTTAACATTCGTCGAAAGAAAAATGACACATTGGGATAATAGATATTTTAAATTATGGATGCTAACTTTCCGAAATGGAGATCTCAAATTAATACGATCGCCTTAAAATTTGCCAAGAATTTCAAAATTAATTGTATAAATTATTGGGAAATTTTACTCATCAAATGGAAAGATATAAAACATATTAATTACTAATTTTTTACAAAAATGTCCAGTGCATTTCTTTTTAGGGTTTCGTTCATCTCACGAAACCCTATTGCTCCCGCTGCGTTGTCTGTCTGTCACAGAGCCATTCTCGAAAACTATGTAACTTACAGAGTTGAAACTTTGTGTGTAAATCAGAATATCAACTGTGAAGAGCTGAAAATATTAAAATTTGAAACATTCGTATTATTTTAATAAATAGAGATAAAAAACCAAAATTCTAACAGCCTTTTTCCTATTAAATTTAAACATTTTTTCGTTATAGCCGATGCCAAAAATTAAAAATCAACGATGAATATCTTTTTACAATAATTATTTTTCTATCAGACGATTTCCAGATGAAAAATGAAATAAAAAGTTTCACCAATTGAATAAAAGATTAATATGAAATAAAATTGATTGACGTCATAGTGGTAATAAAACATAAAACGGAAAGATTTCTCAACAATACAAGGAGTATGAGTATGTGTATGTGCACAAAACAGATTAATATCACGTCATTAGAGAATTAAAAAGAAAATCTGACGTCATATCGGAAGTTTAACGGATTTTTCAAATGTTTCAGAATAATACAAAGCATGTATCAATATGAGTAATAGAGAATAGTAAATATGTGAGTCCATGATAAAAATCCGATTATGGAAATACTCGCATATTTTAACATTTTGAAGGTGTAAAACATGTTTAATTTTTAAATTATTTTTTTTAAATATCGCATTTAGTCCGCATGACAGATATTACAATGAGAGAATATAACAGCGGGCTTAGACCGCTATCGGAATGGTTTAGATATTAGAAAAAAATAAAATATAGACCGGTAAATTTTTACTTTATAAAAACATGACTTTTTTTTTTGCTAAATGAAATTTGTTTGAATTTATTAAAGAAAGGATAAAGTGTTTTGGAAGGAATATTAAACGAAACCCTTTGAGCGATCTTCGATCACACTTACCCACTTGTTTTCCTTTCTTTCATTAAATGGTTGCCTAGCAACGTATATCAGCATTTTGAAGAATATCAAAAAAAGAAAATTCGAATAAATCGCATTACTTTGACTCAAAATTTTATTGTCGGAGCAAAGCTCCGGCTTCCCATGAAAAACTACACTTTTGTGTACACGATAGCGGCCAAAATATTTGCCGCATTAACGCCAAAATTGGACTGGAAGTCGATAGTGCCAAAATCTCGCCGGGGATTGAAAATTAGAAATATTCGTCAATTCTAACGCCCAAAAACGTCTGCCCTAAATTTTTCGATTTTCCCATAGAGATAACATTGCGATTGTTTGAATTAAATAAAAAGAAAATTGAAATAATTTATATTGTTGCCATTTTTTATCATGAAAAACTTATTTAAATAACAATATACTCGGAAACAACCTTTTAGTAAAAGCTCTTAATCTCGGTCTCATATATTTTACTTTTCTGAAATAAGGACCACATACATTTTTATCTTAAAGCACGTGCAATGAAGTTTAAATCGTATTAAGTACATGAATTTAGTTTTTTTTAATCGAACTCAGCAATTGGTGTAATTAAACTTTTTGTTTCCATTTCAAAAACTTTTTTGGTACTTTTCGGTTAGCCGGGCGCCAGTGATATATACACACACAAACATATACACTTATCTACGTATACATATATATACATACGCATATATATACATATATGTATGTATATATATAAATATATATGTATTTATATGTATTTATATATGTACATATATCACTGGCGCCCGGCTAACCGAAAAGTATCTTTTTTTTTTCTTTTCATTCAAGCTTATTGTATAAAAGAAGTATGAGAATAAATCTGTTTATTTTGATATAGTCCAGCCAATCCAGGATAAAAAAATAATATATATTAAGAAACATTTTATATATGAACGGATTATATGTTCTATTATATAGAATTTGCAAGAATGCCAGTTAAGAGAAAACAATCAGCTGAAATGAAAAGAATTGCGCAACGTAATTCAATTCGGAAAAGTCGCACAGTAAGAAGTTAGTTACCTTCAGAATTTTTGCCGAGTAACGATATAATGACAACTCAAATGAATAAAGCAATCAGGTTTGATAGAGTAGCTACGTTGAACAAATGATGATAGCTTAAATACATCCAGTAGTTAATCTTTACCGTTTATGAGGCTCACAGTATGAATACAGCGGAAATGTAATCAGCTTTGAACAAAATTTAGAGAGTTTTATTTCAAACCTGCCTGCTAATCTTTCAGATATGTCTTCAACTGTGTTAGTGACAAGATATACTTTATCAGGATGTGCAGAGTTTTCTGTTAGCTCACAACGCCTTCTAGAAGTATTCAGATGGTTTAAAGCTCACAATTCTTATTATTCAAATATCATAATTGATGAAGATTACGCTACACAACCTGGGAATGGTGACATATCTCAAATGTTACCAAAATCAGCCAATATTACTGAGGATATTGATATTTTGAACGAGGAAATAAGACGCGAGTCATTTAGACCACTGCTTGGCAGAATAAAGGGCGTTTTTTTTGTTCAGAAAATAGGTTCAGTAATAAGACGGTAGAGCAGATGCGTGATATTCTGAATCGGCAACCAGAAATGGCAAAACACATGATTTATGCTAGCAAATTAAGATCCACCAAAGGATACTATAGTGCACGTTGTGGGGAACTCCTTTCCATGGTAGGACAAATTGGAACACCAAGAATTATTTTTTACGCTGTCTGCAGCTGAATATCACTGGCCTGATCTTTTCTGACTTTTAAAACCTAACAGAGATCCAAATGAGCTTACTGATGCAGAACAAAGACAATTAATGCACGAAAATCCTCTCTTGACAGGTTGGCTCTTTCAAAAACGTTGTGATATATTTTTAAGAAAAATCTTGACGTTGTTTTTAATTGACGACTGCCGAGTTCGTTTCGATTGGCAGTGGCGTGGAAGTCCTCACATGCATGGATTGTTGTGGTTAAGAGGGGCGCCAAATGTGGATATACTAGACATGACTAGGGCCGAAAATGTAGCACCCATTACAGCATATTTTGAAAAACTATGCAGCGCTGTTAATCCTGACAAGGACGTCCTCGCAAATGATATACACCGCTGTCGAGTTCGCTTTTCCGACATTTCCAGTGAAGACAGTGAAAAAGATCTCTCTCAGCTCTTAAATCAAGTCCAAAGTTACACAAGACATAGAGATTATTGCCTAAGGAAAAAAAGTGTTACCAATAGTTATAGCTGCAGATTTGGTTTTCCAAAAGCAGAGTGCGAGTCTTCAAAGCTTCAAGTAGAAAATGGCATAATTAGCTTTCTGCCAAAGAAACGATTCTGAAATGAATACCTATAATTGCTTCGTGTCACAAGTTTGGATAGTTAACACGGATTTCAGTTCTATTACATCAAAATATGCTGTTTTGCATTACATTATCAAATATGCGTCAAAATTAGAATCAGCTTCTATTCCTTACAATAAATTGTTATATGAGATTTTAAATAAGATGAACGAAACAAATCCAGCAGTTCAAGCAGTCCAAAAACTCATTTTGTCTTCTATTTCTGAAAGGGATTACTCAGCCCAGGAGGTAGTACACATATTAATGGGATGGCCAATGTATATGCAGTAGTCGTGTGGTAGTTACAATACGGCTTCATGATAAGAACTCGGAAGAGATCAACTTTGCAAGAGACGAAAGACCATCAAAAAGCATGGTTCAGAAACATTGCGCTAGGCCGGAGAGACTTGCTTCTTAAATTTGCAAAATCTTTGTCAGTAAGAGGAGTCGATTATCATCAAGGAAGAAAAGATACAGTTGTCAGAGTTTTTCCTCTTATATAGCTCAACCATGATCCAACTCTAGCAAAAGAATACTATAGTCAGCAAGTATTACTGAATTATCCTTGGAGAGGTAATTCTGACTCTTTATTGCAAGAATGGCCTCCATCTGTGTAATCAGTCATAGGAGGAGGCATTCAATGACCTAAATATTGATGCACACCAAGAAATAAATTTTCCTGCTGTTAAGAGTATACATGAGCCAGAAATCCTGCAAGAAGAATACCGCGAGATTGATCCCTATATGGCCGCAGCTGCCATTGTTCCTATGCAGACAAACGAAGATATTTTGGGAAAAAGCGTAATTGATCATGCATGGGAGTGGAAAAGTGAGAGTTGCAATTACCATGATCGTAATTTTACTTCATTTCTAAATTACTGCAAAGAACAAAAACTTACAGTGCATCAAAACTAAGCTAATTCTGAGATCAGATTTACAGATGAGCAGCAAAAAATACTTCACTTATGCACACAACAGCTTTCGTCTTTGCAATTAAGATTTATAAATTGCCCTAAACGTACTTTTATTATTGGGAAAGCCGGAGCTGGAAAAAGTATGGTAATAAAAGAAATTCGTAAAAGAGTTACCGAGCAGTTAGGACTGGACGCTATTATGGTTTTGGCTCCACCAGTTGCTGCTGCAATTAATGTCGAGGGCAAAAGAATTCACTCTGCACTAAAAGTACCAACATGTTTTAAATCGTTCACTGATTTAGGAAGTGAAGCACCAAGAAATCTACAGCTCAGCATGAATCCAGTTTCATTTCTCATTATTGACGAATTTTCAATGATCGGATGCCGTCTGATGGCTGCACTTGAGCAAAGATGTCGCGAAGGTAAACCAGACAGCATTGAACTTTTTGGAGGCTTATTTGTCACCTCATTGGAGATATTAGGCAGCTACAGCCTGTAAAAGACACACCTCTGTATGGGAGACATTCTATAAAAGACATTTTGGTTTTCCGCAGACAAACAGTGGTTATGACGTTTGAAAAATGTTTCATCTTGACAAAGTCAATGAGACAAAGCGAGGATCAGAAAAGACAGTTTGAAGAGGCTCTTGCTTCTCTTTCCGTAGGCGAAGATACAGGTGACCAATTCACATCCCTCATGCAACGACGTAAAGTTATACTGCCTCCGGCTGAACTTGAAAGATTTAAAGATGTCATACGCTTTTTTCACCACAAATAAGCAAGCTGAAGAACATAATCAAGAAGTACTTCGTAAATCAAAATGGTCAGTGGCAAGAATATTAGCAGACCACAATAATTAAATAGCAAGAGGGATGATCACGCATATGGACTTCAGGCTGAACTTTTCTTAGCAATTGGATGCAGAGTTATGTTGCGTACCAATCTGTGGACAGAGAGAGGATTCGTCAACGGTGCATTAGGTAAGGTAAAATATATTGTATACGGACCAGGATTACGCCCTCCAGGCTTGCCACAGGCAGTAATGGTTCATTTTGATGATTATCGTGGACCATTTCTCACTGAAAGACTTTTTCCTGTCACACCTATTGCAAAGTCTTGGAAATAAAAGAATGTCTCATGCTCCCGTACTCAGTTACCTTTAACAGTTTCATACGCTGTCACCATAAACAAATCCCAGAGTTTAACTTTGTCAAAAATTGCTGTGGACATTAGTCAAAAGGAGTTATCACTTGGAGCAAGTTATGTCGCGTTTAGTAGAGTTCGTTGTTTAGAGGATGTTCTCATTGAAGTGCCTTTCGCAAAGGATAGGCTAGACCAAATTAGAAGAATGGGGGCACTTGCTGACAGATTAGCATTTGAGCAGTATCTGAGGCAACTGTCGACCGAATAGACACTGGAAGATTCAACAGCTGTTATTGTAAATTTTCTGTTAAACTATTAAACAGTTATTAAATAAATATATATTATATATTTTTAATGTAAAATTTTATGTTTATTCCATTCAATGCTCCGACATTTCGGCCTGACGGATTCTAGTTAATAAAATAGCAGATTTTCGGGTGATTTTAGCTTTTAATATGTTTTTTTCTAATGAAATAGATAAGGATTTATTTTAACTACTAAAGAAAGATTACCAAATCGGTTTTCGAAACGAAAATTATAAAAACGTTGAATGTGTAAATTGAATATAAGTATCATAAAGGGAATTTTCATTTGTATAAGTATATTTAAAACACGAAATTTTATTCAATTCAAGCAACATATGATGATGTTTAATGTTTGAAAAATAAGTATATTTAAGGATTAGGGTAAAATCGCCTGTATACAAGGAAGTGGTTAATCTAATGAATTTACAATAGTAAATGCATTCAGACATATACTCAAATAATGAAATAGTACAATTACTGTAAATTGAGAATATAAAATTAAAGCGACAATGGGAGGTTTTGGAGGGCGGAGCTCCCCTGAAAAAATGTATTCTTATCCTGAAAAAATACAACAAGTAGTTTATCACATCATTGCGTAAAATTGTGTTTAATGTGATACTTCTAAAATTTCCGGAAGTTTCGATAAATCTTATGTGCTTTTAAATGTATAAATAATTTTTAAAAAATTGAATTTTAGGATATCGAATATTATGCAGATTATATAAAAAATTAGTGAGATTAATGAACAATGATTTGTAAAGCTGACGTTGTTGCCTGTAGATTTACTAGTTTATGCGTATGTAAATAGCAATTTACTGATGTCGACTCAACCTTAGAGTTCTATTATTAGATCATTTTAAAAGTTACTGGTTTATGTCTCCAACTATAATAAAGAAGGAAGTTTGTGTGTTTGTGTGTGTGTGTTTCTCGGCTGTGTTCTGAAGAGACCGCTGCACACAGAGCTACAAAATTTGGCGAGGATGTACCTCTATGCATGTAGTTTTGCACCTCGAAGCCAGATTTTAGAATTTTTTAATAGATTTTTTTTTATTAAAATTTTTATGCGATTTTTAGTGTTTATTCACGTTTAGCTGTGATTTTTCCACATTAGTAATGGGTTGGGTTGGGTTGATTATTGACGGCCAATTATCTGCACTTGGGATATAGGCCCGGGGGGAGTGCCCTTCGTGGGGGTCTTTCTAAGGGAACCCAATCCGTATTTACGCATGGATAAATCCACGGCTCGAAGAAAACCACGAAAATTCCGAACGATTAGGCCGACGGGCGCGATTGGGACATTAGTAATGGGAATCTGATTCCAATCTTTTTGTCCAATATAGTAAATTTTGTCCTCTTTTCAATAAAGTTTATGCGAAATCAGTACAGCGATTTTTGATTTTTTGGCGAATTTTTTCCTTCGACACTAAGTAATTTTGCCCAGAATGCTTGATTGGTTCGGTGGTTGCTTCAATTTTATCCTCAGGTACGCTCTTAATCGTCATTTTGTTTACTCTTTTTACCATCGAGAAAGTTGATAATTCTTTACAGATTAAAAAATTCATAATTTTAAAAGGGAAGGACGGTTCATTTATTACTTTTTTATTAGATTTTTTATTTTAATTTAATTTTTTTTTCTTGTTTTGCAGCGTTTTTTGTTTCAAATGACGTCACAAGTCACTCACTACGAGTCAAACACCATTGGAGGGCAGTTGTGATTGGTAGCTGATAGAGTTGTAGGCACAGATGGAAGTCAACCGGGAAATTGTGATTGGCAGATGAAAAGGTCGTCAGCTGACTGCAATTCGAACAGCGAGTTGTGATTTTTTGGGATTTGTTCTATGCGAATTTTAGAGTTTTTTTCATGTATATGTCATTTATGTATTTGATTTCAGAAATTAACAACGATAACTTATTATTTTTGTATGCAAAAAAAAAGTCATTTTGTTTCTGTTTCAAAAGTTAATGATAATTCCTATTTTTTTTAACGTCGTTGGTTAAATTCTGTGTTGGGGGGGAGGTGAGTGTTCGGTTGTAAGTTTAAATATCGCGTTAATGCTCTGATCGAAACTCCCTCCTTCCCCCTGCTTCCAAAATCAAAACTATCTAATTATTAGTCCGATTCAAACGAAACATTTTCTCAGGTCCCCAGGTACTAGATAAACTTCGGTATCCTTTTTTTCCGCCCTTGGTTACCACTATTTCTGAACATTAATGACCAGGGAGGGGTATTTTATCGGGTTCTATAGGCCCGATTTCAATGAGAATTAGTTCATTCAACTTAACACGAACTAATTAAGATATAGATAACTAATTAAGATACAGATTTGGCACCACCTGGCGGTAGAAAATGGAACTAAAATATTTCCAGCGCGTGCGCAGCACGCCTGCTATACGGTATCGCAGGCAACAGGGACACGTGCCGGAGTTTCGATCGGAAAGAGTTTTATTTAGAACTGAGTGCACCCCCTAGCGGTGGGAAGTGAAACTAAGCAATTTTGCATTTAAAATTTGTCCGATTCAAACAAAGGGCCGATTTCAACGACAATTGATTCATTCAACTTAACATGAACTAATTAAGATATAGATAACTAATTAAGAGATTTGGCGCCCCTGGCGGTAGAAAGTGGAACTAAAAAATTTTGAGTGCGTGAAGAGAACGCCTTCTACATGTTTTGTCATAAGCAGTGGGGACATGTGACGGAGTTTCTTTCGAAAAGAGGTCTGTTTAGAACAGAGTGCACTCCCTGGTTGTGGAAAATGTAACTAAAAGAGTTTGCATTTAATCTTGGTCCGATTCAAACGAAATCTTTCCTTACATTCTTCCGAGGTCTCCCAGGTACTAAAGATAAACTTCGGTGTCATTTTTTCAGCCCTTGGTTACTGCCATTTATGAATATTAATATCCAGGGAGGTGATTTATTATCTCAGGTTCTATGGGTCCGTTTTCAACAGGGTTGGGTTGGGTTGATTATTGACGGCCAATTATCTACACTTGGGATATAGGCCCGGGAGGAGTGCCCTTCGTGGGGGTCTTTCTAAGGGAACCTAACCCGTATTTACGCATGGATAAATCCACGGCTCGAAGAAAACCACGAAAACTCCGAACGATTAGGCCGACGGGCGCGATTGGGATCGAACCCAGCACCTCCCGTCTACCAGCTTCGAGAGCACAACCTCTCAGCCACTGGTGGGGCCCGTTTTCAACAGGAATGGGTTCATTCAACTTAACATGAACTAATTAAGATATAGCTAATTATTTAAGACATAGATTTGGTACTCCCTGGCGGTGGAAAGTGGTTTATTTAGAACAGAATGCTCCACCTGGTGGTAGAAACTGGAACTAAAAGATTTTGCATCGCGTGCCGGTTTCGAAAGTGAAACTATCTTCGTAAAAAAAATACGCAAAGAAAATCGAAAAAGTAATCAACGGCGCAAATAGAGATTGATCTCTGCTATACAGTGCAAAAAAAAAAAATCGTTTAAAAATATTCAAATGCAAGCGAGATATTAGCACATTAATGCCCCATTGGATTAACATTAGCACCGTATTCCCGAGCGCTTGCTCAACGGGAGCCTTAAGGAGAACTTGGCGCTTTTTTTTTTTACAGAAAGTTTTTTGATGGGATATTTAATTATTTTTAAAATAAAATACATCAAAATTATCTTTAAATATTGTATGATAAATAAAAAGTAAATTCAAATAAAAAAATAATAGCTTAATGAAAATAAATTATAAAAAGCACCATATTTTCAACCATATGACTAACGTTCAGGCCTTTAGGGAAAATTAACAATCTGTCAGGACCTGGGATTCAAACCCACGCTCTCTTTCGAGAACCAGAGCTTAAAGATCCCGCCTTAGACCACCCTTTAAACCTTTCTAAGTCACAAATCCATTTTAATTCCTTTTTTTTTTTTTTTTTTTTTTTTTTTTTTTTTTTTTTTTTTTATCTTTTGTTAATATTCAAGTGCCTAAAAATTGAATAATGTTTTTGATTTATGTGTATATTTTACATGTTGAGATTGCTTGGCGATGATCAGCAAGCCTTCATCATAGTATCCTAAAAATTAGTTCAAAACGTTCCCCACTTTATGGGCATTTTCTGAAAGACGCTGAAAAAGGAATACACTTTTTGATTTTTTGATATCCTAATAAGACTAACCTGCAAATTTTATGCATTTAGGAACAAAAATGAGTTCGTGTATGTGTTAGAAAAAGACAGTTTGAATTTGAATGGTTTAGAAACACTCTAAAAAAATCACGGGTGTGGGATATACAATTTCTGGTTTGGATTTTTTTTTAATGCGGATAATGAGGCAATGAACGGTTACTACACTGTAAAACATGTAAGTCATATATAGGCAGTACCACTGTACATCACTATATTTGACGTACTTCCACAGGAAGGAATTCTTGCAAAATATTGGATTTTCTTTTAATTTCCCAAAGTATTCTTTTTTTAGGGTTTCGTTCATCTCACGAAGCTACGTTGTCTGGCCGTCACAGAGCCGGTTCTCAGAAACTATATAACTTACAGACTTGAAAATTTGTGTACTTATAGCTGAATACCTACTATGAAGCTGAAAATCATAAAATTTTTAAAGATCGAATTATTTTAACATAGAGAGATAAAAAAACAAAAATTAACAGCCTTTTCCTATTAAATTTAAACGTTTTTCGTTATAGCAGTTGCCAACAGTTAAAAATCCACAATAAAATGCTTTCTACAATAATTAATTTTCTATTGAAAGATTTTCACGTGAAAAAAAATGAAAATGAAATAAAAAGTTTTACCAATTGAAAAACGATTAACATGACGTCATATTGGTAATAAAACGGAAATTTTCAAATAATACAAGGAGTATGAGTATGTGTAAGTACAGAAAGCAGGTTAATATGATGTCATTAGAGAATTAAAAAGAAAATTAATCTGACGTCATATTGGAAGTTTAACGGACCTTTTTCAAATGTTTGAAAATAATACAAAGAGAATATCAATATGAGTAATAAGAGAAAGAAGTAGATATGACGGCAGCAAGTGATTATAACGTCATATGAGTTTGAGGCCCCACCTGTTGCTGAGAGGTTCTACTCTCAAAAGCTGGAGACGGGAGGTACTGGGTTCAAACCCTTGTCGCACTCGTCGACCTAACCGTTCGGAGTTTTCCGTGGTTTTCTTCAAACCTTGCCGTAAATACGGGTTAGGACTCCTTAGAAAGACCCCCCCCACGGGGGGCACTCACCCCTAGGGCATATATGATTATATAAACGACCGTTACATCACTATTTAAGCGGTTATCCACCGGAAGAAATTCCTTCGAAATATTGGACCTTCGTCTTCTTTCAATTTCCCAAAATAATTTTCCTTCAAATATTTTGTGATTACGATTGAAATTAACATTAAAAAATTCTCCAAAGAAAAAAATGAATATCCCCGCTTATCAATACAAATCTTGCTGTCACTTCACAAATTTATTTTAATTTCTATTTCTTAAAAAAAATACTGGTATCAATATTCCTAAAAATTGAATACTGTTTTCGATTTTTCTATAAATTTGATACTTCTTGAGTTGCATCTGGATGTTTTTCGATGACCAGCAAGCCGACACCAATTTTGTCCGAAAAATCAATTCAAAACGTCAACTTTATGGACATTTTCTGAAAGAAGCTGCAAGAGAAAAACACTCTTTGATTTTATGGTACGAATAGGATTACCTGCAAATTTTATGCATTTACGAACAAAAAATGAGTTCTTGGATGTGTTAGAAAGAGACAGTTTGGGTTGGGTTGGGTTGATTATTGACGGCCAATTATCTACACTTGGGATATAGGCTCGGGGGGAGTGCCCTCCGTGGGGGTCTTTCTAAGGGTCTAAAGGTCTTTCTACCTAACCCGTATTTACGCATGGATAAATCCACGGCTCGAAGAAAACCACAAAAACTCCGAACGATTAGGCCGACGGGCGCGATTGGGATACTACCAGCTTCGAGAGCAGAAAGAGACAGTTTGGATTTGAATGATTTAGAAACAATCTAAAAAATAATCACGGGCAGGATACACAATTTCGAATTCGTTTTTTTTTTTTTTTTTTTTTTTTTTTCAAGCGGATGATGAGGCAATGAACAGTGACTGACTATATGACAGCACCACTGTACAATGTACATCACTATATATATTTGACGTATTTCCCACCGGAAAGAATTTCTTCAGAATGTTGGATTTTCTTTTAATTTCACAAAATATAATATTAAATTTCTTTTAATTTCACAAAATATAATATTAAATTTCTTTTAATTTCACAAAATATAATATTAAATTTCTTTTAATTTCACAAAATATAATATTTATTTTTTTAAATATCTCGTGATTTTGGATAATGTTAAATGTGTTAACGTTAACCCCCCCACCACCACCACCTCAAGAAAAAAAAGAAAAAGAAAGAAAGAAAGCAATATATCACCGCTCCAACAAACAAATCTTATTGAACAGTTGAACAGTTTAGGCATTTCTTGGGCTTCTTAGTTGACACAAACTTTACGCCGCGTGTCTACATCACGAATTCATTTTAATTCCCATTTGTTTAAAGTTTTCTGCTATTAACATTCAAGTGTCTAAAAATTGAATAATGTTTTTGATTTTTCTATCTATTTTACAACTTGAGATTGCTTTGCGATGATCAGCAATTTGTCATCATAATATCCCAAAAATCAGTTCAAAACGTACACTTTATGTGCATTTTTTAAACAAAGCTGAAAAAGAAAAACATTATTTGATTTTATGATATACCCGAATAAGACTACCTGCAAATTTTATGCATTTACGAACAAAAATGAATTTGTAGATGTGTTAGAAAGAGACACTTTCGATTTGAATAATTTAGAAACAATCTCAAACTGTCGGATGTGCCAATCCCAAAACTTTCTTCTATCTCATACAGGTTTCGCATACAATAAAAAGAATCAGACCAATTTATATCAAGGTCTAACTGAATCTAAAATTTTATTAAATTACGTGCTTGAGATATGACTATTGCTAAAATTGTGTAAATACTGCAAAATGTAGCACAGCTGCGCCACCTTTTGGGATATTTAGTCCAAAACCTAATCAACAACAACTTATGTCAACGTCTAACTGAATCTGAAATTTAATGAAAATCCGTGCATTAGTTCTTGAGATATAGTTAACGTGATAATAATGAAAAAAGTAGCATAGCAGCGCCACCTGTTGGGATATTTACACCAAAACGTAAGCAGCATCTATTTATGTCAAGGTCTAACTGAATCTGAAGTTTGATGAAAATAAGTTCCTGTTGGGCTATTTACACAAAAAGCAGCATCTATTTATGTCAAGGTCTAACTGAATCTGAAGTTTGATGAAAATAAGTTCCTGTTGGGATATTTACACCTTGACAGCAGCATGTTTATGTCAAGGTCTAACAGAATCTGAAGTTTGATGAAATTCCGTACATTAGTTCTTAAGATATAGCTATCGTAAAATCATGAAAAAAGTGGTATAGAAGCGCCATCTGTTTGGGATAGCTACACTAAAACGTAATCAGCGTCTATTTATGTCAAGGTCTAACTGAATCTGAAGTTTGATGAAAATAAGTTCTCTGTTCTTGAGATAGAGCTATTGCGGAAATCGCGAAAACTGCCAGCATGGCAGCGCCCCCTATTGGACTATTTTCACAAAAACCTAATCAGCACCAATTTATATCAGGGACTAACTGAATATAAAGTTTTATTAAATTCCGTGCATTAGTTCTTGAGATAGAGCGCCCACAATATTTTTGTCACATACAGACAGACAGATGGACTCACAGACTCACAGACAGACATTTTCTAAAAACAGTCAAATCGTGATCAGGACCTTCTAAAATTTATAAATCCGTCGGAAACCGGAAGCAGGACACGCTTAAAACTTAGAAATATAGGGGAAGCCCGAAGTCACACAGGGGACCCCCTTTTACTCTACCAATTATGCTTCAACAATTTGAAAATTTACCATCAAAATTTTGAGTAAACAACACTTTTAATATTAAACTAATTATAAAAAAATATTTTATTACATACATAATTATACATAACAATTAATTTTATAAATGAATTTACAAATAATGAACAGCTACGAATATTTAAACTTCAAAATATATTTCATGCTTTACAAATTGGAGGATTTGCCATTGCAGAGAAAACAAATATTTGACGTAAATTTATGCTTAGCTGTAAAACAGTTTTGCTTCTATTTTATAAACAGAAATTTGATATCACCTGAATGCTAATTACTTTCCTCTTTTTTTAAATAACCTATTCTCCATATTTTATATCATTTCTCCACTCTTTATGAATATAGCCAAAATATAATTATACAGATTAAATTTTCTGTTACTTTTAGCACGTTTGAAATTAAAATGTAAAACATAAGAGAAATTGAAATAAGTTGCATTTAATCAATGTTTTTATACCATTTATTATATCAACAGAAAAAAAAATAGAGTATAAATGTGTCTGTAATAGTCTGAGGGAAAATTTAGTAGCTATAATTAAGAAAAAAATACATTTTTTAACCTGACTGCATTTTTTCCCCAAAAAATTAGTTTTTAAAAGTAGATTTGGGGGCATATTTGTATTTCAGCGGGTAAGCTCGGGCTTCACGGGCCTATTCGGTGAACAGGCCCTGACCGGAAGTCGAAAATTGTCATGAATCCAATACTTTTTTCTTGAAAAAGTAGAAGAAAGTAAAGATTCACAATTTCGGGTTCGAAAAATTATTTAAACGGATGATGAGGCAATGAACAGTGACTATATGACAGCACTCCCGTACATCCATATACTTGACGTATTCCCGCCGGAAGGAAGACCAATTTCTTGATCGGTTGATTTTTGTAAAAACACCCCCGCGCGCGTGCCCGACACCCCTGAAGAGCGGGATGTTCACCTGGTTTCCTCTCGTCCTATTGTTTTCTTTTTTTTGTATCGTCTATGACGCTACTCTAAACGCTAAGTGTTGCATGACGGAATTAAATCACGGTATCAATGTGAGGGGAATAGGTAATGCAGACGATGTGTCCAAGCTTCCGTTATAGTTTCGTTGAGCTAATTTGGGAAAATAACAGCTCAACGGATATGCGTGTACTCGGTGTTTAAGCTTTGAGCGTTGTTATTAATTAAATTTTGCTATAGCACCTGGTTGAAATTTATGTAATCGTATTATTGAAATCTCATCATTTAAGGCTGTTCTCAAATCCAAAAGAGAAACTTTATGACACATTTTTTAAATTCATTTTTTTTTTTTCGAAAATGCGTGAAATTGTCACGTGTTCTTATTCAAAAACTGTGAAATCGAGAAATGTTTTTCAATTTTTTTTTAAAGGCAGATTTTTCAGAAAATACTGTCAAAGTCGGCGTTTTTAACGGAATTCCCGACGCGGCAGCGCGAGAAAGGGGAAAAACTTGTCGTCACGCGACAGGAATCGCTTATAACTCAAATATAAATTACTTATTGAGTTATAAGCGATTGTTGTCACGTGACGAAAAGTTTATCAAAAAATGAAAAACGCTATTCGATTCCAAATCGCTTCAGCAGTCAGGCTTACCAATTGTATGCTTTTACGTTTAAAAATGAGTCCGAAAATGTGTCAGAAAGTTTCACGTTGTTGATCAGGGAATTTTGAGAACCACCTTAAGCTAAGTTTGGTTTTTGAAGAAGAGTGAATTGGCATTAAAATGTTAAAAGTCCTTTTATTATTTATGGCTTTATTTAATATTTAGATTAAAGACGGTTGTATTAAAGTATGGGGTGGTTTTAGATTAACAACGTGGAATGCAAATCATCTGCATAAAAATCATTATTAAAGAAACTAGTCGTTGGGGGCCACCGTAATACTTACCCATCATGGATATGCATAATGTAAAATATTAAAATAAAAATGTGTAAACTACTTATAAAATGCATTGCAATTCAAATAAAATCGTGGATTGATGACGTCATAAACTTTAAAGGCTCGATTACTGAATTGCTTGAAAGAGGTTTTTCCTTATAACTCCAAAAATAATAATCCTATTAACTAGCGGTTTATTGCATCTGATTAAGCGTCAAATTTCCAATTAAAATATATCTTTGAAGTGAAATTTGGATGAAATACAGGGTCATGAAAAATCGAAGAGTGTGGCAAATAGGATTCCAAATATCTCGGCAACTCATTATCCGATCGACTTCATGCTTTATGCAAAATTTATGTTTTTTTATTGTCTTTTATATTCATTTCTTAAAATAAACAATTTCGAAACTTTTTATATACCTTTTATCAGAACGAATATTTCGAGTGTCCGAAAAAAATAGTTTTGGTTAATCGAGGTTATTGAAATTAAATAGGCTTCTTTCCATTATTACATACTAAGTACATACCAAATTGCAAGTCTCTATCTCAATTTTTTCGGGAGATAGAGCGTTTACAGACACACAGACACACAGACACACAGACGGACGGCATAATTTTTTTTTTCTAAAAATATGTTTTTCGGAATCTTCAGTGTCTGAAACGTGTAAATCCGTCAAAAAAAAAAAAAAAAAAAAAAATTCGATTTTCAGAACGATTACAAGATTTACCCTATACTACGTATGATGGATAAGTGACTAAATCATGGTATATGACTTTGTGTGTGAGGAAGTTGGGAGTGTGTGTGTGTGTGTGTGAGGGGGGGGGGGGGTTAGTCGATGTGTCCAAGCTTCCGCTACAGTTTCGTTGAGCTAAGTTAGGAAAACAATTCAAAGGATATGCCTTTATTCTGTTTTTAAGCTTTGAATGTTGTTAATTAATTAAATTTTACTATAGCATATGATTAAAATTTGTGTGTAAGGTAGTGTATAAGGTAATGTATAAGGTAGTGTATAAGAATAATGTGGGAAATGAAATCGTCGCTTTGAACCGAGGATATCATTAGAATTTAAAAAATTTAATTAGTTTCCTTGATATTATTTTTTTTTTTTGTAATTTTTAAAGACATTTCTGTAACTGTCGCCACTAAATATCTCTAATTATGAGAATAAAAAGAAAAAAAAAACGGGAAATGACAGGGATTATTTGATTTAACGTCATTTTCTCATTAAAATTGAGAAAATTGTCTTTTTTTTCTTTTTTTTTTCACTTTAAATAGATAGCAAAAAGAAAATAGTTTGATTAAACTGCATTGATTAAACTCCATTGATTAAACTACATTTTACAAGAAAATTCTAAGGAAAATAAAAACATAACTTCACACATTCAGTCTTCATGAATCCGCTTATTTTAAAATTTAGAACGTTCTCTGGACATCGAAGTCATTACATTGTAGATTTTTTAAATTTTACGTTGGACCGAAAACAAAAACATTATTTAAGCTCCTTACATTTAACTATAGAAAATTGTTACTCCTCATTCACAAAAAATAAATTTAAAGAAGAAACTCGGCGATTAAAACTTTTCAGGAGGCTGCTAAAAGCGGTATGGTTTAGAAAGAAAAATCACATTTTGCAAGCATTTATTTTAGTTCACATACCTGCAATATCTTTTATAATTTTGTTCAAATGTTGTCAGTTTTGTATAAGTCCGTTCAAAATTATATCGTTTTTGTTATAAGTTCGTCAAATGGCATTATTTTATTTCACCAGCTCCGAAATTAAAAGACAAATTTTGAAAGAACGAAAATCGTTTGACAAATGAAGCACTGGCAATGTGCATTTTTATTAAGAAAACTTTTAATCTACATTGTAATGATTATTTATTTCTTGAAATTTCGTATTTAATAAAATTAATATTATATTTATTTGTCTAAATGTAAAATTAAATTAGAACCCCCCCTCCCCCTCGTAACAAAGAAACAAAAGATCTCAAGCAATTTTAATGCAACGCATCTGGTTGCTATGCCATCTAGTTCCTCATAATTAACTAAAACGAAAATTTGAGAAAAAAAAATATTCGGTTAAAGCTGTTTTCAAATCCAAACTGGCTACTTTCTGACACATTATTTATTTATTTATTTATTTATTTATTTTTCGGAAACGTGTTAAATTGCCAGCTGCTCTTATAAACTATGTAATCGAACTGTTTTTACGCTAATGACAGGAAATTTTGAGAAAATGCTGACAAAGTCGTTTTGAGCCGAATTTCTGGATGGACAGTGCAGGGAAGGGGGAAAAACGGCCGACCTGAGACAATAATCGCTTATAACTCAAGATGTAATTAAGTTATCGAAAAATGAAAAAAACTGTTCAATTACAAATAATTTCATTATTCATGCTTGCAAGGCAAGTGCATTGTTTAAGAATGAGTCAGAAAATGTGTCAGGAAGTTTCGCGTTGTTGAGAAGGGGAAAATATTTTTTTGAGAACCGCCTTAAATTAGCTAAACCGGTTTTTGATAATTAGACTATTTTGATGAAAATTCAGTATCTAAATTCTCGACATTTGAATTATTTATTTATTTTTATTTTTATTTATTTTATTTTTACACATTATCCAAAATAAGTCCACGGAAACTAAAACATACCATTTTGGCCCAAAGCACAGGACTTTTGGCTTAGCCCAAAGAAATCAATAAAAAATTGAATTGTTCCGAGTTACAGACAGCATTCTGATCGAACAATTCTTTCATTGCTTCCTGCTGCTCAGGATTCCAATAGAATGTCGATACAAAAGAAAATTGAAGACGAATGAGTCAATCATTTCTATCCTCAAAGTTATTATTTTTTATATATACCATCACAAGTTGTTGCTCCACATCCCAATGTATGACGAAAGAGGAAAAAGATGACTCGAGATTTAAAGAAGTAAAGTCCACAAAATCAGCAGTAAGTGACAAGTAAAAATTCCTAAAACATCCTGAAATGTCTCTGCTCCTTTTTACACTCAATGTCCCACTGTCAGTGATAATAATACTATGAACGTCAATTGTTATCACATGTCGCCGAACTCCCTTGGTGAACGCCTAAATGCTCACCACATAATACAGAGTCCTACAAAAATCAAAGGACCCAGGCAGACTTTTATATAAAAGACCGTCTTTATGTGGGTGCTCCAGGAGGTTATTGAGGGTCAAATGCTTTCTTTAGAAATATAGAATAGATTTTAGAGGTTATGAATTCGCCTTGCAGAGTAACTTGATCTTTTATGAAAATAAAATTTAGAGATTTTGCCTTGTTTGTTTGAGTCTAATGTGGCTTTGAAATAGCGTTTGAATCACATGTTGAAACTTAATATTGCCTTATTTGTTTAAATTTCTTTAGTCTTAGTAATTTTCAAATACTTTATTCTTTAGAAATATAGAATGGATTTTAGAAATAATGAATTCATCTAGAAAAATGACTTGATCTTCCATGAAAATAAAATTTAGGAATTTTGCCTTGTCTCTTTGAATCTTAATGTGGATTTGAAACAATATTTCGATCTTACGTTTGAAATTAATGCTGCCTCATTTGCTCAAACAAAATCATTAAGAATGGCAGAATAGATTTTAGATGTTATGAATTCACCTTGATGAGACTTGATGTTTTATGAAAATAGTATCTGCTTTATTTGTTTGAGTCTAATGTGGCTTTGAAATAGCGTTTGAATCTCATGTTGAAACTTAATATTGCCTTATTTGTTTGAATTTCTTTAGACTTAGTAATTTTCAAATACTTTATTCTTTAGAAATATAGAATGGATTTTAGAAATAATGAATTCATCTAGAAAAATGACTTGATCTTCCATGAAAATAAAATTTAGGAATTTTGCCTTGTCTCTTTGAATCTTAATGTGGATTTGAAACAATATTTCGATCTTACGTTTGAAATTAATGCTGCCTCATTTGCTCAAACAAAATCATTAAGAATGCAGAATAGATTTTAGATGTTATGAATTCACCTTGATGAGACTTGATGTTTTATGAAAATAGTATCTGCTTTATTTGTTTGAGTCTAATGTGGCTTTGAAATAGCGTTTGAATCTCATGTTGAAACTTAATATTGCCTTATTTGTTTGAATTTCTTTAGACTTAGTAATTTTCAAATACTTTATTCTTTAGAAATATAGAATGGATTTTAGAAATAATGAATTCATCTAGAAAAATGACTTGATCTTCCATGAAAATAAAATTTAGGAATTTTGCCTTGTCTCTTTGAATCTAATGTGGATTTGAAACAATATTTCGATCTTACGTTTGAAATTAATGCTGCCTCATTTGCTCAAACAAATTCATTAAGAATGGCAGAATAGATTTTAGAGGTTATGAATTCACCTTGATGCGACTTGATGTTTTATGAAAATAGTATTATCTGCTTTATTTGTTTGAATCTAATGCGGCTTTGAAATAGCGTTTGAATCTCATGTTGAAACTTAATATTGCCTTATTTGTTTGAATTTCTTTAGCCTTAGTAATTTTCAAATACTTTATTCTTTAGAAATATAGAATGGATTTTAGAAATTATGAATTCATCTAGAAAAATGACTTGATCTTCCATGAAAATAAAATTTAGGAATTTTGCCTTGTCTCTTTGAATCTAATGTGGATTTGAAACAATATTTCGATCTTACGTTTGAAATTAATGCTGCCTCATTTGCTCAAACAAATTCATTAAGAATGGCAGAATAGATTTTAGAGGTTATGAATTCACCTTGCAACTTGATGTTTTAGGAAAATAATATCTGCTTTGTTTGTTTGAATCTAATGCGGCTTTGAAATAACGTTTGAATCTCATGTTGAAACTTAATATTGCCTTATTTGTTTAAATTTCTTTGCCTTAGTAATTTTCAAATACTTTATTCTTTAGAAATATAGAATGGATTTTATAATGAATCCATCTAGAAAAACGACTTGATATTCCATGAAAGTAAAATTTAGGAATTTTGCCTTGTCTTTTTGAATCTAATGTGGATTTGAAACAATGTATCGATCTTACGTTTGAAATGAATGCTGCCTTATTTGTTTGAATTATTTGCCTTATTAATTGTCAAATACTTGACAGAATAGATTTTAGAGATTAGGAATTCACCTTGCGGAGCAACTTGATGTTTTGTGAAAATAATATCTGCCTTCACTGTAAAAAAAAATCTGTAAGGTTACTAAGAATTTTCTAGGAAACTGGGATGCCTAGAACTTTTCATGTAACTGTAACAAAAAAAAATCATGTAAAATTACTAAAGTTGTTTCAGTAACTGTTACTAACTAATGTTCAGTAAACTTACTAACGATTTTTTAGGAAGTTTACTAAAGAATTTTTTGTAAACTTACTAACGATTTTTTAGGGAGTTTCCTTAAGAATTTTTGGTAAATTTACTAAGGATTATTTAGTAAACTTACTAACGATTTTTTAGAGAGTTTCCTAAAGAGTTTTTAGTAAATTTACTAAGGATTATTTAGTAAACGTACTAACGTTTTTTCTGGAAGTTTCCTAAGGAATTTTTAGTAAATTTACTAAGGATTATTTAGTAAACGTACTAACGTTTTTTAAAGTGTTTCCTAAAGAATTTTTAGTAAATTTTACTAAGGATTATTTAGTACACTTACAAAAGATTTTTTTGTACATTTACTAAGAATTGTTTTGTAAATTTGTGAGTAACTTTACAGTACATTTACTACGATTTATTTAGTATTGTACTTAAGGGTGGAGTTCAGGTTGAGCAGCCGGAAAATGTCATTAATTTGATCATTACTAAAAGCTCTGTAGTTTCAAAACCAATTAATGAAATAGAATTTTTTTTTTATACTTTCATAAAATACTAATGGTTTTCAAAAACATTCAAATATCTATAAATTTAGCAATATTAATTAGTTAAATTTTAATGACAAAATTAACGTTTTTAAAATATGAATTTTCAAATATGCATTTTGCGCACAAGATTTTAAAAATTCTACTGCAGATATATATTTAATATTGCATTTATATTTACTTATACTACTACATTTTACACTGAACCTAAATTTAAAAGTACATTCAAATTCATTTGCATAATTAATGGCTTTAAAAATCATATTTATTAAATTTAGTTAAAAAAAAAAATGTGCTTCTTTATTCAATAAAAAATTTTCTATGACAAAACTCAGGCTAAATTGAGGTTCAGTGTAAAATATAGTAGTATAAGTAAATATAAATACAATATTAAATATGTATCTGCAGTAGAATTTTTAAAATCTTGCGCGCAAAATGCATATCTGAAAATATATTTTTAAAACATTAATTTTGTTATTAAAATTTAATTAATGTTGCTAAATATATATATTTGAATGTTTTTTAAAAACCATTAGTATTTTATGAAAGTATAGAAAAAAATTGTTGTATTTCATTAATTGGTTTTGAAACTACAGAACTTTTAGTAATGGTCAAATTATTGTCATTTTCCGGCTGCTCAACCTGAACTTCCCCCTTAAGTACAATACTAAATAAATCGTAGTAAATGTACTATAAAGTCCCTCACAAATTTACAAAACAATTCTTAGTAAATGTACAAAAAAATCTTTTGTAAGTGTATCTCCCCCCCCCCCCCCCACCCCTTAAAACATTTAATGTACTTTAGCAAAACAGTTTTTGGTAATTTTATTAAAGTAATGTCAGAAAAATTACCAGTGATTTTGTATTATTGTATCTGAAACAGTTTTTGTATTCTCGCCAGAAAGTTCATTGCCACTTTAGAAGAATTGTAAATTTGCTAATAATTTTTTAGTATTGTATCGAAAATATTTTATTTACACTCACCAAAAAGTATTTGTAACTGTACAAAATTTTTGCAATAGTTTACTAATGGCTTTTCAATATTATACAGAAAAAATTTTACGTAAATATTTTTGTATATTGGAGTTTTTGTAATGGTATTCTTTTAATATGAAATCGAATTTTTCAGTTTTAAATATCTAGAATGGAGTTTTCCTCACATATATCAAAATACTTAGATTCAAAATAAGCAATAAGTCCTTAACGTGTTTCAATATTACCACAGCAATCGCCATAAGTCTTTGTATGTTATGGATAAGAAAATTGACTTAAGTTTTACTATAGATATTTAAATATGTAGAAATTCAATTTGATATTAAATGAGCATTATAACAACAGCACTAAATGAGCAGAAGCTGATTTTACGATTTTTAGGTAAATTAAAAAAAAGATTTTAATACAGCAATATAAATAAAATATCCTTACTGAGTTTATAAATAAAACAACTGGTGATATGTGCCCTGTGAAAAAATGGATATGACCTATAAAATTAGCTTAATATGTTAAAAAGTACAACTCCCCGTAAAATTAGAAATCTGTTTAATATGTTAAAAAAGTACGATTGCCCGTAAATTTTAAACTGGTGTCTTCAGGCAATATTACTTTTATGGGTTCATTCTGTGAGGAAGAAAAATTGGATAATTGCAGTGTTAGTAGAGAAGAAACAACGTTCCGACCTCAGGAGGTGGAGTGTGGAGTTGGTGCAAGGTGCAGCACCGAGCTCAGCTCCTCCTCCCGAAGTGCCCTCCTCCTCCTCCTCCCAAAGTGCGCACCTCCTCCCAAAGTGCGCACCTCCTCCCAAAGTGCAGCACCTCCTCCCGAAGTGCCCTCCTCCACCACCTAAGATAAGGGGATTAATTAAGGATTAGTGTTAATTAATTTTAATTAGGAAACTTAGAAATTTTTTGAAGCAAAATTTTTTTTTTCGCGGAGAATTTTCTACTAGAATACGAGGTGTGTTTCAAGGGATTTATTTTAGCGAATTAGAAATTTAATTAATTTTAATTGGAGAACTTAGAAATTTTTCGAAGCAATTTTTTTTTTTTTTTTTTTTTTCAACGAGAGTATGCAGTTTGATTATGAGTGTATGCAGTAGAAGTGAATGATTAATTAATTAAAAATATTAATTAAAAATAGTAATTAATTAATTTTAATTGCAGAACTAAAAATTTTCGCGAGATTTTTTCAACGAGAGTAGGGTATTCGATATACATGTTAGAGGAGAATTTTAAAAGTCAATAATGGTTTAATTAAAAAGGGTCATTCATTAATTTTAATTGAGGAACTTAGACATTTTTCGAAGCAAATATTTTTTCAACGAGATAGGCTATTTGTTATACATGTTAGAGTATATTACAGGTGAATTTTAAAAGTCAATAATGATTTAATTAAAAAGGGTCATTAATTAATTTTAATTGGAGAACTTAAGAAATTTTGGCAAGATTTTTTTTTCCCTCAACGAGAGTACGCAGTTTGCATGTGCAGTAGAATGGTAGATGCTAGTAATTAAAAAGGGTCATTAATTAATTTTAATTGGCGGACTTCAACATTTTTGAGGCAAACAGGCGCGTTTTAATGAATTCGATATAGGTTGTAGTAGGTCCCGCATGAATTATACTGTACTCAACTGAATAGCTCCCCCCTCCCCCTCCCTTTTTTACCCAGAGGGGACCCTTCGATAGACTAACAATACACACTGCCAAAAGTATAGAGTTCTATAAAAAGAATTTTAGCGTATATGTAAATAAACAAGTATGTAAAATCAGGCATAGCAGCATAATTCATGAATCACTTTCCAACATTATCGAAATGTTATGTGAACAAAATATAATTTTACCATCTAGTGCATTAGTTAATTAAAATAGTGAACAGTTACAGATCCCCTTTTTAATAAAAAGGCCCAAGGCCCTTCACAAAAAATCCAAAGAATTCAAGAAAAAGCTTTACCCAACTGATAGGCAAAACATATAGGATTCTTAAATGGATTGAAGTATACAAATAGGTTCTACAGGAATACATTTATTTAGGTTAGCATGTAAAAATAGTTAAAAGTTATAGGGAAGCCTTCGAATGGAGTGATTATACGTTTTGGGGACCCTTCAAAAGAAACTGGAAACAGTTATAGATATTGAACCCTTCACAAAAAATTGGACAAATCCCCTTTTTAATAAAAAGGTCCCCTTCACAAAAATTCCAATGAATTCAAAATATGCATAAATACTAGAACCCTTCATACATTCAGTTCGTCGATCCCCCTTTTTTTTACCTTTCGAAGTGTGAACTCGCATTACACTAAAGGGACCCTTCATAAAATAAATGAGATACGTGCCCTATTCAAATAAAAACCACCCTTCACAAAAACTGTAGGGGTTCCCTTTTGGAATAAAAAAGCATCCTTCACAAAAATTCCAATTATGCATAAGCCCTTCATAAAATCAGATAATTTACACTTTCGCCTTTTTTTTTTTCAATTCAAGTTAGGCTAAAAGTACAGCTTGCGCGTCGATATGTTCAAAACACATAGTTATAGATATTAAGCACCCTTCACAAAATAAATTCAATAGATTCATGTTATATTATGGCGACAGAAATACAAGGGATACTCACCTTCCATGAAAATGCAAGGTCCGCTGTTTGAATGAAAAGGCCTCCCTTCACAATATACCCTGTAAAAATATTATGATTCCACAGATATTTTAAGAAATAGAGTACTAATCTCAAATGAATACGAATTCATGCAATGTAAAAAATAGGTTTTACACGAACACATTTTTAGTATAACGTTCAAAATATAGTTTTTAGAAAAAAGATTCATGTTTCACCAAATTTATCATTCAAGTCTGTAAAATAGGGTAGATCATTTCATGAAAAATAATTGAATTTTCGAATGATTATGCTTTAAAATACATATTTATAACTGCAACTAAGATTTGAATGTTACCCCCTCAACATGCATATCGCTGAATCATAATGAGTCATATTATCAGATAAGCGAAGATCTTGCTTTGATTTCACCCCGTATGCGATAATGAGTCACTCCGCGATAAGAAATACCTGAGACTCGTAATTTCTGACACATTTTTTGTAGGTAAATGAACTATTTAAAATCGTCAATGTATACTAATTATTTCGTGTAGTTCTATATAGGTGCTACTCTTCATATATACATATGGTGATATATACTAAAATCTGTTAAGTTTTAAAAGGCTTCACTGTGTCTTCATTGTAAAATAAGAAATATCCCTTAAGAATTTTGAGTATAAGAGACGGGTTTAAAGGAATTTGAATCTGTTTAAATGTACCTGTGTTTAAATGAATTTGATACAGCTTAGGGTAAAAAATATACAGGAGTCCCTATAAAATATAGAAATTAAATTTTAAATAATATAAAACTAAATTACATTAGTCTGTGCTTTTTTTTTGTATAGAAAAATTATACTAAATTGAGTTTTTAGTATTTTAACTTAAAAACTTCTTTTGAGGAATGAATAACTAACCTTTTGACTTTGTTTTTATAAAATATATATTGTACTATTTAGTTAGGGCATTATTTAAAAAAATTTTGTTTTTAATATTGAAAAAAAAAATGTATCTTACCTAAATATTTAAACCATAATGTACTGGAATTCATCCAAATTTGATCGACTGCATGCATGTCTTAAAAGAACTAAACGTGTTCGCTTATCTCTTAAAACCACGGGATATTATAACGTTATGGATAAAGCATAGGGTAGAATACAGAATGAATAGGTATTATAAAGCAGAATCATAAATTTTGCATACTTTACACTTGTAGTATGTGAAATGATTGCTACTATTGCCTATATGAGAAAATGAATCATCAACGAATCTTATTAGTGTATGTTATATTTAACCAACAGGCTTGAAATGGGTGAATTTTGACTAGAATTAATCATTGAATGTAAAAATGATTTATTTTTAGATCTAATATTTATATCGTTTAACATTTTAAAATATATACATAAATTAATCTTACCTTATTCACAAACTTGCAATCCCGTCTTCAATATATGACTACAGCATGAAAAAACATGCGTGCTACTTGTATAGCAACAGACCAGAAATGATTTCAGTACAAGTCCATTATCTTATCGTTAATCTATAGATTAGTAACATCACGTGACTGATTGCGATAACATTCTATATAAGATTTACTGATATGAATACATTTCAATTCATTTCTCCCAAAAGCAAGTGTATGAGTTGGTTGTGAGATCTAGGTAAGTATCCTTACTTTATATGTTTAAAGTTATAATATATGAATAGATATAATATTAATGTATTTTTTCAATATGTATGGTAGGCAAAAAGGAATAGGTAGGCAAAAAGAATAGGTATTATTGCATGTTTCCTCTAATTTATTTTTAAAATAATTATTTTAAAAATACATACTAACAATTTATGCGATGAGTCACACAGCATGATGGGACGATATATGAAATTTATTTTTATATTATACAAGCTCCTATATACAATTCATATGCGTGAGCAAGATTATTTTTAGAATTTTTCACTCTTACCCTCTATAGGCTATACTTTTAAAATAGTAGTATTCGAATACTCGTAAAATGTAATTATAGCTTAGTAATTTTCTAGTCTTTTAACTATGCTGTTGAAGGAGTATTGTCATATTTAACTAACAGGCTCGAACATGCGTGAATTTTGACTAGAATTATTCACTGAATGTAAAAAAAAAAAAAAAAAAAAAAAAAAAAAAAAAAATGATTTATATTTAGATCTAATATCGTTTAACATTTTAAAATCCTATTAAAAGTATATACATTAGTATGCTTGTGAAAGGCCTATTGTTAATACGAAACGTTGTGTGAAGTGTCCTGTTTTAGGGTTAAAAGTTTCGTGAAGGGGTCTGTTTGAAGGAGCCTGTTTCGAAATGACTTAAGAACGCACAATTTATTCCTAAACATTCAACTCGATTCGTTATATATGCTTTATTAAGTATTCAATAAAAAATAATAACTAAGAAATAAAATTAAAAATAGTAATTAAGAGATATCCTTAAGAATTCTTGCGATAGGAGATTGGTTTTAATTAAATAGGTTAATGAATCTAATTCGATACAAGTCTTGTTAAAACAGAGATTATAGTTAAAATACACATTAATTATACAGCATTACACTGTATTACACAATGCGCTACCTCACCTATATTATCACAGAAATACCTTCGATAAAATTTAGACTAACAATACGCACCTAAAAAATATATACAGAGTACCCAGAAAATGATAGGAATGAATGAAAAATTTTAACGTAAATTATAAAATAGGATCTACAATAAGTGACAATAAATAAATATGAAGGAAAAATCATGAGTCATGGTATACTTTATGAAACACTTTCCAATGCTATGTGACTATCGTTAAGAATTTGAAATAAGTGAATTAGATTTAATAATTCATACTGGAAATGTATTTTTAAAAAAATTAATAGCTTCGTCTACTTTTAAATCATTCAAGACATATGATGAAGATTTAACCGCTGCAGAACGACTAAAAACTAGTATCTTAATGAATCGACCTATTTACGTCGGGTTCACAATTTTAGAATTATCTAAATTAGTTATGTATGATTTTCATTACAATTTTATAAAGAAAACATACAAAGATCATGCAGTTTTACTCTTTACGGATATAGATTCCTTAACTTATCATATTCAAACACATAATATTTATAAGGATATGGAGCACCATCATGATTTTTTCGACTTTTCTGAATACTCGAAATCCCATCGTCTAAACCGCACAAGTATCGAACCCACAAACATATAATCAGACTTGACATTTTATAACCAGGACGCTAACCACAGGGCTAAGTGAGCCCCCGCTTATTTTATAGTCACCACGCTGACTATTGGACTTAGTAAGCCCCAGGCTAATTTATATCCACCACGCTAACTATTGGGCTTAGTGAGCCCCTGCTTATTTTATAGTCAACATGCTAACTATTGGGCTTAGTGAGCCCCAGGCTAACTTATACCCACCACGATAACTGTGGGGCCTAGTGAACCCCCGCTTATTTTATAGCCACCATACTAACCACAGGGCTAAGTGAGCCCCCTCTTATTTCATAGTCACCATGCTAAGTATTAGGCTGAGTGAGCCCCAGGCTATTTTATACCCACTATGCTAACTAATGGGCTGAGTGAGCCCCAGGCTATTTCTACCCACCACGTTTACTGGACTTAGTGTGCCCCCGCTTATTTTATAGCTACCACGATAACCACAGGGCTGAGTGAGCCCCCGCTTATTATATAGTCCACACGCTAACTACTGGGATGATTAAGCCCCAGGTATTTTATACCCATCATGCTAACTACTGGGCTGAGTGAGCCCCAGGTTATTTAGTAGCTTGAATATGATTTCCAAGGTATATGTCCTAACATGATTTAGACCATTGCCTATGGTAAGATAAAGCTAGGAAGTAAATTGGTAAACTATGTACCTCGAAAACTCACTTGTATTTTATTAAATATCTGCAGAAATTAGCATAGTTTATTAAAATTATGTACATTCTTATTAGTTTATGAATCTACTAACTTATAATATCTATATGGTAACTTGGATTATTAGTATTCCCACTTAAAAATTTCTTTTGTTGATTTAATATGATAAACACTAACATGAGACTGACTAAACTTTTACCATTTTCATTTCAACTTAGTTTTAGGAAATTTATCTACATAGCTTTAAATTTTACTGTTTAGTAAGTCTATTATTTCAAAGTATTATTTTTTAGTTCTAATATTCAAAACATATTCATATCGTTTTACATAGCAGGTATCAAATTAATTTAAAGTCATATTAAAAAAAAAATATATATATACAAATACTATTCTTACCTAACACGCCAGCTAGCTAAGCACCCAACCATCTCACACCAAGACTCTTAGAAAAGTGAATGCTTGCTCAGGGCCTTATCAGCTAATATAATCACTGATAAGACTTGATCACGTGACATGTGACGTCACTGTTTAAGTGATATCACGTGACCATGTGGTATCATTCAATACGTCACCAATGACGTCAGAGATCACGTGACTAGGTCATAAAAGAACCAATTGCTAATTGCAATTAAAATTTACCTTTAATTGATTTGTATAATATATATATAGATAAATTAATACCTGATTTTTCTATGTATTATTTCGTAATACATAGCACATGTACCTTGTTTTACGAAATAATAGAAAAATCAGGTATTAATTTATCTATATATCTATATTATACAAAATCAATTAAAGGTAAATTGTTAATTGCAATTAGCAATTGGTTCTTTTATGACTTAGTCACGTGATCTCTGACGTCATTGGTGACGTATTGAATGATACCACATGGTCACGTGATATCACTTAAACAGTGACGTCACATGTCACGTGATCAAGTCTTATCAGTGATTATATTAGCTGATAAGGCCCTGAGCAAGCATTCACTTTTCTAAGAGTCTTGGTGTGAGATGGTTGGGTGCTTAGCTAGCTGGCGTGTTAGGTAAGAATAGTATTTGTATATATATATATTTTTTTTAATATGACTTTAAATTAATTTGATACCTGCTATGTAAAACGATATGAATATGTTTTGAATATTAGAACTAAAAAATAATACTTTGAAATAATAGACTTACTAAACAGTAAAATTTAAAGCTATGTAGATAAATTTCCTAAAACTAAGTTGAAATGAAAATGGTAAAAGTTTAGTCAGTCTCATGTTAGTGTTTATCATATTAAATCTACAAAAGAAATTTTTAAGTGGGAATACTAATAATCCAAGTTACCATATAGATATTATAAGTTAGTAGATTCATAAACTAATAAGAATGTACATAATTTTAATAAACTATGCTAATTTCTGCAGATATTTAATAAAATACAAGTGAGTTTTCGAGGTACATAGTTTACCAATTTACTTCCTAGCTTTATCTTACCATAGGCAATGGTCTAAATCATGTTAGGACATATAC
Source organism: Maratus michaelseni (assembly GCA_963931845.1). Taxonomy (NCBI): domain Eukaryota; kingdom Metazoa; phylum Arthropoda; class Arachnida; order Araneae; family Salticidae; genus Maratus; species Maratus michaelseni. The sequence goes on from OZ007591.1 coordinate 97,513,909, forward strand.
CTTGGAAATCATATTCAAGCTACTAAATAACCTGGGGCTCACTCAGCCCAGTAGTTAGCATGATGGGTATAAAATACCTGGGGCTTAATCATCCCAGTAGTTAGCGTGTGGACTATATAATAAGCGGGGGCTCACTCAGCCCTGTGGTTATCGTGGTAGCTATAAAATAAGCGGGGGCACACTAAGTCCAGTAAACGTGGTGGGTAGAAAATAGCCTGGGGCTCACTCAGCCCATTAGTTAGCATAGTGGGTATAAAATAGCCTGGGGCTCACTCAGCCTAATACTTAGCATGGTGACTATGAAATAAGCGGGGGCTCACTTAGCCCTGTGGTTAGTATGGTGGCTATAAAATAAGCGGGGGTTCACTAGGCCCCACAGTTATCATGGTGGGTATAAGTTAGCGTGGGGCTCACTAAGCCCAATAGTTAGCATGTTGACTATAAAATAAGCAGGGGCTCACTAAGCCCAATAGTTAGCGTGGTGGATATAAATTAGCCTGGGGCTTACTAAGTCCAATAGTCAGCGTGGTGACTATAAAATAAGCGGGGGCTCACTTAGCCCTGTGGTTAGCGTCCTGGTTATAAAATGTCAAGTCTGATTATATGTTTGTGGGTTCGATACTTGTGCGGTTTAGACGATGGGATTTCGAGTATTCAGAAAAGTCGAAAAAATCATGATGGTGCTCCATATCCTTATAAATATTATGTGTTTGAATATGATAAGTTAAGGAATCTATATCCGTAAAGAGTAAAACTGCATGATCTTTGTATGTTTTCTTTATAAAATTGTAATGAAAATCATACATAACTAATTTAGATAATTCTAAAATTGTGAACCAGACGTAAATAGGTCGATTCATTAAGATACTAGTTTTTAGTCGTTCTGCAGCGGTTAAATCTTCATCATATGGCTTGAATGATTTAAAAGTAGACGAAGCTATTAATTTTTTAAAAAATACATTTCCAGTATGAATTATTAAATCTAATTCACTTATTTCAAATTCTTAACGATAGTCACATAGCATTGGAAAGTGTTTCATAAAGTATACCATGACTCATGATTTTTCCTTCATATTTATTTATTGTCACTTATTGTAGATCCTATTTTATAATTTACGTTAAAATTTTTCATTCATTCCTATCATTTTCTGGGTACTCTGTATATATTTTTTAGGTGCGTATTGTTAGTCTAAATTTTATCGAAGGTATTTCTGTGATAATATAGGTGAGGTAGCGCATTGTGTAATACAGTGTAATGCTGTATAATTAATGTGTATTTTAACTATAATCTCTGTTTTAACAAGACTTGTATCGAATTAGATTCATTAACCTATTTAATTAAAACCAATCTCCTATCGCAAGAATTCTTAAGGATATCTCTTAATTACTATTTTTAATTTTATTTCTTAGTTATTATTTTTTATTGAATACTTAATAAAGCATATATAACGAATCGAGTTGAATGTTTAGGAATAAATTGTGCGTTCTTAAGTCATTTCGAAACAGGCTCCTTCAAACAGACCCCTTCACGAAACTTTTAACCCTAAAACAGGACACTTCACACAACGTTTCGTATTAACAATAGGCCTTTCACAAGCATACTAATGTATATACTTTTAATAGGATTTTAAAATGTTAAACGATATTAGATCTAAATATAAATCATTTTTTTTTTTTTTTTTTTTTTTTTTTTTTTTTTTTTTTTTTTTTTTACATTCAGTGAATAATTCTAGTCAAAATTCACGCATGTTCGAGCCTGTTAGTTAAATATGACAATACTCCTTCAACAGCATAGTTAAAAGACTAGAAAATTACTAAGCTATAATTACATTTTACGAGTATTCGAATACTACTATTTTAAAAGTATAGCCTATAGAGGGTAAGAGTGAAAAATTCTAAAAATAATCTTGCTCACGCATATGAATTGTATATAGGAGCTTGTATAATATAAAAATAAATTTCATATATCGTCCCATCATGCTGTGTGACTCATCGCATAAATTGTTAGTATGTATTTTTAAAATAATTATTTTAAAAATAAATTAGAGGAAACATGCAATAATACCTATTCTTTTTGCCTACCTATTCCTTTTTGCCTACCATACATATTGAAAAAATACATTAATATTATATCTATTCATATATTATAACTTTAAACATATAAAGTAAGGATACTTACCTAGATCTCACAACCAACTCATACACTTGCTTTTGGGAGAAATGAATTGAAATGTATTCATATCAGTAAATCTTATATAGAATGTTATCGCAATCAGTCACGTGATGTTACTAATCTATAGATTAACGATAAGATAATGGACTTGTACTGAAATCATTTCTGGTCTGTTGCTATACAAGTAGCACGCATGTTTTTTCATGCTGTAGTCATATATTGAAGACGGGATTGCAAGTTTGTGAATAAGGTAAGATTAATTTATGTATATATTTTAAAATGTTAAACGATATAAATATTAGATCTAAAAATAAATCATTTTTACATTCAATGATTAATTCTAGTCAAAATTCACCCATTTCAAGCCTGTTGGTTAAATATAACATACACTAATAAGATTCGTTGATGATTCATTTTCTCATATAGGCAATAGTAGCAATCATTTCACATACTACAAGTGTAAAGTATGCAAAATTTATGATTCTGCTTTATAATACCTATTCATTCTGTATTCTACCCTATGCTTTATCCATAACGTTATAATATCCCGTGGTTTTAAGAGATAAGCGAACACGTTTAGTTCTTTTAAGACATGCATGCAGTCGATCAAATTTGGATGAATTCCAGTACATTATGGTTTAAATATTTAGGTAAGATACATTTTTTTTTTCAATATTAAAAACAAAATTTTTTTAAATAATGCCCTAACTAAATAGTACAATATATATTTTATAAAAACAAAGTCAAAAGGTTAGTTATTCATTCCTCAAAAGAAGTTTTTAAGTTAAAATACTAAAAACTCAATTTAGTATAATTTTTCTATACAAAAAAAAAGCATAGACTAATGTAATTTAGTTTTATATTATTTAAAATTTAATTTCTATATTTTATAGGGACTCCTGTATATTTTTTACCCTAAGCTGTATCAAATTCATTTAAACACAGGTACATTTAAACAGATTCAAATTCCTTTAAACCCGTCTCTTATACTCAAAATTCTTAAGGGATATTTCTTATTTTACAATGAAGACACAGTGAAGCCTTTTAAAACTTAACAGATTTTAGTATATATCACCATATGTATATATGAAGAGTAGCACCTATATAGAACTACACGAAATAATTAGTATACATTGACGATTTTAAATAGTTCATTTACCTACAAAAAATGTGTCAGAAATTACGAGTCTCAGGTATTTCTTATCGCGGAGTGACTCATTATCGCATACGGGGTGAAATCAAAGCAAGATCTTCGCTTATCTGATAATATGACTCATTATGATTCAGCGATATGCATGTTGAGGGGGTAACATTCAAATCTTAGTTGCAGTTATAAATATGTATTTTAAAGCATAATCATTCGAAAATTCAATTATTTTTCATGAAATGATCTACCCTATTTTACAGACTTGAATGATAAATTTGGTGAAACATGAATCTTTTTTCTAAAAACTATATTTTGAACGTTATACTAAAAATGTGTTCGTGTAAAACCTATTTTTTACATTGCATGAATTCGTATTCATTTGAGATTAGTACTCTATTTCTTAAAATATCTGTGGAATCATAATATTTTTACAGGGTATATTGTGAAGGGAGGCCTTTTCATTCAAACAGCGGACCTTGCATTTTCATGGAAGGTGAGTATCCCTTGTATTTCTGTCGCCATAATATAACATGAATCTATTGAATTTATTTTGTGAAAGGTGCTTAATATCTATAACTATGTGTTTTGAACATATCGACGCGCAAGCTGTACTTTTAGCCTAACTTGAATTGAAAAAAAAAAAAGGCGAAAGTGTAAATTATCTGATTTTATGAAGGGCTTATGCATAATTGGAATTTTTGTGAAGGATGCTTTTTTATTCCAAAAGGGAACCCCTACAGTTTTTGTGAAGGGTGGTTTTTATTTGAATAGGGCACGTATCTCATTTATTTTATGAAGGGTCCCTTTAGTCTAATGCGAGTTCACACTTCGAAAGGTAAAAAAAAGGGGGATCGACGAACTGAATGTATGAAGGGTTCTAGTATTTATGCATATTTTGAATTCATTGGAATTTTTGTGAAGGGGACCTTTTTATTAAAAAGGGGAGTAGATAATATTTGACAGTTCTACATCAGCGCAGTTCGCGCAGTCGACCTTCTGTGCTCTGTGAAGGTCACGGGAAGGGACAGGTGTGGAAACCGGAAGTGGCAGGTGGTGATAACAGGCATGTTGAGACAGGAAGTGAACAGGAAGTGTAGATAGGAAGTTTAGCCGGAAATGTGACAGGAAGTGAATGCGATAAGGGAGAGAGGGGGAGGGCTTATTTTTGTGGGGGGCTTAATTTTTTTTGTTGGTTTTAATCCTTCTAGTCGAGTGGAGTTGAGTTGTAGGAATCCTGCTATAAGAATGAATTTAATTTGAAAGTAATATTAGCAAAATGTTCGATTTTTTTTTTTTTTTTTTTTTTTTTTTTTTTTTTGTTTCACCTGAAATAAAAATTTTATTTGCTAACTAACACCTAATATAAAAATGGAAATCTTTCTGACTTTGTTTTACTTTATAAAAGTTGAACGTGAAATTTATTTTTAGACTGGAAACGCGACAGGAAATAAGATCGGAAACGGGATTAGACATGCTTTTTCCAAAAAGGGTTTTCAGGAAGCAGTAAACATGTTTTAGGAACATGTTTGGGAGCTTGTTGGAGCAGGACAGGTGGTTTGTGAGACCGGAAGTAATTAAGATGAGAGAGATAAAGAAGGTGCATGATTAGACATATAGATTTTGTTCTTTGTAGAGGGTGAAATTTTGTTTTATTTTTTATTTAAAGTGTTTTCATTTTTTTTTTAAATTTAATTTATTTAAAGCGTTTCAAATTATTTTTTATATTATTTTTTTTTGTAGTGTTTTACGTATTATTTTAATTTTTAGTGACATTAGAACCTGCAATTTCTGTATCACACATGTCTTATCTTAGGTTACCAAGGATGTGTGTTTGTTGTTATCTCTTTAAATGCGAGAGATGGGGACTTCAGACCTGCGTTGAGATATCTTTATCATAGTTTTAATGAACTGCAGGAAATTTTCTTTAGCTATTGAGTAATTCGAGAGTTTTGGTTTAATATGAATGCTATTACATCTATTTGTTTAATTTACAAACACATTTCTTTCACAACACTCTGTCAACAGATCATTTCCATATTCGAAATAATAATTTAGAGGGAAAATTTTTACTTTCTATACGAAATTTTATTTATAGAGATTGACGAATATAGTATGCTTAATTCTTTCTTGTATTAACATTATATTCGAAATAGAGTTTTGTTACGAAAAATAACGTGTTTATACATTTTAAAAACGAAAGCAAAGTGATTTAAAAAAATGTAAATATAAGCTATACACCCACGCATTTATGTTATTGAATTAAATTACAAGGCTTAATATTGTATTCAGCGTAATATTTTCTTATAAAAGCCGTTTCACAAACTTGTATACTAAAAGTAATGTGTCATTTTTAGGGGAAAAAATTAATTCAAGTCATTGAGACTAATCCTTTATGGGGGAAAAATTTGTCATACTTCTTTGTGTTATATTATATCTTCCGTTTTTTAAGTTTACAAATTTGTGGACTAACTTAAATAATCGTTTTTAGGATACTTAAACAATATATATATATACTTTTTAATTATATAATTTTTTTAATTGACTTGTAATATAGCTTTTTTTTCTTTTTTTTTTTCTTAAAAGGGTACTGTAGAATAACTTATGTCACAAATACTACATCCTTCTTTAGTTAAATATGTTTCACTTAAGACATGACAAAGTGTCTTAGAAACATTTCATTTTGGAGTTAAGTGATTAAACAAGAAAAATATTATTTATAAAAACACAACACATAAGACCAGTGACTGAGAGGTTCTGGTTTTAAAGCTACTAGACGTTTGGGTTTAAACTTCTCTCGCGCTCGTCGACCTAACCGTTCGGAGTTTTCTTCGAACCTTGTCAATACGAGTTAGGAGCCCTTAGAATGACCCCTAGAGTGACCTATATCCCTAACGCAGATAATCGGTTTTAACAAATAACCAACCATCCACAACACATAAGACATTTTAGATCATTTTAGATCATTCCATTTAGTTAATAAGTGATTTAACGTGCAAAATATTATTCATAAAACATACAATAAGAGAATTTTAAAGAATTTTTTCTTTCCAATGAACAATTTTTAGTGACTATTTAACTTATTAAAGAGAGCGGGTATTTTGTTTAGAGTTATACGATTAAAATAAATTTTCAATAGATTTGACTTTATACAACAAACATTTAAAAAAAAGGGGGGGAATGGAATCTAGTTTTTATAAAGTAACGTTTTTCAATTTTACAAATACTTCACACCTCGTCTTTTCCCCCCTCTTTTAGTAGACTTTACATACATAAGACATAAAAAGCGTTTTAGAATACATCATTTAGAAATTAAGTGGTTTGATAAATAAAATATTATTTATAAAAGCAATAGATACAAAAGTAATAAAGATTTTTACTTACAAATGTACGAACTTCTGATAGGTAAGACTTTCTAAATCATTGTGCAAGAATTAAGTGGTTATTGAACTTATAACATTATAGGATGAAATAATCATGTGACGTATTTTTAAATCAATAAAATGTCAATATTTTTAAACCAATAAAATGTCAATATTTTTAAACCAATAAAAAGTTAGTATTTTTTACACGAGCGCCCTCTATTACTATATAAATTTCAATAAAACGAGTTCATAACATTCTACTGTAACCTGGTATCGGTGTAATAGGTTGTATTTTTCGTTAAGTTAGTTTTCATTTAAGTTATTATGGAACGAGTTATGAATTCTTATGTTGGTGACGTAACCAACTTGGAGTGTCAACACTCATCACCAAAGTTAAATAATCAAGAGATGGATTCTACACTTTTATCCAAAGAAGGACTCGTTTCGAATTATGAAGTGAAACCCACCTCATCAGGACTAAAGAAACAGAAGTTACCCCATGTGTGTAAGACGTGTAACAAAGCATTTCCTCGAAAAGTTAACTTAATGTTTCACATGAAATGTCATTTAAAAGAAAAGTCTTTTCGTTGTGAGGTGTGTGCTGAATTTTTTCACAAAAGAGTGATTTACGTAATCATCAAAAGATTCACAAATCGCCCAAATAATACAAGTGTAGTGATTGCAACGAGATATTTTCAAGAATGGCTGACTTATTGAAACATAAGAAGACTCATAAGATTCGTAAACAACAGTCATGTACAAAGTGTAGCGAAATGTTTGATTGTGAATCAGATTTAGTACAACATTGTGATACTTTTCATAAAGTTTTACCTAATGTGAAGAAGTCACCTGATTTGTTATTTGAAAAAGTGAAACATTTTAAAAGACAACATGATGTGCGAAATATTTGTACTAAAACTATCATTGTGTCCAATGAGATGAATCAAAAAGACTTTCGCTCATTTTTTAACAGTGTTCGATCAGATGTTTTAAAAGAATTAAATTATCAATTGCAAATGAAAAAGTCAATAAAATGGTATGCAGCCGTTAAAGTGGATGTATATCGTGAATCACAGGATGGTGACTTAGAGAGAGCAACCCCCTTTTTCCTTTCCAAAAGTGAACTGGAATTAACAGAACAAAACATACATGTGCATGTTGAGAATGCCTTTCTAAAGTTGTACAACGGCTTTGAAGATTTTACTGAACGAGTGTTTAATTGGACATTACAAAAAATTTTGAAATTAGAATTGATTACAGCTCAATATGACAGGCTTATTTGATTTGTATTACTTTAAATGATTAATAAATAGTTTTAATATGAAAAAGCATAGTGGTTTTTTCTTATAGTTGATGTAAATTACTTTGAACAGTTTGACAATGCAACATAAACTACTGTTTAACATTTTGAATGTCTTAGACAAAATGGGAATGAATTTGTTGAAATTATGTAAAACATGATGAAATAAATGTGATGTATTTATTATATGTTACTTAAACTACAAGAGAAATGATTGGAAATGTGTTATTTTAAATCTATGATACTTTTAATCACTAACAAAGTAAGACGTGACGTTATGAATCATCGATGGGTTTTCCTTTGAATAGGTATTAATCTTACTTATTGATAAGAAAGTTGAATTTTTCTCTTCGTTTAAACAATGACACTGCATGTTTTGATAATTTTCTCTCAACAGTCAACATCAATGTTTTTAACCTAGTTAAGAAAATTTTTAACTTAAACCGTCACTGAGTTTATCCTAGATAAGTAAATTTTTATATTTAACCTACATATAAATTAAATGATTAACTATAACCATGACTGTTTTTAAAATCTAGATAAGTAGACGTTTTTATGAAACACATCCAGTGTTCTGCTGACTTTTATCGAGATTACATCAGTTAGTGAAGCAGATTAAATTGCATAAAAATATTTTATGAAATGAATATGCGATCCCACGAAGAAGTGTTTCCACCTTCAAAGCGTCCACGCTTAGAAAAAGCTATGGAAAAATCAAATACTTGTGAGAAGGAATTAAAAGACCCAAGATTAAAACTTTCTAAAATGGACAATGACTGTGTAACTATATCACGTGATATCTCCTCTACTAAGAACTTACCAGATGTGAAACCTGAGATCGCTATGAATTTTTCAAACTTTACCGGTGGTTACGATGCAACATCCTTCGAGAATCCACATCAAGAGTCAGTTTTTGCCCAGGACTATTTAAATACATTTTTCAAAGACATAAATTTTGAAAATTTAGATTGTTCTACCCCCTTAACCTCGTTAAAGGATGAACCCTTTCAAGAACCTACGAATAATATCTTACAGACTACTGTTAAACATGAGATGAACGAGATACAAGCAAACAGCCTTTCACAAGCAAGTGGTGAAATACAAAGCATCACTACACCTACATTTGCCACTAAAAGTGACAAATTATACAATTCCAATGTGTTTCACAAAGAACTAAGTGACTGTTTCTACTTAACTTTGAAGTTAAAAAATAAACAATATTCTATACATATACGAGAATTTAAACGCAATGTATCTACTAATGAAGAAATCCCAACCAAAAACGGAGTTAATATGGATATTCATAGCTGGTATGAGTTTCAATATAAAATCCTTGCATTTAATTTAAGATACAAAAGTGCATCCTTTGTTTCTAATAACACGATTTTAGTGTTAAATCAAGATTCTATGATGCGAATTAAAAATTTGAAGAATTTTTCTCATGTTGACTTAAACGAACAACAAATGGAAAAATTAAAAGAAAGTACCTCACACTTAAATACTGTACTTTTACAACATATGTACACAAAACTATTACCCTTTCTCATTAAACAGAAATGTGTGGTGAGTAACAGATCCACAGAAAAAGAACCTGTGTTATGGTCTAAACTTAATACGTGTATCGAGAATAATATGGTAACAATACTTAACCAGTTGTATGAATGTACAGGATGTATTTTTCGACATGCAAGTCAAAGCCTTCACTCATGCTTCGCATTTAATAATAAGGAAAAATTTAATCAACTAGGTGAAGCTTTGTTAATGCTCATCGATTTCGATTATGTAATTTCAACGTTTTTGAATGGAGTTTATAGTGTTAGTGAACACTTTGTACATAAGCTTCATGAACAAACTGTTTATAATGAATTGTTTAAGACAAAATAAATGATTTGTTTTGTTAAAGATCTGTGTGTGTTTATTTCTACAAAGTGTCTCTGTGTGAATTTATTAGTTTTTTATCTAATCGAACTTTTAAGTGAAGAGATGTAATTTAACTTTTTTGTATATTCCAATTCAAAAATTTCAACAATTGCAAAAAAAGATTAAACTATTGAAAAAAAAAAATATCCACGTTAGAAAAAAATAAGTTATGTTGAAAAGTTAAGAAAACAATGAAAAGTAAACAAAAATATAGTTTTTAAATTAAAATTTTTTAAAGTCTTCAAGTTAATCAAAATTAACTTTTTACTTTTAACTATTGAGAGACTATGATCTAACTGTTTATCCTCGCAACCAACTGGTGCATATCAACTATATACTCTATATCTGCATATGCGCAGAAAAACATAGACATTTACACTAACGACTTTAAAATTCGACTTTAAATTCGTTAAATTTGTTCGACTTTAAATTCTTTGCCAACTTTTAAGTTTAATTACTATACACAACTCGATTACCTTTCCCACAAAACACCTTTCAGAAACAAAACAGAAATTAACACTTACCGAAAAACACGTCAACTTCTTGTGCTTGCTTTCACTCAACTAACGTTTCTCCCTTATCTTTGCTAGGGGGCGCTGCAATCACCGCTAGAGGCGTTAGTAGTCTTCCGGTGTGTGATAAGAATAAACTTTAAATCCAGCTTACACTCGCTCAGTCATTCTTGCTTCTCTCTACCTTGCTAACAACCGTTTGCTGCTGGCTCATTGTTTGGTTGTTTAAACTTGTTGAATGACGTCATCATGTGTTTGTCTAAACTTGTCCAGTCTTGTTTTTATGCAGTACGTCTATTTAGATGAGTCATCACTCGCTTATCTTGGTTGACTTGTCCAAACTTGTTTTTGTTTGACACGTCTATTTGGGTGAGTCATCGTTCGCTTATCTTGCTTTACTTGTTTGAACTTGTCTAGTATACACCACCTCATGTCTTTTGTCATAGCTTGAATATACTTTACACCAATCACTTAAATATAAAAGTCTTGTCACAACTTACTTAAACTTTGATAAAATTATTAATTATTTATAAATTTCATCAAATTCTTATTTTTCTGATACATTTACTATGTAATTTTCGTTCAAAAATATGGTAAAGCCCGATTTTAAATCGAAGTCTAAGATAAATTCCCCAAATTTGTAACATTTTAACACTAATAATAAATATTGTAAGCACCCAGTACATACAAGTTTTGTAAAAATAATATTACTTATAGCTAACTCGTTATGTCCCATGATACAAAATTTCAATATAGCTAAAATCAGTGTTAAACGAAAATCTAATCACGTGTCTTTATATATTATTTTGAAATGCAAAGCATTATATCTAAACGAATGATATAAGGAGTAGTTAGAATAGTTCTTATATTGTTGTTAGTAAAAAATTTATACACATTATCTTACAAGGTTGCAATATTCAACACACGGTTCACCATATTTAAAAACGATTCACCATGATTTAAAAACTTAGTAACATATTTTAAATTTATAAATTTAAATTAAAACATATTTTTATAAATAAACAATTATAAATACTTAAGTATTTTTAATTTAAATTTATAAATTTAAAATATGTTACTAAGTTTTTAAATCATGGTGAATCGTTTTTAAATATGGTGAACCGTGTGTTGAATATTGCAACCTTGTAAGATAATGTGTATAAATTTTTTACTAACAAAAATATAAGAACTATTCTAACTACTCCTTATATCATTCGTTTAGATATAATGCTTTGCATTTCAAAATAATATATAAAGACACGTGATTAGATTTTCGTTTAACACTGATTTTAGCTATATTGAAATTTTGTATCATGGGACATAACGAGTTAGCTATAAGTAATATTATTTTTACAAAACTTGTATGTACTGGGTGCTTACAATATTTATTATTAGTGTTAAAATGTTACAAATTTGGGGAATTTATCTTAGACTTCGATTTAAAATCGGGCTTTACCATATTTTTGAACGAAAATTACATAGTAAATGTATCAGAAAAATAAGAATTTGATGAAATTTATAAATAATTAATAATTTTATCAAAGTTTAAGTAAGTTGTGACAAGACTTTTATATTTAAGTGATTGGTGTAAAGTATATTCAAGCTATGACAAAAGACATGAGGTGGTGTATACTAGACAAGTTCAAACAAGTAAAGCAAGATAAGCGAACGATGACTCACCCAAATAGACGTGTCAAACAAAAACAAGTTTGGACAAGTCAACCAAGATAAGCGAGTGATGACTCATCTAAATAGACGTACTGCATAAAAACAAGACTGGACAAGTTTAGACAAACACATGATGACGTCATTCAACAAGTTTAAACAACCAAACAATGAGCCAGCAGCAAACGGTTGTTAGCAAGGTAGAGAGAAGCAAGAATGACTGAGCGAGTGTAAGCTGGATTTAAAGTTTATTCTTATCACACACCGGAAGACTACTAACGCCTCTAGCGGTGATTGCAGCGCCCCCTAGCAAAGATAAGGGAGAAACGTTAGTTGAGTGAAAGCAAGCACAAGAAGTTGACGTGTTTTTCGGTAAGTGTTAATTTCTGTTTTGTTTCTGAAAGGTGTTTTGTGGGAAAGGTAATCGAGTTGTGTATAGTAATTAAACTTAAAAGTTGGCAAAGAATTTAAAGTCGAACAAATTTAACGAATTTAAAGTCGAATTTTAAAGTCGTTAGTGTAAATGTCTATGTTTTTCTGCGCATATGCAGATATAGAGTATATAGTTGATATGCACCAGTTGGTTGCGAGGATAAACAGTTAGATCATAGTCTCTCAATAGTTAAAAGTAAAAAGTTAATTTTGATTAACTTGAAGACTTTAAAAAATTTTAATTTAAAAACTATATTTTTGTTTACTTTTCATTGTTTTCTTAACTTTTCAACATAACTTATTTTTTTCTAACGTGGATATTTTTTTTTTCAATAGTTTAATCTTTTTTTGCAATTGTTGAAATTTTTGAATTGGAATATACAAAAAAGTTAAATTACATCTCTTCACTTAAAAGTTCGATTAGATAAAAAACTAATAAATTCACACAGAGACACTTTGTAGAAATAAACACACACAGATCTTTAACAAAACAAATCATTTATTTTGTCTTAAACAATTCATTATAAACAGTTTGTTCATGAAGCTTATGTACAAAGTGTTCACTAACACTATAAACTCCATTCAAAAACGTTGAAATTACATAATCGAAATCGATGAGCATTAACAAAGCTTCACCTAGTTGATTAAATTTTTCCTTATTATTAAATGCGAAGCATGAGTGAAGGCTTTGACTTGCATGTCGAAAAATACATCCTGTACATTCATACAACTGGTTAAGTATTGTTACCATATTATTCTCGATACACGTATTAAGTTTAGACCATAACACAGGTTCTTTTTCTGTGGATCTGTTACTCACCACACATTTCTGTTTAATGAGAAAGGGTAATAGTTTTGTGTACATATGTTGTAAAAGTACAGTATTTAAGTGTGAGGTACTTTCTTTTAATTTTTCCATTTGTTGTTCGTTTAAGTCAACATGAGAAAAATTCTTCAAATTTTTAATTCGCATCATAGAATCTTGATTTAACACTAAAATCGTGTTATTAGAAACAAAGGATGCACTTTTGTATCTTAAATTAAATGCAAGGATTTTATATTGAAACTCATACCAGCTATGAATATCCATATTAACTCCGTTTTTGGTTGGGATTTCTTCATTAGTAGATACATTGCGTTTAAATTCTCGTATATGTATAGAATATTGTTTATTTTTTAACTTCAAAGTTAAGTAGAAACAGTCACTTAGTTCTTTGTGAAACACATTGGAATTGTATAATTTGTCACTTTTAGTGGCAAATGTAGGTGTAGTGATGCTTTGTATTTCACCACTTGCTTGTGAAAGGCTGTTTGCTTGTATCTCGTTCATCTCATGTTTAACAGTAGTCTGTAAGATATTATTCGTAGGTTCTTGAAAGGGTTCATCCTTTAACGAGGTTAAGGGGGTAGAACAATCTAAATTTTCAAAATTTATGTCTTTGAAAAATGTATTTAAATAGTCCTGGGCAAAAACTGACTCTTGATGTGGATTCTCGAAGGATGTTGCATCGTAACCACCGGTAAAGTTTGAAAAATTCATAGCGATCTCAGGTTTCACATCTGGTAAGTTCTTAGTAGAGGAGATATCACGTGATATAGTTACACAGTCATTGTCCATTTTAGAAAGTTTTAATCTTGGGTCTTTTAATTCCTTCTCACAAGTATTTGATTTTTCCATAGCTTTTTCTAAGCGTGGACGCTTTGAAGGTGGAAACACTTCTTCGTGGGATCGCATATTCATTTCATAAAATATTTTTATGCAATTTAATCTGCTTCACTAACTGATGTAATCTCGATAAAAGTCAGCAGAACACTGGACGTGTTTCATAAAAACGTCTACTTATCTAGATTTTAAAAACAGTCATGGTTATAGTTAATCATTTAATTTATATGTAGGTTAAATATAAAAATTTACTTATCTAGGATAAACTCAGTGACGGTTTAAGTTAAAAATTTTCTTAACTAGGTTAAAAACATTGATGTTGACTGTTGAGAGAAAATTATCAAAACATGCAGTGTCATTGTTTAAACGAAGAGAAAAATTCAACTTTCTTATCAATAAGTAAGATTAATACCTATTCAAAGGAAAACCCATCGATGATTCATAACGTCACGTCTTACTTTGTTAGTGATTAAAAGTATCATAGATTTAAAATAACACATTTCCAATCATTTCTCTTGTAGTTTAAGTAACATATAATAAATACATCACATTTATTTCATCATGTTTTACATAATTTCAACAAATTCATTTCCATTTTGTCTAAGACATTCAAAATGTTAAACAGTAGTTTATGTTGCATTGTCAAACTGTTCAAATTAATTTACATCAACTATAAGAAAAAACCACTATGCTTTTTCATATTAAAACTATTTATTAATCATTTAAAGTAATACAAATCAAATAAGCCTGTCATATTGAGCTGTAATCAATTCTAATTTCAAAATTTTTTGTAATGTCCAATTAAACACTCGTTCAGTAAAATCTTCAAAGCCGTTGTACAACTTTAGAAAGGCATTCTCAACATGCACATGTATGTTTTGTTCTGTTAATTCCAGTTCACTTTTGGAAAGGAAAAAGGGGGTTGCTCTCTCTAAGTCACCATCCTGTGATTCACGATATACATCCACTTTAACGGCTGCATACCATTTTATTGACTTTTTCATTTGCAATTGATAATTTAATTCTTTTAAAACATCTGATCGAACACTGTTAAAAAATGAACGAAAGTCTTTTTGATTCATCTCATTGGACACAATGATAGTTTTAGTACAAATATTTCGCACATCATGTTGTCTTTTAAAATGTTTCACTTTTTCAAATAACAAATCAGGTGACTTCTTCACATTAGGTAAAACTTTATGAAAAGTATCACAATGTTGTACTAAATCTGATTCACAATCAAACATTTCGCTACACTTTGTACATGACTGTTGTTTACGAATCTTATGAGTCTTCTTATGTTTCAATAAGTCAGCCATTCTTGAAAATATCTCGTTGCAATCACTACACTTGTATTGTTTGGGCGATTTGTGAATATTTTGATGATTACGTAAATCACTCTTTTGTGAAAAAACTTCAGCACACACCTCACAACGAAAAGACTTTTCTTTTAAATGACATTTCATGTGAAACATTAAGTTAACTTTTCGAGGAAATGCTTTGTTACACGTCTTACACACATGGGGTAACTTCTGTTTCTTTAGTCCTGATGAGGTGGGTTTCACTTCAAAATTCGAAACGAGTCCTTCTTTGGATAAAAGTGTAGAATCCATCTCTTGATTATTTAACTTTGGTGATGAGTGTTGACACTCCAAGTTGGTTACGTCACCAACATAAGAATTCATAACTCGTTCCATAATAACTTAAATGAAAACTAACTTAACGAAAAATACAACCTATTACAACGATACCAGGTTACAGTAGAATGTTATGAACTCGTTTTATTGAAATTTATATAGTAATAGAGGGCGCTCGTGTAAAAAATACTAACTTTTTATTGGTTTAAAAATATTGACATTTTATTGGTTTAAAAATATTGACATTTTATTGATTTAAAAATACGTCACATGATTATTTCATCCTATAATGTTATAAGTTCAATAACCACTTAATTCTTGCACAATGATTTAGAAAGTCTTACCTATCAGAAGTTCGTACATTTGTAAGTAAAAATCTTTATTACTGTTGTATCTATTGCTTTTATAAATAATATTTTATTTATCAAACCACTTAATTTCTAAATGATGTATTCTAAAACGCTTTTTATGTCTTATGTATGTAAAGTCTACTAAAAGAGGGGGGAAAAAGACGAGGTGTGAAGTATTTGTAAAATTGAAAAACGTTACTTTATAAAAACTAGATTCCATTCCCCCCCTTTTTTTTAAATGTTTGTTGTATAAAGTCAAATCTATCGAAAATTTATTTTAATCGTATAACTCTAAACAAAATACCCGCTCTCTTTAATAAGTTAAATAGTCACTAAAAATTGTTCATTGGAAAGAAAAAATTCTTTAAAATTCTCTTATTGTATGTTTTATGAATAATATTTTGCACGTTAAATCACTTATTAACTAAATGGAATGATCTAAAATGATCTAAAATGTCTTATGTGTTGTGGATGGTTGGTTATTTGTTTAAACCGATTATCTGCGTTAGGGATATAGGTCACTCTAGGGGTCATTCTAAGGGCTCCTAACTCGTATTGACAAGGTTCGAAGAAAACTCCGAACGGTTAGGTCGACGAGCGCGAGAGAAGTTTAAACCCAAACGTCTAGTAGCTTTAAAACCAGAACCTCTCAGTCACTGGTCTTATGTGTTGTGTTTTTATAAATAATATTTTTCTTGTTTAATCACTTAACTCCAAAATGAAATGTTTCTAAGACACTTTGTCATGTCTTAAGTGAAACATATTTAACTAAAGAAGGATGTAGTATTTGTGACATAAGTTATTCTACAGTACCCTTTTAAGAAAAAAAAAAGAAAAAAAAGCTATATTACAAGTCAATTAAAAAAATTATATAATTAAAAAGTATATATATATATTGTTTAAGTATCCTAAAAACGATTATTTAAGTTAGTCCACAAATTTGTAAACTTAAAAAACGGAAGATATAATGTAACACAAAGAAGTATGACAAATTTTTTCCCCCATAAAGGATTAGTCTCAATGACTTGAATTAATTTTTTCCCCTAAAAATGACACATTACTTTTAGTATACAAGTTTGTGAAACGGCTTTTATAAGAAAATATTACGCTGAATACAATATTAAGCCTTGTAATTTAATTCAATAACAAAAATGCGTGGGTGTATAGCTTATATTTACATTTTTTAAAATCACTTTGCTTTCGTTTTTAAAATGTATAAACACGTTATTTTTCGTAACAAAACTCTATTTCGAATATAATGTTAATACAAGAAAGAATTAGGTATACTATCTTCGTCAATCTCTATAAATAAAATTTCGTATAGAAAGTAAAAATTTTCCCTCTAAATTATTATTTCGAATATTGAAGTGATGTGTTGACAGAGTGTTGTGAAAGAAATGTGTTTGTAAATTAAACAAATAGATGTAATAGCATTCATATTAAACCAAAACTCTCGAATTACTCAATAGCTAAAGAAAATTTCCTGCAGTTCATTAAAACTATGATAAAGATATCTCAATACATGTCTGAAGTCCCCATCTCTTGCATTTAAAGAGATAGCATTACAAGTTCCCGCTAGCACAGTGGATAAACACATTGGTTTACCACATATAAGATAGTGGGTTCAATTCCTACCTGTGCCAGCGTTGAAAAATAATTCTTTTAATGAGCAATTACTTCTAAAATTGGTGTCACTAAAAATTAAAATGATAGAAAAAAATAATTTATAACGGTTTAAGAATAAATAAAATTCAAAACACTAAAAAATAATTTAACCCTCTACAAAGAACAAAATCTATGTGTCTAATCATGCACCTTCTTTATCTCTCTCATCTTAATTACTTCCGGTCTCACAAACCACCTGTCCTGTTCCAACAAGCTCCCAAACATGTTCCTAAAACATGTTTACTGCTTCCTGAAAACCCTTTTTGGAAAAAGCATGTCTAATCTCGTTTCCGATCTTATTTCCTGTCGCGTTTCCAGTCTAAAAATAAATTTCACGTTAAACTTTTATAAAGTAAAACAAAGTCAGAAAGATTTCCATTTTTATATTAGATGTTAGTTAGCAAATAAAATTTTTATTTCAGGTGAAACAAAAAAAAAAAAAAAAAAAAAAAAAAAAAAAAAAAAAAAAAATCGAACATTTTGCTAATATTACTTTCAAACTAAATTCATTCTGATAGCAGGATTCCTACAACTCAACTCCACTCGACTAGAAGGATTAAAACCAACAAAATAAATTAAGCCCCACACAAAAATAAGCCCTCCCCCTCTCTCCCTTATCGCATTCACTTCCTGTCACATTTCCGGCTAAACTTCCTATCTACACTTCCTGTTCACTTCCTGTCTCAACATGCCTGTTATCACCACCTGCCACTTCCGGTTTCCACACCTGTCCCTTCCCGTGACCTTCACAGAACACAGAAGGTCGACTGCGCGAACTGCGCTGATGTAGAACTGTCAAATATTATCTACTAAGGGGATTTGTCCAATTTTTTGTGAAGGGTTCAATATCTATAACTGTTTCCTGTTTCTTTTGAAGGGTCCCCAAAACGTATAATCACTCCATTCGAAGGCTTCCCTATAACTTTTAACTATTTTTACATGCTAACCTAAATAAATGTATTCCTGTAGAACCTATTTGTATACTTCAATCCATTTAAGAATCCTATATGTTTTGCCTATCAGTTGGGTAAAGCTTTTTCTTGAATTCTTTGGATTTTTTGTGAAGGGCCTTGGGCCTTTTTATTAAAAAGGGGATCTGTAACTGTTCACTATTTTAATTAACTAATGCACTAGATGGTAAAATTATATTTTGTTCACATAACATTTCGATAATGTTGGAAAGTGATTCATGAATTATGCTGCTATGCCTGATTTTACATACTTGTTTATTTACATATACGCTAAAATTCTTTTTATAAAACTCTATACTTTTGGAAGTGTGTATTGTTAGTCTATCGAAGGGCCCCCTCTGGGTAAAAAAGGGAGGGGGAGGGGGGAGCTATTCAGTTGAGTACAGTATAATTCATGCGGGACCTACTACAACCTATATCGAATTCATTAAAACGCGCCTGTTTGCCTCAAAAATGTTGAAGTCCGCCAATTAAAATTAATTAATGACCCTTTTTAATTACTAGCATCTACCATTCTACTGCACATGCAAACTGCGTACTCTCGTTGAGGGAAAAAAAAATCTTGCCAAAATTTCTTAAGTTCTCCAATTAAAATTAATTAATGACCCTTTTTAATTAAATCATTATTGACTTTTAAAATTCACCTGTAATATACTCTAACATGTATAACAAATAGCCTATCTCGTTGAAAAAATATTTGCTTCGAAAAATGTCTAAGTTCCTCAATTAAAATTAATGAATGACCCTTTTTAATTAAACCATTATTGACTTTTAAAATTCTCCTCTAACATGTATATCGAATACCCTACTCTCGTTGAAAAAATCTCGCGAAAATTTTTAAGTTCTGCAATTAAAATTAATTAATTACTATTTTTAATTAATATTTTTAATTAATTAATCATTCACTTCTACTGCATACACTCATAATCAAACTGCATACTCTCGTTGAAAAAAAAAAAAAAAAAAAAAAAAAAATTGCTTCGAAAAATTTCTAAGTTCTCCAATTAAAATTAATTAAATTTCTAATTCGCTAAAATAAATCCCTTGAAACACACCTCGTATTCTAGTAGAAAATTCTCCGCGAAAAAAAAAATTTTGCTTCAAAAAATTTCTAAGTTTCCTAATTAAAATTAATTAACACTAATCCTTAATTAATCCCCTTATCTTAGGTGGTGGAGGAGGGCACTTCGGGAGGAGGTGCTGCACTTTGGGAGGAGGTGCGCACTTTGGGAGGAGGAGGAGGAGGGCACTTCGGGAGGAGGAGCTGAGCTCCGTGCTGCACCTTGCACCAACTCCACACTCCACCTCCTGAGGTCGGAACGTTGTTTCTTCTCTACTAGTGTTATCATATTGGAAGGGAAAGATTTTTTTTTTCTGATTGCTACCACTATTTTCAAATAGCAATATTTGACGCATTTGATCTGTCATTATTATATATTATTTCTACTATCATTTATCTGGCAAATATTGCTGTTTGGAAACGCAGTAGCATTTTAAATAAAAAAAACTGCCTAACTGGCAATCATAATATTAAATGTGCTTATCCTTACAAAATGATTTAATATTTTATTTACCAGCAATCTCAAATAAAATATATATTTTTTAATAATACTTTTATGTAACCATTATATTTTAAAAATAATCTTCACTTTATTTAGTTGCAGATTTCTGCAAATAAATATGGGTTTTTTTTTTCACCTTGTTTTGTAGCTATATGAAAACATAGGTATACTCACAACTAAATGTAACAACAATCCTTTTGATTATGAATGATGCTCTGTAAAACTTGCCCTTTTTTTACAATAAAGTATGTTTATGTAACATTTTGGTCAAAATGTTCACTAGTCCTTATTCAGTTTTCACCTAAATTTGTAAACTCAGAAAATATAGGTTTCTGATGCTGCAAAAATCTAGGATAGTGTGATTTCATAAAATCTGTTCAAACATAAAATAAACAGTCAAATATCAGTGATAATAGAATTTGAAGGAAAAAATTCTTGAATGTTATTTCTATAGTAAACACTAGGTAGTCTACTAGGTACAGCAACAATGAGCAAATAATTTTTTTTTTAGAAATTCTTCATCAGAAATAAGTTTTCTTAAGAGCTGTACACACCCTGCATTTGTTATGATTACTGCGATATCATTAAAAAAAAAAGAAAAGAAAAAGAATATTAGAATCTTAATATA
Source organism: Maratus michaelseni (assembly GCA_963931845.1). Lineage (NCBI taxonomy): Eukaryota > Metazoa > Arthropoda > Arachnida > Araneae > Salticidae > Maratus > Maratus michaelseni. Next base: position 97,534,896 of record OZ007591.1, read on the forward strand.
CATTTATTAAACATATTTTTACAAACAATATTTATTTTTATATACATATTTAGTAAAATTATTGAAGATGTATAAACATGTACAATAAAAATTTGCATTAGTATTAATCAGGCTCTGAATCTTTAGTTTACACATCTGCTTCTTGTGGGGAGGGGCTTTGATCTTTTGTATTACATATAACCAAGTATTCCCTATTAAAAGATAAAACACATATTACATAAATATTTTAAATATTATAAAAAAATAAACACACAAACTGAGTGAAAAAAAAAAGAAATATTTTGATTTATTTGCAATTTTCACCGAGTAACCCCTTTTAACTGATAAAATTAATTTTGACTCTCCTTCTGCATGCCTGTCAACGTCTATTACCAAAAAAGCAGGAGATTTACAAAATAAATTAGAAGATTTTATGAGACACTATTTTATGATATAAAAACTAAAATTACTAAGTAAATTGAAAAAAACAAACAAAAAAAAAACAAATTTGTTATCTAAATCATTACCTATATAAAATGAAAACAGAGCAAGAACTATTTAAATCCGAATATATATATATATATATCTTCACAACCAGGTTTCTTTTTTTGGGGGGGAGGTGGGGGGAGGACAATACCAGCCAACTTTATGAAACAGCAGAGTTCCAAAATAAATTCATAAAATTTTCTGAGGCATTGTTTTATAACATAAAAATAAAAGTACTAACAAGGATGGTGCATAGCAATTTTGCACAGATGATTTTAAAGTATGTTGTAGGTGTCATACACCTAACTACTTTTTTGAAAGGATTTTTTAAAATTGGTCTTAGTTTTGGAGAATTCGGGAGTTAAAACTCAGCATACGTTTAAAATACTCTTTGTTTAAATTTCTGGAAGTGGACTTAACCCCTGCCGCACTCGTCGACCTAACCGAGTAACTATTGGCGGGGCGAAGAGGGGGGGGGACACCGGAGATACATAATATGATTAAGCTGTCACAGACCTTCTCAACGATATATGACATGAGGAGTGTCAATAAATTTAGAAAAGTGCCTCTTGGGGAGGAAAAGGGGGGGGGGAATTAACAAAATTTGTCAAACGGGCACATAAGAATCAAGAAAATAGTTCATCATACATGTAAAAATCATTAATTTCATCTATCGGTTGCATAAGAATCCTTAATTTCATCGGTTGGGTGCAGAAAAAAAATGTCGTCAATCAAACTTGTAAAAATCATGTGTTTTTCAATTTTCCCTTAAAAAATTCATGTTTATTTCTCATTAATGTAAGAAAAATATAACTTTTTTGCATTAAACTTCACCTGATTTACTACACGCAGTTAAAATGTGATGTAGAATTTCACAAAACATGTAAACAAACTGTATTTACATAACACAAACTAAGTACATATATGCATGCGAGTGATCGACACCATTGAAAATGAAAATTGCATAAAATGAAGGACTTTTTCTAAGATTATTTTTCAAATGTAAAAATTTAAGAAACATAGTATGTTCAGATTGCTTGCAACACTTAAAATAAGATATAATTTATGCAAGAGACACTGCTTTATATAAAATTTAGGTATTTTGAGCAATATTTTAAATTTTTACTGTTCGACATTTTTTAATATGAAAACAAAATTGAATTATTATAAACAGATTTAAATTTGTTTTGGATGACAAATACAATTGTGGATAAACAATGATATTTTACACTCATGCTGTGAGTAACAAACTGAAAATCAAGGAGCTTTTCAGAAGTTGCAAGTCAAAACTCCATAAAATCAGAATTTTCCCTTAAAAATATTCATGTTTATTTCTCATTAATGTAAGAAAAATATAACTTTTTTGCATTAAACTTCACCTGATTTACTACACGCAGTTAAATTATGATCTAGAATTTCACAAAACATGTAAACATAAAAAGTGAAGAAAAATTTAATAAATTATTTTCAATAAATATTTTTTATAAATTATTTGATAGATTTTCGTTTGTGACAGTAGATAATTTTTTTTATTGGACCGTTTATTTTATTTATTTTTTTCGAGATCTAATGCGACATAAATACTTTTTTTCATTTTTAGTCAATCAGCATTAGCTTAGGTTTGCAAATTTTTAGTCTTCTATTGTGTTCAAGTCATACTCGCCCTTCATATGAAGACAACATTAGCGATTCTATTTTTAATTATGAACTCTGCTGATGCTAAAGTTCTGCTCTGTACATTTACGATGTCACTTTCATTCGTTAGTAGACATAATTTTCATATATTGTTATTCCGATAGAAAGCAATCTAAGAGTGTTTCAACTTTTCCTATAAAAGCACAGGATCTTTCAGATAACGGTGTCAAATTTTTAATTTAAGCTGATTTTCAGGAAAATGAAATATTGCTTTAATTAAGGAATCAATTATAAGTTACGATATACACCTTTTGTAGGAAACATAAAACTGAGATTTTTAAATACTCTTATATTTATAAATACAATCTAATCTAAATCTAATATTTATAAATAAAATTACACAACCATAATATAACAAAAATTTTATCTGTTACATTATTCATTTTTTTTAATACAAACTATCCACAATACAGTAGACTCTCAAATCCACACAGCTTGGGACCAGAGGTTGTGCGGATTTCTGGTCACTGTTTTGTTTACATTTTTTAAACAGTAATTTGAATGTAATAATGCACTGGAAATTATCATGAATGCTTACAATAAAGTAAAATATTAAAATAATTATGTGAAATAATGTAAAGGTGACATAAATAATTAATAAACCATAAAAATTACAAAACCATAAAATTACAAAATTTTATTTGATGTTTGGCCAGATTTAATAAACAGAAAAGCTTGATTAATACATAAATGTATTTGATAAAAAGATCAATCACCACTAATATAAGTTTATCTTGAAAATTTCCAGAGATAAATTTATACTTCCTTTATGAAAAAGCAAGAGTACAATATTAACCAGAATTACATAATAAAATGAGTACAGAATGATAAAAATAAAAAAGCTTGGAATTTCCCCCCTATATCTTAACTGTAAGTTTCACTGTTTACATCTGAAACAATGTGTGGATTTTAGGGTTGCGGATTTTGAGAGTCTAATGTATTTTATTTGTTATTTATCCTGAATAAAATTAACTTAAGGGATTTAATACTATTAAAAAACCTCAGAATATGTAACGAAATGAGTTTGCCAGTTAAAACTGGTTATAACGACTTTCTACCAATGGCACAGAAGAAACCCCTTTCTGCCGACAAAAATCCAGCCCTGGGTAGAAGGGTGTTTTTTTTTAATAAAAGGGTAGGCAGTGTGCAGCACCCTTCTGAAACTTCCTTGGAAAACTCTGAATAAACCACAAAATTTTTAAAACCATGACAAAATTTAATTTATATAATATAAATATTTACTTACATTGGATTTATCCATGGTATCCAGGTCTAATATATCAAGTTGAAGGATGCAGAATCAGGAAGACAAAATTTTGCTTTAACTAGATAAAAAAACAAAACAAGTCTTTAGAGTCTTACTACTATGCAAAATTATCAGTATCAGCTAATTTTCAGAAAATACACAAGCTTTTTTTATGAACTTTGACATAATTTAAGATGCATTTTATTTAAACATATGAAAATTTTAAAACACAGTGAAGCAAACACACTTTTCCTAAGGTATTTACAATAATAAAAGAAATGCCTTATCTCTTGAAAATGTAGAACGATTGGTGTTCTTGCAGTCGAACAAATAGGTTTTAAATAGATTTAAAATTAACACCGGAAATCGTATTTATCTATTGGCTTAAATCGATTTAAAGCAAACATCGTAAAACAGATTTAACTAAATCGATTTCAAGCTATCATCGAAAATTCCGATTTAACTAAATAGATTTCAAGCCATCATCGAAAATTCTGATTTAACTAAATCAGTTTAAGGCGAAAAAAAAAAAAAAAATTAAACCGATTTGCTTGAAAATTAAATATGTGATTGCAAATGTAGTTATGTAAAAATAACTAAAATTTTAAGGAAAAATATTAATTATTTTGGTAATTATTAATTATTGAAATAATTAATTGAAAATGCTCTATGCGCAGTTCTTTTACATATAATACACTGATTTTTATTTATTAGATACCTTTCATATCTAAGATTAAAACTTAGTTGGAATCGTAAAAATGAATAGAAAATATAATTAATAAAATAATAATAAGTGTAAAAACCAATTTTTAGCGTGCAAAAATACCAGGGGTCTGTCCAGACTTTTTTAACAGGGTCCTGTTTTTGTGAAAAGCTTTTTATATTTGTGAAAAATCTAATCATAATTTTGTTAATTTGAAATAGTCGTTATATTCAGGTTCTTGTTTGTGCATTTTTAAGAATCTATATATGGATATAAAATACATATATTTTCTTTATACATGTAAAAGTGACAGGTCAGATTTTACTTTTAAATAATTAATTTGTGAAATGTTTGGTTTAAAGATGGAAAAATTTTGTGAAAAACCTATTCTTAAGACAAAGAATTTTGTGAAGGGTCCTGTTTTAGGGAAAACAATTTTGTGAAGGGTCCTGTTTTAGGGAAAATAATTTTGTGAAGGGTCCTTTTTTGAAATGAAAAACTTTGTGAAGAGTCCTTTAAAGGACCCTATTTTTTTCCTAAACAGATCCCTGTTAGCAGATACTCAAACTGAAGCAAACATTGCAGCAACAAAATGCATTAAAGCAAAAATCAGAGATAATGTCATAAAATGTACATGTGCAGGCATTAGGAGCACAAAATGCAGGTAACTTTTAAATATATATATAAATGTGTAAAAAAAAATACAACATACATTTTAACTTTCAGTTCACAGCATATCTATATATATATATGTAAAAAAAAATTCATAAAAATATCTGTAAAACTTTTGAAGCACTGAAATTTACCGCAAACCAAATTCAGAGATCTTAAGAAAATTCGTTTACGTTTTTAAGTCCAATTCTTTCTCTAACAATTCCGGAAATGATAATCATACAATTAGAAATTAAGCATTCTGATGCAACACATATTTTACCCAATTTAGCTTTATATAATTTGTATGTTCAACATATGAAAATCTGTCTTTCTGTTGATATATTTCAATTCAATTTTTGATTCAATGTCACAAAATGTGTAAACACCCTCTCTCTTTCACATCCCTCGCCTCCTCCTCTTGAAATGTGATATACTTAATGATATATAATCTTTCAATACTGATAAAAACAGACATTTGAATACCTATTGCCAGGGATCTGTTTAGGAAAAAATTGGGTCCTTTAAAGGACTCTTCACAAAATTTTTCATTTCAAAACAGGACCCTTCACAAAATTCTTTGTCTTAAAAATAGGCTTTTCACAAAATTTTTCCATCTTTAAACCAAACATTTCCCAAATTAATCATTTAAAAGTAAAATCTGACATGTCACTTTTACATATATAAAGAAAATACATGTATTTTACATCCATATATCTCCGTAAAAATGTATAAACAAGAACCTGAGTATAACGATCATTTCAAATTCACAAAATTAGGATTAGATTTTTCACGAATATAAAAAGTTGTTTCCAATTTCACAAAAACAGGACCCAGGGGAAAAAGTCTGGACAGACCTCTGATTGCTATAAAAACTTCAACTCATATAATTTAACTATTTATAAATAGACAGAATTAGCAGGTAAGTGCACCCTGTCATAATACATTTTATTAATTAAGTGCCTAAGATTGTGGTATTATATTATTTAAACTAAAGCTATTAATACTGAACAAAAAGTAATTTTAGAGATCTTGAATGATATATGAAATGAGAATGTTACATTAAAAACAAATTTCCTTTTTCTGTTTTTTTGTCGTTTGGAAATATTTTGAATAATTTAAAAAACAAGTACTCACAAAAGAATGTAAACAGCTTAAGACCAGGGTTGTATTGGTTTCAACTATGTAAAAAAGGTAGTTTTAAACATCCTGATAAATATGAAGATATGTTTTGACCAAGCGGTCAAAACAATTATTAAAATATTTAAATAATTTAATTTTACATAGAAAGTGAATGAAAACAAATCCCAATAAACAGAAGAAACATTTTAATTTTAAATTTAATTTGGAATTCAAAAGTAACAAGTTTGCCGAATTTTCTAAATTAAGAGTCTATATTATAAACTAAAAACATGCAACGCTGACATCATATCAACAGTGGCAATGACCTGGGCGAACAATTTCATTTTTATCAAACTTATTAACTTTTAAACACCACTCAATTTCAAATTTTACACTGTCAAAAATAAATAAATATATCTCTATACTTTCATATGCAATTTCTTTGTCGATTTACTTAGCAGTTCTTCACTAACATAGTTCTAGTATTATTAATTTAGGTGTTAAAACCAGTGTATTATATCTGTCCACGCTAATTTCTTTTATTTATACTATATTATGAGTTCAAGCACATCCTTGTGTTAAAATTTCTGTACTGTATTAGCATAGATACTCAAACTGAAGCAAAAAAACAAAAATCAGAGATAAAGATTACATGTGCAGGCATTAGGAGCACAAAATAGAGGTAATTTATTATGTATTTTAGTTTAGTGCTTTTTAAAGAAATATATTTTTTAAAAATCTAGTTCTTTTTTTCTTTAGTCCCCCCCCCCCCCCCACCGCTTCATTTTACATTTCAAAGAATATTTTGTGAAACTGGGAAAACTAGAAAAAAAAAATTAAGCTTATATTGTTACTCATATATTTACAATGTTGAAAATGTTACAAGGAAAACTTAAAAGCATAGAATTTGTACACCATTATAATTTTATCCATTTACCTCCTCCTCCCCCCCTATTTTAGATCATGCTTTTTTTCATGATTTTGTATGTCTCAGAAAGAGACAAAATGACATTAAGATTAAAAAAATTCTCATTTCAGTGAAAAAGCTAAAAACTTTCAATGCCTGTGTTTTACAAGAAATTTTGTAGTTTTTAATGTTTTAAAACTCAAATTTGCTAGATCTAACACTTAATATTTACCTCAAAAGCAATTACTATTTATTTTAAAGCTTTTAATGCAGAAAATAATCCATATTAATTTTTTTTTAAACATGTTGATGATGATATTTCTACACGTATACATTTTTTTTATTATTAGCGTGTAAAATTGTTTAATAAAAGAAAAAATCTATAAATAGCCTACTTTTCACACTCCGATGGTTAAATAAGAGACGCGGATTTTTCTTTCTCCATTGCAGACATCTTTATGAAGACGAAACGACGAGTTTGTTGAAATTTTCTACTTATTTCAGCGGCATCGAGATCTTTCTGGCTGGTTTAGAAAACATTTTTTCAGAACTGAAAACAATATAACAAATACTAGTACAAAAAATTTATAAACATTGAAATTGAAAGAGAAATAATACAATAAATAAGAGAAAATAACTTACCTTTCAAAAACTTAGGACATTACAAACACGTGCTGAAACCTGATTTCTTCACGCCGCAAGCAAACAAGAAAATTTCACGCCTCGATCTCGCCAGTCTGGTGCCAAGCTGCCTGGGCTTTTACGCTTCTGCGACTGCGTCAATAGTCACTTCGTCACCACAGAAAGCATTCTAATTGGCTGATATGAGAAACATGAATATTTCATGTACGTTCACAAAGCGATGGATAACATTTTCCCCGCGTTACAAATAAAATGTTAGTAAGCATACAGATTTCTGCAGCTTTACAAAAACTAGTCTTGTAGACTTACAGATTTTTTTTTACAGTGTTGTTTGTTTGAATCTAATGTGACTTTGAAATAACGTTTGAATTTAATGTTACCTTAGTAGATGGAAAGTGGGGGTTCAACGGCCACAGGCGCATTCGCAATGTAGAGCTCAACATCAGATGTAGAGCGGACTCCTACGTCATAGTATCTTTACAAGGTTCTGATCTCTTTTTATCACTAGTTTTATTTTTCCAATGCTATGTTTGATATTATCCTGGCAAAGCTGATTTATATATCTCTCTATATATACGCGTCTAATATTATAGAGCAAAGCGGATTTACTTTACAAGGTTCTGATTTTCTGATCTCTTTATAGCACTAGTTTTTTTTCCAATGCTATGTTTGATATTATCCTGGCAAAGCAGATTTATTAATCTCTCTCTATATATATACGTGTATGTCTGGTACTATCCTGGCAAAGCAGATTTATTTATCTCTCTCTATATATTCGTGTATGTCGGATACCATCCTGGCAAAACGGATTTATTTATCTCTCTCTATATATACGTCCCTAATATTATAGAACAAAGCGGATTTATTTATCCATCTCTATATACATGTATGTCTGATATTATCCTAGCAAAGTAGATTTATTTATCTCTCTCTATATATAGAGACGAATATATATATTCGTGTATGTCTGGTACTATCCTGGCAAAGCAGATTTATTTATCTCTCTCTATATATTCGTTTATGTCTGATACTATGATGGCAAAGCGATTATATGTGTGTGTGTGTAAAATATATATCCATATCATTCATAAACTGGAAAAAAATATTAAAATCATTTTTAAAAAGAATGCATAATTAAAAAAAAAAAAAAAAAAAAAAAAAAAAACTTTAGAAAATTACAAAGTATTAAAAAAAAACTTTAGAAAATTAAAAAATAGTAAAAAAAAAGTTTACAAACTTTATATGGTGATAAAAATACGTATGTTTGTATATGTGGGTGATTATACGTATGGGTAGAATAGGTTTCAATAAAGTTCACATACATAGCATTCTACGAGAAATGTTTGTGTAGAAGTTTTTAATAAGTACACATATTTAAAATTAACATTTTTTATTAAAACAAAAAATACAGAAAGTTTTATTTACAGTAGAGTATTTACATCTCGATTTTGCATTAACAATACAAATCAGCATTTTCTTCTTTATTACAATCTTCATTAATGTCACAATGTCCATACGCTAAGCTGGATATCCCATCATCTAACAAGTAGCGCTTATCGTCAAAAGGACTTAGACTAATCTTATTCTGAGTTAGTGTGTATAGACGATGGTTATCTTGGGCGATCCTCGTCTGCTTCTCCATACTTGTTTTTTGCTGTTGTAGACACTCTAAATAGTCTTCATGCTTTATTTTCTGACGAACAATCTGTGTTGACACACCTTTTGCTCGCTTCTTTACTTCTTTCATGGATTTTAATGAATACATTTTAGCCCTGAGGCCAACAAATTCAAGGGCTAATTCGCCATTTAGCTCGTCCTTAAACTTACCAATCACCTTTTTGTTAGGGTAGTTTAAGTTAGGGTAAATAAGTTTAGAATTTATTTTTTAAAGTGTTTTAAATTAGTTACGACTTTTTTTTTCTTTAGTAGCGCCATCTATGAGATGTTTTGAAGTATTTTGGAAAATATTGTCATTATTTGTTTAGGCTTGGTTCGATTTGAGATCTTTTAGTTTAGATGGTGTGAAATAAGTTTAGAATTTATTTTTTAAAGTGTTTTAAATTAGTTTCGTTTTTTTTCTCTTTAGTAGCGCCATCTATGAGATGTTTTTGAAGTATTTTGAAAATGTTTTTATTATTTGCTTAGGCGGGGTTAGATTTGAGATCTTTTAGTTTAGGAAGCGTAGCCGTCTAATGGGTGTTTCTCGGATATAGGTTTAGACATGAGTAGTGGGGAAAGACTGATTCAGTCGTGCGTTATTATTATTAACGGTGGATTATTTAGTATCTTTATAATTTTTTTTTGGCTTTAATGAGTGGGATAAATTAATTGTTCATATTTTTTTCTTCGTCTTTGAGAATTTTTTTTGTTTTATAGTTTAAGATTGAAAGCGCCATCTATGAGATGTTTTTGAAGTATTTTGGAAAATATTTTCTTTATTTACCTAGGCGAGGTTTGATTTGAGATCTTCTAGTTTAGACATCTAGCGAGGGTTTCACGGATGTAGTTTTAGACATGAGTAGTGGGGAAAGACTGATTCATATGTGAGTCTCCCTGTAACAGATAAATTCATTAGAAGAGTTTGATAATATACATATTTTTTAATCGTTCGGGATTTAATAATATAAAAATTTTGAAGTATTTTAAATTTCGTATATATTTTTTTCTGAGATAATCGACAATCTTATTTAATCTTTAGAAAACTTTTTTTAATAATCGAAGTTTCATATGAAGTAAACATTTGTATACAGGATTTAATTAATGAATGAATAGAATTAGTTGTAGAATAGTCTTAGTTCGATATTTTAAGAGACAGTCGTCGGAAAAAAATAATATTACAATTTGGCAATTTGAATCTTTCGTTTTTTCGCCGTATGAATTATTTTGTCTTGATTTGACGATTTCAATTTTATGTTTTCTCACCAAGTGGAATATTTTGTCGCCAGATTATGATCAACGTGGGTGGTCGTGAGGCGTCTGGGGTATAAATAGCGGGCGAGAAGTGTGATTCGTGTCATTTGTTGATCTGCTTTTTAGTGAACGGACGTGTCTTAATCCGCTCCTGATCCCTATCTTTACATAAGTGGATTATTTATTTGTGAAGATTGTGTTTTGGTTTTAAAAGTTTTTTTGTTGATATATTATGGATAGCGTTATGTCTAATGATGGAGTTACGCCTTTGAGAAATTCTACGCCTGTGAAGAAGATGTATCCGTCTGACTTGTGTGAAGACATTCTCAACTCCTTTTAATTTGAGGCGACATATAAAGTCTCATTTAAATGAGAAGTTGTATATCTGTGACATGTGTCAGAAAGCCTTTGGACAGAAATCAAGCTTGATTAGACACATGAAGATGCATAATAGTATTGAACTCTATGAGGATTCTCAAGTTTTAACAGAGAAGGACACTATATCCCCTAGTCTCATGGATGTCGAGATGTCACCTGAAGAAGATGTTTCCCTAAAGACTGTGACCCTTACGAATGCTGAGAAGAAGAATAATGCTTGCCCTATCTGTAGCAAAGGTTTTTCATCTACTTCCAACCTAAATCAGCATATGAAGATACATTCGAAAGAGAGACTGCATAACTGTGATATGTGTCTGAAGTCTTTTGTAAGGAATTCGGAGTTAGTAAGACACATGAAAATCCATAATGCTAGCGGACAGTCTACATTAAAGTGTAATGAGTGTGATCAGGTTTTCACCCGGAAGGATAATTTGAAGTATCATCTCAAGTCACATCAGAAGTCCACATTACCTTGCCGTGATTGTGATAAGGTATTTGGACGGAAATTCGAATTGAGACAGCATGTACGCACCCAGCACTCTCGCCTACCTCTTGTGAGTGTGAAATGGAAAATGACTTTGTCTAATGTAAAGTCTAGAAAACCGAAGCAGTCTGATGTGCTTAATGTATTTAAAACAGTAATTTTGTATCCTGATGAACATGAAGAAAGTGATTTAGAGGTATTTCATACACACTTACAATCTGAGATACATGAACGCCTAGTAAGTGAATTTCAAGAAAAGGGTGCCATTAAATGGTATATGATAGAAAAAATATCACTTGAACGTATGACAAATAATGAGGAGATGCAAGAAATTGAATCTTTTTTTCGATGCTCATGTATGACTGAGCTCACCGAAGATACTATCTGACAACATATTGAAGAAGGATTCTCCAAGATAACTAAGTCCTTTGAAGAATTTGTACAACGAGGTTCTGGGTGGAAACTTAGAAAAATCCATCATTTGGAGCTCAAGATTGCTAAATATCATCCCCTTGCTGCGAGTTCCTACATTCCTCTGCCTAAAAAACTGGATGATAAAAAAGCCGTGCTGAATATAAAAAATGAAGACAACAAGTGTTTGGTGTGGTGCCTTTTGGCTTTTAAACTGAACTTAGATTATACAAAAAAGCCTGAGCGAGTCATCCATTATCGACCTTATGAACATGATATTAAATTAGGCGGTGTAGAATGCCCTGTACCTCTTCAGAAGATACCTGTTGTTGAACAACTCAACAATTTACGGGTTAATGTGTTTGGGTATGAAGAGGATGAAGTTTGCCCTCTGTATATATCTGAAAAGAAGGATCATGATGTGATTAATTTGTTACTAGTCGACAATGGAGAAAAGCAACACTCTTGTTTGATAAGAAGTTTTTCAAGACTTTTGAGTGATCTTACCAAGCATAGAGCCGCTGGCTATTATTGTTATCGATGTTTACATCGATTTTCAAGACAAGACCTGTTGGATAAGCATAGCGAATATTGTTCTCGCCATGCAGCACAAGCTATAAAGATGCCTAGTGAAAATGATAATATATTAAAGTTTTCAGGTATTCATCTACAACATCCTGTGGCCTATACGATTTATGCGGACTTTGAGAGTCTACTTATACCCATTTCATTAGCCTCACCCTCTTCTAAAACATCCTATACTGAGAAAACAACCTATCATTTACCGTGTGGGTACGCTTATGTGGTTGTCGGATCCGATGGAAACATGTGTGAAGAAAGCACAGGTATATCGTGGTAGAAACTGTGTTGAGCATTTTTTAAACCAAATGATGCAAGAGAAGGAAATATTGGGACAAAAGTTATTAGATGTGAAACCTATGAAGCTTTCTCTCCAGGAAGAAAAGGCATTTCGAGAAGCGGAGTTTTGTCATATTTGTAAAAAAGCTTTATATGAGAAACGTACACGTGACAATGATCACCTGTCAGGTGTGTATAGAGGAGCTGCACACCCATATTGCAACCTCAATTTCAGACAATCAAAGACAATTCCTGTTATTTTCCATAACTTAAAAAACTATGATGCACACCACCTTATGACGAAGTTAAGAAAATTTAAAGATATTGAAATTGATGTTATTGCTACTTCTATGGAAAACTATATCACATTTAAAATCAAAAAGCATACATCTTCTATTCAGATGGTGTTTATAGATTCTTTCCAATTTTTGCCTACGTCATTAGAAAAACTTGTTAAAAATCTTCGAGATGATCAATTCACCATACTTAGAGAAAATTTCCCACAAAATAATAATTTATCTTTACTGACACGTAAAGGGGTTTACCCCTATGATTATTTTACGTCTTTTGAAAAATTTGAAGAGAAGCAGCTCCCCCTACCTTCAGCATTTTTTAATAGCCTGACCAATGAAGATATTCAAGATGAGGATTATCAGCATGCCCAGAATGTGTGGAACTCCTTCAGTCTTAAAACTTTGGGGGATTATCACAATCTGTATGTGAAGACAGATATTCTACTACTTGCTGACGTGTTTCAAAACTTTAGGAAATTATGTCAGCAGTATTATGAAATTGATCCTGCTCACCTGTTCACTGCACCTTCGCTCGCATGGCAGGCGAGTTTGAAGATGTCTGAAACACCTTTAGAGTTACTTACTGATATAAACATGTTGCTCATGGTTGAAAATGGAATACGTGGAGGCGTCAGTATGATAAGCCGAAGATATGCTAAGGCAAACATACCCGGTACGCCTGATTATAGAGAAAATGAGGCACCCAGCTACATCATGTACTGGGATGCTAATAACTTATATGGGTGGGCTATAAGCCAATTTTTACCCTATGGCGGATTTGAATGGTGTGAAACTAGTCATATCACAGAAGATTGGATTTTGTCTCTACCTGATAGTTCTGAAATTGGGTATCTCTTTGAGGTGGACCTCGATTATCCAAAACATTTACATCCTTTGCACAATGAATACCCTGTCGCCCCTTAGAGAGTAACTGTGGAGGAACAAATGCTATCTCCCTATGCACGAAACTTGGTGAATAATAATAGAAAATTCATAGGAACCCCTAAACTTATACCCAGTTTGAATAATAAAAGGAATTATATAACCCATTATCGCAACTTAAAATATTATTTGCAGCTTGGACTAAAAATTACTGCTGTACATAAAGCCATAAAATTTAAACAAGCACCTTGGCTTGAGAAATATATTAATTTTAATACTCAAAAAAGGAAAGAAGCAACATCTTCTTTTGAAAAGGATTTTTTTAAATTGTTAAATAATTCTGTTTTTGGTAAAACCATGGAAAATCTTCGAAAAAGGCGAAATATTGTATTGTGTAATGATGAAAAAAGAGCTAAAAAACTAGTGGCATCACCCTCATTTAAATCCTTTAAAACCTATGATGAAGGCTTGGCTGCTGTAGAACGGCTTAATACTAGTATCTTAATGAATCGACCTATTTATGTCGGATTCACAATTTTAGAGCTATCTAAATTATTAATGTTTCAATTTCATTATGGGTATATAAAAAGCATATACAAAAATTGAGCGACACTTCTTTTTACTGACACAGACTCCTTAGCTTATCATATAAAAACAAACAATATTTTTGATGACATGAAGCAACATCGTGATTTGTTTGTCTTCTCCGACTATTCAAAATCCCATAATTTATTCTCTGATGATAACAAAAAGGTGATTGGTAAGTTTAAGGACGAGCTAAATGGCGAATTAGCCCTTGAATTTGTTGGCCTCAGGGCTAAAATGTATTCATTAAAATCCATGAAAGAAGTAAAGAAGCGAGCAAAAGGTGTGTCAACACAGATTGTTCGTCAGAAAATAAAGCATGAAGACTATTTGGAGTGTCTACAACAGCAAAAAACAAGTATGGAGAAGCAGACGAGGATCGCCCAAGATAACCATCGTCTATACACACTAACTCAGAATAAGATTAGTCTAAGTCCTTTTGACGATAAGCGCTACTTGTTAGATGATGGGATATCCAGCTTAGCGTATGGATATTGTGACATTAATGAAGATTGTAATAAAGAAGAAAATGCTGATTTGTATTGTTAATGCAAAATCGAGATGTAAATACTCTACTGTAAATAAAACTTTCTGTATTTTTTGTTTTAATAAAAAATGTTAATTTTAAATATGTGTACTTATTAAAAACTTCTACACAAACATTTCTCGTAGAATGCTACGTATGTGAACTTTATTGAAACCTATTCTACCCATACGTATAATCACCCACATATACAAACATACGTATTTTTATCACCATATAAAGTTTGTAAACTTTTTTTTTACTATTTTTTAATTTTCTAAAGTTTTTTTTTAATACTTTGTAATTTATTAAAGTTTTTTTTTTTTTTTTTTTTTTTTTTTAAATTATGCATTCTTTTTAAAAATGATTTTAATATTTTTTTTCCAGTTTATGAATGATATGGATATATATTTTACCCACACACACATATAATCGCTTTGCCATCATAGTATCAGACATACACGAATATATATAGAGAGATAAATAAATCTGCTTTGCCAGGATAGTACCAGACATACACGAAAATATAGAGAGAGATAAATAAATCTGCTTTGCTAGGATAATATCAGACATACATGTATATAGAGAGGGATAAATACATCCGCTTTGTTCTATAATATTAGGGACGTATATATATAGAGAGATAAATAAATCCGTTTTGCCAGGATGGTATCCGACATACACGAATATAGAGAGAGAGATAAATAAATCTGCTTTGCCAGGATAGTACCAGACATACACGTATATATATAGAGAGAGATTAATAAATCTGCTTTGCCAGGATAATATCAAACATAGCATTGGAAAAAAAACTAGTCCTATAAAGAGATCAGAAAATCAGAACCTTGTAAAGTAAATCCGCTTTGCTCTATAATATTAGACGCGTATATATAGAGAGATATATAAATCAGCTTTGCCAGGATAATATCAAACATAGCATTGGAAAAATAAAACTAGTGATAAAAAGAGATCAGAACCTTGTAAAGATACTATGACGTAGGAGTCCGCTCTACATCTGATGTTGAGCTCTACATTGCGAATGCGCCTATGGCCGTTGAACCCCCACTTTCCATCTACTTACCTTAATTGCTTAAACTATTAGCCTTATTAATTGTCAAATACGTTCTTTAAAATTGTAGAATATATTTTAGAGCTTATGAATTCGTCTTACAAATGAACTTTTTGATAGAAAATAAAAGAAAGTTTCGGGTTGTTGAGCGACGGGAAATTTGTTTTTTGAGGAAAATAATAAAAGCATTTTTCAGAAAATGCTATAAAAATTTATACCCTGAGCCGATTTTTGTGAAAATTTCGAGAAGGTGGTCGTAATCTATTACAATCCACTATATGTCACATTTCACAAAAGAAAAAATATATATAAGGTAGGTGAGCTAAAGGTGGCCAAAGTTTAAGTTTTGGGGGATTTTTTATAATTTTCTGGTTGGTGATTTTTTATAATTTTCTGGGTGTGTGTGGCTGAATTTTTGCTTGTAAAATTTTATACTTATCTCTAACACATATCAAGTATACTTTTCTTTGTAAAATAACATTTAATTACTTTTATAAATACAATTTCAAAATTGTAGCTTGTCGGCTACCTTTGACACATAGTATTCCAAAGATGGCACATGTATTGAAATCATTTTTAAAATGTGAAAAATACTCGGCAAACTATTTTGCTTACTATTATGCTCTGATGATCCTTTCTTTCTTTTGATATATTTCGAGTTTTTCTTCTTAATCTTCTAATCTTATGACACGAAAAGACCTTGAAGCACTTTTTGTGCACGGTAGTTCAAGGTTTCTTCTGGGAGTTACTAACTTCTTTTGAGTGATCTCTGGTGTTAACAATAAATGGTAATAAGTTTTTTCTGATATTTATGTAGAAATTTTGAAAATCACCCTTACTACACTGATTTCCACATTTGTTTTCTAAGGTGGCCACCTAGGCGTATGATCGCCATTTTCACGACGTAAAAGTATTAATCTGATAAATTTCTTAGAATTGAAGTAAATGTGGTTAAAGAGAAAAAAAAATAAGCTTTCAGAATACGTATCGTAACTCAAAGTTCTTAGAATTTAAACATGTGTAAATTAAATTCTATCTTCTTACCTGGAAATTAGAACGACCACTCCTCAAAAGTGAAATCACTGCATAAAATGTCGGAGGATCAAGGTGATCTCTTTAAATTCAGCTACGGGAACTGCAGATACATGATTGACAATGCAGTAGCACCATTTTGTGATTAAAAATTATACTCGTGTATAAGTCGAGGACTTTTTGACAAAATTTGGGAGTTGAAAGTGGGGGTCGACTTATACACGAGTTAGTAAAAACAAAAATAAATAAAGACTTATTTCACACTCCGAAAGAAGTCTGAAATAGCCAAGTGAAATACCGGAGTCGCCTGGTCTAGGTTGGAAAGAGAGATAAAAGCAGACAATGGTCATTTCCTTGTGATTGAGAAAAAAAAAAGAAAAAACTAAAGAGTAATGCCCGTGTAAATGTTCTGCACCCATTTTCTCTTGTGATAGAATTCCCTCTTCAATACAGGGACATTCCTTTCAGTATTTTAATCCCCTTTTTAAAAAAAGTTCAACTTGAGAATGCTTCTAGATTTCTCTCCTAAAAGTCCTACAACACAAAGAAATACTATATTTTAGCAGTCTAAGAAGTTGTTTACCCTTGTAAATAAGGCTTGAATAGATTTTCAAACATTTTTTTTTTCTTTTTAAATATCATTAAATTGATGTGAATAGGCTTCAAAATAGTTTAAGCATCTCCAGTTTTACATAATTATACAGTTTTAAAACGTTGAATTTAAAAAAAAAGTCTGTTTAGAAACATTAAAAATAAAACTAGATGGTACCCGTCAAAACTTGACGGAAAAAATTACAATAACAATATTAGTAAAATAAGCTTTTAAACCCCCCCCCCCCCCAGTGAATTACATTATTATTTCCGATGCAAACTCCAAACAAACAATCCGTAAACAAAATGCAAATCAGTTTGACATTACCATCCTATTCCTCACGGCAAGAAAGAAAATTTCCTGAACCTATGAAGTATCATACAAATAGTATATCCCTACATTCATCTCATATTCATTCAATAAAAGAACATATTAAATAAGGCACACATTCCCCCCCCCCTTGTGATAATGCAACCGAATGAGCTCCTATGCGCATGTGCATTGCATCTCCCCAAACGCACCGTCGAAATTCGACGTTAAAAAAAAGTTTTAAAATGTTTTGATTAAAATTTTTAAAATGTCTTCTTTAGTCATTGTTCGTTTCAAATCCATATCTTCTGAAACGCATCCATTGTTTTAAGCTAATCAATTTGTATGTAAAGATGAAGATTTTTTTTTTACAATAATAAATCAATCTGCAGATAAAGAAGATTTTTAATGTTTTCAAGTGTAATTTATTTGTATGGTTTCTTCATTCCTTTACATAATCAGGATGATTATTCCTTTTCCATAATTAAGAGAAATAATGTAAATAAATAAATATCCAAGATTATTTTTGATTCTGTTTTCATTAATATATTGTAAATTTTATTGTTAAAAGTTACTGATAAATGATACTTTAGTAAATGGGGCTTTTCTTAATTATTTTATTATTATTAATATTATTTTTAGATTTGATGGCAACATTCTTCCGTTTGTTTATTGGGCGCTATAGTTTGGCGAATTACTTGAGGTACTTTTCGGTTAGCAGGGCGCCAATGAAGTATATATATATATATATATATAGTTTTGTTTTCTAGTATTGAATTTATGTGGTTTATAGATTTTAGTTAGCTTTTGTGATAATGGTTCTGCAAGTAATATATATATATATATATATATATATATATATATATATATATATATATATATATATATATATATTACTGGCGCTGTCTAACCGAAAAGTACCTAATTTGCATATAATTTTTTTCTTAATGGGACGACGCGATAATGCACGGAATTTCGACGGGATAATGAATATTTTTGATGGTACCAGAATATTTTTCTGTATTTTTGTCGGAGCAAAGCTCCGGCTTCCCATGAAAAATTACACTTTTGTGTACACGATAGCGGCCAAAATATTTGCCGCATTGATACCAAAATTGGACTGGAAGTCGGTAGTGGCAAAATCTCGCCGGGGATTGAAAAACAGAAATATTCGTCAATTCTAACGCCCGGAATCGTCTGCTCTAGAATTTTCCATTTCCCCATAGAGATAACATTGCGATTGTTTGAATTAAATGAAAAGAAAATTGAAATAATTTATATTGTTGCCATTTTTTATCATGAAAAACTTTTGAATTAAATAAAAAGAAAATTGAAATAATTTATATTGTTGCCATTTTTTATCATGAGAAACTTATTTAAATAACAATATACTCGGAAACAACCTTTTAGTAAAAGCTCTTAATCTCGGTCCCATATATTTTACTTTTATATATTTTACATATATTTTACTTTTCTGAAATAAGGACCCCATACATTTTTATCTTAAAACACGTGCAATGAAGTTTAAATTGTATTAAGTACATGAATTTAGTGTTTTTTAAATCGAACTCAGCAATTGGTGCAATTATTTTTGTTTCCATTTCAAAATATTTTTTTTCCTTTTCATTCAAGCTTATTGTATAAAAGAAGGGTACTTTTCGGTTAGCCGGGCGCCAGTGATATATGTACATGTATATATACACATACATATATGTATACACATATATCTGCATATACATATATATACATACATTTATATATGTACATATATGTATGTATGTATATATATATATGTATATACATATGTATTTATATCTGTACATATATCACTGGCGCCCGGCTAACCGAAAAGTACCAAAAGAAGTATGAGAGTAAATCTTTTTATTTTGATATAGTCCAGCCAATCCAGGATTTAAAAAAATATATGTTAAGAAACATTTTATATATGGACGGATTATATGTTTTTATTATATAGAATTTGCAAGGATGCCAGTTAAGAGAAAGCAATCAGCTGAAATGAGAAGAATTGCGAATCGTAATTCAATGCGGAGAAGTCGCACAAATCAGTTACCTTCAGATTTTTTGCCGAGTACCGGTATACTGACAACTCAAATGAATGAAGCAATCAGGTTTGATAGAGAGGTATCGCAAATCTCCTATGTGTCCTGTAATACGTGTCACAGAGCTTTCCCTGATATCATATTAAATACTGCTGGGCTCTGCCAGACATGCAAGTGTAGAGACGGTGCTTTCAAGTTTTCTGCCACTAATTCGATGGACCCAGGTCCAGTTCCTATTTGTCTCAAAGATCTGAGCTACATTGAACAAATGATGATCGCTCAAATACATCCAGTGGTTTCTCTTACCGTATACGAGGCTCACAGTATGGATACAGCGGAAATATAATCAGCTTTAAACAAAATATTGAGAGTTTTATTTCGCGCCTGCCTGTCAATCCTTCAGATATGACTTCAATTGTGTTAGTGACAAAAGATACTTTATCAGGATGTGCAGAGTTTTCTGTTCGCTCACAACGCCTTCTAGAAGCACTCAATGGCTTAAAGCTCACAATCCTTATTATTCAAATATCACAATTGATGAAGATTTGATCGCTACATTACCTAAGAATGGTGACGTATCTCAAATGTTACCAACAGCAACCGATATTACTGAGGATATTGATACTTTGAACGAGGAAATAAGGCGCGAGTCATTTAGACCACTACTTGAACCGGTAGATCAAAACAACTTAATAAATGACGCAATTCGTGTGCCTCACCCTTCATTAAATTCACAGCCTATCAACGAATTTCAAGAAGAGGGTTACATAGCACGTGCTTTTCCTCATCTTTTTCCACATGGTACAGCTGACTTACAACAACCTCGTCAAAAAGCAGTCTCTCCTGATGAGTATTTTAAGTTCCTAATGAAGTATGAAGATGGGCGATTTGCTAAAGACTCCCGATTTCGCTACTTTGCCATGAATTCAATTCTTCGGTGGCAATCTTTGGCTAAAGGGCGTTTTTTCGTACAGCGAAATAGGTTCAGCAATAAGACGGTAGAGCAGATGCGTGATATTCTGAATAGGCAACCAGAAATGGCAAAACACATTATGATTTATGCTAGCAAATTAAGATCTACAAAAGGATACTGGAGTGCACGTTGTGGGGAACTCCTTTCCATGGTAGGACAAATTGGAGCACCAACAATTTTTTTTACACTGTCTGCAGCTGATTATCACTGGCCTGATCTTTTCAGACTTTTAGAGCCTAACAGAGATCCAAATGAGCTGACTGATACAGAACGCAGACAATTAATGCACGACAACCCTCTGTTGACTGGTTGGCTCTTTCAAAAACGTTGTGATATATTTTTGAGAAAAATCTTGACGCCGTTGTTTTTAATAGACGACTACTGGGTTCGTTTCGAATGGCAGTGGCGTGGAAGTCCTCACATGCATGGATTGTTGTGGTTAAGAGGGGCACCAAACATGGAAACACTAGACATGACTAACGCTAAAAATGTAGCAGTCGTAACAGCATATTTTGAAAAACTATGCAGTGCTGTTAATCCTGACAAGGACGTCCTTGTAAATGATATACACCGCTGTCGAATTCGCTTTTCAGACATTTCCAGTGAAGATTGTGAAAAAGATCTCGCTCAGCTCTTAAATCAAGTCCAACGTCACACAAGACATGGAGATTATTGCCTAAGGAAAAAAAAGAGATACAAATAGTTATAGCTGCTGATTTGGTTTTCCAAAAGCAGAATGCGGCTCTCCAAAGCTTCAAGTAGAAAATGGCATAATTAGCTTTTTGCCAAAAAGAAACGATTCTGAAATGAATACCTACAATTGCTTCGTGTCACAAGTTTGGAGAACTAACACGGATTTCAGTCCTATTACATCAAAGGATGCGGTTTTGCATTACATTGCCAAATATGCCTCAAAATCAGAAACAGCTTCTGTTCCTTACAAGGAATTGTTATCTGAGATTTTAAATAAGATGAACGAAACAAATCCAGCGGTTCAAGAAATCCAAAAACTTATTTTGTCTTCTGTTTCTAAAAGGGATTACTCAGCCCAAGAGGTAGTACAAATATTAATGGGATGGCCAATGTATCACAGTAGTCGGGAAGTAGTTACAATACGGCTTCATGATAAGAACTGGGAAGAAATCAACTTTTCAAGCGACGAAAGACCATCAAAAAGCATGCTTCAGAAATATTGCGCGCGGCCGGAGAAACTTATTTCCTGCACGCTTCTTAAGTTTGCAAAATCTTTCTCAGTAAGAGGAGTCGATTATCACCAAAGAAGAAAAGATGAAGTTGTCAGAGTTTTTCCTCTTACATCACTCAACCACGACCCAACTCTAGCCGAAGAATACTATAGGCAACAAGTATTACTCAATTATCCTTGGAGAGGTAATTCTGACTCTTTATTGCAAGAAGGCCTGCCGTCTGCGTATCACTCATGGGAGGAAGCATTCAATGATCTAAATATTGATGCACACGAAGAAATAAATTTTCCTGCTGTTAGCAGTACACATGAGACAGAAATCCTGCAAGAAGAATACCGCGAGATTGATCCATATATGGTAGCAGCTGCCATAGTTCCTGTGCAGACAAACGAGGATACTTTGGGGCAACGCGTGATTGATCATGCATGTGAGTGGAAAAGTGAGAGTTACAAGTACCCTGATCGCAATTTTACTTCATTTTTAAATTACTGTAAAGAACAACAACTTACAGTGCATCAAAATTACGATACGTCTGAGATCAGATTTACAGATGAGCAGCAAAAAATACTTCACTTATGCACGCAACAGCTTTCGTCTTTGCAATCAAGATTTATAAATTGCCCTAAACGTACTTTTATTATTGGGAAAGCCGGAGCTGGAAAAAGTACGGTAATAAAAGAAATTCGTAAAAGAGTTACCGAGCAGTTAGGACCGGAAGCTATTATGGTTTTGGCTCCAACAGGTGCTGCTGCAATTAATGTCGAGGGCAAAACAATTCACTCTGCACTAAAAGTACCAACATGTTTTAAATTGTTTGCTGATTTAGGAAGTGAAGCAGCAAGAAATCTACAGCTCAGCATGAATCCAGTTTCATTTCTCATTATTGACGAATTTTCAATGATCGGATGCCGTCTGATGGCTGCACTTGAGCAAAGATGTCGCGAAGGTAAACCAGACAGCATTGAACCTTTTGGAGGCTTATTTGTTTACCTGATTGGAGATATTAGGCAGCTACAGCCTGTAAAAGACACACCTCTATATAGGAGACATTCTATAAAAGACATTTTGGCTTTACGTGGACAAACAGTTCTTAAGATGTTTGAAAAATGTTTCACCTTAACAAAGTCAATGAGACAAAGCGACGATCAGCAAATACAGTTTAGAGAGACTCTTGATTCGCTTTCCGTAGGTGAAGTTACAGGCGACCAATACGCATCCCTTATGCAACGACGTAAAGCTATACAGCCTCCGGCTGAACTTGAAAGATTTCAAGATGCCATACGCCTTTTTCCCACAAACAAGCAAGCTGAAGAACATAATCAAGAAGTACTTCGTAAATCAAAATGGCCAGTGGCAAGAATATTAGCAGACCACAATAATCAAATAGCAAGATGGAGTGAAGATGAGCACGCGTCTGGACTTCAGGCTGAACTTTTTTTAGCAATTGGATGCAGAATTATGTTGCGTACCAATCTGTGGACAGAGGGAGGATTGGTCAACGGTGCACTTGGTACGGTAAAAGATATTGTCTACGGACCAGGATTACGGCCTCCAGGCTTGCCACAGGCAGTAATGGTTCATTTTGATGATTATCGGGGACCATTTCTCACTGAAAGACTTTTTCCTGTCACACCTATTACAAAGTCTTGGAAAGAAAACAATGTCTCATGCTCCCGTACTCAGTTACCTTTAACAGTTTCATACGCTGTCACCATACACAAATCCCAAGGTTTAACTTTGTCAAAAATAGCTGTGGACATTGGTGAAAAGGAGTTGTCACTTGGAGCAACTTATGTCGCGTTTAGCAGGGTTCGACGTTTAGAGGATGTTCTGATTGAAGTGCCTTTCGCAAAGGATAGGCTAGACCAAATTAGAAGAATGGGGGCTCTTGCTGATAGATTAGCATTTGAGCAGTATCTGAGGCAACTGTTGACCGAATAAACACTTGAAGATTCAACAGCTGTTATTGTAAATTTTCTTTTATACTATTAAACAGTAAATATAAAAATAAAAAATATATATTATATATTGTTAATGTTATATTTTATGTTTATCCAACTCAATGCTCCGACATTTCGGCTTGACGGATTCTAGTATAGTTATATTAAGAAATACATATTTTTATGATTTGCTGAAACACTTATTTGTTTACTTTTTCATGCATTATATTATTGAAGGTTTTTGGTTCTCTTATTCGTTTAAATATGCCCTACTTATAAACGGTCGAATGACTGTTTACTTTGTTGCAAAATATTTTTACAGTGAAAATAATAAATTTGAGAATACTATTAATAACAAGAATGACCTAATTCTGCAGAATTATATCTTTAAAAATACACATGGGAATTTACTGTGAAAACAATTGCTTATTACTAACCAACATGTACTTATATAGGATTTTTGTTAGAGTAAGAGTCAATGTAAAATAGTTTCGACCTACCTACGTATTAGTTAATACTGATAAAAAATAAATAAAATGTTTCAAAAGTATTACCCAAGTTATTTATTAAATCCGTAAGTACACACCGAAAAATGTTTGAAAGTATATATTATACTTTTATTTTAAGGAAAGACATTGTAGCGCAAAACCTATACGTTTCCCCTGCACTCCTTTAAAAAAAAAAAAAAAAAAAAAAAAAACATTTTGGCTACAAATTTGAATTTTTAAACTTTTTTATTATTTTATTACATTACATTGTTATTACATTAATTTTATACACTCATACTATTCAAAACATTCAGTGTATACTGTAAGTAGTTTTTGTGAATGAAAAGAATCCAGAAAAAAAATTAAATTATGCTCTGAATTTGTAATACAATATAATAAACACCTTTAAATCAGATGTATCTACAATAGTTGAATGATGCAGTAATTAGTTCGATCGCACTCATAAGTATATAGCTTTTACATTCGCTTAGTACAGTAGATTTCCGATTATCCAACACTCATTAAATTAAGAGCTGAACATTGAACTGAGTCCTGCCGTTTGTTTCACAGATTCAGTCTGTACATATTAAAAACATCATAAAAATATTGTTTTTAAAATGACCTGTCATTTATCCGACCATATCAATTACATGATCTTAGTTCAATGGGTATTGGATATAATCAAAGAGTCTACTATATATTTTGTATTATTTTCAAAGACTTAAGTGGGTGCGGGCCTCCCCTGCAACCATCTCCCCAGCGCGCACCCATGTGTAGCTGTCAAGTATAACTGCAATTAACTATACATATAAATCAATAAATGTGAAATAATTCAATTCCAGAAAAACAAATCAATTGCCATCTATTATGTAAGTTCTCGATCTCAATATTAAGGAAGGTTGTGGTATAACCAGAGCTGATTACAACATGGGCCAACTGGTCAGTCGGACAGTGGCCCTAAAGACGCCTTGATTTTGAGGGCTCCCAAATTTGGTATGCAATTTTTGTAAGCTAATTAATATTTTAAGGCTCTCAAATCCAAACCGGTTACTTTCTGGTGCATTTTTTAATCCATTGTTACTCTCAAGTGCATGAAATTAGAAGGTGCTGTTATTCAGAAAATATGTAATCGAGCAGTTTCTACCATTTTTGGTAAAGGCAAAAAATCTGTCAAAAATCGTTGTCAAATTTGGCGTTTTGAACCACAATTCCGAACATGATAGAGCGGGAAAGGAAAAAAAAAAAAAACAGCCGTCTTGATGAAGCAATCGCTTATAACTCAAGACGTAATTCATTTATCCAAAAAATGTAAACAACTGTTCCATTAAAAATCACTTAAATATTTATGCCTGTAGGTTTCATGCTTTTCCGTTTAAAAATGAGTCAGAAATTTACATTTCTGAATTCATTTTTGTTCGGAAACTCAAGAAATGGACGAGTGTTCTTGTTCAGAAATTATGTAATCAAACGGTGTCCACTTTTTTTTTTTTGTAAAGGCATAATATTTAAAAAAAAATACTGTTAAAGTTGACGCTTTGGAGAAATTTTTCGGACGCGACAGTGCGAGAAAGGAGAAAACTTGTAATCACGAGACATTAATCGTTTATAACTCGTTAAGTAATTCTTTTATAAAAGAAAAAAAGAAAAACACAATTCGATGACAAATCTTTTCAATAATCAAGGCTGCAAGTGCCATGCTTTTGCGTGTAAAAATGAATCAGAAACTGTCGTGTTATTGATCCCGCGATTCCTCGGGCAAGTCATTTGCAGAAAAATTTATCACAATTTTTGAAGAATTTTGTTTTAAAAATTCTACAGTTAAACGGTGAAAACGCAAATGATAAATTTACTACACATGTCAAATACATGATTTGAAGTACGTAATAAGAGAGAAGATACTGATTGATTAAATATTAATCGAAAGAATAATAATTTAAAAAAAAAGAAAAAAAGAAAAGCGGTCAGAGGGTTAAATGTATTTTTTATTTTGCACTGATTGTATCCATATTAGTACCTTTAGGGTCAAATAAGATTAAAAACAAAAATTATATTTATCTAAATATATATTCATATCTGTATTCTAAGTCATTGAAAATGTTAAATTTTTCTGTGACAGTTCAAGAAGGGGCCTCTAAATGAATACTCGATATAACAAAATGATTTTCAACTTTCACTTTTGACCGGAAATTCAGAATCAAAACTTTGGTAAAGTGCCTCCGGAAGTGACGAATGGCAGCTGCCATCTTTAAAGCTAAGCCCAGTCATTGGAATCGAATCGGAAACTCCTTCCGGTTCGGCACGCGCCTCCGAGATTTTATGAACAATGGGACGCATCATTTACGAATCTGGATTTCCGGCGGGAAAAAAGACCTGTTGCCCTGGAGCGGGGGAGTCGGAAATTTCATGTGCGTGCTATATTCTTATTAACAACAGCTATAACGGGGGGATGGGGGGGGGGGGAGGATATAGATAAGTTAGATGAAACGACTGACTATCAAGCGTTTATATTTCCGAAGACAGTCAAATATCGTTTTAAAATATATTTTGTAAAGAAGAAATAATCTGATACTATAATAAGACGATATATGATTTGGCTTCAGCGCCGGTAGAACCGTAGACTTGAGATAAGGTAGAACAAAATATAAAAGAGGAGGAAAAGGAAGAGGAAGGTGGAACCCCCTTTTTTTTTTTTGGGGGGGGGGGGGTAGATTTCGTAAGGAATACTACCTATTACATTCTCCCCTAAGTTGGAATTTTTGAAAATTTTTTGCAGATCTACGCCGATCATGACTCCCAGAACCCAAAACCACCCTCAGTTCAAAACTTTATCTATCTATCTATCTATCTATCTATCTATCTATGTCACTTTTTTATGGACACGATAACTCGAATAATTCTTCACAAATCTCTTCCAAACTGATACATAAAATCAAGGGGCATAAAATCTCGGTCAAGTTCGTTAACCCTTTCGCGACGGCATCCCTTACAGAAATTTTATTTGTTTGGTACCACTTTTTTTAAACAGTTCCCTGTACTTGTAAAATACCAACAAATACTCTAATTAAAGAAGACAAATATTACAATTATTTATTAGTGGTGCCAAAAACATATTCCACATACAACTTTTGACGATGCATATATGCATCACCCGTCCCGAAAGGGTTAATGGGCAAAATCGAACCAAGGGGGCGGAAATGGGGGGGCCTTTGGTGAAAACAGAAAAAAACCCATAATTTCTTAATTATGATACGTATCTAATCCGTTTAAAGTTATTATTATTTTTAGGAAAAGGGCCGAAAATTTATGTATGACAGATTTTTGATATCATTAAAAATGGCCCCAAGGGGGGGGGAAGGGGAGGGGGGTTTAGAAGAAAAAAATTCATAACTTCGTCAATTTACAAGATATCAAATCCGTTTAAATTTATTATAAATCCTCTTACTATTATCTAAAACTTTTATATTGACAAGTTTTTTATAGGACCACCCCTTATAGCAAAAAAAATAAAATAAATAAAAACAAAAAAATCCCTGCCGGCTCCGCCTGCGAACAAGTCAGATTTCGAAGTGGGCGGTCTCTTATGGAACCCAAATGCGGCATCATGGCGCAAAAAGGTCATTTCTTTCGCAATTCCTAACAAACAGGCGCCCCACGGTCTGCGTCTTCGAAATCTACCTGTACCTGTAGGCCGAACCGTCAGGGATTTTTTTTTTTTTTTTTTGTGTGTGTGTGTGTGGGGGGGGGGGGGGGGGGGGTGGAGAAGAAGGCGAAATTTTGTGATAAGCCGATGACTTTATTATCACAAGCAAAAACATTTTAAATGTCACTCATACTTTATGTTTAGTTATTTTAAGGTGGTTCTCAAATTTCCTGCTCAACAACACGAAACTTTCTGACACATTTTTACTTATACAACTTTCTGACCCGTTTCTAAGAGTAAAGCCATAAAATTGACAAGCCTGACTATTGAAGCGATCTAAAAATCGATAAATAAATTACTTATCCAATTATACGTGATTCTTTTCACGTGATGAGAAGTTTTTCCCCTTTCTTGCGCTGCCGCGTTGGGAATTCGATTCAAAACAACTACTTTGACAGAATTTTCTGAAAGATTTTTCGATTACATAGTTTCAGAATAAGAACGCCTGCCATTTTAAGGCATTTCTGAACAAAATCGAATTAAAAAATGTGTCAGAAAGTTGCTCTTTTGGATTTGAGAACAGCCTTACAAGGAAACTATTTTTTCTAAATCATTAAAGATAAAGCAAATTTAGTTACAAGGTCAGAATTCAGGAGATGGGGAAAGAGCCCTCTTCCACCCTTCTTCTGCCGATTTTGGTTTGGTTTGGTTGATTTATGACGGCCCATTATCTGCACGAGGGACATAGGCCCTAGGGGCGAGTGCCCTCCGTGGGGATCTTTCTAAGGGATCCTAACACGTATTTACAGCAAGGTTCTCGGAAAACCACGGAAAACTCTTAACGGTTAGGTCGACGAGCGCGACAGGGGTTTGAATCCAGCACCTTTCGTCTACCAGTTTTGAGAGCAGAACCTTTCAGCCACTGGTGGTTCTTCCGCCGGTTTTGGTGTGATTTGATGTTTTACATCTTAGTGTACCGTTTTCAAAATCCTTTAAATAAGTAATCATATTATTAGGACACTGTTTCTGAATGTCTGTAAATTGTCTAAACATTATTCATCTAATTTTCTTTCTGTTGTAAATATAATGACAACCCTCGTACAAAAAAAAAAAAAAAAAAATTAAAACCCCGACGATACTTACATTATCACTGTCCATTTCAATATTGATTTTCATTTATTTACATAAAAATTGGTAATAGCGTAGTAATAAACTTAACATGTTAACTAATTCTAACCAAAAATTTAAAAAATAAAAAGCTTAATTATAACTATACTGTGAAACATAATATTCAAAAAAGTTACACAAGTTCAAAATTACATTATTAAGTTGAGCCAGCGAAGCAAGCGTAGCTCTTTTTTTTTCCTTTTACCGCTGACCAGCCCCAATCTACTGGACGAAATGCCGGATCGTGAACCTACCCACGAGGCGAAATTCACCTGATTGCCGCATAGCGGTGATCCACGTCACAAGCACCATGTCGACAATGCTGCAGTGCTCTTTAGTGCGACTTACTTTAGTTTTCTACGTTTGTCAGTTCTTGGTTGTTATTTAACTTTGTTCATTCTCAAAAAAGAAAAAAAAAAATGGAGAAATAAAAAAGAGACGATGGGGACTCCACTCTTGCACAGTACTCGTATAAGTATGAACCAACTGAATCAGCCAGCTCATACCTATACTGAAAAACATGAAGGAAAACCTGAAGAAGTAAAAAAAGGGTTAATATATGGGGTTAGTACATGGGTTAGTACACTTTGTTAATTAAAAACCTATAATTTGAGGTTAATTAGCCTACATTTAATAATAAACTATGAAATTATAAACTATAAATTAATTAATAGATTCTTTCAGAAGAAGGGTTAGTACATGGGTTAGTACACTTTGCTAATTAAAAACCTATAATTTGAGGTTAATTAGCCAACATTTAATAATAAACCATAAAATTATAAATTATAAAATAATTAATGCATGGATCCTTTCAGAAGAAGGGTTAGTTTGTTAGGTACATGATGCTTTATATAAAAAATTAAAACACATTACAATGCATGCATGCTTATGTACTAACAATCTTACATATATTCATACTGTCCTATATACATACACATATCATGCGAACATACACACATATGTACATGAATACAGAAACACGCACACTAAAATTTTATCATCATGATATTATAATAGCAAAAAAAAAATATATATAAGATTAAACACTAAAGGTTATAGTTGACTTATTTGTCTAGTATAGGGTTAGTATAATGATATAAGAGAAATTAAATAACTAGGTGGTTGCTGCTTGGGAACCAAAAAATATCTCAGTCAAAGGGAAAAAAAAATAGAAATCCAATTACAGAAGATCGGCACTGGTCATGATAATATCATCTCGTAAGGGAGCAGAGCCCACAGTTGGGTTCTCTCACTTCACGCGTAAACACCCGCTCGCTAATGTTAATCCTATGGGACAGTTATTTTCTAACATCTCGTTTGCGTTTCAATATTTTTAAACGATTTTCTTCGCATTGGATAGCTGAGATCAATCTCTACAACCGCCGTTTTTTACTTTTTCGATTTTCTTTGAGGATTTTTTTTTAATGAGGATACTTTCAGTTTCGGAATCGGTTTCGAAATAAAAGTATTATCGTAAACAAATCCGCACAGAAAATCAAAAAAGTAAAAAAAAACGGCGGTTGTAGAGACCAATCTCAGCTACCCAATGCAAAAAAAAAAAAAAAAAAGAAAAAAAAAAGAAATGCAAACAAGATATTTGAAAATAATTGCCCCATAGGATTAACATTGGCGAGCGGGTGTTTTCACATGAGAGGAGAGAACCCTTAAGGTGGTTCTCAAATGACCTCCTCAACAACGCGAAACTTGCTGACACATTTTGTGACCCATTTTTAAATGCAAAGGGATAAAATTGTCATTCCTGACTATTGAAGCGATTTGGAATCGAAATGAGTTTTCCATTTTTTGATAAATAAATTACTTATCGCGTTATAAGCGATTTGGCTGACGTGACGGCACGTTTTTCCGGCTTCTTGTGCTGCCGTGACAGGAATTCGGTTCAAAACGCCGACTTTGACAGTATTTTCTGAAAAATCTGCCTTTACAAAAAAAAAAAAAAAAAAAAAAAAAGGAAACTTTTTCGATTATAAAGTTTCTGAATAAAAACACCTGCTCATTTCATGCGTTTCTGAACAAAAATGAATTAAAAATTATGTCATAAAGTAACCAGTTTGGATTTAAGAACAGACTTAAACAAAAAAGATAACCTTGGACATATAAATAAACAATAATAATTGTGTTAATCCAGTATTTATTACTGAAATTACTTATTTATCAACGTAAAAGGATGAAACGTGCAGGCCTGATTATTCATTTGATTTGTAATAGAACAGTTTCTTCATTTTTCGATAAATAAATTGCAAACTGAGTTATAAATTATTGTCGTCGAAAGTCTTTTTCCTTTCCAGCGCTTGTTCAATGACTGGATAAGATTGCTTATAATTTGATTTCTTTAATAATAATAATAATAATAATAATAATAATAATAATAATAAAAACATTCACAGTATTATTGCACAGCAAAAATAGTCGCCCTTTAGTAGCCTAAAATCACTAAAATAATGTAGTAAATTTATTCTTCGCAGTCACATTCTTCAACGAATGGAAAATTTCTTGTCACAATTTAGAAAGCAAGCAAGATAAATTTAAGCTTCTATGGAACAGTTTGTGTATACCCCCACCCTTCCGCCATCTTGTTTTTTTTTTTTTTTTTTTTTTTTTTGTATTTAACGAAAAAAATATTATACACATGAAAATTCTGCAACTTTTTACAATAAAATATTTTAAAACATCAAAATTATTGATATAAAGCACAAATATAAAACTTTATTAAAAGTAGATTAAGGAGAAAAAAAAAATAAACATGCCAACTGTGAATCGTGTAACTGCTCTGATGACAATAAATATAATTAACGTAAGAAAAAATAATATAAACATATCTCTCCGTGGGGGTCTTTCTAAGGGAACATAACCCGTATTCACGCAAGGATAACCAATTCAAGGTTCGAAGAAAGTTACGAAAATTCCGAATGATTACGCCGACCGGCGCGATTGGATTCGATCCCAGCACCTCCCGTCTACCAGCTTTGAGAGCGCCGACAGGCCAGTCCGATCTTGATTAGGCCCCACCAGTTGCTGAGAGGTTCTGTTCTCAAAGTTCGTAAACGGGAGGTCACACCCCTGTCGCGCTCGTCGACCTAACCGTTGGGAGTTTTCCATAGTTTTCTTCGAACCTTGCCGTAAATATGGGTTAGGATCTCTTAGAAAACCCCCCACAGGGGGCGGTCCCCCCCCTAGGGTCTATATCCCTCGTGTAGATAATCGGCCGTCATAA
Source organism: Maratus michaelseni (assembly GCA_963931845.1). Taxonomy (NCBI): domain Eukaryota; kingdom Metazoa; phylum Arthropoda; class Arachnida; order Araneae; family Salticidae; genus Maratus; species Maratus michaelseni. The sequence goes on from OZ007591.1 coordinate 97,567,358, forward strand.
ATCAACCAACCAACCAACCGAGCTTGATTATCAGCATGTGTTTGTTGTTTGCTTGTCTATATGTTTTTCTACAAAAATAAATTATACTTAATGTTCCTCATCCGCTGGATGTACGGTAGAATGTGCTAGCAGGATTATACTATTCAAACCTCGCAAGTATTTATGGTAAACAGCACTAAAATCAAACAGTAAGATTAATACTTTTCTCTCTTTGACAAAAGATGGCAGCACCAAATAATAGTTTGTCGTTCTATTGCGGTAAATTCGTATACTCCCTTTCTACATGCCTACTACCTATGAATCTAATCAATCTTCTCTAATCTAAACAAACAAACAACAACAACAACAACAACAACAACAAAAAATATTAATCCGAACAAGAATTTGGTCATTAGTTAAGGCGGTTCTGAAATCCAAACTGCTTTATTTATTTATTTATTTATTTTTTACGCATTTTTCAATTCGCCATTCGCATTTTTGTTTGCAAACGCATGTAATTGGCAGGTGCTCTTGTTTAGAAACTACGTTGTCGAACAGTTTTTTTTTTCATATTTCGGTTAAGGCAGAGGATCTTTCAGAAAATGCTACGCGGCAGCGTGCAAAAACTGTTTTCAAGAGATAATAATCGCTTATAACGCAAGATAAAATTTATTTATCGAAAAATATAAAAAAACTGTTTGAATACAAATCAGTTAAAAAAATATTAAGTATTATGCTTTTACGTTTAAATATAATCAGGAAATGAGTCAGGAAATTATCGGATTTTCTGTTGAATCAGAATCAATCAAAGATCAAATCGAAGAGAAAATCAATCAAAGTTTTTCAAGATTTCATAAGAATGGTACAGTTTGAATTATATGTCAAATGCTTCATGAAGGCTACTTTTCTTGTCATGTTTAACAAAAAAATCAAAGAGCCAATTCGACACAAATTTCCAAAAGATCCTTTGGGTTGAATACAAGTAACTTTAAAAACTATTAAGTATTATGCTTTTACGTTTAAATATAAGTCAGGAAATTATCGGATTTCCTGTTGAAGTGAAAGAAAACCAATCAAAGTTTTTCAACATTTCATAAGAATGGTACAGTTTGAATTATATATCAAATGCTTCATGAAGGCTGTCATGTTTAACAAAAAGTTCAAAAAACCAATTTGACACAAATTTCCAAGAGATCCTTTTGGTTATTGAAAATGAGAAACTGTATTCGATTTTGAATAAGAATACCTGTATACTGTTATTCAGATTCTTATTTTAGGTATTTTCTAATGAAAATGACTTTCTGAATGAAATAATAAGTAAAGTTTAACAATTTTTATTTAAAAGAAACTGACTATTGTCAACTGACTATTGCTAGTGGCAAACGTTTTGCACACTCTAAATTAAAATCTTTATCAATTGACAATAGATGGCAGCACCAAATAATAGTTTATAATCTCATAATGATTGACCTCTTACTTGAGTCTTCATTTTCTTTTTCCACCCTGCCGTAAATACGGGTTAGGATCCCTTAGAAAGACCCTCCACAGAGAGCATTCCCCCCTAGGGCCTATATCCCTGGAGTTGATAATCGGCCGTCATCAATCAACCAACCAACCATCTTTTTCTTTTCCAAGATCCCCACGGAGGGCATCAGTGTTGAATTCAGACACTTTACTCTGGGGGGGATATTACAGAGTTCAAGGGGGGGGGATTGCACTTTTTAATCATTAAAAGCATAAAATCTAAAATCTTCCGGGGAAGGGGCTTTCAACACTGAGGCTCTGAGGCTCTGAGGGGGAATGCCCCCCGTGGCCACCCCTGAATTTCAACACTGGAGGGCATTCCCCCCGCCGTCCTATATCCCTAGTGCAGATAATAGACCGTAACAACTAACCAACCAACCTTTTTCTTTTCCTGTTTTCCGGTTTTGTTTTATGTTTAAAAATCATAGACCTTCTAGTCTCTTTGCTCCGAGTTAAAAATGAATCGGGGAATGTGTCAGAAAGTTTCGGGTTGTTGAGCAGGGAAAAGGTTTCTTTTTTCAGAACCACTACGTTCTTTCTTATTACGAAGTTATTTCTATTTTAAGACGTGTGAAATTAGCCTGTGCTAAAAAAAAAGAACGAAATAAAATAGCATTTTCCATTTTTTCGACAAAAGTAAGTATTCTTTCTGAAAACGCTTTCAAAGGTGACATTTTGAACGAACTTTTTGGAACGCAACAGACCTAAAAAGGTCTGTATCACACAGCAATCGATTATAACTCAAGATGCAATACATTTATTGTAAAATGAAAACATTATTCGATTCCAAATCACTCCAGTAACCAAGCCAGCTGATTTCGTGCATTTAAGGCTGTTCTCAAATCCAAACTGGCTACTTTATGACATATTTTTAAATTCATTTTTGTTCGTAATCGCATGAAATTGGCAGGTGCTCTTATTCAGAAACTTTGTAATCTAAACACGTTTTCCATTTTTTGGTAAAGACAGAAGATATTTCACAAAAAAAACCTGTCAAAGTCGGCGATTTGAACTGAATTTCCAACGTCACAGCACGAAAAAGGAGAAAAACGTATTGTCACGTGACAGGAACCTCTTATAACTCCATAAGTAATTTATTTATAAAAAAATGGAAAACTCATTTCGATTCCAAATCGCTTCAACAGTCAAGCCTGCCAATTTTATGCCTTTACGCTTAAAAATGAGTCAGAAAATGTGTCAGAAAGTTTTGTGTTGTTGAGTAGGTCAGTTGAGAATTACCTTTAAGATGTTGGTGTTATTTATGACGGCCAATTATCTACACGAGGGATATAGGCCGAGGGGGGAGTGCCCTCCGTGAAGGTCTTTCTAAGGTGACATGACACGTATTTACGCAAGGTTACCCAAGGTTCGAAGAAAATCACGGAAAACTCCGAGCGATTAGGGCCCCACCAGTGGCTGAGAGGTTCTGCTATCAAAGCTGGTAGACGGGAGGTTCTGGGTTCAAACCCCTGTCGCGCTCGTCGACCGAACCGTTCGGAGTTTTCCGTGGTTTTATTCGAACCTTGCCCTAAATAAGGGTTAGGATCCCTTAAAATGACCCCCGCGGAGGGCACTCTCCATAGGGCCTATATCCATCGTGTAGATAATCGGCCGTCATAAAATCAAACCCAATCGCACCCGTCGGCCTAATCGTTCGGTTGGTTGGTTAGTTTATTTTATGACGGCCGATTATCTACACCAGGGATATAGGACCTAGGGCGGGGAGTGCCCTCCGTGGGGGTCTTTCTAAGAGATACTAACCCGTATTTACGGCAAGGTTAGAAGAAAACCACGGAAAACTCCGAACGGTTAGGTCGACGAGCGTGACAGGGGTTTGACCCCAGCACCTTCCGTCTAACAGCTTTTGAGAACAGACCACCTTAAGGAATCACGTTTATTCTCAAATCCAAAGAACCTACTTTCTGTCACATTTCAGAATTTATTTTTGTTCAAAAACGCGTCAACTTGGCAAATGTTCTTATTCAGAAACTATAATCGAATGGCACATTCCCTTTTTTGAAGAACTTTCAGAAAATACTATAAAGCAGGCGTTTTGACCCGAATTTCCTGGTCCAATATCGTGGGAAAGAAGAAAAACACGTCATCACGTGACAACAATCACTTATAACTTGATAAATATAATTCATTTATCAAAATATGGAAAAGATCATTGGATTTAAAATCGCTTCAATAGTCAAGTTTGCAAGTGCCATGCTTTTGCGTTTAAAAATGAGTCAGTAATATAAATGTCAGAAAGTTTTTGAGAGCCGTTTTAAGGGATTAATTCAGAGGGTGGCCCGGAGGGACATTCCCACCGGAGCAGTGTAATGTCCCCCCCCAGAAGATTTGGGATTTTATGCTTTTAATGATTAAAAAGTGCAATGTCCCCCCGGAGCCACAGAAATCCCTCCCGGAGAAAAGTGTCTGAATTCAACACTAGATTAAACCGTCTCTCTAAACAAGCTAAATCTTTCTGACACATGCATGATGTTATTTTTCATACTTAAATGTATAAAATTAGCAGATTTTCTGTTGAAGTTAATGAAAATCAAACGAAGTTTTTTAAGATCCCATAAGTATGGTACAGTTTGTATTATAAATCAAATGCTACTTTTCCTGTCATGTTTTTAAAAAAATTCAAAAAGCCAATTTGACACCAATTTCTGAAAGATCCTTTGGGTTATTGGAAAATTAGAAAAACTAGATGGCTTCGACACTAGATGGCAGCACCAAATACTAGTTTAGAGTCTCATAATGAAGATCTCTTAAATTTTCTTTTTTTTTTCATTATCAAAAAGTTATAGTGATAACGATAGAAAGTTGGCATTCAGTGAAGCGAGGTTATATGCTCAATTCAAATTGCTTCAAAACTGTTTTCTGTCTTTATTAAAATCAATCTTTCTCTTACAGAAACAGTTATTGTTTTCATAAATCCTGCATATATAATATTCTAAAAAAATCTTTCCTATCTTTAAGAATGTTGAAAGAATTATAGAAATCCAATTACTGCTTAAAATTTAGTAAAACTGTTATTTTTGTGAGATTATAATAACCTTATTTAATATTATGATAGCAAATAATAATCTTATTTGTAATGATTAGTAATGATTTTAGTACATTATTATAACGTCATTAAAAGTTTCTTAAGGCTGTTCTCTAATTCAAACTGGCTCATTTTCTCACACATTTTTTAAATTCCCTTTTGTTCGCAAACGTATCAAATTGGAACGTGCTCTTATAAAGAAAATCTAATCCAAACTTATTTTTCCCGTCTTCCAGTAACAGACAGAAGATTTTTCCGAACTTTCTATCATAGTTGGTGTTTTGAACCAAATTTCCGGTTGCGACAGCGCAGGAAAGAAAGAAAAAAAAAACTGCTGCCCTGAAACACAATTGTTTATAACTCAAGATATAGTCAATTTACTAAAAAAAAAAAAAAAAAAAAAAAAAAAAAAAAAAAAAAAAACGATCCATTGATCCATTTTAAATCACTTCAATAATTATGCATGCAAGTAATCATGCTTTACTTTAAACGAGTCTTTTATGTTTAAAATTTTGCATTGTTGAGCTTTTTTTTTTTTTTCTTCTTTTTTTGAGAGACGTTTTAAAAAGCAAGTTATTTTTCTTTTTCAAAAGAATAGAATTTTAGTTGGAATTATCCGTTCTTTAATATTTATCAGTTATTTATTTAAAAGAAAAATGTACTATTTTAAAACAGCAGTTTATCCTAATGCAATACTTACGTTTTATTCTAAAATGGATTCTTTTTGAATAATTGAATGTAATTTCATAACAAATAAGTAATTCTATACACATAACAACATAAATAGTATAATAGATACACATAAGTAGTATAATATTTTTTTCACATTTTCTGGTAGAAAAAATTATTTCGAATACATAGATAATTTCAGTGCATGTTAAAAAAGTAATTTCTGTACAACGATTGGTTCACTTCTTTTTCGATGTTTGTAAAAATGCCCAAAACCACAAGAATCGCGCCCGTCGGCCTAATCGTTCGGAGTTTTCGTGGTTTTCTTCGAGCCGTGGATTTATCCATGCGTAAATACGGGTTAGGTTCCCTTAGAAAGACCCCCACGAAGGGCACTCCCCCCGGGCCTATATCCCAAGTGTAGATAATTGGCCGTCAATAATCAACCCAACCCAACCCAAAACCACAAGCCAGTTCAACATAAATCACAAACGTAGTAGAAGCAGTTATAATTATCCTCATCATTACTATTTTCCATTTTCCATTTCCCTAGAGCCCTACTAGTGGCTGCGAGGTTTTACTCTCATAGCTGGTGGACGGAAGGTGCTGGGTTCAAACCCATATCCCGCTCGTCGACCTAACTGTTCGGAGTTTTCGTGGTTTTCTTTGAACCTTACCGTAAGTACGGGTAAACACCCCCCCCCCCCCCCGGAGGGCACTCCGTCCGCCGGACTTTATCCCTAGTGCAGATAATCGGCCGCAACAAACAACCAACCAAACATTTTCTAGAATGATTATTTTTAGGAAAAGTGGAAAATACAAGAAATGAATTTACTTAAAGAATTTTTATGTAATTGATAAAAATTTAGACTGACATCTAACTAACAAACATGTAAAACATGTAAACTTATCGTGTAAAAAATAATGGGGCATCAGTGTTTTCGAATTTGAAGTTTTTATAATTGTTTTCTTATTTATTTATTTATTTATTTTTAATGTGCGTTTATAAATTTTATTTATAGCCATACATAATTTGTTTTCTTTTGAAGAAAATAACTGTCTATTTCAAATCCCTGTTTATTCATAATATTCAGATAAGCAGTTGCACCTGTTATAAAATAAATAGTCACACACAATTAAAAAAACAATCCATTGACATATCTTTTTGGATTTTGACAACTTGATAACGTTATCTATGGTGATTACTTTTATTCTGAGGAGAATAGAAAACGTAAAATCACAACACTGCTTGCGCAAAAACGCCATTTTACCAAGAAACTGATATGATTATTCTAATCTGTTAAAGAGGGTTTCGAGTGTATTTCTTTCTTCCTAAACTAAGTAATTATCATACTTACAAAAATAATGCATGATATATGGAATCAACTACTAATTATGAACGTACTAGGAATGATAATATAACAGAAGAACCAAGTGTTAAAAGAGCAAAACTGGAATTGGATGGCAGTGCCTTAAAACATGATGAAAATAGAGTAACCAGAAATGCATACGACAATCAAAAAGATATTATAACAAGGAAGAAGGAAGAATCTCACTTCTTGCGCTTGTATACATCCATTTTGAATGCGATAATAACTGTAAAAAGATTGAATGGAATACATATTAATCAAAGCATAGTGTCTATCAGAGAATCGTTTAAATTTGATTCTGGCCCTTTCTCATTTTCAGCTATTGATTTCACTAAATGGGAAAATATATGCGGATATCTCTATCGTTATGCTTCTCATGGAGCTGGTTTTGCTCGTTTCAGAATATTAAATGCGATGAGGAATTGCAGAGTGGTAGAGGAAATTTTGAAAAAGTTTGATTCTAAAATTGTTTTTTTAGGGACAGGTCCAGGGAATGATGCTGTGGGACTATGCAGTGCATTATCAGAGTTGCACTATCCTAAAAGCTTGAAGATGACCTTGGTCGACAAATTCAAGGAGTGGTCGCTGTGTGTTAAACTGGCTAAAGTGTTCATAGAAGAAGATAATTTAGGCAATGTCAGTGAATTATTTCGTAATACAGATATCGAGTTGTTGTTCATACAGACTGATTTACCAGGAAACTCCACTTCAGATAAACAATATTTCGAAATTCTAGCAGAAGCGGATGTTATTGTTGTATCCAAATTAGTTTCAGTATTAGATAAATCCAATGGTAAAGAATCCGAAAGAGTTATTGTAAAGGTAAATAGATATCTTCTTTTTTTTTCTTCTTTGTACTGAGCCGATATTACATTTAGAGTTAGACAGATCAGTTAATAATAGAAATTAAATGCTAAAAAAAGCAAGAGTCTTTAAAAATAAAGATTAAACTATTTATGATTAAACATTTAACCATGAAATCTGAATTACCAGTTACAAATGTAAATAGTAATTGTAACTAACAATGAAAATTTAGATTATGTTTTATTAACGGTAATGTGGATTATTTGGCGTAATTTAAATGTTTCCAGGTAAGCCTTTTTAAAAATTATAGTTATTTTTAAACAGGATTAAACATTAAAAAAATAGTTACATCTCAGTAAAAGTAATGTAAAACATTTAACATAACTTAAAATTTACCTGAGATTTCTATTAGAAGCTACATTTAATGTTGTATAAAAAAACTGTTATTTGTGTAATCATCAACTTGAAGAAAGTAATAATTTAACAATTTATGATTAAATATTTATTCCTGATACTCAAAAACTCAGATACAAATGTAAATATTAATATTCATCAACAATAAAAATTTAGTTAATATAATTAAAAAAAATTCCTTTGTAGCCTTTTAAAAAATTGTTGCTATTTTTAAACATGCATAAATTTTGAACATTTAGTTTGATATTATTAGAAGTGATTATACGTAATCTCTAACTATAATAAAAAAGGAAGTTTGTGTATATCTGTGTGTGTGTTTGTCGGCTGTGTTCTGGAGAGATCGCTGCACGCAAAGCTACAAAATTTGATGGGAAGGTACTTCTATGTATGTAGTTTTGCACCTCAAAGCCCGATTTTGTATTTTTTGAAAATTAATTTTTTTAATTTAATTTTTAATTTAATTTTTTATTAATTTTTTATGCGATTTTTAGCGTTTTTTCACGTTTTGCAGCGATTTTTCCACATTAGTAACAGGAATCTGGTTCCAATCTTTTAGCACATTATTGTAAATTTTGTCCTCTTTTCAATAAAGTTTATTTGAAAATTGTACAGCAATGTTTGAAGTTTTGGCGATTTTTTTCCTTCGACACTATGAAATTTCCCCCAGAATGCTTAATGGTTCGTTGGTTGTTTCCTTTTCGGTCTCAGTTATGCTCGAAATCGTCATTTTTTCCCGCTTTTTAGCTTGGAGAAAGTTGATAATTGTTTACAGATAAAAAATCATGATTTTAAAAGGGAAGGGCGGATAATTATTTATACAGATTTGGATTTTGTTATTATATTTTTTATGCGTTTTATAACGTTTATTCATGTTTTGCAGCATTTTTTGTTTCAAATGACGTCAACGTTGGAGGGCAGTTGTGATTGGTAGCTGAGACGATTGTAGGCAGAGCTGGAAGTCAACCGGGCAATTGTGATTGGCGGATGAAAAGGCCATCAGTTGATTGCAATTAGAACAGCGATTTGTGAATTTTTCACGATTTGTTTTATGCGATTTTTTTTTCATGTATGTGACGTCATTTATGTATTTCATTTCAGAAATTGGCAACTATAACTTACTGTATTAGTATGTCAAAATGAAAAAAAGCGTTATTTAGATTCTGTTAACGATAATCCCTAGTGTTAGTTTGGTTTTATTTTGAGGAGGGAGGGGAGTGTCTGGTAGTAATTTAAATACCGCGTTAAAGCTCTGATCAAAACTCCCTCCTCCCCACTGCCTCCCAAATCAGAACTTTTTATTATTAGTCCGATTGAAACGAAATCTTTTCTAAAATTCTTCTCAGGTACTCCAGGTACTAGATAAACTTCGGTATCATTTTTAAGCCCTTGGTTACCACTATTTCTGAACATTAATGACCGTGGGGGGTATTTTCTTGGGTTCTATGGGCACAATTTCAATGAGAATTAGTTCATTCATCTTAACACGAACTAATTAAGATATTGATTTGACGCCCGCTGGCGGTAGAAAGTGGAAATGAAAGATTTTGCAGCGCGTGCGCAGCACGCCTGCTATACGGTGTGGTAGGCAACGGGGACGTTATCGGAAAGAGATTTATTTAGAACAGAATGCGCCCCCTAGCGGTGGGAAGTGGAACTAAAGGATTTTGCATTAAAAATTGGTCCTATTCAATAACATTCTTCCCAGGTCTCCCAAGTACTAAATAAACTTCGGTATCATTTTTTCAGTCCTTGGTAACCACTATATATTAATATTAATTTTCATGGTTGGGAATTTACTTTCTCGTTTGTATGGGCCCGGTTTCATCGAAAATTGATTCATTCAATTTGACATGAACTAATTAAGAAATAGATAACTAATTAAGACATAGATTTGGTGCCCCTGTCCGTGGAAAGTAGAACTAAAAGAAATTTCAGCGCGTGCACAGCACGTCTTCTATACGGTACCATAAGCAGTGGGGACACGTGCCGGAGTTTCGTTCGGAGAGAGGTTTGTTTAGAACAGAATGCGCCTCCTGACGGGGGGAAATGTAAGTAAAAAAATATGCATTTAATATTGGTTCGATCCAAACGAAATATTTTCGAACATTCTACCGAAGTCTCCCAGGTACCAAATAAATTTCGGTATCAAGTTTTCAACCCTTGGTTACCACCATTTATGAATAATTATCGCAAGGGGGTGATTTATTTTTTCGTGTTCTATGGGCTCGATTTCAACGGGAAATGGTTCATTCAACTTAACATGAACTATTTAAAATATAGATAACTAGTTAAAGCATAGATTTGGTATCCCTGGCGATGGAAACTGGAACTAACAGATTTTCCGCGCGTGCATAGTACTCTTTTTATACGGTTCCGTAAACAGCGGAGACGAGTGCCGGAGTTTCGTTCGGAAAGAGGTTGATTTAAAACGGAATGTTCTACTTGGTGGTGAAAATTTGAACTAAAAATTTTGCAGCGCGTGCGCAGCACGTCTGCTATACCGTACCGTAGGCAGCGGGGACAGGTGTTGGAAATTTGTTTAGAACAAAATGCACCCTCTGGCGGTGGAACTAAAAGATTTTCTTGCGCGTGTGCCGATAGAGGCTATTTTTATCGACACCGCAAAAGGAAGTTCCAGATTTGATAATCTCAGCAACGAAATATTCTCATTATCACTCCTTCTTGAGTATCAAGAAAATTATTTTAGGTATCGATTCGAAACTCACTGTATGTATGTTTTTTTTTTCTTTCGAAAATGCAAATTTTGTGAAAATCGGACGGTAACTTTTAAAATTTTGACCAAAAACTGATCCGTTTTGAATAAAATTATTCAGACATTTGAGGGGTTGGAGGGGGGGGGGGGTGTATTAAATCAGTTTCCGTTTCAAGGCCCATCTCTCTATTTAATTTCCAAAAGATGAAGGAATTACCAGAGGAACGGTTTCGTGCAGCGATTTTTAGAGTAATTTTGCATCTCGTATTATTTTTTGACGGGACCGGGCAACGCCGCGCTGGGCGCATCAGCAAGTAAATAATAATTTTAGAAAATGAGAGGTCATTTATCAGAATTTATTTTTTCAGTTGTTAATGTTGTACTTTAAATATTATTGTGTTTAAATATTATTTATACACAATTTATTCTGGAGGACAGACAATTTTTAAGAAATTATGAAAAACATTTAATAATAAAACCTAAAAACTAAATTACAAATGTAAATATGCATGAATATTAAAAAAAATATATATATATATTAAAAAATATATATACAGTGTGATTCATAAATATCGAAACAATAGGCTATCTCCTTAAATATTGCCCCTAGGCACATACTTCCAATTACAAATTTTCATAAAAAAAGGTGCAAATTTTGATGAGATAAGTTGCAACTCCATGGGGGGGGGGGGTCTATTTGAGAAAATACAAAAATTACATTTTTATACGGCCCCCGTAGGATAAAATTTCCAATTAGGAAATTATTCCTTATCCAGTCCTGAATTAAACAAAAAAAATCCATCTTGTTATCTGCAAAATTCACAGAGATATTAAAATCCAAAATTCGTGACTTACACCACTTAAGCATACCTCTGAGAGACGCGATATCAGTTCATTTGTAATGCAAGTTAGGGATCGACCATAAATTTACACATTATTAAAAGTCGATCTAAGACAATGTCTTAACTTTTAGATATAAAATAATAGCGTACATATTTTTACGTTAAACTTGCTTGAGAAATATGCTAGAGGTCTGCATGAGGCTGAGATTGGCCCCAGGGTCGTAATCGGCACGGCCCGCTGGCCGGACCGTGCCGGCCCGTGTCTTTATTGTTCTTAGGACGTGTCAGGAACGCAATAAGTTTTATAAAAATAGTAATAGCGAAAATGAAACTTCTGTTAACGGAATCATTGGAAATATATTTTATAATTTACACAGAAAATATTTTCGAAAATGTTTTTTTTTTTTTTTTTTTTTTTTTTTTTTTTGTTATACAGTTTTAAAAGTTATGATGTTTTTAAACCTATTTTTCATTTATTCCAAACGACATTGTTTTTTAAAATAAATCTTTATTCGAATTTAACAGTCTAATAGTATAAATAATCATTAACGTTGCTATTGCGTATTTTTTTAATAGATGTCAAGCTCCCACTAATCTTCCGTTATAAGTGTGTTTATTTGACCCAGGTTCAATACGTTCGAACCAGAAACTCTTTTAAGAAATCAATTGAATGAAGTAATGATTCGACTTAAAACATTTAAATTAAATAAGTCAAAGATTCATTAATCATTTTTCTAGTTTTAAAGTGGTTAACTGGTTCAAATTAATCTACATATTACGGAGGATTGGAGGAGGTTTGGCAACTATGATTTTGTCATGCGAAAACATAGTAATCTAAAATATACTGTAAAATTTTCTTATAAATATGTATGTAGTATTCTTTAAAATAATCTTAATTGTATCTTAAGATAAATGGAAATTTTTTGTACAAATTTCAGCTTGTGCAGAAATCTAAAATATGCACAGACACCTGTCTAGATAATGAATTAAATAAAATTAAGTGCATCGGCCATGAAAATGGTTTTCTTTCGCATCGTATCAATAAACCCGACCTGAAACATAAAGTGCATAAAATAAATGTATATCTCTAATAAACTTAAATTTTGTAAATTTCGCTGTATACCAGATTTGTATGAGAGACTAGGGTATGCGTTAAACAAATTTAATATCTGTACCCGAGAGCCAAACTATCGTAATCAGAAATTGAAGTTACAGGAAGGAGTTACTTATTCAGCTGGAAGGTTTAAAAATCATTTAAACGTTCTATTAGGACCCAATCTTTGTTTAAAACTTTAAATACATTTTTCGGCATCAAAAGTTTTTTTCAGCATTTCTCATCTTTGAAATTATATAAGTCAGTAACCTCTATAAATGGTTCAAACTTGTAATATATCTTTTTCAAATATTTTACTTAAATTTTAATTCGGCAAATTTGAAAAAAATTATTCGCTTTTGAAAATAAATATGATTTTTTTTAAATAAGTTGCATCGTTTTTTTTTTCAAAATCCTGAATGAAAATTAAAACTTATATATTTCTGTTTAATTAAAGAAAAAAAATTCAATTCGACAAATATTATTTCGAGTTATAATAATTTTAAATTACTCTGCATTTTTTGAAAAAAAAAAATTATTTTGTAAGAAGTTTTATGATGTGATTCTGTTTACAAATTATATGGTTAATCATCACAAAAAATTCAAAATTCTAACTCTATAAATAAATAACTAAATAAATAAAATGTTTCTCGGACACCTTACAGTTACATTGTTTCTTGAATTACACGCATTTCAATTTGTGTCTGATCCCTTGAAACCTCACGAATTATTAAAACGGACATATCTCCCTGAGTTTTGCAGATATCAAGATGGATTTTTTTTTTTGTTTAATTCAGGACTGGATAAGGAATAATTTCCTAATTGAAAATTTTATCCTACGGGGGCCGTATAAAAATTTAATTTTTGTATTTTCTCAAATAGACCCCCCATGGATTTACAACTTATCTCATCAAATTTTGCACCTTTTTTTATGAAACTTTGCAATTGGAAGTATGTGTCTAGGAGCAATATTTAAAGAGATAGCCTATTGTTTCGATATTTATGAATCACAGTGTATATTAGGAGGAACGTGAAAAATTTAATTTTATTTAAAAAAATTCCTGATAAGCCTTGAAACTATTTTAATTTTTAAGTATTCATAAACAGTAAAAATTTACTTTTATGTTATTAGAATTAATGTAAAACATTTTACACAGTTAATTTTTTTTCCTAAGAACCTTTTTTTTTTAGAAATGAAATTTATTATTGTTAACGTTGTATATATAAAAAAATTATTCTGTATAATCATCTAAGCTGAACAATAACAACAATTTAACAGTTTATGATTAAACATATAACATAAAATTTAAAAGCTCGGTTACAAATGTGCATACTAGTATGCAAAAAAAAAAAAATAATAATAATAAATAAATAAAATAATAATAAAATAAAATAAAATAAAATAAAAATAAAAATAAAATAAAATAAAATAAAATAAAATAAAATAAAAATAAAATAAAATAAAATAAAATAAAATAAAATAAAATAAATAAAAATAAAAATAAAAATAAAAATAAAAATAAAATAAAATAAATAAAAATAAAAATAAAATAAAATAAAATAAAAATAAAAACTATATTTTTTGTATTACTAACAATATTGTTGCTTAATTGTTTTCTACATACTGTCAATGTCTTTTGTAAGTCAAATTTGATTAGCTGATCCCAAAAATTATGAGTCAAAATTTTCAAATACTCAGTGACTTATCCTAAAATGCGAGTCAAGTGAGAGCTCTGCTCGGAAAATAAAACCCGAATGAATCATTTTTTGATTATACATGTATGAAAAATATCATAAAACAGATTTATAATCTAAATTATTATCCATTATTGTTTTTACCCTTGGATTGTGATCTATTTTGCTTTTGGAAAAGCGAGAGAACGGTGTTACTTTCAAAGGAATCATTTACAGTATTTCCATTAAAAAGAGTGCAACATTTTTCAATAAAGTATTATCGAAAAACCATTTACTTTGTTGTATATTTCAATTAAATTCAAATATATATATTTTTTTAATTTGATATTATTCAAATCTAAAAATCATGCTATTTTATCATTGCAGAGTTTATATGAGCACGCAAAAGATGATGCTGTTATACTTCTCAACGATTCATTGGATAAAGAAATTTGGAACAATTTTCATCTTATATACAGCTGGGGAGAAAAGAAAGAAGATGAATACAAGTCGTTTGCACTAGCTGAGAGAAGATTCAACCAAAGTGATGCTGTAACATCAAAACTTCCAATCAATGTGTTAATTAAGAAAGAACCACCTGAAAACTTTTCAATTTTAGAGGAACTGATTGATTGCTCAGAGTTCCCCTAACTGTTAATACAGAGGGTTTACACAGAGAGAAGTTACTTGAAAATTTGTTGATAGAGAAATATAATGATTTATTCCTACAACGTGATTATAGGCATTACGGTTTCAGGCCATTCATCTGGGCGTTTTGACACATTTCTTGCATGTTTCGGTCTTGACGAAACCCTTAAAATATCTAGTTTCTGCATATTTAATTATATAAAAATATTTAAGCAGTCCTGTAAAATATATTCTCTGCCACAATTAAAACAGTTTTATAAAGTAGGGCATTTCGCTCCTATAATTGTTACTTCACAATGACAGTGATTGAATATTATTGATATCGAACACTCATAAGATGATAATCTCATTGGAGCCACTTCTGTTAATGAGTATTCTTTGGTATAATACATCAAAATTTTCCAATTATCTGGAAAAAACTTGTCAACCAGAAGTATAATAGCGTCTTTTTTCATGCCTTCCCACAAGTACTGCAACAACAAATTGATTTTTGAAATTAGAAATGTTTATTATAAATAGAATAAGACAAACAAATTCAAACATTTTAAACCGTAATAAAAATGAAAATAAAAACACACTTTTATGAATGGGAAATGTACGAAAAATATTTAACGTGGTACTCAAATGACCTGTTCACCATCGCGAAACTTCCTGGCACATTTTCTGACTCCTATTTAAACGCAAATGCATAAAACTGGCAGGACTGACTAATGAAGCGATTTGGAATCGAAATGAGTTTTCTATATTTATTTAAAATATAGAAATATACTCAATAAGCTTCTTAGTTTTACAAATATTGAAAAATTTAGAAAATAAACAACAGCAGGTACACAAACAGTCACAAACCTTTTCAAGTAATATGTAAATTTAGAAAATGAAAATATAGTTTTAAAAAAAATCTTTGAGATTTCTATTTTACCAAATAATAAAACCTTTTTAACACTTTCCAGCGAAGTTGAAAAAGGGGTTTATGACTTCGGTTTGTCTGTCTGCTGTCTGGACTTGCTCTGACTACCGCAAATAGGCTCAGATTACAATGTAATTTATATATATTAAATGTTTATTATAGATTGATCGCTATTGAAAATGAAGAGTGCAGATTTTATAGTTCGTTTACAAGAGGGACACTCAAAACTATTCTGTAACATTACGGTCAATGAGGAAAAATCGCTTTCGGTGCATAAATGATCTTACACTATTTCAAACAGTATTAAATTGATATGCATATTTTTTAGGTGCGCTGATAAATGCTTTCTGTAGAATATGGAGTGCGAAGCATTTAGAATTCATTTACACACTGCAAAAAAAAGTGTTGATTTTACAGTTTAATACTGGCATCCCAGCTGCCAGTATTATACCGTAAAATTAAAAGTAATAAACAGTAAAATAAGCAGTAATACGCTACCACGTGGCAGTGTATTACTGCTCATTTTACTGTTTATTACTGTTAATTTTAGGGTATAATACTGGCAGCTGGGATGCCAGTATTATACTGTAAAATCAACACTTTTTTGCAGTGCAGGATTATAGAAAATAATTCCGTTACAATAGTACTGTCAATGAGCGATAATTTCTAAATGTGCGTTTTCAGTTGTTGTATGCGTTTTTAAATTTAATTCGATATTTCAATACTAGCTGTTAAGCGTGACTTGTTAACGTAACATTTAAGGAAAATTAATGCATTAATTAAGCAGCATATACAATTAACAAACTCTTTATAATATTTTATAATAGAAAATATTTTTAATAATTACAATTTGCGCATTTTCATTTATTTCTACATGATTATTTAAATTTCTTTCATGAGCTTGAAATTTCACACTTTTTCAGTAAGATTAAGGTTGGAACACATTTTTTTTCTTTTCTTTTCTTTTTTAGCGTTTGTTTTACTTGAGTGCGTGACATGCAAATTATCTATTTAAAACGTGAAAGCGCTTAAAGAAATCCAATATTATTATACTCATAGAAAAATTTTAGACATTAATATTATTAAATACTAAATTTAACTAAGAAATTGTATTCACACTGTAATTTAAACAGAATTTACTAAAATTGCGTTTTGAAGTTATCTGATTTTTGATGCAAAACATTATTTCTCAAAAATATATTTTTCTTTTAAGAATTTTACAATAATTTCGAAGCTGGTGAAATGAAAATGACGCTACTTTGTCGGACTTTAAAAAAATACATTAGTTTTTAAAATTAAAATTAATGTTTTACGTGAAAAAAGTACGTCATTTCCCCCCGATAAACCATTTTACTTTTAATTCCCCTAACACCCATTAATTAATGGAAAATATTATTATGAGTTCGCTAAATATAATTATTGTTCACCTAATTCCACGGAGCTTAAATATGCGTCCTTGGTTGAAGCTGAAGCTGAAAAAACTTACGATGTAATGATTTCTAAATGTCAATATTTGACAGACGATTTTTGATTATGTAAAATAAATTGAAGCATGAAGTTTGAATACGCAAAAATATGTTTTTATTTCTTGAAACATTTTCTTTAATATTAACAAACCAATGTAATCAATTTACCTTTGTAAAATTAGGAGCTAAGTTATTTATTTTTATCTCCAAATGCATTTAAATAAATGAGCTATGTCATTTAAACGCACTTGTAGTAACTTTTTTAATATGCAAAAAAATGACATTATATTCTCTGTATGACGTCAGTTTCAGATTTCAAATTATAGAGAGTGAATCTGAATTTTTATTGATTTATAAAAATACTGTCCTTACGCAGTTTTTTTAAATGGCAACGTTAAAGAATTTGGCTTAGAAATTGAAAAAAAAAAAAGATTTTTGTAATGATAAACTATGGGAGATGTTTGATAAAAGTGGTAAAGAATGGTTTTAGAAATTTTAAAAGTTAACAGTAATTTTACTCGTGTTCTAAAATGTATGTATATCAAGTTTCGTTCAAATCGGACAAAAACTGCAGATTTCTATAAGGAACATACACACATACCAAGAACGGCTTATATATATATATACACTGGCGAGAAAAATTAAAGAAGCAACTATAAAAACTCATCTAACTTGAATAATTTTGCAGATAAGAACATGAAACTTGCACAAGCTATTTATTTTGTCCTGCCTGACTTATATTCAAAATGCAGAACTGCCTATTTCTGCAAAAAAAAAAAAATAAATTTACATAAAAACATAGGACTGTGTGATGTAAGAGGGGATAAGGAAATTGTACTGTTACAATATTTTAGAGACACACAGGAAAAATAAATAAATTATGTGATCACTCCTGAACAAAATGCAAGTTTTACCATGTTTTTCCACACTGTGGATTAGATTAACCAGAAGTGCTTGCGTTAACAATGTGTATTGAAGATGAATAGTGCTCTAAAACTCCTGGAGAGTACTAGTTGGGGGTTGCCGAGATTCAATTCGGCGTACTGGTGCGTCCCACACATGTTCTATCGGATTTAAATCCGGAGAATATGCAGGCCACTCTATTCGCTGGATTCCTTAGTCCTCAAGAGAATCAGTCACTCGTGCAGCACTATCAGGTCGCGTATTATCATAAGAGGAAGTTATTACCGATTGCACTCCTAATCAACCTGACATGAGGATCAAGAACCTCATTTCTGTATATTTTAGTATTCACAGTTGCACCGATAAAAATGTGTAGGTTAGTGCGGCCATTCAAAATGATGCCCGCCCGCCATGATTCCAGGACATTTGTATCGATACCTTTCACGGATGTTTGCAGCCTTATTGCGTGTGTTTTTCTCCCTCCGTATGGTAACAAGTCTGAAATTACTCTCCACACAAAATCGGGATTCATCCGTACAGAGAACTCGGCTCCAGTGCGTGGTACTCCATTGACGATTATCTCTGCGCCACTTTAACCGGGCGCATTTCGCTGCCGGAGTTAATGGAATACAAATCATGGGTTTCCTTGCATACAGCTCTCTTTTATGCAGCCTGTCACTTACAGTAAATCTTGATAGTCGAGTTCCTGTTGCTGCGGCGAACTCTCTTGCAATCTGAACTGACGTCAATTGCCTGTTTCTTTTAGCAATCGTTGCCAAATAACGGTCCTGACAGTCTGTTGTGGCACGTTTTCGGCCTTGACCTGGTTGTTTTTGCACATTACCAGTGTCTTTAAATCGTTTCCAGGGTCTTTACATGGTGCGTTTGGCTAAAGTCTTTCCAGACCTCTGTCAGTGTCTGTCCTGTTTCCATTCTCGCTATCGCACACCATTTCTCAGAATCAGTCAAATGTCTTCTGGATGGCACATTCCACCAACTACAAGCGAAATTTTTATGCAACTACACGTAAAACTCCTCGAAATTAGACTTCAAATCACCAACGTGTACTCCTTTTCAAACGTGCCGAAAGAACGGGCTCAAAAATTTACATATTTTTCAGCAGCAAATTTTAATATCATTGGACTACGTGATAACGTTAACATTGAGTTACAAACCAATCACCTTTCATTGAAGTTCCCGCAATAGAATTAACATAAAGCACCTTCTTACGGTTGTTCCTTTAATTTTTCCCGCCAGTGTAGATTACGTGGTACGTACCTATACATTTTATTTATCACATACAGACATGAACAAAAGATTTCGTAACTATTTTGCTACGGGCCGTTAATTGCTTAATGGTGGTTTTTAATAGTGTTATTTATTTCCCCCCTGAACTTATGTTTAGATACTAAGAGAAGTTTGTGGAATATAAATAAATACATATACAGGGCTACGCAAAGAACTGAATACATTTCCATTTATGGTTGGTAATTGGAAGAAATGCGTTTTGAGTTTCTTACCTGAATTAAATTTTAGCTGTGTATAAAAATCTGTGGATAATGTAAAGGGCTGTACAAGAAAAATCGAGAGTATTTCCGTCTATAGGCGGAAACTACCTACTAAAAGTGAATTTTCGTTATGTTATGCTTTCTCTCGTGCTATCTATTTCTCTCGTGTTTCATCTGAACTAAATTTTAGCAGCTATGTAAGTATATATGCAAATATATAGACCATATTTAGGGCTGACAAAATAATTCGACTACTTTTCTTACTGTGAGCATTAATTGATGAAACTGGATTTATACATGTTATGTGTTTTCCAAACTGTTTACTTACGTATATTATCTCACTTTATTTAAAAATTGAAATGCTTCCTTAGAGTTTTCTGGATGTGTTGGGAAGTGTTTCATAATACGTGCTTAACATGTAACGTCGACTTTGACAGTATTTTCTGAAAGATCTTCGGCTTTTACCGAAAAATGGAAAACGCCATTCAATTACATAGTTTCTAAGTACTGTCAATTTCATGCGTTTCCGAACAAAGAATTCACACGCTTTTGACACATTCAGAAATGTGTCAACAAGTAGCTCATTGGAATTTGAGAACAACCTTAAGTACATAAAATTTACATTCGAATTCTTCCCAAATTCTTCTTCGCAATAACAATAAATAAATAAATAAATAAATAAATAAATAAGGCATTTCATGCTAAATCTTGTCTAAAATCGAAATACGTTGTTAAATATTAGGAAATTTTCAACTTTGCTCGCAAGGAAATTGTTGAAATTTCATTCTTGTTCAACATACAATGAACTTATGAACTAATTGATATTTCTAACTTTCCTATATATTAACTTATGGGTTAAATAAACAAGTTGGAAATAGTACGTCAAACTTGACAAATGAGGTGCGTTCGTACTATAGCTAGTTATGAAAATATTCAGATCTTGATGATTTTTAATTTTGTGAAATGAATTATATCGTCGGTAGATTAATTTCTGTAATAAAATAAGTATCTCGATCGCTTGACGATTAAACCTCGGAAGCTCCTGTAACAAAAAAGTACCGATTTAAAAAAAAAAAAAATCAAATTACTTAATAAATATTTTTATTAATATCTTCTAAAGTTTTGATTCGATTTTCATAAAATTTTATAAATGTCTCGACAAAATTCTGCAAAGATAATATATCTTAAATTTCAAACCATTCGTTTGGGTAGTTTCTGCGTTGTTATATGCGGACAGACGGACAGACAGACGGACGGACGGACCAGACGGCGGCAATAGGCGCTACGCATTTATATAATTACCAACGCACCTAAAAAGCAGCTATTTTTCTGACGTAGACTATAACTTTAATTTATATCATAACCTACTTAAAAAAAAAAAAAATAAAAAAAAAAAAAAAAAAAAAAAATATGGGAAACCTAGTTTTTCAAAGAATTCTTTTCAATTTTCCCATTTCTATTTCATAAATTAAATTCATAAAACAAAGAGAACAAAAATAAAATCGAAGATAATTTAATGACATTAATTACAGGTACATGTAATTGAAATATGTAATACTATACAAATAATTAATATCGAATAATACAGTTAAATATATATTATAATAGTTATATAACAATATAATTAATTAATCAAAGAATTTATTAATGTATACATAATAATATATTTCAAACATTTTAAAATATTTAAGCAGTCCTATAAAAGATATTCTCTGCCAAAATTAGTACAGTTTTATGAAGTAGTGCATTTCGCTCCTATGATTGTTTCTTCACCATGACAGTGATCGGATATATGGATGTCGAACACTCATAAGATGAGAATCTCATTGGAGCCACTTCCGTTAATGAGTACTCTTCTTTATTCTGGTATAATACATCAAAATTTTCCCAATTATCAGCAAAAAATATGTCAACCAGAAGTACAATAGCGTCTTCTTTCATGCCTTCCCACAAATACTGCAACAACAAATTGATTTTTTTATTTAAAAATGTTTATTATAAATAGAATAAAACAAACAAATTCAAAAATTTTAAACCGTAATAAGAATGGAAATAAAAACACAATTTTATGAATAGGAAATGTACGAAAAGTATTTAACTTGGTACTCAAATGAACTATTCAACAACGCAAAACTTCCTGGCACATTTTCTGACTCCTATTTAAACGCAAATGCATAAAACTGGCAGGACTGACTATTGAAGCGATTTGAAATAGAAATGAGTTTTCCATATTTATTTAAAAAGTAACTCAATAAGCAATAAATAAAAAAATTAAAACATTTTAAACCGGAATAAAAATGAAAATAAGTAATTACAAAAGTATTAATTAGAGCTTTAATGACAGAAAATGTGATTTTCGCTCCTTTTCAAGAACTACTTTTGAACATATTTGCATGTACAGAAAAACATCTACACTGCAAAAAAAAGAAAAAAAAATGTTGATTTTACGGTATAATATGTGGTACCCCAGCTGCCAGTATTATGATGTAAAATTAGCAGTAATAAACAGTAAAATATGCAGTATTACGCTACCACGCATGCGTGGTAATGTATTACTGCTTATTTTACTGTTTATTACTGTTAAATTTACGTTATAATACTGGCAGCTGGGGTACTAGTATTATACCGTGAAATCAAAATTTTTTTTTCAGTGCATGACGGACACCCTTGACTGATGAAAACCTCTATTTTGCAAACACTTTTTCTATCCCCAACACAAATATTATTTGCATATTTTTACCTTTAAATAGCAGACACTTCCCAAGAGCGGAAAAATTCCGTGATTCCGAAGTGTTCGTTATTTAAAAGTTTTACAGCCACAAAAGAGAAAAAAAATACCAGCATTATCATGCTTTAGATTTCACTTTTTGCTTTTCTGAATTCAAATGAGTTAGTTGTGGTAAATTAGGCTTAATTTACAAAAATGAATGATCTTAATAAGAGCAAAAATATACCCTCTGATAAAAAATAATCATCCTTTTTCAGCTGCATTGGGATCTACAAATAATGCCTGCAAAAGAAAAAAAAAAACTAATGTAAATAACCTAAGAGAAATTAGTTCTGTGAGTCCATATATAGTTAAACTTCTGTAAGTCAAATCAACATCCAATTTAAATTTTTGTCATCTCAATTTAAATTGTACCATCTAAAAAAATTACATTTTCTAAGCACAAAAAAAATTACAAATTATTACTATTTAATTATTTTTTATAACTAATTTTCCATGAACGAAGAAAAATAATACAATCACCAGAGTTTCAGCTCTTTGAATTATAATTACGTTAGTAAAATGCAATATAGAAGAAATATAGGAGAAAAAATAATATATTCTGCCTAAAAGTTGTAAAATAACATTTTAAGAATGTTTGATACATATTAAAAGAAATATATAAAGAAGTGTATATCGGTTAACTCAGATTTACAAATATGAGCATTCACTGCAATATATTTGGATTCTCTTTCCGCTTATCCAGACCACAAATCTTAAAATTTCATAGAATAAGTCATAAAAAATAGTTTTTAATTACTTGTTCATCAGTTGATTTAAAGGCCCAGTTATTTCAATAGCAATTTCTTAAAACTTTTAGTAACAGTTTAAAAACTGAAAAGAATGAGAATTTTTAAATATATCCTTTTTATAGGATACTAAAAACACTTAAAATATAACAGTAATGTATATTTGGCAAAAGGAATAATAAGAATAACAATAGTAAAAATTGTTTAAAAAAAAAAGAAAAAAAAAGTAATTTTGCAACATGCGGAATATAAGTATTTTAAAAGCTTTAAAATTGGAACAACACACAACATAGAACCCATCTTCTTTGATTCAGATTATCTTTGCAGATTCACGACTTTTAGAAATTAAATTTAAAAATATCAATTTTTAGTGTTTTCGGAAAATTATATTTACATTAGTTACGATATTTTAGCGCATTGAATTTTTAAATGATTGTAAAATGCTTCTATTTTTGGAGTGCTCTCATCTCTGCAGCACTGCACTGTTGAAAAATATTCTTAATTTCTATATAAAAAGCATAAATCATGTTATTTTATAGATTTACTTCATAGCCATTACTGATAGTTCAGTTTGAAAATAATAGTCATAAACTCAATCAAAACTTTAGAAAACGTGCGTCAAACTGTTACTAAATTTAGAATGAAAAACGAAATTTATGGAAGAGTAATGGTTACAGTTACTTTTTTTAATACATTAATCAATAGGCAAGAATAAAAGTAATATTTAAAGATAGTTAAATTTTCAGATAAATATTAGATGATTGTACTGTTTACGTATTAGACGCAACCCTCACCCGAAAAGATCAACTACAAAAAAAAAAAAAAAAAAAAAAAAAAAACTTCTTTAGCAGAAATAAACTCAGTTGAAGATATGTGCTTTTTTATATTATTGAATATCATATTTTTGCAATAACTAGGACTTCCCTCAAAGGGATTAGTCTGAGTGATATTGCTGAGAACATAAAGTTAACAATTACGATATAAAGAAGATACAACATATGAAAAATAGCAAATTAAATGATATAATTACAAAATATCATATATAAATTCATATACTGTTATGTTTTCATATGCATTTTTTATAACATTTGGCAAATAATCTCATTTTCTTAAGCGGGAATTGCCCAAAACTTTAAAAAAAAAAACACCGGATCTTTTAAAACGATATTTTTAAAGTCATATAATCAGATTTGCAGCCAATAGCATATTTTAGCAAGCGTAGTTTAACGCAAATTTAATTTCATTTTTGCAACATTTTCTTTGTGACAAATATCTAAATAAAATATTAAAAAATAAAATATTAAATATTAAAATATTAAATCAAATATTTAATATTTGAATTTAAAAAATTTCCTCCTTGTTTATTTGTATAACTATTTATAGAAACTCGTATACTTCAAACCACATTGATAATATGATTTGCTACAAACGTGTCTACCCGTCTAACTACGCGTATGTCTTAGCTGTGTCTCTCTCCGAACTCATCTGTCTACTGTCTCTCTACTCTTCTGTATACCCGTCTCAGTATCCGTCTGTCTTTCTACCCAACTCTGTAATCGTCTCTCTACCTGAATCGCTTCCCGTTACACTACCCGTCTATCAACACGTCTGTCTGTCTATATACCCCTCTTCTGTCAAGTCGTCTCTGTACTCGTCTCTCTATCCACCACGCTACCCGTCTCCCTACCCATCTCACTACCCCTCTGTCAATCCTTTTTTTCACCTGCCTCGCTACCCGTCTGTCTATTCGTTTCGGTACCCGTTAGCTTATATCTGTCGCTATCCGTCTCTGTACCCGTCTGTCTACCCGTTTGTTTACACGTCTATCTACCTCTCGCCAACTCTTCCCAATATTTAAACAATTTAGTAAACGGAAGCCGTTTATCTGTTATTAAATGCAAACAGGAGTAATTTATCTAAAGAGTGTAATCAGATGCAATTTTTTTAAATACATACATAAACCAGCATAATAATTCACCAGTTTTATTTTCATAGTAGTTTATGTCATTTGACAGTAAATCTCAACTTCTTCAACCCGAACTGCGTCAAGCTTTTTAAAAAAGCCCCAAGGTCCGTATAACTGGTAAGGGGAATTGCCCTCAGGGCTATTAAACACATGTTATTAAGTTAAGTGAAAGTTTCGTAATCGGGTTCTCAGCCAATTTCTTATGTCAGAAAGCGTGGCTTCACGCCATTTTAAATTCATTTCTGTAACTTTCTTTTTCTTTTTTTAGTGGGTGGTTGGGGGGGAAGAGGGCCAAATATATACACTTAAATTCAAACTTTTGCCCCCATGTTAATATTAGTGTTGTTTGTATTATTAATTAATACTTTGTTGATCGAGCTTCATTCGAAACAAACGTAAAAGACTTCTACAGTTTTTTTTTCTAGGAGAAAGTTCCGTAATTGGGCCCTAAGCTAATCGGGGAATTTAATATCATTATTGTTTGTAACTCTTATAGAGTTAAAACAATATTGTTGCTAGCATTACTCTTGTTTGTGACCAACCTCTTCTGTGTATCTGAATGGGGAAAAGTTTCGTATCATGTACTGGTTGGTGCCAAAGGCAGTTTTAGAATCTTACCAAATTTTTCTAGAGAGCGCAAAAACATGTTTTTAAAATATTTACAAATATACTTTTATTAAACCATATATTTGAGCCATTTTAAAAAATTAAGTACGATGCTAAAATAAAATTTTATTGTCATGAATAAGAAATGAAAATACATAACAAACAAATTTAACAAAACTAAGCCATTTTTGGGTACTTCTCTATTATCTCGTCGACCACTTTTCATAACAAAAAACTATCGCCAAACTGTAAGATTAAACGCCAAAAATACAGTCCCATTTACTTGATGCCAGAAGCATTATACGTGTTTGGTATACCATCAAGTGGTTTTTAATTCGATATTTGCGTGTATTTTTCATTATGTTTTACTGATTTATTAGTTATTTCATTGATTAAAATAACAATTGTGTCCTTAAATTCTTATATTTTATTTATTTTGATATTTCAATGGCAACGTTCTCCCGTTTATTTAGCGTTACAGTTTGGCGATAGTTTTTTGTTATGAAAAGTGGTCCACTGGATAATAGAGAAGTACCAATTTTTGTGATAAATAATTGTTATTGCCAGGGGGGCAAATTGTGAACAATTAATAAGCGAACTAAAAAAATACCGGAAATAACTTGTGGGAATCTCAGGAAAGAAATATCTGATATAAATAGCATTTAAAATCTTAAAATGGAGAAGTGGTCCGTATAAAAATGCAAAACATTATAAACCTGATATAAGAATTTTTTAATTTTTTTATATTTCCGAAAGCACAGATAAAAGGGTAAAAATCCCGGCACAGATGCCATATACTCACCACGTTGGCGCGATTTTCCCCCCACCCCTTTGGCGAAAACTGTTTGTTGTGTTTGTTTACTTTTATTTTTTATTTTAGTTCTATAGATTATTTTTATATGTATATCAATATTAATTTAGGCACAGATGTCATATACGCAACAGATTGGCGCGATTTTTCCCCCGCCAATTTGGCGAAAAATTTGTTTTTGAATATTAGTTACAAATACCATACAATAATAGCACGTAATTTTTTATTTCAATATAAAAATCGAGCTAACGAAAAAGACAGGCTACCGCGGTGCATTACACTTACCTTTTTTTACAGACCGCTAGTGTGACGTGTTGCTCTTTTCGTACACCTGCATTGGTGGATTCGAGTATCACGTGACTTCCGCAGTCTGTAAGAAAAGATTCGCGCAAAGCACCGCGGTAGCCTTTCGTTTTCGTTAGCCGTGTATAAAAATAAAATAACGTAATAAATGAAATAGCTCCTATTATTTAAAAAAGGGAAATAAAAATAAATAAATGATAGTTTGATATAAATAAATATTGATATATGTAATAAAAACAATTTATAGAATTAAAATAAAAAATAAAAGTTAATAAACAACAATTGAAACAAATTAACCGGGTTACCATGTGAGCTATAAAATTGCCATTTTGTTGCAATCGCGCCAATGTGGTGCGTATATGACATCCGCGCCTTTATATATATCAAACTATTATTTATTTATTTTTATTTCCTTTGTAACACTTTCCAACCTAGTCGAAAAGTGTTTATGACTTCGGTTTGTCTGGCCGTCTGCCGTCTGGCGTCTGCCGTCTATCCGTGCTCTAACTCCCGTAAATATGCTCGGATTGCCTTGCAATTTTTATATGTTATTGTCGTTATCCATAGCACGTTCCCTATTTCAACTGAAGTATGTAGCACTTATAGTTTTTTTTACAGGGACACTCAAAAGAATTCCGTTACATGACGGTCTATGGGGAAAATAATTTGCGGTTTATTTTAATGATGTTACACAATTGCAAACACATTGTAATTGATATATATCACTAAGGTGTATTACAAGAAGCTTAATATGGAATAGGGTGTGGATAGTACTTATAGTTAATTTACAGGAACAGTCAAAAGAATTCCGTTACATTACGTCTATGGAGAAAAATCGTCTGCGGTTTATTTAAATAATGTTTCACTATTTTAAACGCATTGAAATTTATATATATCACTAAGGTGCATTACAAGAGGCTTACTACAGAATATGGTGTGTATAGCAGTCATCGTTCATTTACAGGGACACACAAAAGAATTCTCTACTATCTGTTAACAATAATTTCTGGAAGTGCGTTTTCAGTTACTGAACGCGATTTTAAATTGAACTCACTTTTTGTTTATTACTTGGTGTGTATAAATTTTGTAGATCATATACAGGGCAGCACAAAACTTCGCGAACACATTTCCGTTTATTGACAGAAACTCCAGAAGGAGAATTTTAAACTGTGCTACGCGTTTTTTAACTGAATTAAAATTTAGCATCCTATGTAGTATATATACAAATCTATAGATCCTATACAGGGCTGAATAAAAGTATTCGGATATTTTTCCGAATATTGTATACGTTGGAAATTCCTGAAATTATGTTTTTAAATATGTTATGCGTTTTTCAAATTGTTTACTTAGATGTTATCTTTCAGCTTATTAAACGGTATGATTTGTAAAATTATTTTAGAAGCGTTGGAAAGTGTTACATAATCTATGCTTGACGCATGATTTTTCGTTCTTGTTTAAAATAATAGAAGCTGTTTCATTTATTACGTTATTTTATTTTTATATTGAAATAAAAAATCACGTGTACTATTTGTCACACTATTTGTAACTAATATTCAAAAACAAAGTTTTCCCCAAGCTGGTGTGGGGGGGGGGGGGGTAAAATCGCGCCAACGTGGTGCGTATATGACATCTGTGCCTCGTTTCATTTAACATATGTATTGGTACTTTTATGTTAACTTGGCGCAGTTGATAAATCGCCAAATATTTTTCTCATAACATCTTCATATTGCATTCATTTCATTTAAATATAAATCTTTCACTCATTTCATTTGAAATACATACATTAAAAATACACGTATTTCACTCATTTAATTTAAAATACACGCCTTTCACTAATTCCATTTAAAATACTAAAAAGGAAAATAAAATAAAAAATAATGCCACAAATCGAAACCTTTTATTTAAACATCAAAGAATTGTTCCTAATATACACACGCGAAATAAAAAAGCTGCTAATGATGTGATTTACGCCAAATCTCTAATACTAAGTTTTTGCGGGTTTTGTTTTTTCAAACAGAAAAAAATCCAGATTAACTTTCCATTTTTATTAAATTGAAATATATTTTATCGTGCTGAATATTAGTGCTTGCATGTTTTTTTGCTCCATGTACTCCATGAACTTTTCAATTCCGATTGTCTACGAAAATCTCCCGCCGGTGAAAATGACGTACCACAAAATTTCGTGACGTATGTACTTTAATTGTGCTTTTTTATCTATTTCTTTAA
Source organism: Maratus michaelseni (assembly GCA_963931845.1). Classification (NCBI taxonomy): domain Eukaryota; kingdom Metazoa; phylum Arthropoda; class Arachnida; order Araneae; family Salticidae; genus Maratus; species Maratus michaelseni. Next base: position 97,596,343 of record OZ007591.1, read on the forward strand.
TATAATTTCCAAACGGTTTAGCATTTATTCTTGGTAATAAATTGACGTCGTTGTCACCTTTATAGGTACCTGCTGTAAAAAATTGAACGAAATCCGTTAAATATTTTTTGAGTTATGCTTGACGAAAGGTTTTAATATCCATCGTAGCTATATATGGGGCAAAGTAATACTGCGCTGTGTATGAGTCTTCGTTGCACTCAGACAATTACCAAAAAAGTCTCGACTATTTTACTGTTGAACCTAAAGCTCGTTATTAAATTCACTGACTGAAAATGCATTTTTACATAATAAATACATTGTAAAAAAAAAAAAAAAATCTGTATAGTTTACAGAAAAAAAAACTGTCAGCTTATATGCCAGTAAAATACTGTTTATTTTACAGATAAAAATGTGTAAACTGTTTATTTTATTGTAAAATCTGTTTAAAAAAAAAAAAATAAATAAATAATAAATACAGATTTTTCTGAAAAAAAAGGTTTATAAACTGTTTTTTTTTTTTTTTTTTTCGGACAAAATCTGTTAGTAACAATGTATCAAAGTAATAAATACATAAGTTTGTAATAAACACATATATTTTTCGTAAAATAAAAAGTTTTATACTGGCGTTCTGGTTGACAGTTTTTTCTGTACAATTTGTTTATTGTGTATGAGAAACATTTAATTTATTTACTTTCTTTTGTCCCATAGAAACAAAAATAAAGTGAATAATGCTTAAAAAAATACATCGTAGTAGTCGGAATATCATGAAAAATTTCACTGAAATATATTTCTTAATATTTAAGATTAAATTTCATTTTAAATACTGGCACCATGTTTGATAGTTTTTTTTTCTGTACAAAATCAACAGATTTTTTTTTAAAACTATGTAACATTTATATAAGTGAAATACAAATACAATGTTGAAATATGTATTACATATACTAGTAGAAAGTAAAGAGCCTTTTAGGTTTTTACATTTAAGAAAGTGAACAGTGTTGCCAATTTAGCGAATTTTTTATTAATAACAGTACATATATGAATAAAAAAAATTAGCTTAGTTGGCAAGACTGAAAGCGAATATTTTGGAAACGTATATCTATCACAATCTCATCATACTTTTTAACCATCTCAAAAGAAAAGAGGTTATACAATTCGACTGTATCTATCTATCTATCTATATATATATATGTGTGTGTGTGTACATAAAATTAAAATTAAAATGAAGTAAATCAAAGAAAAAACTAAAAAGTATTATAAAAGAATGTAAAAAGAAAAAAAAAACAGTGACAACCAGAACAAAACAAAACAAAAAAAAAAAAAAATCCCAGGATATGGTCTTGCAAATATATAAAGCTATAAAAATATTTTTCAATTCAATTTTCAATTTAATTCATCTTTATATTTCTGAATAGTACTGAGTGTACTAAAAAATGTTAGTGAAAAGACGTAGTGGTTTTATCATTCTAACATAATTATTTAAAAATATATTACAAATTAAGATAGTATTCCCTTATGCAATATATTTATTTTATATATCAAAGTCACGTCGAAGTATGGAGCTTAAACACACATAAATTGTGTTCGTATTTCGAGATGATAACTTACCAAAAGTTTCAGTTGAGTTCCCATTTGCGGCTGCTTTGCCATGCTTATAGTGTTAAACCTTTTCTAAAGAATTCATTTAACAAATGTACAATATCATTATCAGAGAGCAGAAAAAATGCAGCCTGACGCTGGTTTGGGCTGACCCTGGACATAATGAAGTCCAGGCTTGGATTGGGTAAAGACCTGGTTCGAGTCTAATTATTCTTAAATCAAGATTGTCTTTTTATTCTTATGTTTATTCATAAACTTTGATTAGCCTTCATTTTTATGATATCTTTTTTTAAAGGTAGTAAGTTTTATTATTTTATTTTATTCATTTGAAATATATTTAATTGTTTTTAAAAATTTCAATATTTTATTATTTTAAATAATATTACTCTTTTTAAAATAATATCTTGTTTTACTGTTTGTAAAATTCATGCTTGGGAACGTTTGCATACCTGAAAACATTAATATTATATTCTAGATGTAAGTATTTCAATTTAAAGTATTTGAGTTAAGAGATATACATATCAAATATTTCTATTTTTAAGATTAAAAGTTCCTATGCCTTAATATTTAGTTTTCGATTTCTTAAAATGAAAAAGTATTTCAGAAAATTTTTCTCCATAATTGAAAGGCTTATTTAAGACAATTAAGATACATAAATTCAAAATGAAGATAAAAGAGCAAAATTTTAATTAATATTTTTAGTTGTAACAAAGATGTTTTAGTTAACATATTAGAAACTATTGCATTAAATAAACAAGATTTTAAGGCAATAGATTATTAAAAAATAAATGAAAAATTTTGTAAATAAAAAATGTAAAATCAGAAGAATATTTTAAGTCTTTTAATAGGAGAGCACAAAATATAGCTGTGACAGAAACAGGTGTATGATAGATAAATAAATAAATAAATAAATAAATATATACGACTGATAGTTTACCATATTATATTGTTCTAAATAACATATTGTTTTATTATTTGTAAAATTCTTTAAAATAAAAGGATTTGTATCTTTAAGTGCGAAAATAATAATGTTCTTATTTTTATTGTTTTGAAAAGTATTTTATTCTCACCCCCCTAATAAATGGAAGACCTAAGAAATTTAGTTGAGGTCAATTAATTCTAAATTAATGTAAAAGAACTAAATCTGAAATAAGCTTTCGGTTGTAAGTAAAAATGTCTTAGTTAAATTATTATATAAACATATCAACAGAACATTGTAAATATTATTTAGTGGTTAAACTTGATTTAGTAACTGATTATTTTAAAATTACTAAAGTAATATTTACTAATGATAATTATAATACAAATCTTAAAAAGGTGTAAAACGAGAAGAAAATTTAGATATTTTTATATGAGAGGGCAATTAACAATCTGACCGCTTATTCCGCGATTTCCACGGCAAGACATTAAAAATTTATATAATACGCAATTTTTGAAGCAATTTTGTTTTAAAAATTCCACAGTCAATATGGAGAAAAATGCAAATGAAAAATTTACTACACATTTCAAATGCATGATGATTTGAAATATGTAATAATGCAGGAGATACTGGCTGAAAGGATTTTGAAAAAAAAAATTAAGCTGTCAGTGTTAATTAAGCTGTCAGCTGAGTGTTAAGACAGAAAATGATCTTAAAACATCGTATGATATAGTAAATTATATAAATGAATTAAAAAGAAATTCACAAATAATTCAATAGAAAGAAGTAAAATAAAATAGATTTTCGATGCCGTTAATTAAAAAAAATTAAGAATAATTAAAAAAGAAAAAGAAAAAAAAGTTAAATGACTGAAAGAAATTCTGAAAATTTGTTTACATCAGATGATGATATAATTGAATTAGGAAGAAAATATACTATGAAAATGTATGTCTGAAAAAAAAAAAAAAAACCTAAAGAATCAATTAAGCTAAAACCTAAATAAAGTAGAAAATTTATTGAGATCACAATTAAAAAACAATAAAATAAGCACAAAGTTCTAACTAATATGTAAACATCTTGAGAAATTTATTTAGAAAAGCTTAAGGAAAAACAGAAAGCAAGGTGGAAATTATTGTACAGTCGAGGGAAAAAAAGTATACCTACCTACTAAGTCTGCCACCAATCTTCCTATAAATATATGACTGATACCAGTTAATTAGTATTAACGTCGATTAATTTCTGCTATACTTAAATAGTGCTTAGGGACAGGGAGTCGTCTACATATTGAAATTGTAACAAATTTTAAAAATTTCAATACTAACACCTAATTTTGACCTCATATTGGTATCTTCCGTAAATTTAGCTTCTGATTATAAATAATAAGTCATTATTTGCTCAAGTAGTTTAGGAATCATGGAGGCTTAAATTTTGGAACTTCTAATGTTAAATTCAGTTTTAATCGTTGCAAAACAGATTGCAATGCTGGTAGTTTTTTAAGCGTAACTCAAAATGAGTTATGATTGTGGATTTGCATATTTAAAGCTTTTAGAAATCGATTTCTGTTTTTAAAAAATCATATGTTACATTTTTTTTTCAAATATTAATTTCAAAATATATACATTTTCGAAATTGATTAATTATTTAATTAATAATGATTAATTAATTAATTATTCCTCCTGAAATGCTGACAGCTAAACATGCATCTGATACATAACTGGATTTTTAACACATACAATAATAGTATATAAGGAATTATATATTCGAGAATACGCATATAATTTTACTGTAATAGATTTACCATAATGGAGAAAATAATTTAAAGTTGTAACCTAATATAATAAGACATTGTAAATAAAAATTAAACATAAAAAATATGAAAAAATGATATTGCATGAAATAAAAAGGTAATAATGTTACAGAAAGCATTAGCAGTAAAATTACATGAATTGTGCAATATTCCTTAGAAATATGTAATTTAGAGTATGACGAAAATGAAGAATTCTTAGATATTCAAATTAATATACTTAATACAGAGAGAATTTTAAGGTGGATTTCAAATGACCTGCTCAACAACGCGAAACTTTCCGACACAATTTCTGACTGATTTTTAAACACAAAGGTATAAAATTGGCAGACCTGACTACAGTGCAAATAGAGGCGTCTTAAATTCGGACACGTATGTGTCTGAAAAACGAATTTAGACACTTAAGTGTCTGAATGTGAAATTTCAGACAGATAAGTGTCTTGCTATGATCAGAGTATAAAATAACTGAGAAACATATATGAGTAATAATGATATGTCTGAAATTAAAACATTTAGAAATGCAGATACTTTAAGTGTCTTAATTTGATATAACGGTATTTGCGCGATGACTGTGATACAATCATGCCACTGTATATGCCAGCAATATCGGAGAATGTTTACAAACAGATGAATGTTGTTTAAAATGCTTTTCCATCCACTAAATTTTGATTCGACCATAGATGGAAGGTTAAAACTGTACATTAAATCATGGAACTAATTAAAAAAATGCATGCAAAAATTAATAATAGATGGCGTCACATATTATTAGACTTAAATGAGAGATAAGGCAATAAACAAGTAATTATTATGAACCAATTTACTTTTGGTGTAAGAAAACAATTGCCTTTCAGAAAAATATAAAGTCCTACAAAAATTTCTTGACGTACGCAAGGAAATACAAGGCCGACCTCCCGTAAATTTGTTGAAGTGGTAAGTTTGAAGAGTCAAGAAAGAAATGTAGGTTGAAGCAAGGTTTTGGAATATATGTGCCGATGATATATCTACATCGACAGCATAATTTGTTTTTATAAAATGCATAATATATTCATGAAGTAAGTTAAATTATGATTTTTGTGTCAGGGCTCCTTGCGCAAACATTTTTTAACATTAAAGTTATGTAAAAATTTAATAATTAAGAAATATTAAATATTCAAAAATAGATTTTTAACAACTTTTCTAAAAATAAAGAAATGAAACTGTTTCTCTTTTCTATCAGGACGCTCTGTCCTTCTGAATCCCCCGTTTAAGCTAAAATAAAAACACATTATAGCAAAATAACTGCCTTTCCCTAAATGAAACAACGTATAGACGGCGCTATTGCCACTTTTGGCAGATATTTTGCCAAGTCCGAACTGGACTGAAGAGAGCGAATAACTTTTCGCGGGTCTGTAACTCTGTAGAAGTAGTTGAGTTGTGACATGTAGTTAGTTTTGAGAATGGATCTCGTCCCGAGACCAAATGTTGTTTTTTTCTATTGTGTTTTGTGTGTACGCGCCTTCTGCGAAGTATGTGTATTTGTTTTTGTCTTTTTGTGCTGACTATTAAAATTGTGATGTCTGAAGATGTGTGAGTCCTTGACAAAACCCACACCAGACCAGCACAAACATTACAATGGCGCCCAACGTAAAAGAAGAGAAAATCGTTTCGATTTTCAACGTATAAAGTGAAAGAACCACCACGGTACAATTTTTCTGTGAAAAAAGAATTCAAAATTTCAAAAAATCGTCCTAAATCGTGAACCATCCTGGTTTCGAATCTTTTAAAGTGAAGGAATCGTATGCATTCTATATTTTACCCGCCCATCCCAGTTTTGTTTTGAAAGATGTTTTAAAACGATTTATCATCACGATAATTTGTGAATCGTCTACGTAATCCAACGTGTATATTCAACAAATATTCCATCTTCTTTCTTATTTATGCTGTGAAATTTTGAGCTAATTTTGTGGAAATTCACATGACTTCTTTTTCATTCACCAGAAGAAAAAAAAATCATTCTGATTTTGAAACTATACTGTGAAAAATCACCGCAACCTGCCATCTTTGTTTTTTCAGCATTAAAAGTTTAGGTCTGTGAAGTTGGCCCCCCGACCTTTCCGGATTGAAAAACCGAAAACGGCATTCGTTTGAGCGTCGTTTGAGCGCGTTTGAGCGATAAAAATTTTCGTTTGAGCGACATTCTGAAAAAAATTATAAGCAAGTTAAAATTCGAGGCCTTCGTTTTGTGAAGTTGGCCCCCCGACCTTTTCGGATTTAAAAACTGAAAACGGCATTCGTTTGAGCGTCGTTTGAGCGTGTTTGAGCGACAAAAATTTTCGTTTGAGCGACAAACTGAAAAACGTTATAAGCAAAAGAATAACCGGAGGGGTCCACATTTTGTGAAGTTGGCCCCCCGACCTTTTCGGATTTAAAAACTGAAAACGCCATTCGTTTGAGCGTCGTTTGAGTGTGTTTGAGCGACAAAAATTTTCGTTTGAGCGACAAACTGAAAAACGTTATAAGCAAAAGAATAGCCAGAGAGGTCCACATTTTGTGAAGTTGGCCCCCCGACCTTTTTGGATTTAAAAACTGAAAACGGCATTCGTTTGAGCGTCGTTTGAGCGTGTTGGAGCGACAAAAATTTTCGTTTGAGCGACAAACTGAAAAGCGTTGAAAGCAAAAGAATAGGCGGAGGGGCCTACGTTTTGTGAAGTTGGCCCCCCGACCTTTTCGGATTTAAAAACTGAAAACGCTATTCGTTTGAGCGTCGTTTGAGCGTGTTTGAGCGACAAAAATTTTCGTTTGAGCGACAAACTGAAAAACGTTATAAGCAAAAGAATAGCCAGAGGGGTCCACATTTTGTGAAGTTGTCCCCCCGACCTTTTTGGATTTAAAAACTGAAAACGGCATTCGTTTGAGCGTCGTTTGAGCGTGTTGGAGCGACAAAAATTTTCGTTTGAGCGACAAACTGAAAAGCGTTGAAAGCAAAAGAATAGGCGGAGGGGCCTACGTTTTGTGAAGTTGGCCCCCCGACCTTTTCGGATTTAAAAACTGAAAACGCCATTCGTTTGAGCGTCGTTTGAGCGTGTTTGAGCGACAAAAATTTTCGTTTGAGCGACAAACTGAAAAACGTTATAAGAAAAAGAATAGCCAGAGGGGTCCACATTTTGTGAAGTTGGCCCCCCGACTTTTTCGGATTTAAAAACTGAAAACGGCATTCGTTTGAGCGTCGTTTGAGCGTGTTGGAGCGACAAAAATTTTCGTTTGAGCGACAAACTGAAAAGCGTTAAAAGCAAAAGAATAGGCGGAGGGGCCTACGTTTTGTGAAGTTGGCCACCGACCTTTTCGGATTTAAAAACTGAAAACGGCATTCGTTTGAGCGTCGTTTGAGCGTGTTTGAGTGACAAAAATTTTCGTTTGAGCGACAAACTGAAAAGCGTTATAAGCAAAAGAATAGGCGGAGGGGCCTTCGTTTTGTGAAGTTGGCCCCCCGACCTTTTCGGATTTAAAAACTGAAAACGCTATTCGTTTGAGCGTCGTTTGAGCGTGTTTGAGCGACAAAAATTTTCGTTTGAGCGACAAACTGAAAAACGTTATAAGCAAAAGAATAGCCAGAGGGGTCCACATTTTGTGAAGTTGTCCGCCCGACCTTTTTGGATTTAAAAACGGCATTCGTTTGAGCGTCGTTTGAGCGTGTTGGAGCGACAAAAATTTTCGTTTGAGCGACAAACTGAAAAGCGTTGAAAGCAAAAGAATAGGCGGAGGGGCCTACGTTTTGTGAAGTTGGCCCCCCGACCTTTTGGATTTAAAAACTGAAAACGCCATTCGTTTGAGCGTCGTTTGAGCGTGTTTGAGCGACAAAAATTTTCGTTTGAGCGACAAACTGAAAAACGTTATAAGCAAAAGAATAGCCAGAGGGGTCCACATTTTGTGAAGTTGGCCCCCCGACCTTTTCGGATTTAAAAACTGAAAACGCCATTCGTTTGAGCGTCGTTTGAGCGTGTTGGAGCGACAAAAATTTTCGTTTGAGCGACAAACTGAAAAGCGTTGAAAGCAAAAGAATAGGCGGAGGGGCCTACGTTTTGTGAAGTTGGCCCCCCAACCTTTTCGGATTTAAAAACTGAAAACGCCATTCGTTTGAGCGTCGTTTGAGCGTGTTTGAGCGATAAAAATTTTCGTTTGAGCGACAAACTGAAAAGCGTTATAAGCAAAAGAATAGGCGGGAGGGGCCTTCGTTTTGTGAAGTTGGCCCCCCGACCTTTTCGGATAAAAACTGAAAACGCCATTCGTTTGAGCGTCGTTTGAGCGTGTTTGAGCGACAAAAATTTTCGTTTGAGCGATAAACTGAAAAACGCTATAAGCCAAAGAATAGCCGGAGGGGTCCACATTTTGTGAAGTTGGCCCCCCGACCTTTTCGGATTTAAAAACTGAAAACGGCATTCGTTTGAGCGACAAACTGAAGAACATTATTAGCAAAAAAATTGGCGGAGGGGTTAAAATCATTGATACAGATCATACGTCACTATCAAGGGAAGGGTGAAACTTGATCCCCTTTTAATTCGGAACATCAAACCCCCTTCCTTCAACGCCCACAAGTTCTTCAAATTTCAGCTAACTGTGAATATGACTGTGCGTGTACAACTGCGATATAATACCGCAAGGCTTATTCGGGTGCTTCATATCTAGATGAGTTTTGTTGTTCTTTGCCGTTTCACCTCAGTATGAAACATATAATTCTGCAGTTTTATTTTCACAAAAATTCTGTAAGAGATTCTCACATTTGGAATCAAATTTGATATAGCATTAGTACATTTTATAATTTTTTTCTGATATTTTATATCTAGTAACAATATTTTTGTATACTAAGTGTGCAATATTTTTGCACCTGTGCAATACTTACTTGTGCAATATTTTGTATACTAAGATTTCTCTATGAATAACACAATACACAAAAAGTATTTCTGAATTATCAGCTTTATCTACTTTAAGTAGTAGTTACTGTAGTAATATATTAAAATTTAATGGAATCTAAATTGTATTTTGTATTTTCATTTGAAATTAAAATCGTAACATTTAAATTGGATAACGTGCAGCTTTTAAAAACCTAGCACACTAAAGGACGTAAGAAATTGTCCAAATAATAAATGTGCTTGACGTAATTATGGATAACGTCTAATTAACAAAAGTGTTCAATTACTAAATTTCTGGAATGGCTAATTAAAGAAACTTCTGTATAACTTTCCTGTAAATTCCTGCAAATAATTTTTTTATCTTTGTTTCTTTTTTTTTTAAGTTTGAGTTCTTTTTTTCTTTTTTTAAATTAACTTATAAAGTCAAGAAAGCTTTGGAAGCGATTCCACCAATGTGCACCCCCCCCCCCCTGTTCATTCCTCTAATTACGACCATGACTTTATATATCTTGTATTTGATATACAGGATGAGTAAGCGTCTTTATTTACAGTACCACTACTTTCGAACAGAATTTTTGACCTTATTTAATCGCAGAAAATTGTTTAAAATTCTGTGATTGTATAAAGTGAATATTATTATTTGGAAATAGTGGTGCTCGAATGTAAGGTTCGTACGTATCCTGGATATGTAAATAAATATTTGTAATTCTAAGTCATAGAGGTCCGAGAAGACGCAGGAAATATAAAAAAGGGTCCATGGTCATCATGATTTTATGAAAAAGTGTTTTAGAATGTATAAAAATATGTGTTGCCAAAATATACAAGTGAATATTATTATATATTTAAGAAAATGTATTATTGATAATCATCTTGTATCATCAGTATCTTGTTTATATATGTTTAAGAAAATGATTATGTGTCAAATAAAATAAAAGCCTATAAATTATGGCAATTTGTTACATAACATTTGTAATATTAACCTAACATAATATCTATACTAATAAAAGAAATTTGTTTGTATGTGTGTGTGATTGCGATGACTAGCAAAATCTACCGCACGTAGAAGTCTGAAAATTTGGGTGAGGAAGTTCAAGGCACTTCCCGACGCACCCGAGGCTCAGATTTTTAATTTTTTAAAACCCGCGCCCCGTGAGGCCCTTTAAGTTTTTGTGCCCTAAATTGGTCATAACGGCCCCTTTTATTCGATCTTCTTCGTTTCTGAGGCCTTTTCACCATTTATTCCTCCATTTCCCCCCTCATTTCTACATTCCAGTTTGGACACTTTTGAGCGCCATGCTTTTTTCATCCCCCTAATTGTGTCACGCTGTCAATGCATAACCTTTAAAGTTGAATCTTGAACTCCTCTTCCTGGGCCACCACCCTCTTACCTTTATTGGGACCCTAGGGCCTCTTTTTAAGCATTTCTTTAAAATTTTATTCAAAGGATTAATTTATACCATATGCTTAATTTCGAATAATTGAAGACCTAAAGTGCTAAGTACTAGGACCTTTTAAGATGGTTTCCTCTTAGGGCCCTGCTCAGAACTATCAGTTGGCCCCCTACTATAGTTCCCTTAAAAATCGTCCGATTCACTAGCTGTTCTTCTAACAACTTCTTAGGACGACCAGTCACTTCTTGAACGACAAAAAAAAAAAAAAAAAAAAATTTATCGGACCTCCGTTACCACAAAATTTGAATATTAATCTCCTTTTTGATGTAGTTTCTTTAAAAAAAATCATACAAATTTGAGTTCTGTTTAAGCTTATTACCACGAGTCAGCTAGTGTTACATGAAACATTATACAGTAAAATCCCGTTACAACGAATTCCATTACAACGAAAAATCCCGTTATAACGAAATGCAAGCGAGTCCCGTTTTGAAATGTATTCAAATAATGTTAACATAATCTCAGTATAACGAAATATTCAATTTTTTATAATCTCGTTAGAACGAAATAATATGACACGGCAAATACTTTCAGTTGTACATTTTTATCGCTTGACAATTTTTGTTTTCGATGCCTAGTCTTAGGGACAATCAAGCTTATCTCTAAAGCAATCGCTTTTCTCCGAGCTTTGTTGTAAAATCGGTGTGCATAGGCATTTCACTGCAGAAGGAATGTTTCCTTTGTTCGCTCTCCCCTTTTCTCCACCCCTTTTTCTTGGAAGTCCAAGTAAGCTGTAACCAATGTAGGCAAACTTAACAAAACGTGAAATGAGTATTGCACATTCCCCCTTCCCTCTCCTCCCTACCTGAATAACTTTCGCAAAGGAATTTCCAAAGCTCGAAATCAGTTTGAAAATTTTCATCTTACCAGTAGGTCATAAAATGGCGGCTGTTAAGCGAAAACAGTTTAGTTTGGAAGAAAAAAAAGCCATAATTTCTGAAGTTGAGAAAGGAATGAAAAAATCTGATGTTGCTAGCAAATATGGAATTTCGCCGTCTACTTTATCCACTTTTCTAAAAGATAAAGAAAGCATTTTGAAAAAAATTCAAGTTAAAGTCTTTGATCCAAGCAGAAAACGAATTCGAAATGCCCAGTTTCAAGATGTGGATAGTGCTGTTTACAAATGGTTTATGGATGTTCGTTCTAGAAACATCCCTCTAAGTGGCCCTTTAATTAGAGAAAAAGGTTTGGAATTTGCAAGAATGCTAAACATTGAAAATTTTCAAGCCAGTGTCGGATGGTTGAATCGATTCCGAGAAAGATACGGTATAGTGGCAAAATGCATTTCAGGAGAAGCAAAAGACGTCCCAGTTGAATTTGTAAACGAATGGCGTAAAGGTGAAATACAAAAAATAATCAAGACGTATAGTCCTAACGATGTTTTTAATGCCGATGAAGCCGGAATATTTTTTCAGTTAGAACCAAGGAAGACTTTAGCGTTAAAAGGAGACAAGTGTATTGGAGGAAAGCTTTCCAAACAAAGGATTACAGCCCTATTTTGCTGCAACAAATCAGGAACAGAAAAACGAAAAGTACTCATAATCGGCAAATCTGAAAAACCCCGTTGTTTCAAACATTTTAAGTCCTTACCATGCATCTACAAAGCCAACAAAAAATCATGGATGACGCAAGGATTCTTTAATGAATGGCTGATAAATTTTGATAAAGATATGCAAAAACAAAAACGTAAAATTCTTCTACTCATAGACAACTGCACAGCACACAATGATCCTCCTATATTGAATCACATTAGTGTAGAGTATTTCCCGCCTAACTGTACTGCAATACTTCAGCCTCTTGACCAAGGCATTATCAGAGCCGTAAAATCACGATACAAAACTATGTTATTAAAACGCATTCTCTGTGATCTGCAAAATAACGTAAACAGAAAGTGCAACATGAAAGAGGCAATTGATATGATCTGTGGATCGTGGGATGATATAAGCCAGAAAACAATAGCCCACTGTTGGAAACACGCGCAGATTGACCAGGATTTAAATAAAGAATCGACGGCTCAAGGATCTAGCGATGTAGTACATGATGAGGAGCAGACAGTCGAATATGAGATCGAATCCACTTGGAACTTAGTAAAAGAAAAATCTGGTGTGTCTCAAAGCATAAGCTTTAAAGATTTTTTAACTGCAGATGACAATGCTGCAACTTGTTATTCATTAACAGAGACAGATATTGTGCAGTCTATTGTTGATGATCGCATTTTAGAAAATGATGAAGAAAGTTCTGAAGATGAAGAAAATGAGGTTTCAAAAGTTACATCTGCTGAAGCCTTAGAAAGCTTAGAAAGAGTGCGCAATTTTATTTCTTTACAGAGCAGTGTACCAGATAACATTTTTTCTAATATTAATCATGTACATAATTTTGTATTGTCCGCAGCTTCAAACTCCCTTGTACAAAAAAAAATCACTGATTTTCTGCATTAAATTTTTTCTTGTACAATTTGAAGATCATTGAAATGGTGGTAAGTCAATTTTTCAGTTCTATAAAAAATATTATACATTGTATTATACTAACTTTACGTTATTAGAAGGTACTACTAATTTTTATTACTATTTTTAATAATTAATTATCTACTAATTTGTATTATACTACTATATTTTTATAATTAACTATGATATGAGGATCTGAATTGAAATGTTTAATTTTCTATTGAATTCCGTTACAACGAAATTCCCGTTACAACGAATAAAATTTGCGGTCCCGTGAAGTTCGTTGTAACGGGATTTTACTGTATATGTGTAACTGTATATGTGTGCAGAAAATTTTCACTGTTTGTTTACATGTGATAAGAAAAGAAAAAAAACGAGCAAATGCTTTCTTCAATACGCTAATCAATGTAAATAAAGAATTTTTAAACAGAATTTAACGGCATATTACATAAAAATGCGCTTTCCACTTACGTGAAAATGTCGTTATAATTGTAAAAAAACTGTTATGGGAATTCTATACAATTAATTTTGGTAGAGACGGAAACTGTAATTGGTAATATGAGTGATATTGTATTTTTGTTTGTGTTTTTAACTTGAAAAGGTCTCGAAAACTTAATAAACCAAATTTTCATGTTTATTTTTCTCACTTGCTACTCCAGTGTTTCAAATGGATTACAATTTAATGTGTCAATTTTCATTCTGAATGGAAGATAGAGAAAATGGTCTTGGTGAGAGAAAGCAATTTGTAAACATATTTTCTGGAAACCTATTCATTGCTTCATACACACAAGCATTTTTTTTTCAATAATTATATAATTTATTTAATATAAAGAAGTCATTTATCTATTTTTATATAGAAACAGAAGTACATTGTATTTAAAAACGATATATGTATAATTAAAATGTTTATGCATATATAAATTCATACATAAATAAGCATAAAAGTTCATCAGGTTTGTTTCATTTGACAAAAAATCTCACTTTCTGAAGCCAAAATTGCAACAAGCTTTAAAAAAAAAAAAAAAAAAAAAAAAAAAAAAAAAGAAAATAAACAACAAGGAACCCTAAAGGGGAAAAATACCTTCAATCGGACTTATCTCCAGAAAAAAGAAAGAAACAAACAAATGATATTTAACGCCAGGAAATTCCATGACAAGTGAAACAATTTACAGTGTTTACTAAGTCACACCCGCGTCACTTGACCCCCGTCGGAAACTACAAAGGTATGCGGTAGTCTATAAGGTATAAATATGTGTATAGTGAATCTTTAAGCACTGTAACAGATGTGGGGGAAATATCCTTCATCATATAGAAAGGATGTTACTTGAAAAGCGATTATTTTAAGACAAAGCGTTGTGCACCAAATATTAAATTGAACATTTTAATAACAAAATTCTTTAACACAGGACCAGAAATATCGGAAAATTTTAATAAATAATACATCATACAGTAAGGGATAAATTAATATATATACATATAATTAATCTCTTGTACAGATACTAGAATTGTCGCTATAACGAATCCCTTTTGTTACGTAAGTCATTTTTACACACTTAAACATACAGAACTTGAAGAAAGTGCAGTAATGCTTATACATAAGAGGCTGTACAGTATACCACAAACTTGCAAATTAAACCATTTTATGGCACAATTCTAGAAAACTGGACTAGAGAAATGCGCTAGGATAAAATATTTTCGTGTATGAAATACGCTGGAAGGACGCTCAAACGTATTTTACTTTAAAGAGTTGAAACAGTTAATAAATATATAATATAAAAACTTCCAAATTAAAGTATGTAAAAAAAAAAGAAAGAAAGAAAAAAAAGATACTCTGTTAAAAAGTTAGAATTGTCGCTAGAAAGAAGTTCTTTTATTATATATAAGTCATTTCTAGAGGCTCAGAAGAACAACACCGTAGAATCCTGCGCCTGATCGGGTAACCCGCTCTTAACTGAACCTGACCCGACCATTGACTAGAAATATAAATTATATTACTAGTCAATGGACCCGACCCGCGGTCAGGTCGGGTTGGCGCTATGTTTTTTCGTTCCGGGTCTGTTGACTTCTACTTTTTTTGCTACAGTTCAGCCTGAGTGGTGTTGACTTTCATTGTTTCGGGTTCGGGTCGGTTTCGTGTTGACCCGATTTATTTTTTAAATGTCCAAAATATTTTTTTCAAATGAAAACTTTATATACACTAAAACTTCCATAATGGACACTCCTGAAAAGAGGACACCGCTATTTAGCGAACACTTTTCAATTCCTAACACTATTTATTTCTACGGTTTTAGCTTTGAACAGTGGACACCTCCGTATCTACACACACGTAACATGTGTGTGTGTGTACATAAACGATAACAAATATGATACATGTTTTTTTTGTGTGTGTGTGTTTTAAAAATGAAATGTTGATAATATTTTTTATATTCCGAGAGAAGAAAAAAGTGTTCTTAACTGTACCGTAAAAAAAGAATAATCTACAATTACATTTCTTATATACATTTAATTTACAGTACTGTAAACTGAAAATATACTGATTCACATTCAAATGTATATTTACTTTCATAAGTGATTTCGAGTTCGGGTTGCGGGTTGAAGTATTTTGGGTTCGGGTTCAAATACGTCTGGTTGCATATATTTGCATATAATGCGGTTGCATTACTAAAAAATGATAGAAGCTAGAATTGTCGCAAGAACGAATTATTTTTATTCCCGAGGGCTTAGATAGACGCTCAAATGAATAGCACTTACAGAAAGTAAATACTTTTGTATGAGGAGTTGTATATAAAATATCAAACTAAAACCTGCTATAACAAAATTCCACATAACCTGGGCTAAGAGTTCTGATAGAACAAAGATTTTGGTACTTGAAATGTCTTCAAATAACGCTCAAACTAATGACATTTTAAAAAGATTAATAAATTAATAAGTACTATATTAAAAAGGAATTGTCAAATTAGGATGTGTAAAAATTTATTATTTTATAAAGAAGTTGTCGCTAGAAAGAATTCCTTTTGTTGCACAAATCATTACTCAAACAAACAACACTTGCAGAAAATCAAGTATGCTTGTATTAGGGGTAGTATGCAAACTGTCAAATTAAATATTGCAAAAAGAAAATTCCAGATAGTTAAATTAAGAATGTTGACAGAACAAATTTTTGGGAGTCTGAAATGCTCTTTAATGACGCAAAAAAATGGCTGTTATGGTCTTGTCGCCTTTTGCGGTCACAGTAGTACTACTCCTAGCTTTGAGACCTTAGTAGTATGGTATTTGCTGCCACCACCGGTATTAAACTGATACCGGACACGTTGTGAAAAGAAGTTCTCACATAAATAATCAACTAATAATTTATTGATTAAATTAGCATGAAAAAAATGTTACAGTGATAGTCCTAATTGGTTCATACAGATTATTATCACTTGCCATATGCTGACAATCTCACTCATCGCACGTTTTACTCTATTTCATTACGCACCACTCATACACAACGTTCCGGCTACGCTGTAATTTGTTCACCCTAGACCAAGCTGTCCGATGCACGTTCTTTCTGTGATTCTACACACTCCTCTGCACACTGGGCTCAGCTCGTCTACCCTGTCGTCTGCACACTGGGCTCTGCTCGCTACCCTCTCCTCTGCACACTTGGCTCTGCTCGCTACACCGCTACTCTCTCACAGGACACTGCCTTTACTTACTTACTACACTGTACACAAACGACTGATTCGTCGTCACACACTTCACGCCATTCTCCAGATGAACGGGGCCTGTGTTTCTTCCTTCACGGGGTTTCTACACCGGTCGAAACATTTCTCTAGAACAGGGGTTCCCAAACTTTTAGACCGACGTACCACTAAATCGAAGTTCATACTTCCGCGTACCACCAGGTAACAAACGTAAAGATAATATAGAAAAACATGTCTAGTACGAGATATATCTCCGGTCTTTTGTGCTTCCTCATAGCAGGTTTTATTGTGTTTAAAAATGAATGATTACATTACTAAATTGGTACTTAGATTGATTACTTTATAATAACATTCAAGTAAAAAGTAGTACCATCATTAAATTTTAATAATCCATACAATATCTAAAAATTTCCATTAAATAGGTATTGGTACAGGAAAAAAGCCATAATACTTAATGACATATTGGCGCACACTGATTCATATACTGTTACAGTAGGCTGATTGCACTAATGTGCTTCCATCGCTAATGAAAATGATGGGCTTGTAACATGAGGACAGCTTCCTCATGTCTGGCTCAATATTAGGTAGTTTTAGTCATAAGTCAGATTCGATGTTTAGTTTATTCCTGTATTTGTTTTTCATATAACGAAGGGGGGAAAAGCACATTCACAGAGATATGTTGTGTTAAACAAGCAGACTTTGATGATATCATACGGGACTCTGATATTCTCGCCAGTGAAAATTCCGTCACATTCATCCTTTTGAATGTGAACTCCAGTAATCCATCACATCAGGAGAGCTGAATAAGTTCACTTCTTTCCTTTCTCGTGAGATACAATGGAAGAACAACTGAGAAACAAATTTCTTATCCATATCTTAGTTAGCGCATTTAACATAGGCTCAATACAACTGTATTAATAATCTGCATAACTTATGCTACAATAATGTCGCGCAGTAGGCAAACACTTGCACGTTTCTTCATACATTTATGTATACACCACCTCAATGAATATGTACAATGCTTTACTTCAAATCCACACTGCATATGACCACAGTTTTTGTATGATTTCAGATCAGCATTTTAAATAAACCTTACTCTGTTAAAAACTAATTTCCATGAAATAGGAAGAAACTATAACATGTTTTGTACAAGAGAAGAAAAATATTTCAGTCAACAGAATGAATTAATTTATGAATTATGTTTGAAATAAAACTTTTATTTCAACACCACCTAGAAGCTTTTCTAGTACAAAGAGAACAATGGGTTATAAATTAAATTTGGAAATTGTATTTTGTTTTAACTCCTCCAACTCACACAAGCTCCTCCTACTTCCAACCATCCAGACTTTACCTTCAGATAATTCAATTTATAAATAACGTTCGCACACTCCTTAAATTTTGTAAGGAGTCTGACACCACTATTAATGATAAGAAAGTTTCTATTTAATTTTTTAAACACAGAATTCGCAACAATCGCGTTTATTCACAGAATTAGCAATATTTTTCCGCTTTTAAATAAACCGAAGAAAACTTAAAAATTTGTGGTACACTTGTGCGAACCCTGATAAAGCATGTTTAAAAACAGTTCTTCCACTAATTAGAAATACTTCAATCATTAATTTCAAAATTAGGTCTTTGTTAAAAAATTCAAATTTTAGCCATATAAATCTAATAATGTTTTTAATTTTGGAAAACTGATTGTATCATAAGCGGTGTGTGCGAAATGCAGCAAATCTGCTATAACAAACATTTCTCGCAACCAAAAAAATAGAAAAAGGGTTTACAAATCCTAAATCGCATTCGAAATTTTTTTGAAAGTTTCTAAATTAATAAAGCTTTTGATTCCATAATAATGTGATGCATTTTGTAATTTATTCCACGTACCAGTATCGGACTACTGCGACTGCGTACCAGTAGCCAGAGCTTTCCGTACCAGTACTGGTACGCGTACCATAGTTTGAGAACCCCTGCTCTAGAACATTCCCCCTTTTTATTATCTTCTGAACCCAGTTCGCTAGGAATCCAGTGCTCATTGTATTCACCTTCTTAAGCCGGATTAGTTACTTTCACAATGATCTCATGAACATCCTACAAATATATAAGTGGATCAGGGAAATTCCATTTCCGCTCACATACCGAAGTTTTACAGAAAAGGGAAAATATATATCAGAATACAGTAATATATAATAATGATTAAACATAATTAATTAAATTAATTAGAAATATACCACATAGGTTCTGTTAAAGTCAGAAACCTGTCAATGGCACTTACAGAAATTAAATAATTTTATATGAGGGGTTGTATACAATCTGTCAAACTGAAACCTGTTACTATAAAATTCCCATCAATTGGACTAAGAATGCTGTTAGAACAAAACTTTTGGTATCTGAAATGTCCTCGAATAATTCTCAAACCTAAGGCGTTTAAATTTTTTTTTTAATTTAATAAAAAAATAACATAAATATAAATTGTCAAATTAACATTCGTAAAAGAGATAACAATAAATAAAAGAGATAACAATAAATAAAACAAATAACAAATCTTATAACGAAGCTAGAAAAGTTGCTAGAACGAATTATTTTTCCTCTAGAGATATTTACTAGACGCTCAAACGTATAGCAGTTAAAAAAAGTAAAATATCTTTGCATGCGGGGTTGTATACAAACTGCCAATTGAAACTTTTTATAAAAAAATTCCACGTAACTGAACCCAGAATGCGGTAAGAAATTTAAAAAAAAGGATCTGAAAATGTCCTCGAATGACGCTGAAACTTATGACACACAAATATAAAAATAATAAATAAATAAATAAATAATATATCAAATAGAATTTCTCAAATAAAAAAAATTGGTTCTCTACAAAAGAAACTAGAATTATTGCGAGGACGAATTTTTTTTATTCCAGATGTCTTTGATAGATGCTCAAACGAATAGCACTTACAGAATTAGGATTTCTGAAAATCTTAGAGACTGGCGCTTTGTTAGAAAGAAATTCCAACAAGTGTATTTAAATTTGTGGGGGGAAAATATGTTCAAAAAAACTTTGATTTTAACCACATTGGAAAAAACAATACTTTATAACTATAAAACAATTGCTATACTTAAACGAAACTTTTTGTCGCCGATTATACAGAACTTCAAAATATTTAATATAACGGGCTATATTGAAGCTGTAATTTTATCCTCCGGGATAAAAGAATACTTAAAAACTATGGAAATATTGCAACGCAAACAAAAATTCTTATCGCTCAAACGAATTTCGTTTTCAGTTTTTAAATCCAAAAAGGTCGGGGCCTCAACTTCACAAAACGAAGGCCCCTCCGCCTATTTTTTGCTTATAACGTTTTCAATTTGTCGCTCAAAAGCGCTTAAACGACGCTCAAACAAATGGTGTTTTCAGTTTTTAATTCCGAAAAGGTCGGGGGGTAAACATCACAAAACGAAGGCCCCTCCAGATATTCTTTTGCTTATAACATTTTTCAGTTTGTCGCTCAAACGAAATTTTTTGTCGCTCAAACACGCTCAAACGACGCTCAAACTAATGCCGTTTTCAGTTTTTAAATCCGAAAAGGTCGGTGGGACAACTTCACAAAATGTGGGCCCCTCCGAATGTTCTTCTGCTTATAACGTTTTTCAGTTTGTCGCTCAAACGAAAATTTTTGTCGCTCAAACACGCTCAAACGACGCTCAAACGAATGGCGTTTTCAGTTTTTAAATCCGAAAAGGTCGGGGGGCCAACTTCACAAAACGTAGGCCCCTCCGCCTATTCTTTTGCTTATAACGCTTTTCAGTTTGTCGCTCAAACGAAAATTTTTGTCGCTCAAACACGCTCAAACGACGCTCAAACGAATGCCGTTTTCAGTTTTTAAATCCGAAAAGGTCGGGGGGCCAACTTCACAAAACGTAGGCCCCTCCGCCTATTCTTTTGCTTTTAACGCTTTTCAGTTTGTCGCTCAAACAAAAATTTTTGTCGCTCAAACACGCTCAAACGACGCTCAAACGAATGGCGTTTTCAGTTTTTAAATCCGAAAAGGTCGGGGGGCCAACTTCACAAAACGAAGGCCCCTCCGCCTATTCTTTTGCTTATAAC
The DNA here is from genome assembly GCA_963931845.1 of Maratus michaelseni. NCBI lineage: Eukaryota > Metazoa > Arthropoda > Arachnida > Araneae > Salticidae > Maratus > Maratus michaelseni. The sequence continues at coordinate 97,617,195 of OZ007591.1, forward strand.
GTTTTTCAGTTTGTCGCTCAAACGAAAATTTTTGTCGCTCAAACACGCTCCAACGACGCTCAAACGAATGCCGTTTTCAGTTTTTAAATCCGAAAAGGTCAGGGGGCCAACTTCACAAAATGTGGACCCCTCCGCCTATTCTTTTGCTTATAACGTTTTTCAGTTTGTCGCTCAAACGAAAATTTTTGTCGCTCAAACACGCTCAAACGACGCTCAAACGAATGCCGTTTTCAGTTTTTAAATCCGAAAAGGTCGGGGGGCCAACTTCACAAAACGAAGGCCTCGAATTTTAACTTGCTTATAATTTTTTTCAGAATGTCGCTCAAACGAAAATTTTTGTCGCTCAAACGCGCTCAAACGACGCTCAAACGAATGCCGTTTTCGGTTTTTCAATCCGGAAAGGTCGGGGGGCCAACTTCACAGACCTTAAAAATTTAGTGTTTTCAAGTGTGATGTAGTTTGACCTCGAAAAGAAAAAGAAAAGATCTTGTGAAAATATACATCTATTCGCTGCTGTTTTAGTGATTGAAAGTTACGCGTTTCGTTTTTTTTTTTTTTTAACTTCTCTGTTTATTTTATGAGATGATCATCTATTTCTAATTTATTTATTCTATTTATAAAAGTTTGGAAGAATTTTTTTGCTGGATCCAGAGCTTAGCGGTTTTATTTTATTTTATTTATTTCTTTAAACGGTGTATATATATTTTTTGTTTTGTTCATTAGTTTTGGTAAGTTACGAAAGATTAATGACATAAAAGATTTATATTATTCCTTTGGTACTATATACATTTTTTTTAATGAAATGTTCTTTAAGTAAAATACATTTTATCTTTAATTATTTAGCTGTATAAAATGGCGTATAAAATACTTCATTTCAATAACTTTCTATAATTATTTCTCATATTATTTTTTAAGATGTAAAGTAAGTATTTTATTTATGAATTATGTTGCTTTTATCTTTATTGGTGATAAAGTCAGATTATCTATAATACTTGTGTTTGAATTGAAAGTTTTATATACGGTAAGTTAAATTGGTAAATGGCTGAATATTAATATTTCGTATAGAGATTAAATGAGCTCATGGTTAATTGGTAGTAAATTTTAGTATGTTATTAAATTATTTCCTATATGTTTTATCAAGTGGTTATAAAAGTTTGATATATTTATCTGTTTATATTTACCTGCTTATATTTACCTGTAAAGGAAAGGTAGTTGTTTTGTTAGTGATTTTAGGTCAAGAATTACATATAATTTTGTAATTTAAGTATTCTGGGTATAGATAATTGAAATAACTGCTTTGAGAAAAATGACGTTTCTGGCAAAGGGGAAAAAATTGATTTGTATAATTTAGCTATCGAATTAGACATTGCTCCGGATACAGGTGATACAATTGCGGTCTTACGTGATAAAATTATAAAGTGCGCTCTATTTAAAGATGATGAGCAATTTGTGAAAGAGCCATTCCTTACTATAGTGGATGATAGAAAGAAACAGGAAAGCGCAGAAGAACGAAGGTTTGATGAGACGCGTGTCGCGGAAGAACGAAAGTTGGAGGAGAAGCGTGTCGCGGATGAGAGAGCGTATGAACTAGAAAAACTTAAACTACAAGCTCAAACCCATAACGCGACAACTGTACCACAGAATCAACTGGATTTCAATCAAATGCGCATAGATATTAAAAATATCCTACCAATATTTATTCCCGAAAAAGATGATATGTCGTTGTTTTTGACAATGTTTGAACGTCAGATGAAATTGCTAAGCGTCCCTAAAGACTTCTGGGTTTCACAATTACTTGGCGTTCTTCCAAACGATATTGCTAAACTTATAGTAAGAGAGCCTGAAACAATGTTTAAAAATTATGAACATATTCGCGACATACTGTTAAATAGATTTAGGTTAACAGCAGAGAGGTTTAGGGTATTGTTCACCCGTAATCAGAAAAGAGAAAATTCTACATGGAAAGATTTTTACTTTGAAATTCGAAATTATTTTGAGGGTTGGTTATCGGAATTATAAATTAATTCATTTGAAAAGTTAAAATAACTTATAATTGCTGATCAGATTAAAAGAAAGTGCCCACCAGACTATAAAAATCATTATTTAGATGGTTGGGACAAACTAAATCATCCTGTCGTGTTGGCAGAAAAGCTTGACATATACGAAAATATCAAACCACATTCTCAAAAATCAGCAAGTAATTCAAAAACGCGTGAAACACAGAAATATGTTTTCCCGATAACTTCAAATGGTCAGGAATTCTCTAAAAATCCAAATAGCCAAAACTGAAGCTAACGAACATTTTATTCATTCATTTTTGAACATTCAATTTTGGAAATTATAAAAATACTACCCCTTCCCCAAAATATATAAACTCGCGATATGTAAACAATGACAAACATGCAACTGTAACTTGTTATGGATGTGGGAATCCCGGGGTTATTCGTTCGAAATGTCCTAAGTGTAATCCCTCTCTTAAAACAAAATCTAAAGAGTTTAATAGCGTAGATCTGTATACCTGTGTAGCAGACTCTGCCCACCTTCCCATCTTGAATGTCCATATAAATGAATTTTACGGTACAGCGTGTACCGATACAGGTGCAACTAATTCTATTGCTGGAGAAACTTTGTATAATTTATTAAATGGCCAAGGAGTTTCTTTTAAGTCCAAAGTGATAACAATGACTCTAGCTAATGGAGGTAAACTTGATGGTGAAGTTCTATACACTGAAGTAACTATCCAAGTTAAAGAAAAATCTTTTCAAACTGAATTAATTGTTTTGCCCAAAGCAAAAGGAAATCGCACTTTGTTGGGTATAGATTTTTTACAAAAAGCAGGAATTGTCCTTGATATAAAGAACCGGAAATGGTATTTTAATGATTTTCCTCATCAAGTATATGACTTTTCTTCTGATGATGACCCAGTGCTTCTGCAGAAAATACCAAACGAGTTTAATTCATGCGTGTTACGTGAAGAAGAGGGGAATCAGCTACCTGAAAACCAAAGAGAAGAATTAAGCGAATTGTTACGAGAATATGAAGATGTGTTCAAACCAGGGGGAGAGCCCACTCCTTTTATAGAACACCATATTCCTACAGGGGACCATGCACCAGTAGCTGGTCCACCCTATCGAATGTCACCTATGAAGAAAGAATTATTAAAGAAAGAATTAGAAGTTTTACAAGAAAACGGTATTATTGAAGAATGTGAATCCCCATACGCAGCTCCTGTTGTTCTTATACCAAAACCTAATGGAAAAATGCGTCTATGCATAGATTACCGAAAGCTGAATGCAATTACGACTCCGGATACTTATCCACTCCCCAGATAGGATGATTTATTACAGGATGCTACTCCTACAGCTTACATGTCAACCATTGACCTGAAATCTGGTTACCATCAAGTTAATGTGAGTGCCGCTGATAGAGATAAAACAGCTTTCATTTGTCCATTTGGAACATTTCGCTTTGTTAGAATGCCTTTTGGATTACGCAATGCTCCTGCAACGTTTCAGAGACTAATGGATAAATTCCGGTATGGATTTAACAACGTTAAAATTTTGACATACTTGGATGATATCATTGTTCTGTCATCGACTTTTGAGCAACATCTTTCCGATTTAAAATTAATGTTTGAGAGACTATCCAAGTTTAAACTTCATGCTAACCGTGACAAATGTTACTTTGCTCGTTCGCGAGTCAAGTATCTCGGACATTGGATTACAAGCAAAGGCATTGAAGTTGACCAAGAGAAAGTTGCAGCCATTATGAAAATACCCTCTCCAAAGACTGTAAAATAGGCACAATCATTCTTACAAACTTGTTCATAGTACCGTAGATTTATCGAACAGTTTTCTGATATTTCACGTCCACTGAGTAATCTTACTAAAAAGAAAGTTCAGTGGAAATGGGGAACTGAAGAAGAAAAAGCTTTTGCCACTCTAAAGCAATGCCTCGTCACCACTCCTATATTGCATCAAGCTGATATGACAAAGCCATTCATTCTTCGAAGAGATGTCAGTGCATATGCTCTTGGAGCAGTTCTACTCCAGGGCCAAGGATCTGAGGAACATCCTGTCGAGTATGCCAGCAGACTTCTTAATCCTGCTGAGCGAAACTATTCTACCACAGAGCGTGAAGCCTTAGCCGTTGTATGGACTCTAAATAAATTTCGAGGCTATATTGAAGGTTCTGAAATCACCGTAGCCTCGGACCACCAACCTCTCCAATGGTTGATGAGCCTAAAATCTCCATCAGGTAGATTGGCCAGATTGGTGTTGCAGATACAAGCCTACAATCTAAAAATAGAGTATATCCCAGGAAAAGCAAATGTAGTTGCGGATATGCTATCCCGCCCAGATTGTACAGAAGATTCATGTGAAGTGAATACTGTCATAGTGGACTTTCCCATTAAAAGTTCTAAAGACATTTGAGAAGAACAGTTGAAAGATCCAGAACAGAAGAAAATTATAGATAGTTTTGAGACTACTTCGGATCCTACTACGGATTTAGTTAATTGGACTGAAAGAGGCTATCTAATGAATCAGGGTGTGCTGTATCGATATGCCCCTGATTCTGAAGTCGAAGAAGCTCAGTTGGTAGTTCCAACTCATGACCGTGAAAGAATCCAAAAAGAATACCATGATGCTCCGACCGCTGGCTGGACACTATGGCGCCGAAGGAACTTTCCGTCGAATTGTTAAAAGATATTACTGGACCGGCATGAGAAAATTCATATCAGATTATGTTAAAGCTTGTCCTCATTGCAACCGGTATAAAGCCTCCAATCAAAAACCAGCTGGACTGCTGCAAACTCCAATTTGTGCTCAAAGGCAAACTCTCTCTATAGATTTGTTTGGGCCTCTTCCAGAAAGTAAAACGGGAAAACGATGGATTTTTATTGTTGAGGATTGTGCAACACGGTGGGTGGAGCTGTTTGCATTATCACAGGCTACTGCTAGGGAATGTGCATTAACTCTCCTTTATGAAATATTTTTACGTTATGGCTTACCCAGAAGAATAGGTAATGATAAGGGACCCCAATTTGTGAGCGATGTCATGCAACAATTATGTCATCTGTTGGACATTAAACAAAGTCTAACACCTGTTTACCACCCTCAAGCGAACCCTGTTGAGCGTAAAAATCGCGATTTAAAACCTCGACATGCCATTTTAGTAGGAGACGAACATAGCTCCTGGGAAGAGCGCTTACCAGCTGTTAGGTTTGCAATGAATTCCGCAAAATGTGAAACTACCGGTCAAACTGCCGCATATTTGCAATTTGCGCGTGAGATGCGTACACTCGACGATGTTACGCATGATTTAAGAACTGTGATTAATAACGATAATTTCGTCCCTGAAATTACCCCATACCTTAAAAATTTCGCAAAATTTTCATCTAGAGTACATGATCTAGTTGAAGAAAAGCAAGATAAACGTAAATTCTATGCGGATAGGAAGCGTAGAGCAGGTCCAAATTACAATCCTGGAGATCAGGTGTGGGTGACTTTACATCCACTTAGTAACACTAAACAAAAACGGAGTGCTAAATTCATGTCGCGCCGTGATGGTCCGTATACCATCTTAACTCAAAAACAACGTATGAAATTGCTCATCCAAATAATCCTAACATTTCGGTAGGCACTTACCACACATCCACACTCAGTCCATATCGAGGTGCTGATGAATTGCCGGTGCAACCGCTACAGAAGCGTGGTCGACCGCCTAAAATTTCTGATTTCTCGTCGGGACGACTTCGGAACCAGAGGGGGAGGCTATAGCAAAATAACTGCCTTTCCCTAAATGAAACAACGTATAGATGGCGCTATTACCACTTTTAGCAGATATTTTGCCAAGTCCGAACTGGACTGAAGAGAGCGAATAACTTTTCGCGGGTCTGTAACTCTGTAGAAGTAGTTGAGTTGTGACATGTAGTTAGTTTTGAGAATGGATCTCGTCCCGAGACCAAATGTTGTTTTTTTCTATTGTGTTTTGTGTGTACGCGCCTTCTGCGAAGTATGTGTATTTGTTTTTGTCTTTTTGTGCTGACTATTAAAATTGTGATGTCTGAAGATGTGTGAGTCCTTGACAAAACCCACACCAGACCAGCACAAACATTACAACATAACATAAAAAAAACTTCAATTAAAATGATATTTTAAGAGGGGTTCAGGGATATACCCCTGACAAATAATGCGTAGTTCCTTCTTCTGTTATAGTGTAATCATTCTGCAATCACTTGGAAGATTAAATTTTATTTTTTTAATAATTACATTTAAATTTCAAAACCACCGGTTGGGAGGGGAGGACGTTCCCGCCGGCTCACAGCCACCTGAATTCAAAACTGCCTTGAACCACCCGTTTGTGATAAATTTTTAACACATAAACTTTAAAAAAAATAATAAAAATTTCTATGGTGGATTTACGGATGAAAGCTCCCCCGCTCTTAATAGAAAATTCATAGCGGTAATTTCTTTGAGTGTTCAATTATTTTAAATTACTCGAAAAGAATAATTTTACTGTATTTTTTAAAACAGTCAAAGAGAAAAAAAATAGTCAATTAAATTTCAATATACAGGGAGCGCTTTTTATTTCAGAAATGCATTGATAACAATCTAATTGAAAATATGTATAATTCATATCTCCTTCCCCACATAAATAATCTTAACCACCATCTTAAATTGACCACATCTTCCCAAAATACTCTTCAAAATTTCCATTTTTCTCAGCGACTTCCACGGAGGGCAATAACCAACCAACTAAGAAATTTTCTCAGCAACAAATAAATCAAACCATATTCTATCCATTTGTTAAGCAAAGAAAATTTCTCTAATAAATGGAATTTATATTAATGAAATTACATTCTAAATATCCATTAACCATAGAAAAACATTAGTAATACGTTAACTTCATTAATTAAAAGTAGTAAGTATTATGACAGCACCAAAAAATTACCATTTTTCCTATAAAAACATGAACACGCAGCCGAATCATTCCATTACTTGCATTTAAAAATATTTAATCACATGTTTCGTTGGTATAAAACCAAGCTATACGACACCGTAAGCGGACGTACTACACCGCGGAATCTAAGCTCACTGAGCTCTTGCGGGTACACGCGCCAGGAGGGCCCGGTTTACCCGATAATCAATCTGATATTTCTTCCTGTAGCGTATTCTTCTAATCTAGAACATAGTACTACCTATTTAAATTATTCTACAATTAATTTTATGGACGTTAATATTACTATTCTATCTGATCATACTCTAACATTCAATATTTATGATAAGATTTAATGCTACTAATTTTACTAACTTTTATTCATATATTACTTATTTCAGTTTACAAAAATATTCTTCTAAATGACTGCAATCGTATTAAACGTTTATGTTCCTCTCATTTTATAAGTCGAAATTTATTAAAATTAAAACATACTGCATTGTCTTATAATTATCCCCATTCTTTTATCTCTTCATGGATCAAAAGTTAAATATTCATCTCGTTTTACCAGTTTGGACATTAAATATGTATAAAATCGGCAAACAATATTATGGAAAATGGGAGTAGAGTGCTGAAAAAAATTATATATATATATATATATATATATATATATATATATATATATATATATATATATATATATATATATATATATATATATATATATATATATATGTAGCATTTTGACGAGGTTGAGATATTACGATGAATAATATTTGATGAAAAGATGGCAGTCCTTCAACGATATAGCAAATTGCAGTCGATATTAGCGAGTATGGCAAAGTAGAAGGCAATGAAATGAGTCCACCAAAGTTTTCCAATAAATCCAGCCAATCTCCAGACAAATAATTTTATTAGAAGACGAACAACACAGAAACAATTCCCAAAGGTCTAAAACTTATAGCCCTTGGGCTAACGTTGCTTCACTTCATTGAATTAAGATGTTACTGGGCCAGTTGAATATTCTACGGACATAAAAATACCAGACACATATTTGTTTAGCTTCCGAAAACGTCAAAAATCTAGTGCTTCGACCGGTGCGGGCGAGTTTTGTTCTCTCCACGGAGATATACAGAAATTATGTCACGAGCGCACAACCCAATGAGTGAGAAGCTAGCTCCAGCCCAGCGAATGAGGCTAGAGGGCGAGGCTAAAACAGTAAAGAATCCCGTACTTGGGTGCGGAAAAATTTTGAAGTTAAAATCCCAAGCGCGCGAAAAAATCAGAGCAATAATAATAAAAAAGAAAATGGCTTTTAAAAGAAATTCGAAATGAGAACGCATCTCGGAATTTTATAGATGGGGGAACTGATAAAAGCTACGAATGATCTTAAATTTTAGATTAAGATTTGGAATAAAATAATTATTAATATACGGATATTTACTTTTAAAAGGACTTTAAATAGGAATAGATATTATTAAGAATTAAGGAAATACTGACTATGACAGAAGTTAGATTAATTTTAAAATATTAATGCGAATAAAATGGAAGGATACGAAGGAAATAAATTTTTATATAACATATATATATATAACCTAAAATGAAACATTACCATAACACCAACTTAAACTATGAAATAATGATTAAATATGTAATAATTAGTTGACAATGAAAGTATTCCCCAACACACTCAATATGGATACCAAAAACTTATTTAAAAGAAGAAAATATTAAATTAAAAATTGAATAAATGAAATTGAATGAATGAAATGAAATTCGTGGAATTTAGACAGAATTATCAAGTCCCAAATGCCTAAATATCACAAATGAGTGGTTTATATATATACTAGAAAGCTACGCCCGCTACGCTGGTCAATTTCTTTTAACGAAACTTTAATCAAACAAAATATTGACATTTCATAAATAACTTTTATATTTTAACAGAATAATAAGGCTACTATAATTTTTGACTCGTGCTATAGCCAATATACACGTCAGGACACGTCGCCCTTATCATTATCTTTTTACGCATGAAGGTTTCGCTATGGTACTCCATTGGAAAATTTGGTAATTTTTGAAATTCAATATTTGAAAAACGGCGTAATCATTAGATTTGAAATTTATATCAAGAAAAATACAATTTTTTACCTTTCAAACGCAGTTGGTCTAACAATTTTCTGACAAATACTTTTTGAGCTATCATTCTTTTCAGTAACTTCAAATGTTTCATTTTCCGAGATTAATCTGATGCAACAATTAGCGAAAAACCCAGTCGTCAGCAACGCATAGTTTTTTATTAAAGTGGCTGTTGGAGCAGGGATTGTCGCCACCAATTTGCCACCATCACTTTTGAAATCGGCTCCATGGTTCCAGAGATTCCATAGAAATTGTAATTTAGAATGACTTCAGAACGCTTTTCGCTCATTTCACCCATTTAAATTTCGATTTTTTTTAAATTTATTCTTAGAGAGCATTTACATCTTATAAGTAACTACAATGCTAAATTTCAAATTTCTTGCCCCTTCAGTATAAAAAAGTCGCAATTTTCGAACATTTTTCGATGCTGCACCCCATTGATGTTAGTGGCACCGACATAAAATATAGCCTATATTGGAGTAGGGATTGTCCCCATCAATTTGCCACCATTACTCTTGAAATCGGTTCTGTAGTTCCAGAGATTTCATAGGAATTGTAATTTAGACTGTTTTTAGAACGCTTTTCGCTCATTTCACCCTTTTAAATTTCAATTTCTTCTTTATTTTGTTCTTAGAGAGCATTTACATCTTATAAGTAACTACAATGACAAATTTCAAATTTCTAGCTCCTTCAGTATAAAAAATAAAAATAAAACTGCCCAGTTAAACTGAGGGCATTGAGTTCACAGGCTATTCACACTAATTGTATATTATACTCTTATTTCAAAGAATTTGAAATAAGCCCATCGAAAAATAAAGAAATAAACAATATATTAAGGGGGGGGGTCATCCTCCCGTTACCCCCCCCCATAGTTAACTCATGAACCCCTTAAACTAATCAGGTAAATCTCTAATTACAATGAATATATATACAAAATTTGCAGAAAATCGGATAATTCTGCATGAAAAACCCATTTATATAAATTAAGGCGGGATTTCCCCCTCCGTTCCCCCCCTTTATACTTAACCAATCAATTCCGAAAA